>OZ020508.1:129124930-130324930 GCA_963971375.1 Platycheirus rosarum | reverse complement strand
AATTTGGCTACCTAGATCTCCTCAAATACAAGATTTGACAGAAATGCACAGAGTTATGCATGTTGCCGAGAAAGCCAAAAATTAAAAAAACACGTTATATGAAAGATATCGTTAATAGACTTTTCCGTAAATTTGATTTTGATCAAATGATAGCCAATACCTTCAAAAAAATTCTCATGTTCATCAAAATTGTTGGATCCGTTTTCGATAAAAATAAGCTTTTCTGAAACGGTCAAACGTATCGTAATTTTTAGGTCTAAAAATAAAATTTCAATTTCCCCTCTGGGGAATGGCAAAAGAATCACAGACATTAAATTTGAACATAATCCCTTTAGCCGTTTAAGCTTCAGCTCGTTAAACACACTGACAAACAGAAAGACATTTTTTGCCACTACATTTTTTGACTTTTCTATGATCGTAATGTCATGTTTGATTGTTATCTAAATTTTGTATAATCACGAATCGAATAAGAACTATGAAAAGGATTTCAAAATGTTTTCGAGGATGTTACCGCACATTAGAGCGTAAGCATTGTGAAGTCAGTCGTGAGCTTCTCCGCAGTATTTTAATTTTAATTGCCTAGTGCTAGTATTTTAAATATTCTTCATTTTCTCAATTTGGCGATAACTTGGTATAAATAGCGAAAGTGCTCGATTATAAATGATATTTTAACTAAAGTGTTTCATACATTTTTTTCGTTTGACTTAATTTTAAGAAAATGCATTTAAAAAATTTTGAACAAAAATGCATGTACCAGAACTCAATTTGTGATGCCCTTTTAAACCAAATGGTAGCTGCAATACAAAGCCAAATTAAAAATATTCTTATTTTTTTAATTAAATGCATTCAAAATCTCTTTAATTAGAATAAAATGTGAATTATACAAATGTCTTGAAAGATAAGTTATCAAATCGCGACATTTATGAAAACCAAACTGTTATATAACTACCATCCTCACCTACAGAGCAAATACGTGCGACCTATTCGTTCACTTTATTTAAATCTTTTTAACAAACAATTTTTTATAAGCGAATTGCACTAAGCCGGGATTTAAATTCCTAATGACATGCACTTAAATTTACCTCAACTTAGCTTTGTTCAACATTAAAAGGGGTAGTTTTTGTTCTGAACAATTCTTATAGGCTTTGTGTGTTGCTACATATTAATATCGACAAACCCAGCTTTGGTCTTAAACACCCTTGAAAGTGAATCCCTGTCTATATTTTGCTTTAAAGCAATCGGCACGCATAATCCTTATGACACGTGCCTTCTATCACATGCCATTCTGATGTTGTGTTCTGTCAGGGATCGGTTGGATGATAGATTTTCGTTGGTGATTTTTTTAATGAATTTTCAAAAGACTTATCTTGTAGGGATGAAGGATAGTGAACGAAAATCACCGACTGCCACTCAAACGGTTTGTTTTATCAGATTTTCTTTTTTCGATGTTTTTTTTTTTTGAAAAGGAAAATCCAAAGCATGTGAAAATTGTGTTATCTGTTCCCAGATTAAATTCGTGACAATATTTAAATTAGCTGCTATCGGTTGTTGTTGCTTTTATGGTTAAACAAATCGATACACATATCTACCTAACGTGTTGATAGTATGTGGCGTTCGCCAGGAACACCTGCAACACAAATTCAAGGGTTTGAGTCAAGGTCAGTGGAAGAAACTCTAGGGCCGTAGTTCTAGGATTTGATTGATTGATTTAAGTACAAAGTCATGTGTCCAAAATTTAGCATAGTTATCTTTAACTTCATAGAATTTATCTGGGTGGGACACCTTATTCATCCCGAACTGTATTAAGAAAAATACAATAAAATGCATTTATTCACAATAAATCATTTCACCAAAAAAAATCCCGACCTTTGCGAATACATCAACAATTTAATCTCAATGGTTTTGTAATCAATATCCATGCAGTAAAAACTATAACCTATGTATGTAGCCAAATCTGAAAATTGGTTTACTGCAGAATGATTGTTATGCAGTCCATTCGGAGCCGACATTATTCCAGGATCTTTCGTTGCCCACCCCACTAAACTACGCTTATTAATCACAATCAAGAGATTATAATTCAGAACAAAAAAAAAACAAAACAAACACCAAATTCCCTGACATAAAGGCTAAGCGTTCGTTGGTAATGGCAAAAACAATAGCGTTTTATAAAATATCAGTCAGCCAGCCTGTGGCCCATCAAGGTTAAATCCATAAAAAAACTAAAAAAAAAAATTAAAAATAAAACTAAAGCCCAAAACTCTATCTGCGGCATTTAACAATTTCACACATAACCATAGATAAATGCGTTTTTCTATAAATTGCCCGATAGACATAATATAGCAGAATAACGTTTTAAAATTATTAAAATTTTAATGGAAATATAATTAAGAGATTTATTGACTGCTTTTTGTTGGAAATTATTTCGGTTAAACCTAATTGCTTTGCCGCATGATGAAATGTTATGCTTTTAATTTAAGTTCACCCGAAGCGATGATGGCCTCATAAAACGGGTTAAATCGTTCATAATACGAATATATAGATGATATGATGCAACGATTAGTTTTTGCAGAATATTAAAATGTATTTTTGAGGTTTTTTCTGGTATCAGCTTGGAACAGATTGTGCATGGTTGTTTTGGTATAAAACAATTGTTAGGATTGTCATCGTGTTCTACGAAATCGAATTTTTCCGGCAGAAAACACAAAGGCTCGCTTCACAAATATGTATTGTTTTAATAACTTTGCTATAAAATTTTAAAATCGGGTTTAAATTTTTAAATCGGGTTTTCCAATAGGGACTTGACAACTTTGAATTTAATTTGTGAACGCACCCTTTCACTAATCATCGAACTGTCATTGTCAATTTATTCAGTAAACTCAACATTTTCATCATGGTAAAGTACACGAGCGAGCAACGTTTACATTATAAAAAAATTCTACCGAAATTCATCGCAAAATCATCTTCAGTGACGAGCTCATTTTTGGCTCAATGGGTTCGTCAATAAGATATGGACTTGGACGACAAGTGGTTTCAACAGGAAGCCACACAACATACCTTACAATCGATTTATTGAAGTGTAAGTAAGCCTCGTTCGTGCGATTTAACGCTTCTAGACTACTTTCTTGGGGCTACGTTAAGTCATTGGCTTATGCCAACAAGCTGACAACGTTGGAAGAGCTCAGAGCCAACATTGAACGCGAAATAGCGGCCGTTTCGGCCAAAAATAAAGTTTTTGAAATATCTCAAATGGTTTCCGCTTTATTTAAATAAAATGCACGACTGGATCGTACGTACTTGCTCATATGTGCGGTCACATTGTGGAATAAAATTTAAGAAAATTAAAGAACATCAAAGCATTTATTCGATTTTTTTTTGACTTTTGATTCTTCGAATAAAGTACGTTAAATTGAATTGAGTGAAATAATTTCAACACCATTTTATTTCCTTAAGAATTGTAAAAAAATGTGATTTTTTCAAAATCGTAGGAGCGAAAACATTTTTTCTTATGAAATTTTTAAAACAAATACAAAATATAATTCAGGAACACAAACTTAAGCACAAAAATAACATACATTTAAAAACAAAATTTACAAAAATGTACTTACCCGTTTTCAAAATATTGATTTTTCAAAAAAAAAAATTTAAACTAAAAATAAAAAATTATTAAAAATACCAAAAAAAGTTTCCGATAAAAAAATAATGTTTTAATATGTTAACTAAGGCTACCTACATCTTCTTGAATTCAATTTTGATAGTAATCGTATCACCAGTTTTCAAGAAAGTCTAAGAAAACAAACCGGTCCTATGGGAGGTACCGTTTTTAGCCCACCGCCACCATACTACGTTTTTTTTCTCCAAAATAAAATGCTTACCTACTGTAGTACACTATTTTTTAATAATAAAAATTCTTGGAGCAGTTTTCGAGAAAAATAAGCTTTTACATATCGGTTACATGACAGGTACCGTTAATTTTTGAGCAACAAAAATATTAAAAAGCTCCTCTGTAGAATGTCAAAATAACCTTAAGTTCTAAATTTGAATACGATTGGCCCAACCGTTTAGACTACAGTCCAAAATACATCTGTCCAGACAGAAATACAGACGGACAGAATTTTGCTACTAACTCAAATATGTTTCTCTAGTATCATAATGTCATGGTTGATTGTTATATCAACTTTTTTTTGCACGAATGCATAACTTGCACAGTACCTATAAACGCAAGTAAAAAAAGTTGTAAAGTCTTTATTCGAAAACCCTTTATATGCATTTATGGCATTGAATTTACTTTTTGGTGCTCATCAAACTGACAGCGTGAGCATTCTGTATCTGTCAACGTTGTCGTAAGCTGGATTGACATTGATGACAAGGTTCTGTGTAAAGATATTATTCTTGGGTCTTCTCCGAGATTTGGCTTAATGTAGACTTTCTTGGCCTAAGGTCACGATGATAAGGGCCAATTCACATAATAGTCTTGACAAGAGTTGGTGGATGGTTTTTTCTAAGACAAATTGCTTTCACGGTTCCACTCATTGGGCATACTTTCCTCAGACGATGCTTTACTTATAAGTTGGTTGTTTGTGCGCTTTACCAGGCTATTTCTAGGGTATGCTTGGAAAGCTCCACGATTTTACCCTTGATCTAATTTAAGTCGGGTGGGTGAAACACCAGATCATCGACAAAGTGAGCCAGATCTTAAACCGGATTAACTTTACGGGTTGCTCGTTGGCAGGATCTTGGCTTTCACCGAAATATAATTCACTATTGCTTTCTGCAATGTAATTTATGAAGAGTCGATAATCATCGACCTATTTTGTGCGTCTTAGAAAAGCATGAACGGTCTAACTGATGAGCTCACCGTCCATGCTTAGGCGAAACGCACATTGCTTGGGCGAAACTCACACTTTTTGAAGCAAAGGACACAAAACCCTTTTATTGAATTTAATTCAACAAAAACTCCACAAAAAAACAACAACAAAAAAATAGCAATAGTTTTTGTTGTTGCAATATATTTCGTATTCACCGCCATAGTTAAAAAGATCTCGGCAATTCTTTAACATCTGGAAAAGTTTTTGGGGTGGTTTTTTTTGGCCAGGCAGGACCAGGAATCGTTGGAAATGGCAAAATTGTTTTCCTTTTTTTTCATCTCAAATTATTTAAAACTACGAAAACAAATTTGACGCAAAAATTAATTGGCCTAACTATAGTATTTTTTAAAGCTGGTCGAAATCGGCCAGCCAGTTCTTGAGAAATTAAAAGAAGAAAAAGTTTTCCATAGCAGAGATCTTAGTCTCATTGATTACTCTGCTCAATTCTACCTACCCACGCAGCTCACTGCCTGAATTGAAAAAAACCTATTGTAACAACCAACCTTTGCCAATACAATACTATTGAGCTTTTTCATTGGTTTCATAATTGTGCTTTCGGTTTTGAAGCTTTTTGAAAACAAAATTTAATGTTGTGAGAAGGTAAGTGTTGTTGTATTTGTGCATTTGTTAGAACTAATATTTGAATAACCGTTAAAATGTAGTTAATTTTTTTCGTTTTTTTTTTTTATTTTAGTAGAAAGAAGATATTTCCCCGATGCAAGTGAATTACGCAATCATATTATTTCAGAAAAGTGTTTCGACGTGATATAGTAGTGTTTTATTAAGATTGAAGTGGTATTGAGATTAATAAATATTGGTAAATATTTTTAGTATTAATAAGGATAGTAACCTTTAATTGGTTTAAACTGTGAAGTGCTTAATAAAAACTGGATTTATATTTTTTTATTAATAAATAACTAATATTATTATATGGTACTGTTACCAGCAAGTGGTAACCCTACGTACATTGCTCTCCGATTTGTGACAACTTACATATATTGATAAGTACGGAAACTCTGTAGGACCTTTTAATTGAAACAGAAATCTGTAATCCAATGCAACCAGACTTCGAAGCAAACGTCCTATCTCTCCTGTACTGACAATTTTAATTGAACAGACTATAGTAGTCATCAACTAGTTTTTGAGAAAATAAAAGGAGAAAACAAGTCTAATAGCGGAGATCTTGGAACTTTCATCTTTAATTAATTTTTTAACCAAAACATAACTTAACATTAAAAACAGTATATTAAAAATAAATAAATTACCATTGAACATATTGAGCAGACACGCAGCAACGCTATATAATTGACTTGATTTTATGCAAGCCTTCTCAATGGTTCATCGCCCTATTTATTTTTTACTGAATTTGGATTGTTTTTTTTATTTATAATTCATGAAAGAAAAGGAGAGGAAGGTTTTTCAAAAATAATTATAGTCTTTTTTGCCACTGATTTTTCATTCTGATTTTTTTAATTATAATTCTTCTGAGCTACGAAAAAGTCTTATTTCGTTTTTAAAACGAAACAATACCAATTTGATCTTATATCCTAGCCCACCAAAAAAACGTATAAAAATGTAAACAGGAGTACGTTCTACCAAAGATAATATAACAAGTAAAGATGTCGAACGTAGAACAAATTTCTGTGCTTGAAAATTTCAACCCTCAGATTTTAGCTGTAGGTCCAAAACATGTATCCAACCAAGAATTACATTTTTAGCAACATTTTAAAATTCTTTGATGAATGTAGTAGAAAAAAGAGGGTTGATTTTTATAGATGAATGTATTAAATGGGAGAGAACGAGAAAGTATTTAAATGTTGATACCAACATCATCATTATCTTTGGTTCTACGCATTACAATAAAACTGTTTCTATCTGAAAAACTCTTCTCATTTTGAGCATTTTATCGAGCTTTTTGTTGAAACCTTCAAGAGCTTTTTTTGGTGATATTCTATCTAACGGGTGATTTTTTTGAGGTTAGGATTTTCATGCATTAGTATTTGACAGATCACGCGGGATTTCAGACATGGTGTCAAAGAGAAAGATGCTCAGTATGGTTTGACATTTCATCATGAATAGACTTACTAACGAGCAACGCTTGCAAATCATTGAATTTTATTACCAAAATCAGTGTTCGGTTTGAAATGTGTTTCGCGCTTTACGTCCGATTTATGGTCTACATAATCGACCAAGTGAGTAAACAATTAATGCGATTGTGACCAAGTTTCGCACTCAGTTTACTTTATGTCGTGAAATGTCGATTCGTCGCCGTTCGCAGAAATTGGGTTTGTGTTATTCGACCACATGGAAGATTTTACGCAAAGATCTTGGTGTAAAACCGTATAAAATACAGCTCGTGCAAGATCTGAAGCCGAACGATCTGCCACAACGTCGAATTTTCAGTGAATGGGCCCTAGAAAAGTTGGCAGAAAATCCGCTTTTTTATCGATAAATTTTGTTCAGCGATGAGGCTCATTTCTGGTTGAATGGCTACGTAAATAAGCAAAATTGCCGCATTTGGAGTGAAGAGCAACCAGAAGCCGTTCAAGAACTGCCCATGCATCCCGAAAAATGCACTGTTTGGTGTGGTTTGTACGCTGGTGGAATCATTGGACCGTATTTTTTCAAAGATGCTGTTGGACGCAACGTTACGGTGAATGGCGATCGCTATCGTTCGATGCTAACAAACTTTTTGTTGCCAAAAATGGAAGAACTGAACTTGGTTGACATGTGGTTTCAACAAGATGGCGCTACATGCCACACAGCTCGCGATTCTATGGCCATTTTGAGGGAAAACTTCGGAGAACAATTCATCTCAAGAAATGGACCGGTAAGTTGGCCACCAAGATCATGCGATTTGACGCCTTTAGATTATTTTTTGTGGCTCTACGTCAAGTCTAAAGTCTACAGAAATAAGCCAGCAACTATTCCAGCTTTGGAAGACAACATTTCCGAAGAAATTCGGGCTATTCCGGCCGAAATGCTCGAAAAAGTTGCCCAAAATTGGACTTTCCGAATGGACCACCTAAGACGCAGCCGCGGTCAAGATTTAAATGAAATTATCTTCAAAAAGTAAATGTCATGGACCAATCTAACGTTTCAAATAAAGAACCGATGAGATTTTGCAAATTTTATGCGTTTTTTTTAAAAAAAAGTTTTCAAGCTCTTAAAAAATCACCCGTTAGATGCATTTTTTCTTTAATTCAAAAACAAATATTGAATAAATCAGTGATTAATTTGTGGACCATTTTACAATGATTATTTACTTTATTTTTAACAATACCCAATTTTTTTGTTTACTTTTATTTTATTTTATTTTTTCATTTTTTTAAAACTTTTAAGAGATTTATTAATTTTTTTTACTGATGACTTTTACATCCGCATAATAAGTATAAATAAATAATGGTGGTATAAAACGCGAATCTAATAAAAAAATGCAATTTTATTTTTATATATATTGTACAAAATATTGTAGTTACACAATATGAAAAACTTATCAAAAAAATCTTTAAAAAATACAACACACGACATAATCACTAGGGTGGGTCTTTTTTTTTCTTTTTTTTTTTAACTATGGGTTCTAATAGCGAACATATGTTGCCAATTGGGGCTGATATTACATGTATAAAATATTATTGCAATCGGTTTGGTATAAACGAGAGATTTCAAAAACGATACTAAAGTTACAAGTAATAGTGCTTCTATTACCAATACCTCCTCGTCCTCAACTTCTGCGTGTGATACGTCCTCGTCCAGTGAAAGTGAAGATTATCAACCAATAAATATAAAAAAACTGATCTTTGGATCATTTGATGGCTATAGCCTGTGATGGAACTAACGTCAACGTTGGCAAATTTGGTGGTGTAATTAGATTGATGGAAAAAACGTTGAACAGACTTTTACAGAGGCTTATTTGCTTGCTGCATATGAATAAATTGCCGTTTCGGCATTTATTCTCTTTTCCTTATGGTTTTACTTCTGGTCCAACAACATTTACTGGTGAAATCGGAAAAACCTTGGAAAATTGTAAATAGAAAACGGTTGCAAGGTTTCAAAATATTCCAGGTGAAATGCCACTAATAGACAAGAAAGATCTCAGTTCAGACCAACTGTATCTATACAAAATAGTATCGGCTGTTATATCTGGTGAATGCCCTGAAGACTTAGTTTACAAATCGCCTGGAAAAATGTCTCATGCCAGATGGCTCACGCGTGCTAACCGGATTCTTCGTCTCTACATTGCAACATCAGACCCTTCTGTTAAACTCTCTTCTTTGGCAACTTATGTTGTCAAAGTTTACGCTCCAACATGGTTCGACATTAGAAGCCATCCAAATTGCAAAGATGAAGGAAGACAGACTATTATTGACCCGGTTTTGCAACGCAACAGTTACTTCGCCAATCCTGAAAATTTTTTGTTAGCAATGTTAACAGACTCTGAAAAACATATAAGAGAATTGGCACTGCGTCGTATTCTGAAAGCACGAGGTGAAAAATCACTAAAACTAAGGCTATTCCAGGTTCCCGTCGTAAACATGGATGCGAAAGTTTATTACGATCTTATTAACTGGCAAGCTCATGTTACAGAACCACCAATCCTGAAGAAAATCTCTAATGAAGAATTTGAAGATCTTATTGCTCGAGGGGAAGACAACAAACTAACATTCCTGAGTTTACCTTGCCATACTCAAGCAGTTGAGAGGTCAGTCAAAACTGTCACTGAAGCCTCAGGAAGTTTTGCACAAAGTCAGCCCGTGAAGGTCTCATTAAAGCGAAAATTGAGTCTTGTAAACTTATGCCGAAATTTGACAGTAAAAAGGATTTTCGTGTTAAATAAAATAAATATCTCAGAACTGAAACCATACTTTTTATTTACTGCGTCTTTAACTTAAACATTTTATGTTTAAATTTATGCAAAATTTGATTAATTACATGTTTCTATCAATGAAAAATAAATAGTGAAAAAATCTTTTAGAGATGTGAATTTTATTCAATTTTTTAAGAATTTCAAGTCCAATCCGAAGGCAGAAGATAACATCTGGTTTTTATCAAACTTTCTAAATTAGTTTATTTTACCATTTGGCACATTTTAATTGCTATTTATATGTTCAGTACATGGAAGATAGGATATTTGCCTTTCACTCTTACTGTTATGGATGTCAATAACCTATCTCCATTTTAAAGCTCTCAAATGGTTGCCATACTGGGCTTTATAAATTGGTATAATTCTCACACAAATGTTGGTATGGTTACCAACTGTTTATTCAAATTTTATGAAAACAGAAACATGTAGACCGTAAACTAAATCTAAAAAAATGTTTTTCCTTAAAAAAATTGAAGGAGCAGGATTTTTTTTTTCAAAATCTTAGGGACGGTTTTTAAATGTATCGGTTTTTTAACAACAATTTTCGAAAATATTTTGAAGTAAAATTACTTAGCCTACCTACATCTTCCTGAAAAAACAATGGTTTGTAATCGGACAGCCAGTTTCCCAGGTACCGTTTCTATCCCACAAAACTTATATTTTTTATCACCAAAATATAAACCATACCTCCAAAAGTACACAGATTTTTTTATAGGCGTTTGGAGCCGTTTTCGAGAAAAATAAGCTTTAACTAAACGGTTATATGACAGGTGCTGGTTATATTTGAGCTAAAAAAAATTAAAAAAATTACATTATGTATCTTTATTTAACCGTTTTTTTTTTTTTAATAAAAACGAAAAGATGTAAGCAAAAAAAACATAGCGACAACACCTTCTTCTTTGAACTTAAAATATGCTCTCATTCGCTCTAAGAAAGGAACTTTCATTACAAAAAACCATAAAAAAGGTATTATAATTTCCAATGGTAACTCTGCAGTAGTGCTTTTCTTAAAAAATAAACACAATAATCGAGAGGCAAATTGATATTCAGTCTCCTCGCACTCTCGCAGCCGGGGAGCAGACAGGTCTTGGTGGAATGTACGTGGGTTAAATGAAATATTACAACAACAATCTCAATGAATTTCAGGGTTCTCTTTTATATTTAAGTGGCAATTTCTTAAGTTGAGTGCGATGCAAGCACTTGCAGGTACCAGTGGGTTTAAAAGCTCTTTTCCATAAGGTCTGTACTGAAAATATAAATTGAACAGAGTATAGGAGAGAAAGTAAGATGGATATATTTGTTGTTGAAAGCTTTATTTATGGTTTATTTTAACTAAGAAAAACCTGATCGCCATGTCAGGTGCAAATGCAAACAACTAACTCGGCTGCGCTTTTCTATCCTCTCATAAACTGCTTTCTTTCATGCTCCTCACTTTGCGTTACAAATAAAGAAGACATAGATCTGTTCTTAGTCTTACCAACAAAGCATTCTCAAAATCATACTCACCTTCTTCTCACGTGACACATTTAAGTGGGGTCAACGGTTAAGTGATGAGACGGAAACAATATTGGAATTGGAATTGATAGTATGTTCTTAATAAAAAAAACACTAGAGCTTTCAAAAGCAGATGCCAGTTTAAAGAAGTGATTTAAACACACTAAGACCTCTTTTATACACATCGTCACATGACATCAGTGCTGCACATGACATTATTTTACATGTTTTATACTTATAGATTAAGGCTTTGTAAAATTTGTTGACACTCATTACTTTAGATAAAGTTTTTTATTTTCGGAACTTACCGCGTTATAAGAAATATTTTCTTATTTATTTCTACCCGACGTTTCGAAGAAGTTTCATACTTCGTGGTCACGGGATGAGACTGACGTTTGATTGCTGTTGTTTAAGTTATTGGTTTTTAGCTCTCGCTCTCAAGTAGTACCGGTGCGTAGATGTTGATGCACTTGGATTGCTTGTGGGTGGTGGTGGTGTACTCGTTCTAGGTTGTTGTTGCGTTGAGTCGATGTATTTTTGGACACATGCAAAGCTCACGACATCGGCTATAGGTTTTTTGATTTGCTTTACTATGGTTTTGCTTATGAGAGGATCCCACGTTGGCGATAATTTAAAGCTAGAATCTCTATTGAAATTTGTATGTTTCTTAATTTCAATTGCTTCTCTGACGATTCTTGGTACATAAAATCTTTCATTTGCGATTGATCTAGCTCGATCAAAACGTATAAAGTGATCTTCGTTGTAGGCCAGATGTTCACATATTGCCGATTTTGTGACAGCGTTGTTTTGGATAGCTTTGATATGTTCGTTTAAACGTGTTTTAATACCTCTTTTCGTTTCACCAATATAAAAAGATCCACAGCTACAGGGAACAGAGTATACACCAGGATTTTGTAGTGGAATTTTGTCCTTAGGCGATCTTAAAAATTGACGAACCTTAGTTGGCGGTTTAAAGATGGTTTTAACATCATATTTTTGTAAGATTCGCCCAATTCCATCCGTTATGCCTTTGATATAGGGTAAAAAGGCCCTTTTATCAAATGCTGGAGGTAGCGAATGTTTCTGTGAGCTGGGTTTGGGTTTCCAGATTCTCTGTTTGGAGTTGTAGCCATTCTTTTTAAGTGCAATGTCTATATACTTCAACTCTTGCTTGATGTGTTCGGGGTCACAAATTTTGTGAGCACGGTTCACAAGAGCCGATACAACCGATGTCAAGTTGGCTGGGTGATGATGTGATGTAGCATGTAAATATCTGTCCGTATGAGTGTCTTTCCGGAACACCGTGTGGCCGATCGAACCATCTTGCTTTCTTATGACTTTAACGTCTAGGAAAGCCAAAGAGTTTTCTTGTTCTCTTTCCATTGTAAATTTAACTTTTTCGTGGATGGAATTAAGATGAATCAGAAAACTTTCTACCTGATTCTCTTTGAGTACGCAGAAGGTGTCATCCACGTACCTTACCCAAATTGTTGGTTTCGTTAAGGATGTTCCTAATGCCAATTCCTCAAAATGTTGCATCCATATGTCTGCAATTATTGGTGCAACAGGTGAACCCATTGCAACACCATCAATTTGTAAATAATATTCCCATAATATGAATATCATCCGCGAAAATAAAAACCTAAAATCTCATATTGTAAGCCTATACGGAGAGGCAATCCACAAACAAATACGACGGTTTGAAAAGTTACGCGCTAAACGAGCGCGACTGCTTAGCTCTATCGTTTTCCTAAAAAGATGTCGAAATCACAATATAATACCCAAATGTGTGAAAATAAGTGATAAGAAGCATATAAATGGTTCAACCCTAATTTTGGATAAAGCCAGTGTATTATTGTTGAGAAAATTAATCTCCAATAATTATTTTGATGTAAATTGTGTATCCAAACAAATATACCAATTGCATTTAGTGTTATCACAACGTATGAGTGCAAAAGACTTTCAATTATGTGATGCAATAATATTCCAACAAACGGAAAGAATTGCCGAAAATTGTGCACAAAAACAAACAAAAAAGTTTAATTCACTCTCAGCCAAGGTTAAAAACAACAACAACAAATCCCAGTCTGCTGATGCAAAATGTGTGGTGAATTTCTCCAGCAAAATACTTGATGAAAATATGATTTCAATTTTATCAAAAGGTATGAATTTTACCCCATCACCTTTAAGTGTCCCTATTGAAAATATTATAAGTAATATTGAAGAATCAATACGCAGAAACAAAATAGATAGGATTTCAGCTGAAACTATAAGACAAGATGTATCGGTGTTGCTTAGGAAAGGCAAAAAGATTGAACAAAACATTACTCTCCTTGAAAGAAAAGCCCTTGTAAAACTTAGAAAGGACAAAGAAATTATTGTTTTACCTGCAGATAAAGGAAACTGTACAGTTATTCTTAACTCCAAAGAATATGATGCTAAAATCCTTTCTCTGCTAAGTGACAAACTTACTTACAAAGAAGTAACGTATGATCCAACATCAAGAGTGCTTAAAAAAGTTCGACAGATTGTAAATGACAGTAAATCTGTTTTACAAAATCAGAATTTAATACCGTCATGTCCACAAGCACCAAGAGTTTACGGCCTTCCTAAGGTACATAAAGAAAATGTACCGTTAAGACCCATCGTCAGCCAAATAGATTCACCAACATACTTGTTGGCTAAAGAATTAACCTTTAAGCTTAAGCCACTTATTGAAAACTCAAACTCAATAGTAAGAAACTCGGAACATTTCGTGTCCATGATCAAAGACCTTCACATTAAACATGATGAAATTATGGTTAGTTTTGATGTTACCTCCTTATTCACCAATGTTCCAATTGAAGAAACCCTCAATGTTATAAAATCGAAATTGTCTAATTCTCAAAACAACTCTAAGTTATTAGAGTTAATTGATATATGCCTTACATCAGGATATTTCTTATACAATGGGAAATATTATTTACAAATTGATGGTGTTGCAATGGGTTCACCTGTTGCACCAATAATTGCAGACATATGGATGCAACATTTTGAGGAATTGGCATTAGGAACATCCTTAACGAAACCAACAATTTGGGTAAGGTACGTGGATGACACCTTCTGCGTACTCAAAGAGAATCAGGTAGAAAGTTTTCTGATTCATCTTAATTCCATCCACGAAAAAGTTAAATTTACAATGGAAAGAGAACAAGAAAACTCTTTGGCTTTCCTAGACGTTAAAGTCATAAGAAAGCAAGATGGTTCGATCGGCCACACGGTGTTCCGGAAAGACACTCATACGGACAGATATTTACATGCTACATCACATCATCACCCAGCCAACTTGACATCGGTTGTATCGGCTCTTGTGAACCGTGCTCACAAAATTTGTGACCCCGAACACATCAAGCAAGAGTTGAAGTATATAGACATTGCACTTAAAAAGAATGGCTACAACTCCAAACAGAGAACCTGGAAACCCAAACCCAGCTCACAGAAACATTCGCTACCTCCAGCATTTGATAAAAGGGCCTTTTTACCCTATATCAAAGGCATAACGGATGGAATTGGGCGAATCTTACAAAAATATGATGTTAAAACCATCTTTAAACCGCCAACTAAGGTTCGTCAATTTTTAAGATCGCCTAAGGACAAAATTCCACTACAAAATCCTGGTGTATACTCTGTTCCCTGTAGCTGTGGATCTTTTTATATTGGTGAAACGAAAAGAGGTATTAAAACACGTTTAAACGAACATATCAAAGCTATCCAAAACAACGCTGTCACAAAATCGGCAATACGTTTTGATCAAGCTAGATCAATCGCAAATGAAAGATTTTATGTACCAAGAATCGTCAGAGAAGCAATTGAAATTAAGAAACATACAAATTTCAATAGAGATTCTAGCTTTAAATTATCGCCAACGTGGGATCCTCTCATAAGCAAAACCATAGTAAAGCAAATCAAAAAACCTATAGCCGATGTCGTGAGCTTTGCATGTGTCCAAAAATACATCGACTCAACGCAACAACAACCTAGAACGAGTACACCACCACCACCCACAAGCAATCCAAGTGCATCAACATCTACGCACCGGTACTACTTGAGAGCGAGAGCTAAAAACCAATAACTTAAACAACAGCAATCAAACGTCAGTCTCATCCCGTGACCACGAAGTATGAAACTTCTTCGAAACGTCGGGTAGAAATAAATAAGAAAATATTTCTTATAACGCGGTAAGTTCCGAAAATAAAAAACTTTATCTAATATGAATATCATCCGCGAAAATAAAAACCTAAAATCTCATACTCATTACTTTGCCAATGTATGACATACATACATATCTCTTGACTGAGATCAAAGCGATTCTTTGATAGGTAGCTTATTTATTCTGAATACTTTCAGTTTTTCTTTAATTCTACATAATGCCCTTGAAAAGTGTGTAAACAGCTGTGAACTTTTTCGTCCAATATTTCCCTGGCTACTGCTTCCATTTTCTTTTTAAGACAGTACACATTAAAAAATTCCATTATTACAACACTTATTCTACACTTTTACAATGCACTTCTATTAACAAAAAGAGAAAAAAACATACACGTGTCCTGTTGCATGAATTTATGATGCATCTACTCGTATGAATCATAAAGGATTCGAAAAAAATATCACGTCACTACCCACCAATGTCGGTGACGTGAGGAGGCTTTGTTTCCGACAGCCGGCATTATGTTAAAAAATTCTAAGGACTTTTTGACTTCCCAAGTCCTCGAAGATGCATCATGCTAAAATCGATTGCACCCACATACACAATACGTGATCCATATAACCGCACGAGACAAATAAATATATGTGTCTTTAGGGTAAGCGAAATCTATTGTTTTACCATAACCCCTAAATAAAACCCATCATAACTACACCCTGAGCTGTGCTTGGAATTGAATGTCCTTGTTGATGCAAGTGCATCAGTTCTCGCGCATATCGTTCGTCTGTGACTAATGCAATTCAACTTGTACAACAATATCTTACAGGATGTACACTGTACAGTACAAAAAAATCACTAAAATGATTCCCGGTGAATGCAAAAAGCCGTTCAACCCTCGTGAGATCATGAACCCTAAAGTTTTCAAAAATGCATTATGCGAATGCAAAAAGGAAGAAAGCCATTTCGCATGAGGCTATACAACCACACCCTTGTTAATCCTGCTGAACAAGTGCGTAACAATGAAAGAGGGTGGTAGGGTGTGTGTATTACTATATACGTGCACGCATTTATTATTAAAGAACCCTTTCATAATGCACAGAATTAATTAGTGCAAAATTTTATCATGAATTCTTTATAATTTGTATTCAGAAACAGTTCTTTGTAGAAAAGTTTGTTCCGTGGAAGATTTTTATACCGAACCTGTTGTTGGGCGCCATTTTTGTAAAAACTTTATTTTCACCCTTTTGTGACACCGTCATTAGACTTCTATTGACTTTGTCTAACTGAACGTTCTTTGAATTTATTAAAAGTCAATGTCGGCTTAAATTTGCAAAAAAAAACAGTAAGAAAAAGGTTATTATCCTCATATTTTCAAAACTTCATTAGAAGGTGTCTGAACATGGAGTGTTTTAAAAAGTTTTTTTTTCTCCTAAAATTACAGAACTTTTTCGCCGTCGCCGTAGCCGTCGTCAAAGCCTTTGCCACCCGTTTAGATTCGTCCCTGTTTTTCTAAAGAAGGGGAATAAACTATTTGATATGCGAGTCTGGAATTAACACTGAATTCCTTTTTAAATAGAATCACGTACTCTAATTATTAACAGGATCAAAGGAAATTTTTCGTTCAGACAATTTTCAGCCGCACACCTCAGTAATTCCTTACCGTCAAGACGGTGACGGGGGGACTGTGTTGGTGTACGTTTTAATATTTTTTCCCTTTCTTCTTCAAACAGATGCAATGATCCTTACAAGGCGAAAAAAAAGTCTGACAGGGCATAAAACCGCAATAACTTGAAATTATCGCAGCTATGTTAAGGTAAACATTTTTCAGAGGCTTAATGTAACATGGGATTTGAATGGGCCCTAGGCCACTTTTCAAATGGTAGATATCTTTCGGAAGGTTTATATGATTTTGGGGGAAAAATTCTTTGAGACTGTTAAACTCTCACCCCCCATGTTCTGGTCTAATTTTTGATGTATTCGTTTAATTTTTCATTTTTAATTTTGGTAATGCGAGCGCATTTATTTTAATTTACTTCAGACATAGCGGGAGACTGTGGGGAGGTTTAAGAGGTTTAGGTTTATTTAAAAATAGACGTGCTGAATAGAATAATTTAAGGGTAAATGACTTTAGCATGTTGCATGAAAAATTCTCTGATTTTACTGGACGCCGCTCCTTTTAATTCTTTTTAGAGTCTAATGGATAATAAGCATGAAATTGAAACGATTTTATTAAAAAACTAAGTTTAATAGAACATGAATTGTATAACGGAAAAGGCCTGTGGTTGAAGAAAGAAATGAGATTCACATTTTGCAAGACTGATTCTTTTAAAACAGGTGGACAATTCAGGTTGTCAGGCTGAACTACTTATTGAACACTTTGTATGGGCTAGTAAGTTAACTGTTAACGGTTAATCTGGCTCTGGCCATATACAGTACCTTGGATTTTCATATTGTTCCAAGTGATTTTAAGCCCAAGCTAGGGAGAGACTTGAACCGGAACTTAAAAAGCCGATCAAGGAATCGGCTATATCTAAACCTTAAAATCAACACAGCCACCGGAGTCTATGGCCAAGCTGCGGAATCCTTGAAATCTGCGTGCGATTACTTGGTTAGAAAAGTATGCAACAAGTAATCAGTACATTTTTGGTCAGACGAAAGCATGGACGATGAATGGAAACTCAGCAAAATTGGCCTGATCTATAAGAAAGGAGTCCCTTGGAACTGCGCCAACCACAGATGCATCAGTCTTTTCAACATCGTCTACATGAGCTTTTCTGATCTAAAGTATATCAACAAACTGATACATTCATATCACCGCGACTTTAGACCGAAAATTCAACCATCAACCGATGAAATATTCACATTACGCATCGGATCTTGGCAAAACCACAGAACTTCAAATCGGTAACTACTGCCTTTTCATCGGTTTTAAAGCCATTACGTATTTACACAGAGACGAGCAATAAAGAGCTATGTCCAATTTTGGTAGTCCTAACAAAACGTTCATCTGTGCGGAATGCAGATGGAAAAAACATCCGTTAAGATTGGTATTGGCATCTTTGATGTAAAAAAAAGGGTTTGCACTTGAAAGAATAAAGCTGAATTCAAGACAAAACCACAGGTACAATATCCTAAAAGTCCCTCGGAAGAACACAGGGTGATGTCGATGACGGAAGAGGAGCAGATAGATTTAACAGCCAATTAAGGGAAAACCGGGTATATGCTGTCATCAAAAAGAGACGCCTAGCATTGACCTTGGACAAAACATCACGATAGACAGCTATAACTTTGAGTTAGAGCTCTATTATCATTTCACAGAACATCACCTCCGCTAAGATCAAACGGACAATAACTCTTCCCAATCGATGCTCCTTCGGGCTTCGGGTCAATCGAGTAGCCAAGAATTCTCTCAGGCAAGTGGGCTTTTATAAGACCATTGTAATCCCAGTCCTGCTGTATGGTGCCAAGGCATGAACATTGTCAAAAGTTCATGAGGACGCTTTGGAAAAAAATTTCGCGTGATTGGTCCCGTATGCGTAAAGGGGTAGTGGAGATAGAAGGAAGAGCTGGACGAGCTGGACGTGGACAGCGCTACAGATCTGGCGAAAAGAGTACAACCCCAACGTGTCAGATGGCTGAGCCATATAGAGCAGAACACAAAAGCTCTGGTCCAGAAAATTTATTAAATTAAGGATTTTGGGGAAACTAAGTTTCGGGATAGTTCAAAGCAAAGGATTGGGCTTAAGAACCATCTTTGATATTATAACTGAAATATAAAACGAATGTCTTGATTTCCAGAAATGTCCAGTACTTTCCTAATTGGCTACGAATTTTTATATAGTCATGGTCATCGTCTATACGCAAAAAGGATGCTCCTTTGAAAAACAATGTTTTTATTGTTATCTTTATTGCGATAAGCAAACCCAATACACTAGATTCAAAAGGCAAATGCTGATTTAGTCATAGTTGTATTCGAACCTAGCTGCATAAAACACACTTACTCTACCTCCTCCATCTACACCCAAAGAAACTAGATACATATCAATGAGCCACAAGGACTCAGGACAGGACATCGTACTCCCTATCGTGCAGACCCTTCTGTTGGTCATAAATCTATCCATGTGAAACGTTTGGAAGATGTTTTATTACCATGTTTACGTTATAATCAAAATGCAGCTCACATACCTAAATACGGGCAGGGCAGCCAGGACATGCAGTAGCAATGCGAATGCAATGCAATAAGGAGCAGACAGAAGGTACATAATATTTATCTCTACCGCCATCTTTACCATTTCTCTAAAAAATTTGCTCTCATTTAAAGGGACACATGTACCTGCACACGTCTTGGCTTTTTTTTATAAACGTCAACATCCTCTTTTCGATAAGATCATTAGTTTCTAAAACACGCATGATGCGTCAACAAGCACCTGTAACAAGGATATTCAATATCTAAATTTTTAACATGAAGTTGGCTTCCATTTTTTTTAATTATAATTTTTTTTTCGTGCCAAGTGGAGAATTCATATTGCGGATTGCATTTCGAACACATGTGCCACTGTTAATTGCATGTCCTGAAAAAGGATTGAGTGTTTGCTTTTGGAACTTATTATTTAAAACAAAAGAATTCTTTTTTTTGATATTGGATTGTTTGCTTAATTTTGAATTTGAGCGTGCTCCTGGTGCTGTGGGGGAGATTGAGATTGATTGGAAGAAATCAAGCTCTCTTCAAATGGATTTTGAAGATTCGTTTTTGAAAGTAATTGCAGTTTGCGTGATGAATAATAATGAAATGCATGTAATTTGGTGGAAGTTCTCGCAGATGTGCGTGCAGTTTTGAGTTATTGTACGCATTTTTTTTAATGAAGATTTTGTGCTATTCATTTCGTGGGGGAGAAATGGTTGAATGCCAGATTTCAAAGCAAAGAAATACGTTAATACGAGCAGAAATTAACTAATTAAGCAACTCTAGATCCTTAAAAAATAATGAAGTGCACGTTTTATACAGTCCATTGGTCTTTTGAGATCTAAGAATACAAGAATACTAGGTGAAGGGTGTAAGTCGTTAAATTAACAATTGTTTTAAAAATACCTACATTTATGAAAATCATTAATTTGAAAACTGGAAAGAAAGTCATGGAACACAAACCCAGAAATGAGATAATAAGGAATTGCACCAAGAGCCCCCAGCAACTTCTGTGAACATTATTCCCTAAAAACTTTAAAAACAAATGTTGGAACCCCTAATTACTATTTTTTTTTTCAAAATCTAAAAATCATTTATTGCAAAAGTTTTGCATGTGATCTTATTTAAACTCCAAATAAAATTCTTATTTTTTTTTTTGTGTCCCGGAAACTGAAATCATCAGGAACAGTTTAACTCCTCCTGGAACATATAGGGCAACAATCAGATCTCTTTTCGAAGCAAAATGTCTTAGCTGTGGCCACGATCCCAGATTCTGAAACAGAGTTTCCATCAAAAATTGTTTACCTTCTAGTAGTTTTTGGATTACCAACTCGCGGTTTGTACTCCTTGAAGATTCCTTTAAAAGCTGTGCTAATTTGTCGTCTGGTTTCCTCATCATTAGGTGGCCATGGCCAATCCAGCACAATTTTTGCAGCTTGATGTCAACATCTAAAGTCCAACTCCACAGTTCATTGCTGTAAATTGTCATAGGAAACTGGAAAATAGGGATATAAAGCAGACAGCGATTTTCAAAGTCCTTTTACCTGCCCGTGATTATAGGCGGTATTTCCATGTGTGCAGTGGTGGTGCTTTAGATAAGGTGTTTTTGAATGTTTGCAGATCAAAATGGCAAGGGAAAATCTCGCCGGGTAAACTATTCCAAATTCGTGTTGTTCGGCTAAAAAAAGAATCTCTATATTTCACGGTACGTCCGAAATTGGGCTCAAGGGTGAACTGATGGGCATTCCTAGCAAGACGAGTATTACGGGCGAAACTTTTAAGGGGAGGAATGCAGCTGGCTACCTCGAGTGAAAATTTTTTTATAAAAGAAACGATAAAATAAGGAAAGACATGAAACATTGCGTCGGTGTTCGAGAGGGGCAATTGTTTCAGCGGCAGTTCTATTTCCTATCAATCTTAACGCTCGATTTTGAATTCTATCAAGCAGGTGAAGCGATGTTTGTGAAGCACCTGCCCAGAGGTGGGAGTTATACTCGAGTTTAGGGCGTATAAACGCTTTATAAATTGTAGCCAGATCAGATGGGAAAAAATACTTCTAACACCGATACAGAAAACCTAAGCACTTAGAAGCATTCTTAGCGATCTCAAATATATGATCGTTCAAACGGAGGTCGTCGTAAACACACATACCGAGTACTGAGAGCTTTGGGGGCATTGGGGGTATGTTTAGCTTTAACGACAGAAGACAGCACTGAGTTTTCGAAATGTTTGCTTGCTAACCCAGCGATCGTGAGTACAATACTACATAACCTAATACGATTTACAAGGTGTTCCACGAAGATTGATGCCTTTTGAGTGTTGACTTGGTTCTAGACCTTATTCGCTGGAGGATAATAGTTGCCATCAATTTCAGGAAGACAGGCGAAAGGGTGAGATCGTCTTGATGATAAATCTGTCCTTCCACAGCATTGGAAAGTTTTCGTTTCAACCAGCCTTAACTAGTCGACCCACAATATATAGGCTGCTGGTTCGGGATAAGTTTTAAGGAACTCGGCATCAGATACCTATGTCATCAAACCCAATTTAAAAAATTTTTTTTTAGAAGAAAGATCGTGGTTCTTATCACTGTTATTGTTTCGAGGTTGATCTCAAGCTCTTGGAAGATCTGGTGCTTTGATATTGAATTGCACAGTTGCTTTACATTCATTGAGATAATGAGATGATAATGTAGAGGATAATAGATAATAGAGGATAATGTGTAATGTGTAATGTACTAATCTGGGGACGTCATTGCTGCTGGTCTTTAATTTTCCCATTCAGGATTTAAGAATATTTTGGGAAAGATTATCCATTTTCTATATACATATAACATTAAGGTAATTGAATATTTTTTAAGTCAAACAAAAGTGAATCCTCGCCAAGAGTTGCGTTTAAACAATTATGTTTGTAAAACAATTCACCTAACTAACTTAACTTAACTTAAGGTGACATAACTTAAACAAGCGATAAACCATGTAAATGTCCTGTCATTTTCCATTATGAATAAATTTTTAATTTAACCCCAGGGATCTGCTCCTTTTTTAAGTCTGACACTAGTTACCGACACAAAAATATGTCATACGCGAAGCACTCAATCGAAATTGGGGCCAAACATAACCCAGATCCGTGTCTCTACCGTTCCTTTGTGCAACGGGGAACATACATTTTTTTGTGTTCATAAAAAAATAAAGCAACAAAAAAAGAACAATGTAAAATAACAAGACCCGAACAAAAACATTACATAAGCTTTACACGCACACTTGCATTATTAATAAGGCCAGCATTTTTTGTCCCATAAACTAGGACATTCCCCGTTTGTGTTCCATTCACTCAAATGCTTGTCAACTTGGGGGAATACAATAAAAAAAAAAGAAAAGAAAAAAAACCGAGTACCTAAAAAAAATATTAAAATAAAACGGAAACGAAACTCCAATGAAATAAAAGCAAACACAAACAGCTTTTTCATAAATTTTTAAATGTCCTTTTGTTGCAGGCACTGGGTGGCAAAAGCAATATCGGGAGCAAAGGGATATTCCTCGGCCTGTCGAATGAATAAGGACCGGAGCCGGAGCCGGAGCAGAACAAAAAGAAGAAAAGGTTAGGCAGGGGCTCTCTCCCCATGTCACTCATTCAAGAGATGAAACATTTTTGTGCAAAATACCTTTAGGAATTGGAAGCTTCAAAACGTCCTCCCTCTACCACTTAGTTGACTTAAAATGTCAAAAATATTATAAAAATGGTGAATATTTGGCGTCTATTTTTGATGAAGGCAACTGTTAATTGGAAATAGCTTGACATGGAATGTACGTTATGGGAATAGCCAGAACGAGTCAAAGCATTTTTACCCTTGAGCTGAGAGTTCAGACGACTCATGAGTCGTTTGTCGGGTTTGAAACGGTTTACAAGAAAGTTTCGGTGCTTTGTAAAAAGGGTTACATCAACTGTCTTCCAAGAAATCTATGTTCACCGCCATATTGACGTGAAATTTTGAACCATTATTTCTTTTCAAAGAAATTCATCTTATTTCTTAAAGCTTGACATGGGGAGGAAGCTTTAAGAAAAGGCAAGTATGCATTAAAAAGATATAGGAAAGTCGTTATTTTTTTTAACCCTACTTGACTACTTGCAGAGAGGGTTGCGAATTGCGATGCAAAAGTGGTTACATTACGTGTCCTCATGGCGTTTTGCCACGTTAATGAAAAGCAAATATCATGTAATATTCATGGTTTAATTATAAGCCTATCGTCTAGCGTCTGTTTGATTTAGCAAAGTATTCGTAGAAGCGTATGTTGGTGTAATAATCGTTTTTTTCTTTTCAAGAAAAGTATTACGCTGTGAGCATCGGAATTTTTTGTTTGAAAGGTGTGAGGAGGTACTTTGGCTGGTATTTCTTTGCTCATAAGGTTGGCTAAGATGACTTTAAAGATATTATGAGGAATGCGTCAAATACTTGCTACTTATTTGATTTTTATGACAATTCAAGTTGGTAATGCTTTGATTTACAACAGGAACACTAACCAAAACTTACAAATATCTGAAATATAGTTGGGACCCATATTAAATCGAATGAAAAATGTCAGAGCTTCTTTATTTATTTATTTATTTTTTTAACTATCTTCTCACCAAATTGATGCTTCAAAATGAAGCAAATAAATCCATCAAATGATTAAACTACCCATTACTCTCACACTAAAATCATACTGACGGGTGATTTCAGATTTCGTGAGCGCTGAAATATACAATATTTTGCTCAACGAAGTGAAGAGCAGAATGTATGTATACTGAATCAGAGCGTCGCCGTCTGAGTCAGCTGCTTGCGTTGCTTCTTTTTTTGTGACTGTAAAGCAGAGTTAAGGTCATAGAGTAACTATACTATAAAGAGGGAAATCTACTGCCTTCATTTGACAAGACCTACAAGCTGGTCAAATAAGTATTGGTGTAGAACTGTCAAAAAATCGACGCCGATTGAGAGTGTAGTAGTGCTGAACTGTCAAAAAATAGACGCCGATTGAGAGTGTAGTAGTGCTGAACTGTCAAAAAATAGACGCCGATTGAGATTGTAGTAGTCAAATAATTGACCTCTTCTTTTCAGTTCCCTTTTGTTTCTCACCACGAAATTGGGCGTGTTGGAAGATACTGTTAATAAAAAGCGCCATCCCGAAATTTGACGTCATCAGTGACTCAAACTGACTAAATTAAATTACCATTTTTGGAAAGAATCCGAAGTGTTAGTGGACTTAAAATGTATATTAAATCAATCAATGTATATTTAATCAATCATTGGACCAAACCTGCATCAATTAAAACTTACTTTTCCGTTTTTTTTCTAAAACGGAAATAAATTTATTCAACAAGGGTCACTAATGACGTAAAATACGAAAGTCGCTATCTTGTTTTCTTGTACCATGAGGAGCCACTAGCAAGTTACTCGAATGCAAGTTGTTATACTTTATTATTTTTTCCCTGCCTTTTACATATTGTGTGCTTGAAAACTCTATATAAACGTTTAAAACTGGTTAAACAATATCCAAGAGTTTCAAACATTTTACCTGATACTGATAATAGTGTATTGATTATTCTAAGAATGAATTTAAACAAGCATTCGGTCAGAAGATTACGTACTATGTATATTTGCAAGATCGTATTATACAAAGTAGCGATAAAGGTGTACTTTTTTAAAGTTAAATTATCTTTCTTTACACCTATTGTATTCGTTTACACAGGAGTAGAAACCTAGTCAAACATAGCGCGTTCTGACGCCGCGTTGTAATATACAGTAAAACAAACATATGCCAAGTCACATAGAGCGCGTTTTGTCCTTGAATCTAAAGTGAATTTGATTGATGTCACAACATTCGTCAAAAATCCATTTTTGAGGACCTTCTTCCCTCAGCGTCAGCATTCGAAAATACTAATAATAAATTTTATTTAAAAAAAATTTTTGCAATAATTTTTGTCAACAATTCACTGACAGTTGTTGTCAACAAGAACAAAATGAAATGTCAAAATTAACAAAACTCACCACATCGTTTTTTCTTTGTTTTTTAACGCCGACAATGAATGATATACAAAAGAGAACACGAAACACAATGAATGATATACCAAAGCAACAACGAAAATTGAGGGTTTTGAGGCGTGGAACGTACGAAAGTTTTTCCTCTATATAATATATTTACTCTATGGTTAAGGTAGAGTGTGTGGATAAAATTTCTTGAGATTTTATCTCCCAATCAGTAAGTAGGTAAGTAAGTAAGTAAGTAATTCATTTTATGGCTTATTTCATTGTATATAGACTGCAATGTATATACAATGGCTTATTTCGTAGATACATTTTACAGTTTTAATCAGTATGAGGTAGGTATTTCCTTCATACTAACATTTATTAAAGTGGGACATATCCTCAAATTTGTTGTTAAGCATAAAAAATAACGGCATAATAACGATAAACGCAATGGAAAAGATTTACCCTCATAGAATAGACATACACATTTTTGTATATAATTCGCTAAGCAGTACCTAAACATGCCCCAGTGAAATAAAAATGTTACCAACTAGCTACCTGCTTTTTAGTGCACACAAAAGAAATATCTAACGTAAGCTACTCGAATCTCACTAAACTTTCTTTAGTCACAAGTGTGCCAATAGTTGTACTTTTTTGAGTGCCAATAGTTGTATCTTGTAAAGTTTAAGGTAGTTTAAGGTTTAAAGGTTAAGGACCTATAATCTTGTAAGTGATTTTTCTATACTTCCTTTTATATTTTTTAATGAAAACTTTATTTATTTGCTTCAATAATGTATTAAATAAGATGTTTTTACTATATTTTGTTAAAAAAAGTTATTGTTTTATTAATAAAATGGGTGCCAATAATTGGGTTACAAAAAAAATAGAATTTAATTATTGGCAGGGGGGGGGGTGCCAATAATTACATCCAATGTAACTACAATTATTGGCACTGCCAATAGTTGTACTTTTTTGAGTGCCAATAGTTGTATCTTGTAAAGTTTGTTCACAAAAAAAGATCTAAAGTCTTAAATGCCTAAATCTAGTCTTATTAGCTACCTATTAGCTATTTAGCTACAGTGAATAACAAAAAGCTAACAAATATACAAATTTCTTTGATTTCAAGTGTGCCAATAATTGCAAATAATTAAGATGCCAACGATTGTGGTCGGGTGCCAATAATTGTAATTTTTGGTAAGCTTTTTTTTAATTTACCATTTTTACCATCTTTATAAAAACAAAATAAAAATAAAAAAATATTTTTGAAAACAGAATTTTCCAAATTACTATTTGGTATATTTGACATATTTTAAATTCCATAAAAGCGAGATATACACGCGTTTGGATCTCAAAATTCCTTAGGGGTGCCAATAACTGTATCCGTTACGCTGGTTATTGACGGGTAAGAGTTATGTTTCCAGTTGAAATCGTAATAATTGTTATTCAAAGAAGAAGATGAAGAAGAAGAAGAAAAAAAAGAAGAGAAGAAGGAGAAGAGGGAAAAGGAGAAGAAGAAGAAGGAAAAAGAAGAAAAAGAAGAAGAAGAGAAGAATCATACGAAATAGTAAGCAGTGTAATAACAACTATCAAAACTTCAACTTCGAATGTTCTTACAATTGTTTTAAAAAATTGAAAATCCGGTTATGCGTACAAAAACTTGAAATAAATATATTTTTTTATTTTGAATAAACTAAAAAGTTTTATTCCCAACCAGTTTATCTAAAAATATTTTTGAAATAATGTACTATATTATTCGCTCCTAAGGTAAACATTTAAGGACGATAACATTTTTTTTGAGGCAGTCTTCAAATGTTGTTTTTGAACACATCCCTTCTATGTCCTCACTTTAATAACGATTCAATAGCATATCGATAGCTACATCCACTTCCCAGCCATTTAAATATCAGAGAAAGTTTTTGCATAGTCACTTTCATTCAAATTTACAATAAATTATCCTTGAACCTGCCATGACCTTTGACTATGGCTTCTCGACTGCGGGAATAGTCATTTTCCCTGAATCGACTATATCTCATTCGATGTTGTACTTTCACTTTAATCAAAAGTTTTTTCCAATTTTCATTCGGTTATCTGGATTTTTTTAACTCACTAAAACTCCTTAATGCTGACAGTTGGGTAATTACTTGGCAAGTACTCGACAGGAATAAAAATTATTATCCCAAATGGGTTTCACTTTTTATTGGACATTCGAACGCCAGAGTCTATCAAAACTTTACAATGTTGAGCAAAAAAACACGGTATGTCCTTTAAAAAGTTGTGGAATGGAGAGGGAGGACAAAAAGAGAGTGCATATACCCAAGGGGAAGTCAGGAAAGTAATGCGTGCAAATGCAACCACAAACAATTTTAACGTAAGTGGATTGAAATTATGATTTTCAATTAAGGCTCACGCCATCTTTGTTACGGGTTTTCTCACTATATCAGATTATTGGTATATATATACCTTCAGCAGTTGGATATAAATGTAGTTAAAGTGCATTTCACACCTGAAAGTCATTCGGGTTCGAGCTTGGACTCATTCTCATAATGTGGTGCCATTTGCTATTTTCATGATGCATGATGACTGGTTGGTATGTATTTCAGTTTTTTTATTTTTCCTTCAATATTAGTTCAAGTGGTTTTCCATGTTTTTTCATATTTCATTATAGTTGTGTATTTTTTTCCGTTTTTATTTTATTTTGCGGTTAAAAGGGATGAAGATGGAGCTTCAAAAAATGGATATGGAGTTGTGTGCTTTTCGAAGGGATTATATGTAATGTAGGCACGTATTATAACCCACAATAACACAATTTCATAAGGATACAACGTCGTCGTAGAACAATTTGGTGAAGTTTTTGGAGTGAGAGCTTATGGAATGTTTCTGTGGGAACCATGTTTTGTTTGTTTGTAAATTAAATTGGTGAAAATTGTATGAGTTCTTAAGGACTTTGCAACTGAAAAGTGTGTGCTCATTGAAATTTAACACATACTCAGAGTGAGTCGATTAAAAATGTATAATGACACATTAGAATGTGTAAATATTTTACTGTAGAATGTTTTTTGTATAAAGGATACAGTGGCTATGAAAATGTTCTGTCACAATAATTAAAAAAAAAATTCAGCAATTGCTTGAAGATAAGCAGTGTGTTATAGGCACTTACATTGGATTAGCTTCCAATAAGCCAGTTCTATTATCATAACTAAATAGCGAGTTCTTCTTCTTCAACACATAGAGGGTCTACATTCACGTTCTAGGTTATCGAATTAGTTTGAAGTCCAAAAAGTCCATATTGGGGACAGAGTGGGCTGTATATTGTCAGAAATCTTGTTTTTGTTGGTGATTGCCAATAAATAAAATTAAAAATTAAGTTAGTAAAATAAGCGATGTACTGCGCGCAGCCTTTGAAGGAAACGGAGGGATTAGATCGACTCTGAAATCCTCCCTGAAACATCTTAATAATGCCTCAATCCCTTAATTGATAACAAGGGTGAAGAGATATTTAAATTGGTAACGATATATGCCTTAAGTAGAAGGTGCATTCATTTATGCTAAATAAAAAGTTAAAATCCAAACTCTTTGAAACAGTCCTGATACAATTAAATACCACTGTAATATACCTTATATAAATTGCTTTCCCTTAAACCAACAGGTTAAGGTGGTTAACTAGAAAATCTCTATTAAAACTAAAGCACGCCTCTTACCTTACATAAAACGAACAAATTACACCTACCACCCCAAGAACTCCCTGTCTTCCAATAATTCATTCCGGTAAGGAGGCAGAAAGTAAATAATCCTAAATGCATTTGATATCACCATTTGGTTAGCTTTGAAATGCTTAAATTCACGCCACCACCCGACACAGGTTCAACCCACCCACTCAAAGGTAAACATTCTCCATTCGACCCGCCTGCCATCCATTTGGCATCCGCAAAACATCTCTCATAATACGTCCTACAACAACCATCCGCCGAGTGTCCTTGTTAGCCAATATGCTTTATGAGCAATTGACATGCGATCGCCAACGTGCAGGCCAGTGTGTCAGGCTATCTACTTACCTATGGTTGGGTCACAATAAAAGAAAATTTAATAGACGACGACAATGTTGACGTCAATAGAACCAACAACTTTTTATAACGGTCCGCTTTGGCTACTTTATACGACATAAGTGCTCAGAAAAATCATTAAAAAGGAAGAAAATTATTTTTTTACCCTTCCCTTCTTCCCCATGTGTGTTAAACAGAACAAAACCTACTATTAGGGTGTAGCTATGCCTAGTTGTGTTTGAAGGTTTTGTATGTAGATGGCGCGCTAAAATGAACGATGGATTCCGGAAATTCACATCAAGGGCTGTTGGTGGGGGTATGTAATGGGTGGCAGGACTTAAGGCAGTCCTTTTCTGAAAACTTGCTTTGCGAAAGTAAAACAAAGTTAATCCTACATTGTGCTAGGTGCTTAAGAACCACTCACAGGATTCCATTGTTTTATTAAGCTTTTGAGGTTTTGTTTTTCTCTTTTTTTCTCAATCTGCATTCCTTTCCTCGCAGACTTCTATTGTTTTGCAACGTTGTTTTTCTCAGCCTACTCCCTCTGCCAGCGCGGTGGCAAACCTATTCGTTTACCTTGGCCGGACGGACCTGAGTGCTACGACCTAAATTCAATATCAACGCTTGTAAACGTAGAAAGGTTTCCCCCTGAGTGTATGTTTGTGTGGCTTTAAGGTGATTCGTGCAAAAATTATTATAGAAAGCGTTTTAGCATTTTTTTCACTCATACCTGTTTATATGTTTATATTTTCATTTTTTAATGGCCGAATAACGGGAAAACAAAAGGTGAACCTACTTTTGATAAAATGGCGCTAGGCCGCGTTAAATGGCTTCTTTTCACTCAGTATGGTTAAGTGGTGGGCGGGAGAGACAATGTGTGTGTTTGTGGTGAATTGCGGTGACGGTTTTGGAATTTTTCGAGTGATGATAAAAGTAAAATCATGGCTGCTTTACTTTTTTTATGGGCCCGATGACTGATGGAATTAGGTGACTATAATTCAAAGGACCAGCCTTTTAGGGATGTGTTTTGGGTAAACTTGGATTTTTAAGCTACTTTTGGCAACGCAAATTGACGATAAAGTTATAGAGGTGTATGTTTGGCCGTTGATTAATTGCACGCATGGTCGGAAGTGGAATTTTTAGTACTGAACCAAGTGATAAGAAGAAGGTTAACGGCTATAAAAACAGATAAGGTGAACATAAGAACGTAATAAAGAATGAAGCAATTGGGTAGGTATAGTACGTTGGTTCTGTGAGAAAAGAACGGTATCAAACCATAAATCAAATTAAGTTATTTAGGAAAGTACCTACCTTACTGAGTTACTGATGAACAGGTTCAATGTTTGAAGCAGTGACATCTGATGTTTTACTTGAGTTGCTTTATACATTTTTAAAAACATTGTCTAAAGCAGAAAAATATTTTTTCCAGATGATGTACCCACCTTTATACTTAGCCCTTGTCTTCCCTTGCCATCGCTTGGTGAGTTGGCTGTGGTTTTAGTAGGAATATGCTTAAATTATGTGACTTTGTTGGTCTGGAATAAGGACATTACACCCAAAAACACTATTTCTAAAACCAACATTTTGAAGTGATACCAGAACGCCACAATTCGTAGATGAAATGGGCAATTTTTGACTACAGGTTTTCTTATTTGGCTCTTGTTGTTGATCCTTACTGAAGATTCGCAAGCGGTGTGGTTAATTATAAAGAGCAGATGGACAGCCATGCTCAGACTCGGAAAATCTTTGAGGACCTCGGGGACCAACTTTATGCGGAAAACTGATGGCAGATGGCTAGGTGCCGTGCTGGCTTGAGAAAATCGTCTTGGTTGAGAACTAGGTTCACTCTTAACTGTAGCACCACCTATATAGTAAGGAAAACTTAACTGGGCACAAAAAAATTGGTAATGTGTATACAAAATTTCATGATCATCGCTTGGTTGGGTCATATACGCCGGATGGACAGCAATGTTTCGACTCGGAAAATCTTTGAGGACCAACTTCATGTGGAAAACTGGCAGCAGGCAGCATGCAGCTGACAGGTGGCTATTGACCGATCTGGCTGAAGTAACACTTTATAGTAAGGTAAACTTAATTGGTGAAACAATAGTCAAGAGGTATCTCTATTGCATTTTCTATTCCCTTGGTGATGTGTATGCAAAATTTCATGATCATCGGCTGACTTTGTCATATAGAGCGGATGGACAGCATTGCTCTGACTCGGAAAATCTTTGAAAACCATATTTATGTGGAAAACTCGCTGCAGGTGGCTGAAGAAGTTTGCTAGTTGTAGACCAGGTTCAACCCGAACTATTTCATTTCATTTATTTATTAATAGTATCTTTTACAATGGGCATTTAAAGCCTATAATAAGATGTAAAAGTTATAAATTGATTTACATTAAGTTAAGATTAAAATTAAATTTTATATATACATAAATTCAATTTTGGTAATGACAAGTAAGACATAAGAATTTTTTTAATTGGAACAACTCCTTCGTTTCTGTTTTAATTTTATTTGATCTAATTTAATTCCACTTCCTGTCAAGTGTCTGAATAGGGCTGCATCAAAATGCGTCGTGCCACGAAGTCTTCTAATAAAGTATGGTAAGCTGTTCCACTGCCTGATAACATTAACAACAACAACTAGGATTTATATGTTGGCCAACAAACAATACACTTAAAAGAGTAAAGGTAAAATTAAAAATTTAATTATTATTATTATAATTTTTTTTTATTTTTTCTTTTTTTCTTTTTTTTTTTCTTGGTAAAAACTTTTTTGCGATGACAAAAAGATTTTTAATTTTTTTTGAAACGATATTGAACTATCCAGATTTCTCAGATCTCTCGGCAGAGAGTTCCAGAGTCGTAACGCATTTATAAAGAATTGGCTCTCTGAAGTAAGGCAAGTATGTCGGGTAATGATAAGAGTACACAGTCTGACTGAGTTTGAAAATTGTAGACGGTAGAAAAGATATTGGGGTGGATGTGATTGTATGATATTGAAGAGGAAAATAAGGGTTCGGTATTGTAGAAAATGTTTAAACTGCATATTGTATAAGCTGTGAGCGAATTCGGAAGCATGATCATATATGTTTAGACCGTATATATATCTAATTGCATGGTTAAAAACCACATTTAATTTTCGCAAGCTTACTGCGTCGCACTTGCAATAAATTTCACAACCATAAGTAAGTATAGGGATAATCAAGGTTTTAACCAACATTTTTCGAGTTTTCATTGGAGTTAAGCTTTGAGAATTTCGAAGTAATCTAAGGACGCCATAGACTTTACCTACAACGGAATTTATGTGGTTATCCCATAATAATGTTCTGTTAAAAACCACTCCCAAGTTCTTAGCTGTATCCACGAAGTCAATAGTAAAATCATTAAGAATTAAGCAAGGAAAGTATGAAGTGTCCAAAGGTTTCCTGGAAATAACCAAGCATTTAGTTTTGGAAGGGTTGAGAGATAGATCATTTCGCTGAGAACAAAGACGTAGTATGTTTTGAAGGTCCTCGTTGATGTTAAGAACACAATTTTCAATGAGTCCAAGAGGGCAACTTAAATAGAGTTGCACGTCGTCCGCATACATTTGTACAAGGGAGAATTTCAAAAAAGATGGCAGTTCGTTTATGTAAAGCGTGAGAAGCATAGGGCCCAAAATCGAACCTTGTGGTACACCTCTGGAGACTGGCAGTAAGTAGGAGACATTATTGGAAATGGACACAGCCTGAGTTCTTTCAGAAAGGTAGGAAACCAATAAATTTGCTGAACGCAATGAAAAGTCATGTTGATTTATCAATTTTCGTTTGAGAAGAGAATGGTTGATGGTGTCGAAAGCTTTCGAAAAATCCAATAGGACTAGGAAGCTCACTTTGTCCTCGTCGATAGCACGTCTCAGATCTTCTGTTACATTAATTAGCGCAGTCATGCAGCTGTGCCTTGGACGAAAGCCTGACTGATTTGAAGTGAGTAAGTTAGTTTTTCTTAAATAAGAGTTAATCTGTTTTTACATTATACGTTCAAGAACCTTCGAAAGAAATGGCAAAATGGCTATTGGTCGAAAGTCCTTACAGCTATTATTTTTGGGAATTGGAACTATCTTGGCCTGCTTCCAGGTTTTAGGAGATACCTGTCATAAGAATTGTGTTGAACATGTGCGTTACATAAGGTAACACAAGTGGAAGTAAGGTTTTAATAAATACAGGATGTACACCATCAAGTCCGACAGCATTCGATTTAATTAGAGTAAAACTTTCAACCACATTTGCACACTCAATTCTGGAAAAGTCAAACCCATCTGTTGAGTTTGTATAACGAAATTCTTGAGAAGCATTGAAGATTTCTTGATAGGAGAAAGAAGGGAGCTTTAAGAAATTTCTGTTTAGCTCATTGCAGTCAATGCCATCAAAACTATAAGCCATTTTCTTCTTCCCAATCCCAATGTCACGTAGATTATTCCATAATTTACGGCCACTATTAGCCACGTTAATGCGATTCTTAAAGACCTTCGCTTTTCAGCTTTTATTTTGCAAATAACCTTGTTTCGTAACATTCGAAAAATTCTGTAGAATTCTTCAAGCCTAAATCTTTTCCATCAAGAATAAGCCAAATTTCGCTGGAGCATAAGCGAGGATATTTCTTAAGTTAACCAAACTGGAGTTTTATTCGTAAGCCTTTTTTCGCGAACAGGGACATGGCAATTAAAAAGAAATTCTATGTTAGATTGAAAGAAATTAACTTGGTCATTTGGTGAAGACATAAAATTAATTCTATCCCATTCAATCAAGAAAACGTTTTGTTCCGTATAGTTAACAGATTTAAAGTCTCGATACCTAAAACTCACTGGGCGAATTATAATATTGAATTTAAAGGTAAAAAATATGAGATCATGCTCAGAAAAAGCAGGAGCGGAAAGTTGATCGTAAAAGAGTATCTCATTAATATTACATACAAAAAAGACATCAAACAATGAACTGCTGCTACTTGCAAAATGAGTTGGTATAGAAACGTTAACCGGTGCCAGATTAAATGAACACATACAGTCAATTAATATGGATTCATTTAAAAGATTGCTGTTTATGTCTCCACATAAAATAATTTGAGGTGATGTCAGTGAAATTGTTTCTAAAAGATGCATGAGTGGTGCAAAATCCACATATCTGTTTGGTCTGTAAACTGTACCTAGTAAAAGCTTATCTTCGCCACTAACAATGTCCAGAAATATATATTCGATGTCACTCCCAGGGCTCGACATACAGTTTAACCTACACGATATACCATCTCTAACATAAACCGCAACACCACCATCTCTATTTCTTCTTAGTGGTGAGGCTGCTATTGCTATTAATCACACTGCTATTTCACTGAGCAGAGAACAATTGCGATTGCTCTTCAATGTGACTGCTCAGTTGTTCACTGCTCAGTTGGTGCTGAACAGAAAAAAACTTATAGTTCTCCAGCAACCACTATGCATCCCTCCTTTCCTCACATCACATACACAATTACACATGCTGTAGTTACGTTTTGTAAGCAAGCAAGCAATTCCATCTTTATTTCTACTTTTTTCTATATCTATTGAACATGTCATGATTCATGAAGCGATCAAATGAGCACTTAGCAGAACAGTCGCAGTGAGTGTAATGCTTTTGCTCTTTAATCTGCTCACTGCTTTTTTAAACATGCTGCTCATGTGAACAGTGCTCTGCTCACTGCTTTTTTACTTGCGATTTATAGGGACTATAAGGCAAGTTATGCATTCGTAAAAACAAAAAAAATCTAACAATCAGATATGACATTACGTTGGTAGAGAAATATATTTGAGTTACTGGCAAAATTAGGTCTATCTGTCTGTCTGTCCGTCTGTACGGATGTATATTGAACTAAAGCCTAAGCGGTTTGGCCAATCGTCTTCAAATTTTGAACAAAAGGTTATTTTGGCATTCTACAGAGGACTTTAAAAGTTTTTTATTAGCTCAAATATTAACGGTATCTGTCATATAACCGTGAAGTAAAAGCTTATTTTTTCAAGGGAAATGCTATAAGAATTTTTATGAAAAAAATCAGTATACTATCTGAATTTTTTTTCGGAAAAATAAGGAAATAAAAGAAAATTGTAGGTTTAGGGTATGTTTTGGTGAAAAAATATTCAAGATGGTGGGCTAAAAACGGTAAATTTTTTTTTTGTATTTTTAAAAACTTTCTTCATTTTTTTTTTAATGTAATCGGTAAGGAGTCTCAAATTTAAAGGAAGAGCAGGTTGAAATCGCAATTCAGTGCAGTTGGCCATGCAAACATTTCATTTATACACACTTAAAATTTTGGTTGCGATGTTATGGATTCGTGCCAAAAAATTTGTCAGGTGAAATGACATAACACATAAGGATGAAAGGGAACTTCAAAAAAGTGGGTCCGAAAATTCTGCACTATTAAAAAGAAGAAAGAAATTTAAGTACATTCATTGATGTTAACTGCTATCTAAAGAGTGATTAAATAGCTGTTATTAAGAGCTGCTCATTTTCTAAACTGCTCTTTGTGATCACTGCTCATTGAAAATAGCTCTTTATCACACCCCTATTTCTTCTTTCAGCTCTAAAAAGCCTGTAACCGCTTAAATTAAACAGATGACTCGGAAATTCTGTAGGAAACCAAGTTTCAGAAACGCAAATAGCATCGACTCCAGACCCTTTGAACACATATCTAAATTCATCAATTTTTTTACGCAGACTTTGAGCGTTGATGTGACAAACTTTACAACCATCAGCACGTTGGTTGTTAAATACTCTTAACATTGACCCTAACATCAAGCCATCGTCACTTATATAATTACTCATTTAGAATAAGGTACACAAATTAAACTTTGGAAAGGTTCTACCAAAAACTGAAAAAAAGGTAAGTAAATTATAATATAATATAAATAGCAAAAGAAAAAAATATTGAATTATAAATGATAATAGCAACTAATAACAAAAGAGAAAGAAAAAAAAATTTAATAAAAATAAATACAAATTTGATTAATAATCGTTTGACGAATCAGGCATCATGGCAACCCTTAACAAGTCTTCATTTTCCATGACTAAAACTGCATCATCCTCAAGTTGTCATTTAACGTATACCAAACCTCTCCTCGTAAACACCGAATCAAGTTTCTGTTGCTTTTTTAATCTTAAAGCCGTTTGCAACAACAAATTGTTTTTTTTCGTCAAGCACTCGCGAAGAAAGATTGGACTGCCGGTTTTCGTCTCAAAGTTGACATCTCGCAAGCTGAGTGGTTTATTATTTTGTTTTCGGTAAGCAGCAATAGATCGAAGAACGGTGTTCTTATCAAATGGCGAGAGAAATTTAATTATAATCGATGAATCGGGATTGTTTATAGACTTTGGTCGGGTTCGAAAAATGTTAACCAAAGTTGGTGGTTTAACGCAAATAGACAAACACAAGTGATTAAAGATTTATTTTAGATTTTCGTCGGGTAGAAAAGGTACTCCATTTAGAACAGCGTCACATGAAACATTTCGGTTTTCTTGAATCTCCTCTGTTGTTGTCAAAGTGCATATTTTATTTCGAAGTGCAGAAATTTCATCTTCGATGTTTTTTAATTGTGGAAATGTATGAAGATAACTCGGTTTTGACAACTGAGAGTGTTTTGTTGAGTTTGTTTATATCGTTTTTAAGGAACATGTTGTCATTATTTAGTTTTGATTGATTAGTCTCAATATCACATATGCGTGTACCAAGCTGTGTAATTTCGTTCTTCATATCTAGAAGTTGAGCATTAATCAATGCAGTTATTCGGTCTACAGTTTCCTCCAGTTTTTTGTGCAAAAGTAAACTTATGTCCTTGGTTATAGAATTATTTTGAATTTTGAATTTTTCCTCCATTTTTTCCATATATCGCTGTCATCCTCAAAGCTTTTTTTCCGGTTTTTGAGAGCGGAATTATGTGGTGAATTTAATTTTCGGGCACTTACACCAGCACAATTAGCCATAGTGATTAAACAAAGGAAAAAATGTATGTTTTTATATATTTCTTTTTTATCAAAAATTAATAATTAATAAGTGCACTAATTTATGAGATATAACGTAAATTACACCAGTGTAGTTAAAAAACTTTTAAACAACAAAATTGAAGTAAAAGCTTTCATTATATACATGTTACATTATTGAAAGCTACTATCAGCTATCAAGTTCCGTTTCTTTTCTGCGTTATGAAATTGTATATACATTCTCTTTAGTAATCTCATGGTGGTCGTTTTTCGTCTGGCCATCTTCCTGGTTGATTCGAAACTATCTCTTAATTGTAAAGACGAGAACCTTAACCGATATTTTACCAGTATTTAATACACTTTTGTTGTCATGTTCATGATAGTACTATAGGCAGTGTATATACAATGGTTATGAGAATTTACAACTTGGCATCCGTATGTCATTATCGGAAGCATTAAAGTTTTTGCTAAGCTTAATCGAATACTCTGAGGAGTAAAATGTTTGGATAAAGAGAGACTGCGTAGAGAGCCATGTACTTTTCCAATAACCATTTATACGTAAATATGATCCTTCCAAGCTTACAGCTAAATCTAACTTGAGCATCATCAGCGTATAAATCTAATGAAGCGTATTGGACCTGAGTTAATAAATCATTTATAAAAAATAGAAAATAACAGTGGACCAAGAATTGATCCCTGCGGAACTCCTGAAGAAAATTACTACAGCTGGGCTTCTTCCACTTAAATATGAAGAAATCATTTTGGTTGCTGCGTTTGAAAACCTAAACTGTTTTTTTAACTTCGATATGAGTATGCTATGATTGATCCTATAAAAGGTTTTCGAAAAATCTAAAATAGGACAAGAAAAGATACTAGATCGCTAACTATTGCCGATCTAATATCGTCTGAAACTTTGAAAATAGCTGAGATACAGCTATGATTTTGTCTAAAACCGGATTGATGGTCGCTTAAAAGTTTGATTCCATTTAAGTAAAGTGAAATTTGATTATATAGTACTTTGTCCATTACTTTTGATAAGAACGACAAGATTGATATTGGTCTAAACTCAAGAGGATATAAGCGTGTAGCTTTTTTTAAGACCGGTATTACTTTCACTACTTTCCAAGAGGATGGAAAGTGCGATGTCATTAAGATGGTATTAAAGATACGTGTCAGGACGGGGAGAATGTAGGGTAAAATCATTTTATTGAAAGTGGATGCATATTTGTATATCATCAAATCCCAAGTATTAAGTATTGCACTTAAGACATCAGTATCATCCACCCTTTGAAATTGAAAGCAATTTGCACTATCTGGGTCAACAACTCGATAGGCTCTATTTGTTTCAATGGTACCTAGAGTATCACTAGCGGGGTCAGCGTTTTGAATTACTGCAAACTTTTTATTCAAGTAGTTGGGGCATATACATATTGTGATATTTTGGCCTGGGGTTCGACAAATAAAACTCAATCAAAATTCCACAATAATAAAACAAATCTCTTTATTTTATAAAACACAACGTCTTTCAGTTTAAATAACACCAATTTAACTTATTTCACTTATTCACAATTCAAATACGTTTTTATAATTCAACACTAATACTTCCAGTTGTTAACAATTCCACTTTCGAAAATAAACTGAACTGTCAATGCAATCTACTCTTGTATTTATACAACTTTAAAAGCGCGTAACTATTTGGTAGGGACCTTCCCAGTCCTGCTGAAGCTTGGGCGATTTTCCCTTTCTGCGATGTGGGTTATAAAGCCATACCAGATCTCCCTCATTGAATTCAGGTGCTGTTGCTCTCGCATCGTATCTGGTCTTCATGCGGTCACTCGCAATTTTTATGTTGTTTCTTGTTCTCTGGTGAATGTCGTTGATCCTTTCTCTAAGATCTAACACGTAGTCCTCTTCGCATTTTGGGTCTTCAATAGGAAATCCGAATTTTAGCTCACTTGGAAGCCGGGCAGTTCGTCCAAATAGAATTTCGGATGGAGTGTATCCAGTTGTACTATGAACCGCATTCCGGTAGGCCATAAGAAATAAAGGAATTCGCCGATCCCAATCCCGTTGGTTCTCGTTCACGACTTTGGACAGATGTTCCTTCAAGGTCTTGTTAAATCTTTCTACCATTCCATCAGACTGTGGATGAAGAGGTGTTGTCCTTGTTTTCTTTAACCCGAGTGATGCGCATACTTCCTGGAATACCTTCGACTCGAAGTTTCGCCCTTGGTCGGAATGCAATTCCATAGGCACCCCGAACCTGCAGACCCAGTGGTCCACTATCTGCTCGACAACGGTCTTAGCTTCTTGATTGGGTATCGCAAAAGCCTCCGGCCATTTGCTGAAGTAGTCCATGACAACAAGGATGTAACGGCTACCGTTTTCAGTTTCCGGGAACGGGCCTGTGATGTCAACGGCGATTCTTTCAAAAGGGGCGCTCACGTTGTACTGTTCCATTTTACCTCGTGTTTTGACTTTGGGTCCCTTGCTAGCTGCGCATGTTATGCACTTTCGACACCAGCTCTCTACATCGTTTCTCACGCTTAGCCAATAAAAGCGTTCCCGTACCTTTTCCAGTGTTTTGTTGATTCCCAAGTGCCCACCGGATATTCCAGCATGCATTTCTCGTAGGATCTCCTCTACTTTCGATCGTGGAACCACAAGCTGCATCTTAAAGGATCTTCCATCCGGCATTTCCCATTTTCTTCGCAAAACACCATCTTCCACATGGAGAGAGTCCCACTGCGCCCAGTATGCTTTTAAAGTAGGACTTCTGTCGGAGATATCTCTTGCGTTTGGTTTCTCCATAGATTCCTTCCATGCAAGGATTGGCTCGATGTCAGGGTCTTCTTTTTGTGCATTACGAATTTCTTCGGCACTCCAACCCTCTACAGGTTCGGCTCTTATTCTCTGGACAGATATACCTTCATCCTTTTCCTCTTTTCGCGCACAATGTTTGCAACTGGGCTCACATGGTCTGCGGGAAAGCGCGTCCGCATTGCAGTGCAGTCTTCCTTTGCGATGCTGTACTTCGAAGTCGTAAGTCTGCAATCGTTCGATCCATCTTGCTACCTGCCCCTCAGGATTTTTGAACTGAAGCAACCATTTTAAAGCGGCGTGATCGGTACGCAGGATGAATCTCTGTCCATACAGATATTTATGGAAATGTTTTGTCGCCAGTATCAGAGCAAGGAGTTCCCGTCTGGTTACACAGTAGTTTCTCTCTGGTCGCGACAGAACTTTGCTGAAATAGGCTACCACTTTCTCCTGCCCATCTTGTATCTGCGACAGAACTGCTCCAACACCCACGTTACTAGCATCCGCGTCCACAATAAATGTTTTGCCAGGGGTGGGGTAAGCTAGTATTGGTGCCTCACAAAGTCGCTGTTTTAGATGTTGAAAGCTTCTTTCGCACTCACCTGACCATTTACATTGTCTACCCTTCTCAGTTAGCTGGTGCAGACACTTTGCGATTCCGGCAAAATCTTTGACGAACCTCCTGTAATAAGTGGCGAGACCTAGAAAGCTCCTCAGCTGGTGTTTATCTTCGGGAACTGGCCAATTTCTCACGGTTTCGATTTTCTCCGGGTCAGTGTTTACTCCATTTGAAGATATCACATGTCCCAAATATTTCACCTCAGCTTTGAACAGAGCACATTTCTTTGGATTTAGTTTCAAATGTGCAGTTCGAAGTCGTGTAAACACCTCCCTCAAGTTGTCGCGATGTTCAGCGAACGTCTTTCCCACAACGATGACGTCATCCAAGTACACCAGGCAGGTTTTCCATGTCAGACCCTGTAACACACGTTCCATTAAACGCTCAAAGGTGGCTGGAGCGTTACACAAGCCAAATGGCATAACGGTAAACTGCCATAGTCCATTTCCCGTTGTGAAAGCGGTCTTTTCTTTGTCTTCTGGATGGATCTGTACCTGCCAGTAACCACTTTTCAGATCGAGGGTGGAAAACCATTTCGCTCCAGAAAGGGTATCCAAGGTGTCATCTATTCGAGGCAAGGGGTAGCTGTCCTTCTTGGTGACATCGTTGAGCCTCCGGTAATCCACGCAGAATCGAGTGCTGCCGTCCTTCTTTTTCACTAGTACAACGGGTGATGCCCACGGACTTTTTGAGCTTTCGATTAGACCGTCTTTTTCCATGGTTGATATCATCTCATCGACTTCCGATTGTTTTGCCAATGGAAGTCTTCTAGCAGGTTGTCGGATCGGTCTGCTATCGCCGGTGTCTATTCGGTGCTGTACTAGGTGTGTTCGACCATAGTCTCCATCCTGCGATGCAAATATATCAGCAAACTCGCAAATGAGATTTTTGGCCAAGGTTTTCTGCTCCTGATTTAGCTCACAGTTTCCAAGGATAGCACTACATACCTCAGCCAATTTTGTTGCAGAAACAGGACTCGCAGAATCACTCCCAGATTTTGTCGATATGGCTGCAATGGGTACGCATCTTCCAATCACCTCTCCTTGTCTGAGCTTGACGGAGTGTTTGTTCGGATTCATCAGCCTTACCGGAACCATGTTTTTCTTTGGTTCCACTAAAATCTTTCCAACGATATAGCTTGGAAAGTCCTCTTTATTATCTGCTTCAATGAAATAGAATCGGTGGTTCCCAGGATCATCCTCCAAACGCGTCCAAAGAACTGTCTCTGAAGAAGGTGGTAGGACTTCATCTCTGCTTATAACCGCCCGAAGATTCACAGCGTTCTCGTTTCCGTATACCATAGGGATCTCAACGGTTCGATACCTTAATACTTGCATTCGAAGGTCTATGATTACCTCATGTGCCTTCATGAAATCCACTCCAATGATGCATTCGTCGCATATGTCGGCTACCAAGAATGCATGTGAGAAGGTCAACCCTGCCAGTTGTATCTTTAGAAATACCTCCCCGTATACTTTTGCTGCTTCTCCCGTAGCTGTCTTCAGAGTGTAGCAGCTGGTGTTATGTAGCCATGATGTCTGAACAAGGTCTCTTCTGATTATGGAGGCTGTGGCACCCGTGTCGATAGTGGCCACACATTTTCTGTTTCTGATGACTGTCTCCACTGTCAAGCTCTTGCTGCAGCGTGTAGTTTGCGAAACTTGGATGATGGTCCTGGGGGCGTCGATTCCATCAACCAACTTCAGCCCCGCGAAGGCGTTTTCCGCCTGCTGTTGGTCAGAAGCTTGTCCAGCAGTGTGAGTGTTATTCCTGCCAGATGCTTCGTCATTCTGCCTCCTCCTTGCGCAATGTGGGCAGCTTACCTGTCTAGGCATAGATCTGCATTGTCGCTGTAGGTGTCCTAGCTTGTTGCAATTCCAGCATCTCATTTGAACTCGAACAGTGCTCGGGTTTTGTCTTTCAATGTCGACACGTTGACATGAGCACTCTAGCGTAGCCATTTCCCTGACGCGATGGCTACCTTGCGAAGCTTGGTCTGCTGCTTCCATTGTCAGGGCAAATGCTAAAGCCTCAGCGAGCGTTTTCTTACCTGCCATTCTCACAGCCATTTGTAGTTTTCCATCTGCAATGGCATTAGTGAACGCATCGGTTGCCAGTTCGTTTATGATTTCCCTGCTGGTATTGGGATAAGACAAATTCGCCAAGCGCTCAATGTCAGCTTGCAATTCTTGTAGCGTTTCACCTCTTGCCTGGACCCTTCTGCGCAACTGGACTCGGTAAACTTGCTGCATGTGGTCGTCGCCAAACCTCATCTCGATTGCCTTGACCATGGCATCATAATCCTGATGTTTGTCTTCAGGAATGGTCTGCAGCAATTCGGCAGCTGTTCCTCTGAGAGCAAGCGTAAGAGCAATTGATTTGTCTTCGTTGTCCCAGTTGTTCGTCAAGGCGGCAGCTTCGAACTGCCTCTTATAAATTGGCCATGATGTTTGACCATCGAAGACAGGGGGCTGCATTTCCTTTCTTCGTGGACCGTCGCTCGAATATTCCCGAACCTTCTGCTTTTTCAAAGAATCAAATTCCTTAGCCAGATTTTGGTACTGTTGCTCTACACTTACGAACTTTTCTTCCAAGTTTTCTATTTTGGCTTCGAATTTCTGATCGATTGTTTGAAGTCTTTTGTCGAAGAGAACATTCTGTGCATCGAGTTTGTTTTCGAGACCATCAAATTTGCTTTCGAGAACGTTCTTTTGTTCTTCGAGAACGTTCTTTTGTTCTTCGAGAACGTTCTTTTGGTCGCTTAGTTGCTGCTGGAGAATTTCCAACGAATTCTTCTGCTCATTCTTTTGTTCTTCGAGAACGTTCTGTTGTTTTTCGAGAAAGTTCTTTTGTTCTTTCGAGGAAAGCAGGCATTTCATCGGCTGTACTTACTGTGCATTCTCTCCCTTGTTCTTCAACATCGGACAACATGGTATCGGGGTCTCCACCATCCTGAGTGATAGCATTCTGAAGTCGGAGCAATAGTTCCTTTTTCAGCCCCGAAGTCTGAAGATTTCGTTTTCCTAATTCTTCTTTCAACTCAGCTGTTGTCAATTGTTCTAATTTGCGACCCATTTTATGTAACTTAAACACTATTTTCGCAACACAGTCAGTTTTATTTTAATGTCTCTTCTAGAAAGATCTTTTTCCAACACTATTTTTAACAAAAATACTCGCTATTCACAGTTTTATAGCACAATCAGTTCAATAGTTTCTGGAAAATTCCACTTTCACAATTAAATGAGTCACCGAAACTGTTTTAGAAAATGTCACTATGGAATTTTCTAGCACTTTACTGAGTTTTATCCCACTTCTGACACCAATGTGATATTTTGGCCTGGGGCTCGACAAATAAAACTCAATCAAAATTCCACAATAATAAAACAAATCTCTTTATTTTATAAAACACAACGTCTTTCAGTTTAAATAACACCAATTTAACTTATTTCACTTATTCACAATTCAAATACGTTTTTATAATTCAACACTAATACTTCCAGTTGTTAACAATTCCACTTTCGAAAATAAACTGAACTGTCAATGCAATCTACTCTTGTATTTATACAACTTTAAAAGCTTCTGGAAGCTTCTGTCTGGTTCTGGCACAATCTAAGCTTTCGGTACTAATTCGAGTCTCGAATTGTTTCGTCAAGTTCGATTTAGTACTAAGTTAAAACATGTTGCAAATATGTAGCATACTTCTAGGGGCATGGTTGTTGTACACAATAAATAGTGGTTGTTGTACACAATAAATGTTGGTTGTTGTACACAATGAATCCAACAGATGGCGTTAATTTACAAAATGTATCTAAACTTGTTGCCACATCACAATATGTCAGATAAACAATGTTCTTTTTGGCGGCCAACTCCAAGTTCCCGTATATTTTTTCATAGCGTTTTCGGTGGTAGGTTTTTATTAAGAGGCTTTGAGTAGAGTCTGCATTTGGCTTCTTTGACTTTTTTACAGACAGTATTTCTTAAAGCCCGAAAGTCAGAAAGCATTTCAGGAAGACGAAAACGCTTCCAACGCTTATAGGCACGATCTCTTTGCTCAATCAAATTTAATATCTCTTCTGAAAACCAAGATTTGCTGTCACCCGAAGTAAGTTTTGTTTTAAGCGGTACATGTATATTAAAAAATTGATGTACTGAATTTTGCAGGAAAGAAACTTTGTCGACAGGAGATGACATTCGATACATTGCTTGCCAGTTAACTTGGGTAATGTGGCTTTCTAAGCCTCTTTAGTTAACACCTCGAAAATCCCTGTATTTGAAAACCGATTGAGTTTCTTGAATAGTCACTTTAAAAGTTCCAAAAATCAAGTCATGCTTTGAAAAAGCAGGAGCCTCAAGTTGAGAATAAAGAAGAATATTGTCAATTTTATTAACGAGAAACAAGTCTAATAATGTCGAAGAGGTATTCCCCTGGTAATCTTAAACAAAATTTAATGAAATGACACTGCAGCCAGTTGATATAATTTGAGGTATAGTTACATTTATATCTTCATTATATTGTGATATTTTGGCCTGGGGTTCGACAAATAAAACTCAATCGAAATTCCAAAATAATAAAACAAATCTCTTTATTTTATGAAACACAACGTCTTTCAGTTTAAATAACACCAAATTTAACTTATTTCACTTATTCACAATTCAAATACGTTTTTATAATTCAACACTTTTTATTTAATCTCAATTCAATCACTTTTTACTAATGCTTACAGTTGTTAACAATTCCACTTTCGAAACTAAACTCAACTCTCAATGCAATCTACTCTTGTATTTATACAACTTTAAAAGCTTCTGGAAGCTTCTGTCTGGTTCTGGCACAATCTAAGCTTTCGGTAACAATTCGAGTCTCGAATTGTTTCGTCAAGTTCGATTTAGTACTAAGTTAAAACATGTGGCAAATATGTAGCATACTTTTAGGCGCATGGTCGTTGTACACAATAAATGGTGGTTGTTGTACACAATAAATGGTGGTTGTTGTACACAATGAATCCAACAGATGTCGTTAGTTTACAAAATGTATCTAAACTTGTTGCCACATCACATTGTCCCCCTCTTAGTTTTGTTCGTCCCGAACAAGCACATCATCATTGTTTCCGTGGTAACGATACAGTCGATCCACATGGACAATTTTCATTTTTGCTCTTGGTCCTCGTTGGATTCGGAAAACGACGTCATTAATGCGCGTAACTATTTGGTAGGGACCTTCCCAGTCCTGCTGAAGCTTGGGCGATTTTCCCTTTCTGCGATGTGGGTTATAAAGCCATACCAGATCTCCCTCATTGAATTCAGGTGCTGTTGCTCGCGCATCGTATCTGGTCCTCAGGCGGTCTCTCGCAATGTTTATATTGCTTTGGGTTCTTTGGTGTGTGTCATTGATCCTTTTAATCGGGGCGCTCACTTCGTTCTGGTGCATCTTAGCGCTTGCCTTGACTTTGGGTACTCTACCAGCTTTGCACGTGGTGCACTTTCGACACCATCTCTCGACATCTTTTCTTACAGTTAACCAATAAAAACGTACCCGTACCTTTTTCAGTGTCTTATTGATTCCTAAGTGCCCGTCGGATTCTTCATCGTGCATTTCCCTTAAAATCTCCTGCACTTTCGACCGTGGCACCACAAGCTGCATCTTAAAGGATCTTCCATTCGGCATTTCCCATTTTCTCCACAAAACACCATCTTTTACATGGAGAGAGTCCCACTGCGCCCAGTATGCCTTTAAGGTAGGACTTCTGTCGGAGATGTCTCTTGCATTCGGCTTATCCATAGATTCCTTCCATACAAGAATGGGCTCGATGTCAGGATCTTCCTTTTGTGCATTACGAAATTCTTCCGCAGTCCAACCCTTTACAGGTTCAGCCCTTAGTCTCTGAACAGAAATACTTTCGTCCTTCTTACCGTTCAAACACCTAGGATGCGCTCTTTCTGAAGATGGCCGGAGAATTTCATCACTGCTTATGATCGTCCGAAGATTTACAGCATTCTCGTTTCCGTACACCATTGGAATCTCGACGATTGAATACCTTAACACCTGCATTCGAAAGTCTAGGACTACTTCATGTGCCTTCATAAAATCCACACCTAGTATGCAGTCGTCGCATATGTCAGCTACCAAGAATGTATGTGCGAAGGTCAGCCCTGCCAGTTCTATCTTCAGAAGTACCTCTCCGTATACTTTTGCTTCTTCTCCCGTAGCTGCCTTCAGACTGTTCCAGCTGGTGTTGTGTAGCCAGGACGTCTGGACAAGGCCTCTTCTAATTATGGAGGCCGTGGCACCCGTATCGATAGTGGCCACACATTTTCTGTTGGCGATGACGGTCTCCACCGTCAAACTCTGGTTGCAGCGTTTCGTTTTCTATTTTGGCTTCGAATTTCTGATCGATTGTTTGAAGTCTTTTGTCGAAGAGAACATTCTGTGCATCGAGTTTGTTTTCGAGACCATCAAATTTGCTTTCGAGAACGTTCTTTTGTTCTTCGAGAACGTTCTTTTGTTCTTCGAGAACGTTCTTTTGGTCGCTTAGTTGCTGCTGGAGAATTTCCAACGAATTCTTCTGCTCATTCTTTTGTTCTTCGAGAACGTTCTGTTGTTTTTCGAGAAAGTTCTTTTGTTCTTTCGAGGAAAGCAGGCATTTCATCGGCTGTACTTACTGTGCATTCTCTCCCTTGTTCTTCAACATCGGACAACATGGTATCGGGGTCTCCACCATCCTGAGTGATAGCATTCTGAAGTCGGAGCAATAGTTCCTTTTTCAGCCCCGAAGTCTGAAGATTTCGTTTTCCTAATTCTTCTTTCAACTCAGCTGTTGTCAATTGTTCTAATTTGCGACCCATTTTATGTAACTTAAACACTATTTTCGCAACACAGTCAGTTTTATTTTAATGTCTCTTCTAGAAAGATCTTTTTCCAACACTATTTTTAACAAAAATACTCGCTATTCACAGTTTTATAGCACAATCAGTTCAATAGTTTCTGGAAAATTCCACTTTCACAATTAAATGAGTCACCGAAACTGTTTTAGAAAATGTCACTATGGAATTTTCTAGCACTTTACTGAGTTTTATCCCACTTCTGACACCAATGTGATATTTTGGCCTGGGGCTCGACAAATAAAACTCAATCAAAATTCCACAATAATAAAACAAATCTCTTTATTTTATAAAACACAACGTCTTTCAGTTTAAATAACACCAATTTAACTTATTTCACTTATTCACAATTCAAATACGTTTTTATAATTCAACACTAATACTTCCAGTTGTTAACAATTCCACTTTCGAAAATAAACTGAACTGTCAATGCAATCTACTCTTGTATTTATACAACTTTAAAAGCTTCTGGAAGCTTCTGTCTGGTTCTGGCACAATCTAAGCTTTCGGTACTAATTCGAGTCTCGAATTGTTTCGTCAAGTTCGATTTAGTACTAAGTTAAAACATGTTGCAAATATGTAGCATACTTCTAGGGGCATGGTTGTTGTACACAATAAATAGTGGTTGTTGTACACAATAAATGTTGGTTGTTGTACACAATGAATCCAACAGATGGCGTTAATTTACAAAATGTATCTAAACTTGTTGCCACATCACAATATGTCAGATAAACAATGTTCTTTTTGGCGGCCAACTCCAAGTTCCCGTATATTTTTTCATAGCGTTTTCGGTGGTAGGTTTTTATTAAGAGGCTTTGAGTAGAGTCTGCATTTGGCTTCTTTGACTTTTTTACAGACAGTATTTCTTAAAGCCCGAAAGTCAGAAAGCATTTCAGGAAGACGAAAACGCTTCCAACGCTTATAGGCACGATCTCTTTGCTCAATCAAATTTAATATCTCTTCTGAAAACCAAGATTTGCTGTCACCCGAAGTAAGTTTTGTTTTAAGCGGTACATGTATATTAAAAAATTGATGTACTGAATTTTGCAGGAAAGAAACTTTGTCGACAGGAGATGACATTCGATACATTGCTTGCCAGTTAACTTGGGTAATGTGGCTTTCTAAGCCTCTTTAGTTAACACCTCGAAAATCCCTGTATTTGAAAACCGATTGAGTTTCTTGAATAGTCACTTTAAAAGTTCCAAAAATCAAGTCATGCTTTGAAAAAGCAGGAGCCTCAAGTTGAGAATAAAGAAGAATATTGTCAATTTTATTAACGAGAAACAAGTCTAATAATGTCGAAGAGGTATTCCCCTGGTAATCTTAAACAAAATTTAATGAAATGACACTGCAGCCAGTTGATATAATTTGAGGTATAGTTACATTTATATCTTCATTATATTGTGATATTTTGGCCTGGGGTTCGACAAATAAAACTCAATCGAAATTCCAAAATAATAAAACAAATCTCTTTATTTTATGAAACACAACGTCTTTCAGTTTAAATAACACCAAATTTAACTTATTTCACTTATTCACAATTCAAATACGTTTTTATAATTCAACACTTTTTATTTAATCTCAATTCAATCACTTTTTACTAATGCTTACAGTTGTTAACAATTCCACTTTCGAAACTAAACTCAACTCTCAATGCAATCTACTCTTGTATTTATACAACTTTAAAAGCTTCTGGAAGCTTCTGTCTGGTTCTGGCACAATCTAAGCTTTCGGTAACAATTCGAGTCTCGAATTGTTTCGTCAAGTTCGATTTAGTACTAAGTTAAAACATGTGGCAAATATGTAGCATACTTTTAGGCGCATGGTCGTTGTACACAATAAATGGTGGTTGTTGTACACAATAAATGGTGGTTGTTGTACACAATGAATCCAACAGATGTCGTTAGTTTACAAAATGTATCTAAACTTGTTGCCACATCACATTGTCCCCCTCTTAGTTTTGTTCGTCCCGAACAAGCACATCATCATTGTTTCCGTGGTAACGATACAGTCGATCCACATGGACAATTTTCATTTTTGCTCTTGGTCCTCGTTGGATTCGGAAAACGACGTCATTAATGCGCGTAACTATTTGGTAGGGACCTTCCCAGTCCTGCTGAAGCTTGGGCGATTTTCCCTTTCTGCGATGTGGGTTATAAAGCCATACCAGATCTCCCTCATTGAATTCAGGTGCTGTTGCTCGCGCATCGTATCTGGTCCTCAGGCGGTCTCTCGCAATGTTTATATTGCTTTGGGTTCTTTGGTGTGTGTCATTGATCCTTTTAATCGGGGCGCTCACTTCGTTCTGGTGCATCTTAGCGCTTGCCTTGACTTTGGGTACTCTACCAGCTTTGCACGTGGTGCACTTTCGACACCATCTCTCGACATCTTTTCTTACAGTTAACCAATAAAAACGTACCCGTACCTTTTTCAGTGTCTTATTGATTCCTAAGTGCCCGTCGGATTCTTCATCGTGCATTTCCCTTAAAATCTCCTGCACTTTCGACCGTGGCACCACAAGCTGCATCTTAAAGGATCTTCCATTCGGCATTTCCCATTTTCTCCACAAAACACCATCTTTTACATGGAGAGAGTCCCACTGCGCCCAGTATGCCTTTAAGGTAGGACTTCTGTCGGAGATGTCTCTTGCATTCGGCTTATCCATAGATTCCTTCCATACAAGAATGGGCTCGATGTCAGGATCTTCCTTTTGTGCATTACGAAATTCTTCCGCAGTCCAACCCTTTACAGGTTCAGCCCTTAGTCTCTGAACAGAAATACTTTCGTCCTTCTTACCGTTCAAACACCTAGGATGCGCTCTTTCTGAAGATGGCCGGAGAATTTCATCACTGCTTATGATCGTCCGAAGATTTACAGCATTCTCGTTTCCGTACACCATTGGAATCTCGACGATTGAATACCTTAACACCTGCATTCGAAAGTCTAGGACTACTTCATGTGCCTTCATAAAATCCACACCTAGTATGCAGTCGTCGCATATGTCAGCTACCAAGAATGTATGTGCGAAGGTCAGCCCTGCCAGTTCTATCTTCAGAAGTACCTCTCCGTATACTTTTGCTTCTTCTCCCGTAGCTGCCTTCAGACTGTTCCAGCTGGTGTTGTGTAGCCAGGACGTCTGGACAAGGCCTCTTCTAATTATGGAGGCCGTGGCACCCGTATCGATAGTGGCCACACATTTTCTGTTGGCGATGACGGTCTCCACCGTCAAACTCTGGTTGCAGCGTTTCGTTTGGGCAACTTGGATAACGGTCCTGGGGGCGTTCATTTCATCAACCGACTTCTGCTCTGCAAAGTTGGTTCTTACGCGCTTTCCACACTGATGTATCCCCAAATCATGCCCGGTAGGGTAAGCGATATCCCTGTCAGTAGGCCTTTTTCTCGCGCTATGTGGGCAGCTTACCTGTGGAGATCTGCATTGTCGCTGTAGGTGTCCTACCTTGTTGCAATTCCAGCATCTCATTTGACCTCGAGCAGTGTTCGGGTTTTGTCTTTCAATGTCGACACGTTGACATGGGCACTCTAGCGTAGCCATTTCCCTGACGCGATGGCTACCTTGCGAAGCTTGGTCTGCTGCTTCCATTGTCAGGGCAAATGCTAAAGCCTCAGCGAGCGTTTTCTTACCTGCCATTCTCACAGCCATTTGTAGTTTTCCATCTGCAATGGCATTAGTGAACGCATCGGTTGCCAGTTCGTTTATGATTTCCCTGCTGGTATTGGGATAAGACAAATTGGCCAAGCGCTCGATGTCAGCTTGCAATTGTTGTAGCGTTTCACCTCTTGTCTGGACCCTTCGGCGCAACTGGACTCGGTAAACTTGCTGCATGTGGTCGTCGCCAAACCTCATCTCGATTGCCTTGACCATGGCATCATAATCATGATGTTTGTCTTCAGGAATGGTCTGCAGCAATTCGGCAGCTGTTCCTCTGAGCGCAAGCGTAAGAGCAATTGATTTGTCTTCGTTGTCCCAGTTGTTCGTCAAGGCGGCAGCTTCGAACTGCCTCTTATAAATTGGCCATGATGTTTGACCATCGAAGACAGGGGGCTGCATTTCCTTTCTTCGTGGACCGTCACTCGAATATTCCCGAACCTTCTGCTTCTTCAAAGAATCAACTTCCTTAGCTAGTTGTTCGTATTGTTGCTCTACACTTTCTACTTGCTTTCCGAACTTTTCTTCTAAGTTTTCTATTTTCTGATCTACTATTTGGAGTCTTTTGTCGAAGAGAACATTCTGCGCATCTAGCTTGTTTTCGAGAGCATCCTTTTGTTCGCTTAGTTGCTTCTGAAGAACTTCTAAAGAATTCTTTTGTTCGTCGAACTTACTTTCGAGAACGTTCTTTTGTTCTTCCAGAACGTTCTTTTGTTCTTCGAGAAAGTTCTTTTGTTCTTTCGAGGAACTTTCCAGAGCATCGAATTTCGACAGAAGCAACTTCATGAAGGTAGGCATTTCATCGGCGGTACTTACTGTGCTTTCTCTCCCTTGTTCTTCAACATCGAAAAACATATTATCGGGGTCTCCACCATCCTGAGTGATAGCATTCTGAAGTCGGAGCAATAGTTCCTTTTTCAGCCCCGAAGTTTGAAGATTTCTTTTTCCTAATTCTTCTTTCAACTCAGCTGTTGACAATTGTTCTAATTTGCGACCCATTTTATGTAACCGAAACACAATTTTCGCAACACAGTCAATTTCATTTTAATGTCTCTTCTAGAAAAATCTTTTTCAAACACTATTTTTAACAAAAATATTCGCTATTCACCGTTTTATAGCAAAATCAGTTCACTTTCACAATTATATGAGTCACCGAAACTGTTTTAGAAAACGTCACTATGGAATTTTCTAGCACTTTACTGAGTTTTATCCCACTTCTGACACCAATGTGATATTTTGGCCTGGGGTTCGACAAATAAAACTCAATCGAAATTCCAAAATAATAAAACAAATCTCTTTATTTTATGAAACACAACGTCTTTCAGTTTAAATAACACCAAATTTAACTTATTTCACTTATTCACAATTCAAATACGTTTTTATAATTCAACACTTTTTATTTAATCTCAATTCAATCACTTTTTACTAATGCTTACAGTTGTTAACAATTCCACTTTCGAAACTAAACTCAACTCTCAATGCAATCTACTCTTGTATTTATACAACTTTAAAAGCTTCTGGAAGCTTCTGTCTGGTTCTGGCACAATCTAAGCTTTCGGTAACAATTCGAGTCTCGAATTGTTTCGTCAAGTTCGATTTAGTACTAAGTTAAAACATGTGGCAAATATGTAGCATACTTTTAGGCGCATGGTCGTTGTACACAATAAATGGTGGTTGTTGTACACAATAAATGGTGGTTGTTGTACACAATGAATCCAACAGATGTCGTTAGTTTACAAAATGTATCTAAACTTGTTGCCACATCACAATATGCATTCGAAGGAAGTTAAGAGTGTTGAATATTTTCAGGATTGTATATCAATGTTCACATCATTTATGTATAGATCGTTGCTACGGCTTTCAGGTGTAGTATATTTTAGGGATAAAAGATTGCATTTTCTGTTCTCCTAGTAATATGTATACAAAATTTCATGACTAGAGCGGATGACAATAATGCTTGCGTTGCTTATGCACTGGAAATAATGCAGTAGCACATTGAGGATTGAGTGTTGCATATTTTTAGGATGATAAAATCAACTTTCGCACATGTTATGTGTAGTTTCTATTTTTTTGGATAAGTATTGTATATTTTAGGGAAAAATGTTAGCCTATTGCAATTTCTATTAACAGAAAATAAATATTCTAGTTTGGCTTCTTATTCGATGGCGGCGGACGGACTATGTCAGTTCGAACTTGCAAGAATTCTTAAAACAAAACTGAAGTAAATTGACCCAAATTTTTTTTTTATTTTAATATACATATATTTAAATTACACTTTACAACATAAGGGTACCTCCTACGTTTTCTTAAATTTATTTATAATGCTATAATTAAATTTAAATTTTTTTTGCTTAATATTTAGGATTTGTTTTTTATTTGTACATGTATTATTTTTTTACATTTATACATTATTTATGTATTGCAAATTATAATTGCAACAATATCTTTAAACAAAAAATCGATGCAATATATATATTTTACGAAAACAAACTTCTGCGGGTTTTTATTTACATCAGAATTTAAATTTTATAAAATAAGCGTGGTGGTAACTCAGGGGAAAGCCACCCATTTAAGGGATATAAGTTATCTAGGTGATAAAGGGATTCGCTGAGGAAGCTCTGTAAGATAGAAAATATAGACATTGGATTGTAAGTAACCTTGTTTACATATTGAATCTTGATTGACTTACTTGCTAAAAATTCATGGAAGACCCTTATTGCTGAGAATAATAAGACTATGAGTTATCACATCAGTGAAAAGTGCATCAGATGACATTGCATTGGTGGTTTGAGTACATTTTGCGAATGTGTCGCCCTGTCCGAGTACTGCATTAGTTCTTTAGTGATCTAAAATGAAATGGCAACAAATTAAAATAAACTCAATACAATATTTTTTTTTTAAATAATAATGATTCAAATATTGAGAAGCTGTCAATCTTTGTGCCATTTCTTAAAGTCTATCAGCGGCTCCATGTTGTTTTTCTTTATTTGTATGTTATGCATAAGTATTTGCGGAATTGTTGGTCCAAAAAACAGGGTAGTGGAGCATGAATTTGAATTAGTGTAATCCTTGGCCAAATGCAGCAGCCGATAAAAATTATATACATATGTAATGGAGGAAGAAATACGCTGACGGCTGTTAAAATTACGCGACAATTGTTGTCATAAAAGATTCAAGTTTTAATCCTGCTATGAATCTTACCACAATTCGATAAGTGATAGTTCATAAGACCAAAACTATTAATTTATAAAAAAATAAAATATCAAATTTAACTAAACCCCTATTAGCAATATAACAAAATACCGTTCCAATTCCACACATTTATCCCCTTTAACAAGGATATCTGCTCATGCAGGGCTTCATATCCAAGAAATGAGTATTCTTCATAAAGTCATTCAAAGAGCTTAGCTACAAAAACGTTGAAAAAGAACCCCAACTATTATAACCCTCGATTTAATAACAATTTCATCCAGAATGACTTCTATTCTCCCCCAGGACACTCCTCCATCTATATATTCTTCGCCTAACACTGATATGTTATTTGCTCTGCAAAGAGGGAAATTGCTTGGAAAATATCCAAATGCATTTGCTGGTCACAAATCGCAGGCAATTTCATATGCATGTGTTCAAAGAAAGTTCCAACCCACCTCCCAAAAGGATATACCGACTTATGCACATTTTAACAAGAATCTAAGAAAGTGGGGGTGAATTTCAAGAACCGTTAAATAACAATTAATAAAGAGGATATAACTTACCTTGGTGAAATATATATGAATAACACTATTTACACAATAAGAATGATAAATTGGGAGTTGTGGATGTTGAATGAAAATCTAAGAAACCATAATGAGGACGATGACATGAATAAAAACACATATCTATATTATATATACGGTGGTCAGGAGTCAGGATGTCCTAATCCCCTTTTATGTTTGTTTGAAATTTTTTAATTTTGTTTTATATCCCCGTTCTATGTTATGAATAAATTCCTGAAACAGAAACCTAAATGGCATGGATTCCTTGTCTTTCTGCAGTCCTTCACCAACTTTTACTTATGAAAATATTTAAAAGAAAATTTATTAAAAATAAGACAATCTATTTTTTGATTGGACCAACTTAAAGGACACAAAGCTATATGGTCAGGATATGGCTTGTCTTCTAAAAGAATTCCTCGATGATGGGATGATCACCGTAAAAAAAGTTATTTAATACTGTCCTTACTTTCATCTGCAAAAAGGAGTACCATGCACAATAGCCCCAATATACTGACTTGGCTTGAAGTCCTGTGGGCGACAACAAAATATATATATATCTAAATGACACCCAACTCAACCGTCGTCATCCCAGGATCGATGATATGTTAAAAAGGACACATTCCATCGCATTGCAAAAACGAAAACGATTTATAAGATATCCTCTCTTCCTATATATCATACCATACAGGATGGTGAAGTTCCGATAAAAATGCAAATTCTCACTCTTCTCTATGTCCCTGTATTTTGTCATAAATTTAAGGATAATCGTATTGCGTGCTTACAAAACGATTCACAGTTATTGTGTCATATCCGGCGAAAAATGATGGTTCAACGACACATACATTTTATATTCGACTGGAGTATGAGCATCGGTTAAATTGAGGTCCAGAATTTATTGCAAAAATTGAGAGCATCCTTAAGGATTATTATTATATTGTTATATGCTATTTCTTGTCCTTTTTGCACATTGTTGTTGCATGCTGGCTTATGGACAAACAATGAGCATTAAATGCAAATTTCAACACCCATTTTAAGGATGATATGGATTTTTTTTGATTTTTTTTTATAATAGAAGGATGAATAAGGATATCATCATCAACCAATAAAAAAAAATTATATAATATATGAGAGTGTGGGTGAAAAATATTTGACGATGAAATTGAATTCGTGCAGGAAAGAGTAAATATTATATATGTATGCAATAAAGAAGCAACAACAAAAATAAATCTCAAAATCCTATTCGGGATGGGAGCATCGGATAACATTGAAATCAACTTTTTCTATTAAAAATATTTAACCATGTTCTTTCGTAATAAATATTTTTTTTTTTAATTTTATTTTTAGAGGACAATGGGCACGTTGTTGCAGAGCATGGAATTATTATGGTCTTTTCTTTTTAACAGGAATATAATGGAATTTTGATTGAATTTTTATAATGGAAACGATCTAAAAATCGTTCATATAAGGACCGGAACTGCGGTAAGGAATTAAAGAATGTTTATTTATTTTATATACCAACACAATATTTTGGACGTTTATGGGTTATTCAAATGCGGACATCTTCTATAGAGAGCAATCCTATTTTTGGCGGGAAATGTTGAAAATGTTCATAATTTTTTTTATTGCGATTGTGACCTTGTACTGTTAACTTAAATGAAATAATAAAGATATAAAGATTTAATAGAGTTATTTTTACTTTTTGTCTGCTCTTTAGAGAACCAATAAACCTAGGAACATCAAAATCGATGCAAACCTTTTCATCGATTTTCTCTCTAGTCCTCACCGATACTTATGAAATCACAAATGGATTCATACAAGGCGATGCGCTATTATGCGACTTCTTCCACATCGTGTTGAAGTTCTTCAACATCGTGCTGAAGAACACAGAGTGATATTAGTAGCTCTCTCTTGAGAGTATTGATACGGAAACAAATATGGGTTTGTCAAGATGAGACACCCAAAATAGAACCGGGACAAATCACCACTATGCATATCTATAACTTTGAAGTAGTTAGGGACTTTCTCTTCCTGGATCCACTATCAACTAAGAAAACAACACCAGCGAAAAGATCCAACGAAGAACTCTTGTCAATAGTTTCTTCTTCGGGCTAAGAAGGCAATTGAGTAATAAAGCTACTGAAAGGCAACTGTGTCCCTTTATAAGGCCATCATGGCACGGACATCATCAAAATTGGATGACGAAGAACTGTACGAGTGCAGCAACACAGACAGACAAAAGAGTAAAACTCCAACCTCTCAGGATGGGTCATAGGTATATAGAACGTATGGACACCAATGCTCGGAGCCAGAAAATCTTCGATTTCACGCAACAACATCACGTGCCAAATTGGATGCAGCTAGCTGGTGACCGAGCTGGCTCAGAAAGTTAGTTGGTTGAGGCCCAGGTCCATCCCGGGCTGTAGCGCCAGGTAAGGTAAGGTATCCAAAAAGACCTTTTCCCTTCAGGCGCAATGTTAGAACCCTTAAAATTCTACGAGCAGATGAACAATTAAAAGGTTTTCTATTAAACTTTATTTTCTTAAAGTTTTAATAAAACAAGCGATATCTTAAAATTATTTTTATTTAAAAACTCATGTTCCATGTATACCATTATGTATAGAATATAAGACGAATCAAAAATCCGCCGCGGCTTCATAATTCAGGTCTGGTCCATAAATCCGCCTGAATTTGACCAATGGGATTGATTTCAGTTATATTGACATAGACTTGTGACTCAAGACAAGTCCACAGGAAGATGTCTAAAGGAGCCAAATCACGGTCAATCGGTTTTCAATTTACATCGCCACCCTTTGAGATAACCATATTCGGAAATCACTGGCTATTATAGCACGGGCTGTGTCCAATTCGGCTCAAAAGAAGTTGGTTATCAAAAATCGATATCGCTCGCGGTTGACGGTGATGGCCTGGCTAACGTATTTCAAGAAAGGACCGCATGGCGCTGCGAAATAAGGCCCCAGACAAAACCGCCCCAAAAACAAAAATTAAAGAAGGCCCCAAAAATGGGCTACTTTTTCATAATGAAATAAAACCATATTTTTCTTTATGAAATTACGCCCAAAAAAAATGAAAAAGACCCCAAAAACGAAATAAAAGAAGACTCCAATTAAAAAAAAAAAAATTAAAAAAAAATAAAAAAAAAATAAAAACCTAACACACTTAGGCTAGACTTATTTTGCCTAGGCATTTCTTGAAATTTTATCTCCCAATCAGTATGAGGTAGGTATGGGGGCATGCTGCCCCCTGCAACCCCCCTGCAACCCCCCTGCTTGGGCTCACTATAGGATTTGGAGTATGTGCGTGATTGGGTTTATGCAAAAGTTCTTTAAATCAAAAAGAAACGTTGCAAATACCCAACCTTGCACCTTCTACAAATCCTGAAATGCGACCAAGCAGAGGGGTTGCAGGGGGGCAGCATGCCCCCCATACCTTCTTCATACTAACATTTATCAAAGTGGGACATATCTTTAAATTTGTTTTTTGTGCTTATACTAGCCTAAGTGGATTTTATTGCCAATTTTTGTATTCGACATAATATTTTTGTGAGGTCTTATTTCATTCTTTGATAATGAAATATAATCCCAATTCTAAAAATGAAATTAAGCCCCAAAAACTGAAATTACACCCCAAATTAAAGATTTTGTTGTTGTTGTTGTATTCTTAATATACTTTTGGAGCCTTATTTCATTTTTGTTTTTGGGGCCGTTTTGTCTGGGGCCTTATTTCGCACCGCCGAACCGCATCCACCATTCCTCTGGATGCATTGCAATTTGGTGGATCCCGAGTGGTTTGTGATCGTGTCGGAATCTTACATGTTTACGAACCTATATTCATTAAAAATTCGACTCGCTGTCAAAATTCAAATGCTCGAGAAAACATTAAGCGAAAACACGTCGTTATCTATAGCACTGAACTCTGAGCTTCTGAATCAGTTGATGTGTATACGGAGATAGGCCCAAATACAGCTTTTTGGCGAAGCGCTCGAGATCTCGGTCGAACAGAAGAACCAATTTCATTACGCAATTTAATCAGTTGCATATTTATTGAACACTCTTTATGTTGATACAACAAGACATAATTAACAAATGTCACCCAATTTGACAGATGTGGCTTTAACAATATAGTGTCAATTACCAGCCAAAAAGTTCGGAAATCACTTTTGAAAAACCCCTGGTTAGCCTCAAGGCCGAGCAGAAGAGGTTATTCTTATACCACAGCGGATTTTTCATATGCCGTTGAAGGAGGCAAACAGCCCTAAAAACTTTCGACACGAAAATTACAGTTTTTATGAAAACTTTATTTGACAACATAAAGTAGTCCCGTATAGAACCAAAAGATGATGGCATAAAAAAGAGATTTTTAAAAGATCTTCGAAAAATCTTTCTACTTGGCCGTTGAATAAGTTGCACTTATTATTTTTTTTTAGTTACAAAGCTTTTGGTCAAGTCTGTTCAATTATTAATAAATTAATTTCTTCCACATACTGCACTTTAGCATACTGATCCATGTGTGGGGATCGTTGGGTTGACTTAGATAATTTCGACAAGCATCACAAGCTCAAGATGTTTCCGCATTTGTTTGTACCCAAAGCTTTGTAGGCTTCCTTTGTGCATATTCGAATATTCATGTATCTAAAACTTTTCCTTCTTCTTACTTAAAACGACAATTTTCCTGATCTCGACTGGGAGTCACAATTCACATCTTTAAAAAAAAGCTTTTTGTCCTAAACTTTTATTTCGGAACATTCGCTATATTTAATTTATTATTTTTGTAAGCACTGGTATAACTTTGTATTCCTAGTTGAGTAGAAACAGTGAAACAGTAACTGAACATTAAACAAACAAGCTGTTTCAAAAAACATTTCCACTTCCAAAAAATCTCCATTGAAATTCAATTAAGCAAGGATCCAATTACGCCTGGATTCTTTTCAGAAAAACTTCACTGCAAAACTTCAAAGCCGTTTTAAGTAGAACTCCATATCTTGAACTCTCCTTTGAAATATATATGCGAGAAGTTACAAAACGTTACTCTACTCAATTTCCGCGATGCTCGATTTATGTTGTTTTTAATTTTAATATTTTAATCACTTGTGCCACGCATTGAATCACGTCACTTCTAAACTCCTCCACCATGCCTCAAACAACAGCCTTTCAATTTTCTACAGAATTACGGTATCCATCTCATATAGGATAGGGTTGCCGTTAAACGACATAACGTGCAAATTCTCGGGAATATGGGTCGGTTCGCCTGCAGCAAGTAACATCGCGTCCTGTCATCCACCTAGTGCTCCATATTGTGTGTTCGTTCATCTTTCAATACCGTAGTGTGAAGGTGAATGTGTCACTTTCATACACCATTATACTATGTTTTCCACTCACTATACTCACAGTCGACTTCAGAGCTCATAGCGGTTTTTGATAGAGAATCACATAAATTTTCCGGGAACTCATTATTTATCCTGTCAACGAATATATGGATGACTGAGAGTGTTTGAGAGCAAAGGACTCACATTCTATTCATATGTATCCTAGCGAATGGAAGGATAATTAAACTTTAATTAGGAAACTGTACAAGTGTGTCACATTTATAGTTGGTACGTGACGGTATGCCGGTGTCTTTTTTTGCAGCTCCTCCGTCCTCGTCACATTGCATTCCCTGGTGCTTCATGCGAAAACTATAGTTCTACATGTCGTATCTCTTAAAAAGGATAGAAAGGTAGGAGTTTTTTTTGACTTGACTTTATTATAACATAAGTAGATATAGGCGCTTTTTTGTTGAGTGCAGGTCCTTTGAACTAAAGATCACACACACGTACTTTGCCCGTGTTTTATCGTGGAGGGAGGGCGGGTTTTATTAATTTGAACTGGATAAGAAAATTTTCTAATGAACTGCTGCCATAGAGATTTTTTTGTTGCATTTCCTGATTAAATGACTGCAAGGAAGCATGGCAATTTATGTGAAGGAGCACCTTGTTATATGGTAAAGTGTGTACTTTTGCGTGTGTTCGACACTGGGAAAAAGTAGACCAATTGTGGAATAAAGGTGCTGGGTGAGATTTTAATTAATGGACGTGTTATTAATTAATTAATTAATTAAAATACAAAGTCCACCATATCTATCAGTATTCGGGTTCAGAGGTATCAGTTTCTACTTACTCCTTTCCTGAGAATACTATTAAGATATCTACATAATAATAAGTAAGTATTATTATATAAAGTAAGTTCATATATTTATTATGAAATAAAGAAGAAGAAGAAGATTTTTCTAACAATGCTATAATTAATGCTTCCAAAAATATTTATTTCTGATATATGTAGCATGCGTCTTCTATTTATCGGGACCTTCTTTATTGTGTCAAAGTAAAACAGGGCACATTTCTGAATTCTTTGTGCCCACGGACAAAGAAATCTATATTGTCAGCAACCCCTTTCCCAAGAAACTTCATGTAGGTTATCGCTGTCATGCTCCTAATCCTACATATTGCAATTACTTTTATACCTAACCCCTTTTCTAGTTTTCCTTTGAAGTCTTTTTCACATGAATTCGTCAAAAAATTAAAACTCTAATTAATTAGTTTTGCCCAAAAAATGAAAACATTTGAAGTAATCGTACTCTCACTTACCAACAAAGGGTTTATACGAGTATTTTACCGTATCATCTTGTATGGGGTGGAGCTCAAACTTTGTTTCAACAGCTAAAACAGACCTACACCCATAACAGTGGTATCATAGACTTTCTCTAATTTAAATGGAAATGCTTAACATGTACAAAAGCGAAACGTGTGCTGCAGCCACTATTGACTGACTATGACTATACCAACTCCTTTTCTGCATACCCCGCATATGAACAGGCATACGCAACACATAACAACCTTTGATCCAAATGGTTTCCTGGAATATAGAAGTTTCTGGGTTTTAGGTCTTATGCAAAGGTGCAGCTGCTGCTTTGCTTCTCTAATGCCAATTTGTGATTTTTTTATGAAAGGACTAAATTACTAATAAAAGGACTTTCATTTAGCAGAAAAAGAATATGATTCTGTCCAAGATGCAAAGTCCTTAGCAAATAAATGAAAAACAAAAACAATAAGAGCCCACTTGAGTCCTTATGCAATGTGAGATAGGGTATGGTATTGTAGCCCAAAGATAATTCGCTGAAACGGCATAATGGCAGCAGCAGGAACCAAAACGAAGAGCAACAGCACAGAAAAAAAAAACTTACCTCATCCATTTTCATTCATTTCACTGAAAAAGGGTTATTATACACTCGCCTGCTCATGCTGAGCTGACGCTGATGCCAATTGGAATACATGAGCCATCGCACGGCAAACGGGTTTAATTCGAAGTCCGGAGGTTTAATGCTCCTCCGAATTGACTTTTAATGAGGAGCATGGCATCAGGGACAAAAAAAGGGAATGAAGGCATTCTTTATAGGCACACACAAACATACACAGCGCACAGGTGGAGTATTATGTCGTTTTCCATTATTCCAGATTTGTTTATTCGACTGTTTTTAGCTTAAGGATATTTTTTCCCGACCCGTCAACCTTCTCGGCCAATGACGACGACAACAAGGACTATGGGAAGTTGCTTACATTTCGTACCGGATTATGAAGCACACGATAGGGTCACATGGGGATTTTATCAAGAGCGCTAACGTATAAAGAAGGATTTCGTGAGCGCAAGGATTTCTTTTTTTTTGCAATACGGCAGCGAAATTCATGTTTTCCGTTTTGGCTATTTTGATGAAATTGTATTTTTTTCTGTATGATTTTTGTTTTTGTTGTATTTCTTGGAGGATAAAAAGCCTCGATGAAAAGCATGAGCAAACAGTGAATCACGAGAGGAAAAGAGAACCATGTCAATCAAATTGCATGCCATTTTGGTTTACTACCCCATGAGAATACATATATAGTTTTAGGTATCCCCTTATTCAGGAATCTTGTGTTGTGTGTTGTTTACTTTTCTTGTTTAAAGTGGCTTACAAGTTGCAGTAAGTAACTCTAAGAAAGTAGCATCAAAGGAGGAATAATGAACCAGGTAACTGTTCTTTAACAGTAACTTTTTTTATTTCTTTAAGGTAGCAAAATGGTTAAAGAAAAACAAGCTTAATTTTATATAAGTGTGCCACATGCAACAATAGAAAAAAAACTTTACTCAGCTGATAAATGTCACAATCTGAAAAATTGCAGATTTTTCTAAAACAATTTAACATTTTTTTGCCTTCTGTAAAAGTCAATTTTATGATGTAGAAATGAATCACTATCATGTCCACTTTTCATGCAGTTCATTGCCTTACTTTTTGGATCTGGAGTTACTCAGACCTCCTAACAAATTCAGTAATCCCCCCAGTTTCTAAATGTTCCAAATCCGAGGCCAGAATCTTGGAGGATAATGACTTATCGATAGAAATCTCTTCTTAAAACAAAGCAACTCCAGCTTATCCGAAGTGCGCTCTTTTTCTGTTTATATAATGTTTGGAAGCTTTCTTGGATTCGAACTTCTTCTTCTATTAAATATTATTAATTTAATACTTTCATGAAAAGCAGCTACATCTCATTTAACTACAAATTTAATTCTTTTAGGAACTAGAAATTTCACCAAAAATTTCACAAAATATATCAAATCTAAAGAATACTCATGTTTTGATTCGAGTTGTAAGATGGTATGAAGTAAGTTTCCTAGGGTTCTATAAGCAAAAAAAAAGCCAACAACACCGAGGAAAACCGGAAAAAATTTCAGCAAGCTAGAAGGATCTAGAATGCCATTTTTTTTTTATAACAATCGCGTGCAAAAGGGATTTGTGTGTTGCCCTTATAGTGTTAAAACGCACTGCGTGAGCATAGGAAGATTAGGGAGGGAGGGAAAGAAGGTGTCGATTAACATTGGTTTTGAATGCTTGCAAATCGATATGGCAAGGGAAAATCTCGCCGGGTAAACCATTCCAAGTCGTGTTGTACGGCTAAAAAAAGAATATCTATATTTCACGGTACGTCCAAAATTGGCCTGAAAGGTGAACTGATGAGCATTCCTACCAAGACGAGTATTACGGGAGAAACTTTTAAGGGGAGGAATGCAGCTGGCTACCTCGAGTAAACATTTTTTATGAAAGAAACGGTAAAATAAGGAAAGACATGAACCATTGCGCCGGTGTTCGAGAGGAACAATTGTTTAAGCGGCAGTTCTATTTCCTATTAATCTCACCGCTCTGTTTTGTATTCTATCAAGCAGGTGAAGCGATGTTTGTGAAGCACCTGCCCAGAGATGTGAGTTATACTCAAGTTTTGGGCGTATAAACGCTTTATAAATTGTAGCCAGATCATAAGGGGAAAAAACTTCTTACACCGATACAGAAAACCTAAGCACTTAACAGCATTCTTAGCTATCTCAAGGATATGGTCGTCCCAACGGAGGTCTTCGTTAACACACATACCGAATACTGAGAGCTTTTCGGTTTCTTCGATGTAAGTGCCATTCATGGACAGTGGCATTGGTGGTATGTTTAGCTTTAACGACAGAAGACAGCATTGAGTTTTCGAAGCATTAAACTCCACACGATTCCTATTGTACCATTTGACAATGTTGTGCACTTCCCTTCTTTCCGATGATTAGTTTTCAGATCGACAGCTTCTTAATGACCGGCATAAAAACCTTCGTATTGCAACAGGTCCACTGTTGGTGAACCGATGGTATAACTCACCGAAATGTGGAATTCATCTCTTCAAAGTTTTGGAGCAGTTGATATTTCTAAGACGAGATTTGAAACCACTGGAACATGAATGTACCTAAAAAATTATCTTTCGCTTTGCATGGTGGAAAAAGAAAGGATCCTGGAACAATCAAAAACCGGGAAACTTGCTGATGGCTTCTGGGGTCAACCCGGCGAAACCCACTGGTAGAGCCCTAAAACGAAGCAGAGACGTTGGAGAGTTGAGGTGCAAATCGAGATCATACAACAATCGTCTGTTAAAAAAGAAGAAAATTATATTTCTAAAGAATTTGATCCATCCTGGAAGGACAGTATTATTTCATCGAAAATGCCTGCTTTTAAAATCCACGAAACTCTTTTTTGACGAAACCGTTCAATAAAAGTAGTTTTGAACGGTTCCAACTGATATTTACAAAAAAAACGACACTACTGTGTCGCAGGTACTTGCTCTAATGTGTAATTACATTGTAAAGCAAGATCTTTGACAGAAATAAGTAACATTTACTTTGAAAACAACACAGTTTGAACATATAAAAAGTATTAAAAACCTCAATAGTAATAATGAAGTAAATCACACGTCTTAAATAACAAAGAATTTATGAAAATTTTAGGACCGGTAAAATCCTGTTTTTTATTTTTAGTTTTTTGAATTTTTTTTTAATTTTGGTAAAGTTTTAAAAACATTGGTTTTTCAAAAAAAAAAATTCAAAAAATTATTTTAATTAGAAAAAAGTTATTCAAAAATTTGATATGCAGAATTAATTTGGGTATCTAGATTTTCTCAAATAAAAAATTTGACAAAAATACAAAGAGCCGTTACCGAGAAAGCCAAAAATTAAAAAAAAAACGTTGTCACCAACATTTTCCAATAAATTTCCTTCCTCTCGACAATATTGTAATCTTTTTCTTCGTCTGTGAATCTACAATGAAAGAATATCTATGATGATATCACATTACAATTTAATTTCGTGTTAATAATAACTCAATAAGGAGTCGAGTAAGAAATCGCGTGGAATTATATAGTTCAAAAACGTACCTTCAATGCAACTATCCAAAAGTGGCTCTTGCATAAAAAAGAATCCAATACATTTTTTCTTAAGCCGTACATTTTAAAATGATGGACCTTAACATCGACTTAACCATATCCTAAGGATTATTAAGTCTGTCTCGTACCCTTAGTGAAATTTGATTTCCCTGTTATTGTTTTTGTGCTAGGTAAACACAACTTTATTGCTCGTGTCCATTATTCTTGCTCTATTTGTCAATCAATATTTTAATTAACTAATGATCCAGACACACAAAACGACCTAGTTCAACTAATAATTTTAATTTACCAAAACGCTGACGCGAAACTGTTGCATTACTGTTAATAACCATCATCAACTTTGTCAACATAACCATTCAGCCAATCACTGTAAACAATGCACGTAAAATCGACCGTAATCATTACTATCTACATACAAATTAAACACGCATTTTATTATATTATATTTACCTACACATACCTGTAATTTTATATCGACATTTCGACATTCAACGACGTACATTTTTAATCAAACAAAACCAATTTCCCACTGAGTAAAATTAAATTCACCACAATACACATCGTTATTTTCTGAACATCAGGTTATATTGTATACTTATAGTATAACCATTCATCCTATAAGTATGCTAATTAAAACCACAACAACTCGATTTCCATAGACAATAAACATTATTACAAGGTCAATAATTACAAAACACCAAAACAATCACTTAAGTGTTGTTATTGTACTTTTTTATTTGCAACAAAATAGTTAAATAATCTAAAATCAGCAAAAACTTTCAGTTTAATAATACATTGTCCTGAAAATATGCTTCCATAATTATAATTACTCTGTTCATCCAAAAGCATGCAATGAAAACTGCTATTTTATGTCACTAATTCTAGTCTTTGTAAAAGTATGTAACAGTTATGTGCTTTGAAAAATATGCAATACAAATTAAATGCCTAAGGGTATGCAATATTTTTTGTTTGTTTCTAAATTCAATAGAGATACTATGTGGATCTAGGGTTTGATTGACGTACAATTCAACACAATCGATAAATGTTATACAAAAATTAATAAAATTGTGCCATAAAAATGTCCTTCTTAAATATTCAAAACGGAATTTATGGCCAGAAAGGTTTCACATTTATTAATTTGCCATCACCTTTAAAAGTAAAGGAAAGAGACACATTTTTTGATACAAAACCGCCTTGTCCGCTTTTTCTAATTGTATATTGTGTTGGGTATATGTCACGAGGTTTTTATGTGTAAGCTACCTCGCCCTTTGCTTCAAAACAAGGCACAGGAGTTAAAGGAATACAAAAAATTAAATACAAGAGAGTAAAGCGAAGAACTCTCATATTTCCAGGAAGTAGAAAAAAACACCACTTTATATACAGAAAAAAATTGTAGAACAACAACTAGACGAAAAAAAGACGACTTTTCGTGTCAGGCTGCACATTCCAAGTTCAAGTCAAAATTTAAACTCAATAATTCATTTCATATGTACAGGAGCACAAGGAGAGCAGAAATTATTCTCAAAAAAAAAAAAACTGAAAAAACGGGTGGGTGGTTAAAAGCAGAGAAGTCGAGTTTTCCACGCATGTCCTTTTGGAGAGTAAAATCAAAGCACGACTACAGCGCCAAAAATACCCTCAACGGTGGGATTCTGAACTAATATTCTCTTTAAGAGAACCGGGAAAGTCCTCACACTCAGGACTCAGAGAACGCCTCAGTGAAAAATTGAGTTTTTGGAAAAACTGCTGACTCAATAAACACCTCAGTCGTTTTCCTGCCCTAAGCAAGGGTATTTCACTATTGGGTTTTTGGGGCAGCCTACCCAGAGGCCGATATCCTTTCTTAGACATGACGCAATTACACTGCATTAGGTTTAAATTAATTATCCTTTTTTTTTGTGTGTGCCTTATTTGTCTTCTTTTGTTCTTCCTTCGTTGTTCACATAATATAAGTGCTTTTCGTAGGCATACACGCGTAAAAGGATCCTACGGAAGGACGATGAAAGAAGAGAAATAGATTGGTTCAATTAATCATGCACAGATGACCAGGAAAATGGATTTTTTCAATTCGTCCTTGTATGGAAAAAGAGACTTTACTATGGATTTATACACATTTTTTTATTTGGTTTTATTGTTGCCTCGATGTATTGATTTTCGTCCTTTTTTTGTAGGTTCCGGTTCCGGCCTACCATAGCTTTTGTGTAGCATATTTTTATATATTGTTGTCATGTGCTATCAGTTATGTCGGTACTCATTCATAGGTACTTAAGGAGGCGCGCAGTAATTTATTAATTTAAGTCCTGCCTTCATTTATTTATTTTTTCCCGTTAGTTTGTGAATTGAAGTGGAAAAATTATATTTACCTTTGATGGACTGTTGTTGTTTGAATAGATAATTTTATTTTGGTTGTGCGTGGAGAGCTTTGAGTGGCTGCTTTGTTATAGCACACGTCCTTTTCATCTGGTGCCTGGGAAGGTGTAGGGAGCTCACAAAGAGAATGGGCATAAATCAATAGTATTTTGGAAGGTGTGCGTGTGTATACCAATTGGTCTCTCAAGCCGCATTTAATTGTAATTAGTCTGCCATTAAAAGTCAATGATGGTTTAATATTGGACTTTTGGGAGTTGTCTTATAGTTTCAGTTAAGAATCGTGCTAAAGGAGGTGGTAGGTGTAGTTGGTACTGATTGTTCAACACGGGCGATATGGTAGAGTTTGAGTGTTATTATGAAAGTTCTTTTCATTCTGTTCTGCTCAAGGTTAGCGTCAAATGGTGACATGTGTCTTATTTTAGTGGAAAGTTTGATAATAAACTGAGGGAGTGTTGATTTCCATCGAGATAAGTATTGACGCTTTATATGGGCCTCACTGCAGTATTAAGCATTAAGAGACAGGACGGAATTTTATTTAAAAAAAAAAATCCATATTAAATAAAGCAATGAACTTGGTTAAGTTTAATAAACTCAGTACAAAGAATTTAAATATTCAAATTATAGTTTAAATGGATCCATATATTAACAACTTTAAACAAACATTATTTTATGAATTCTTGTCTTGGATTTTATTTTCTCAACACATTATAGTACAATGTTATAAGGATATATGTGAGTTGTAATTCGGATTCTGTCATTACAATTTATTTTGACCATACAATTATCGTTATTACTGTTATTATTATTATTCTTAGATATTATCTCATGGTTTTTGGGTGGGTAGTCCTCTGCCGGTAATATTGATCTAAAGTGATAAAATAAGTACCCAAAAAGGGAATAAAAAAACAAATAAAGAATGTACAAATTACTGAGAAAAATAAAAAGGTAGGTTCTTAGGCACAATAAGTCAACAAGTGAACAAAAAAAAAGCGATTGGGTATCTCTAAGACTACTTAAGCTGTTAGTTTACATACATACAAAAATAAACAAATTTATTGGCGCGACAGCTCCTTAAAGAGCCAAGGCACTAGGACTTATACTCTCAACCATTTCTGTGTGTTTTTTATTAATCGGCAAGCATAGAAGGACCCACAGATGCACTTTTTCGAGACAAATTTTAGTCTTGGAGCTTTTGTCAGTTCCTCGCAAGAGGCACTGCCGCGGAAAAGAACACAGGCTCAATGGCTTAGCAGTCCGGCAGACTAACCACTAATCCACGAGGCATATCTGACGCAAAATTAGATTCAAATTTTAATTACATTAGGTCACAGAGTAAGTTTACAAAACTATACATGCTCCTATAAGATAATGCGCTTGGGGCACAAACAGTTCCCAAACACCCTCTCCATTCAAAAACACAAATTTCATTAATTACAAAAAACTCTTATTAAAATGTAGACGTCGGATTTTTTGCAATATAGGACATAATGCTATTTTTATATTTATTTGATTTGTTTCTAATATGTGACGGTTTGCGTAAAAAATTTAAACTTAGAAGCAGCATCAATAAGCTTTTTCTTGAACAAATTAGATCGAGCTTAAACCTATTTTTGCTGCGGCTGGTTTATCTCTTTTAAATCTTCTTAAATAGAGCGGTCCAAAGTCCAAATATGGTAGTTTCTAATAACTTGGTTTCTAAAAACAATGATATTCGGCATATTGATATTAGTTTTTGATTTAAATCTGATGCATCACAGCATTATCAATTCCAGGAATATGATCTCCTATGTCGTTTATAAAAAAGAACAAACATTAAAGAGACCTGTATCACATCTGGACAACGCCGATTGTTTGCTGATTGGGCTTCGGAGCGTTTGGATGGGTTTGGTTTGACAAGCAACTAACCCACACGAGGTTCACCAGATGACAATGCATCCTCAAAAAGTTATCATTTGATGTGGATTTTGGGGGGCGGCCTCATTGATCCTTCTTCGAAAACGACGTTGGTAAGTAAGAACACTAACACTATCTGATTTAAGATTTAAAAAAAAATTAATTTTGGTATGTAGTTTTTTGAGTTTTTTAATATACATATGATTATAAAACTAAAAATATTTTTTTGATTAGTTTTAAATAAAAATATCGATAAAAAAAAAATTAAAAATTAATTTGTTTTTAGAAAAAAAAGTTATTCCACATTTTGATATGCAGAATTAATTTGGATATTTTCAAATATAAAATTTGACAGAAATCTAAAAAGCAATAACTGATAAAGCCAAAAATTAAAAAAAAAAACGTTTTATGAAAGGTACCTCATTAGACTTTTCTTTTAATGATAGCTAGTACCAACGAAAAAATTCTCAAAAAATTTCATCAATATCGTTGAAGCCGTTTTCGAGAAAAATAAGCTTTTCCTTAACGGTTATATGGCAGGTACCGCTATTTTTAGCCCTAAAAATAAAATTTCAATTTCCCCTCTGAGGAATGCCAAAAGAATCACACATACCAAATCTGAAGATAATCGCTAAAGCCGTTTAGGCTGCAGCTCGTTATACATACAGACGGACAGACAGACTGACAGACTGACAGACTGACATACTGACAGACAGACATACATTTTTTTGTCGATCACTTTTTTTAGGCTTCTCTATGATTGGAATGCCAAGTTTGATTGTTAGAATATTTTTTATGAATGCATTCGTAAAAAAATCTAACAATTAGATATGACAATACGATGATAAAGAAACATATTTCAACTACTAGCAAAATTCTGTCTGTCTGTCCGTCTGAACGGATACGGCTCCAAGAATTTTTATGAAAAAGAATCAGTGTTATTGTAGGTGTAGGTTATGTTTTGGTGAAACAAAATTCAAGATGGTGCGCTAAAAACGGTAAGAAACGGTACCTCCCATAGAACCGTTTTTTTTTTCTTCGACTTTCTCCAAAACTGGTCATCCGATTTCAATCAACATTGATATTCAGGAAGATGTTGGTAGCGTAAGTAATTTTATTTTAAAATATTTTCGAAAACTTTTTTTTTGTATTTTTTATAATTTTCTTAAATTTACATACTTAGTGAAACTCGTCCTATCGGTAGTCGATGTTTTTGCATTGTTTTTATTTTAATTACAGTTATGGAAGTATGATATTTGTGAGGTGCGCCATAATGCCCGAACTTACCCTAGTCCCTGTAATTGCAAGTTAAAATACATTATAGTTCAGATCCGATGTCGTAGAAATTGTATTTTTTTAGTATAGAATAACTACAAGACTCACTCACACCTTACTCAATCTTTTTTAATTTCAATACAAAATGCGTTTTTAATCATTAAAAAACTTCTAACTAACTAACAATTGACTTCAGAAGTATCTTTTAGTACATACAAAAAATCGTTTGATGAGGTATAACCAACGAGATAGCATGATGTTTTAAATTCACATTCTAACTCGCCCACCAGTATTTTCTTTCAAATATTTTTTAATAAATAAATAATAAGACTCTTTTTTATCATTAAAAAATAAAAATATTTCTGTTAATCATCAGAAAGCTAATAAATTGGTTCAAAAAGAGCGTGGATATTTGTTCAACTTTCTTATGTGACATTGCCCTGTGTCGAGGTTTGACCTCGTAAGAAGGCGTGCAATATTCCACACTAAAACGTCTAGACACATTCCGTGACATTTCGATCAAGATGTCCTTGACGGAAAATACAAATCAAATTCGATTTTCTAACGCCTCAACTAATTCTGATTGCATTTTGGTTAAAGTTTTTTTTTCCTCCATATGTCTCCGCCCTGGTTCTAATGCCAATTGACATAAATTTTGACATCAAATCAATCGAATTCAAATCAAATAAATCACTGGATTAAGCGACTCACTTACAGCACACACAGTTACATTTCACGCCTTTTTTTCTCGAATTTCAATTGAAATGATCCCGACTGCAATACAATAAGGATTAAATATGCAAATTCGATTGGAAAAGGATTAGGTTGCTCTTATTTGCGCATAATTTGTGTGACATCTTAAAACCAATTGAAGTTCAATGAAGTGAAATAATTCACGCTTAACAGGATAATAGAATAATACACAAGAGCAACTGTATAATGTACGGGAATAAAGAGACATATGTGTGAATGTGTCAGGGACCCCTGACCGATCGAAACCAAGGACTGTGGCGCCTTATTGGTAATAAATTCCAGAAAACGTATTAGCATTAGATTAATCTTACTCGCATAAGATTGCCGCCATTTCCATTTCTTATATAGTCAACTCCATGGGGAGGGGGTAGTGAAGCGATTTCTTCTGTCCCCAAATAGCTTTTACAACGCCATATGCGACAAAAAGGATAACACCAAAACAACTTTCCGTATCCCATATTTACATGCTTATGCGGGCACACAATATTGCATCATTGAATCCTTTTTCGGTTGAATGCACTGACACTCGGCAAAGTATAATTCCTTTGCAGAGGCAGCCAACACATTCTATCACCACAATGCGGTGCACCATAATGTGTTTTTTTCGGGAGGGAAGCGAAAGTCCTCGCGGCATCATCAAAATCTCGTTAGCCCAAACGGTGGCGACACGCGGCAGTGTAGAAAAATCGAAACAAATGTATGCAAGGTCTATTTGGAATGTCCTTAGAGGGTATTTGGGGAGACTTACAGAAGGACATCCCTTTAGGAATAATAAATAACTTTCTTTCCTTAAGTATTCTTTCTGTTTTTTTTTTTGTGGTAAGGACATTATAAATATGTGTTAGTCCATAAAAGTAACTTCACAATTGAAACGCAGATTATTTTATATCTTTTATAGCTGTACACAATCAAAAAAACGACAACGAACAATATTTAAATTTATTTAGCCCACCTCCTCTGCACCAGTTCAATTCTTTACATTCCAGTGGTATTAAAATAAGGATTTTTGTTGCGCGTCATTTGTGGTTTGGTTTCGCGATTATCCTGCCAAAAAATGATGAAGTTCACGGATGTTCTTACAGATACAAAAAAAAGCTAATCGGTTGCTACGCGGCGACATCTGCTTAAAAATTCTAAAAGGATTAAGGTTGTATGTATGGTATGGGGACTAAGATGCTTTCAAAATGGATTATTAATTACGTCATTTTTTCGTTTATTTTGCGACAAGTTTTGTGTCGGGGTGTGAGAGTTTATTTTCGGATAATTATCCACGGAAGCCTTGAAGACTCCGTAAGGCCCGCCACCTATATAGCTCGTATGAGGGAAGAGCATCAAGCTCAGAAAGTCTTATGTAGTTCTTTCTATCGTAGAAGACAACGTGGAAGACCTTGCTTATATTAGAAGAATGGTGAAGACCAGGATGTCCGAAGCCTTCAGGGTGCAAAATTGGGTGGCTTCGGCCAGCAAATAGGATGTATGGAAGAACTTGTTGGATTCCAAGTCCCGGACCGGATCCCGATTGTTGGGCTGTTGATGATGATGATGATGATGATGATGAATGTTTTCAAGATATTAACACATTATTGATTGACTGATTCTATATCCACTCCGAATAACTTTTTCTCCTCCAATCATATTAAAGAACGCTATAAGGAACACCCCTTGGCCAATCATATCAACCACTACTTGTTGAATCTCTACAAAAGCGAAAATAAATTTCAACTCAAAGCGGAACCTTTTCTATAGATTTCTTTTTTCCCGTGGTCAAGGAATACTACTTGTTCCCTTGGTGACCATTCCTAACCTATACTTTTCACTTTTTACTTTCCAAGAGCAGCAGTCAAAACTTTGAACATTTTTATCAACTTTATTTCTTTTGGAGGATTGCTTCACTGGTTTCACCCAGCAAGCATAACGAAGAAAAAGTCCACCAAAACGAGGGCAACACAAGCAACAGACCAGGAGCGTAGTGTATAACAGGAAAAACAGATGGACAAAGTAAAGGAACATAAAAAAAATATATTTTTATATATAAAAAAATTATAAGGACACCATCAGGACAAACTTGAAAATTACTTTTGCTTGTGAAAAGTTTTCGTCCTTATATCTTGCACTAGAGTTTTCTCACCCTATATTTGACCACCTCGACTCGACAGACAACTCCGAAGGCCAAAGGACATTTTCCAGTCTAAATTTGTTTCAAATTCTCTTAGCCAAACAAACGCTATAACAACTAAGGACGAGACTCGGTTTCCATTCTATTTTCTAGCTTCAGTTCCTCAATCTGCTCTGTGCTTGCATAGTTTTTCCCACTGGTTTTATATCTTGGTGTTGCTCTGCTATGTTTCCTGAACTTATCTAAATATCTCTGTTATCCTTGTTGTCGGAGATGTCATGCTGTCATGAATTAAATTTTTCCCAATTTTTTTCCAAGAGTTCTCTCTCGCCACATCTTTGGTTTTGTTTGGAGTCTCATCATCATTTTGGTTTTTCTATTTATAGTGACAATGGACAACTTCCGGTGTGTATAGGGGTGCGAAAAGGACGAAAGAGCCAAAACGATGAATTTTTGTTTATGTCCTTCGAAGAACACTCTGCGCTTCTTCAAGTTTTCTGGGTAATTTTTGGTCTTGTTCAATGGAACGATATGATGTCAAGTTGATTTTGTGATATTAAGATGAAAATCCTTATTAGCGGTTCTCGAGTAGCATTGGCAGGAGAACAAAGAGAAAACGGTAATTAATCTATATTCTTATCATTGGATAGTGTAGTGGTGGAATCATTTAGTGTACTCGTATAGTTGCCCAAAACGGACTAAGAATCGCCAAGGAGTGGCAATGATAAAGTAGATCATATCGGAATTTTTGTGCACAAAATCGGAAAAATAACTCTTGAGTCATGATGAGGCGATTATGAGCTGAGATATGAAAATGGAGATAAATTGAGCCTTAATGGGATTTTGAAATCTTGTGGGGTAATGCTTTGGGGTTGGCGTTGGTGTGCGCATTATTTTTGACATCCTTAAACGTATTTGTACAGGGAAAAACTAATTATATGGCTATTCGTCAATTTCTTTTCAAAAAGTGGGTCCGGAAATTCCGTCTATCTGTCTATCTTCCTTCTGTGGGTGCGGGGGAGAAAGAATAAGCCCAATGAAGTAAGAGTCTGCTAAAATATCCACCCCTTTAGGTACGGGGGCAGAATAGGCCCAAGGAAAGGGTAGCGGCGGCAGTAAGAGTCTGCTTAAAGCTCCTCCTCTTTAGGTTCGGGGATGACAGAATTGGCCTATGGTTGTGAGTGCCTGAGGTAAGAGTCCTCTAATCTCACCGTCCTGTAGAATGTGGTGTAAAAATTATTCTATGGCCGGGTTGCCGGAAGTAAAAGTCTTTTAAGACCAAGTCTAGTTAAGCGCTCTACACATGATCCTTCGTGGACGGTGTAGTAACACATAGCTTTTAGGCGGGGTGACAGGGAGAATTCGGGTCTTCACTGTGATTGATAGGATTTCTTAGATCTGTTGCTTACTGGGGTCGATCTACAAGTTTGTTTCTTCAGAAATGGGCGAAGCCTTACCTAGGGTTTTTGGGCCCACCGTGAGATTAAGCCATAATCGGCAGGTGTTCACGTAAAGCTTTCCACTGCTTGTCTGTCTGTTCGCACCTCTACAGCCTAAACGGATGGGCCGATTTGCTTCAAATTTGGTATTTAATATTTATTTGGTAGTTTCCTGGAGGGTGTTTTTTATTTTTGCTCTAGGTCGAAAAATAACTGTACTTGCCATACAATCATTAACAAAAAGTTTGGTTTGCTCGAGAACGGCTATAACGATTTTGATAAAACTTTAGGGTGCTATTTTTTTACAATACATCTTTTAGTTATAATGAATTTTTCGAAATTTGTTCTGAAAGTGTTGAGATATTTTTTATTTTTGATTTCGTTTTATTTCAATATTTAGGTGACGGTTTCGTAAAATTGCTCAAAACCACGTTCGCGTTTAGAACCAGAAATAGAGGATTAAACTAGAAAAACTTATATGTCATTTTAAAGGTAATGAACAGATCTTTGAAGTGGTTAGAGCACATTTTTTTTATTTTTCATATAATTTTTTTTAAATTATTATATAGATAAGATGTTTGCTTCTGACACGGAAGTCGTCAGTTCAATACTCAGGTTGAGAAGAAATGTTTCTAACTCCTAGCGCAAGCTAGAGCCATCCGTGAGTTTTAAGTGAGAAAATAGTCACCTAATTTTTGATCTACTACGCCGAAAAAAAAATTCTTTTCTATCTTTCGAATTCTTCTAACTAGTGTCGTGCAGCGCCATGTTGAATTTTAAAAGGCAATTTGCCTTACAGACAGTTTAAAATATTATTATTATTATTATTATTATGAAGAAATTGGGATCTGCTGAGTGACAGCACACCTTAGGGGCATTTAAATTCTAGATTTGGCCAGATTCGCTTGGGCATTTGGCTGGTAGTTCTATTTGACAAGCTTGAAATGTATCTCTATCTTTTTGAATGAGCATTCATTAGTCTACATTTCCCAATGGGTAAACTTATTCTTCCTTTGTCGGGTAAGATTGATATTTTGGTGAAGGTTCTGGCGAGTTCATCTGCTTCACAATTACCTGGAATGTCCATATTATGTCCCGGCATTCAACAGAGGATAATATATGTGTAAAACCAAACAACCACAGTCTAAGTGACTTGTGGTTGAGAGGAATGGTTAAGCTATCAGCCATCTTATCAGTGCTGCCCAAGGTGCAAATCCCTACAAAAATGATACACATTGCATTAGCACTTATGTCTGGACTTTTTTCATATCATTTTCTATTGGTTTCACTCGCGGATCAACTCATTCTTAAATCGAATGAAACAACAAAATTTCACTCACACTGCATGCACATTTTTTATAAGTTGAAGCTTCATTTTTATATTTGGGTTAAATGTCTTCGAACGTCTTGAGTAGATTCTGACTTCAAATCCAGAAGTAAAATTCTCTTCTCTGAATTGCCTAGAAGATGGATGTTTGCGGACTGTCTATGGAAAATGATCTTAATTTTTCGCGATTCGTTACTTTATCCAAAGTAGTTAACCATTTATGCCAGTAGTTGCGGAATATTGCACTTCCTAGTGAATAGGATTAGTTCAGTTTTGTGGATACTTAAACCCGATCCACATTGATCCTGGCCATTTAAGTATTCATATTGAGAGCAGTTTGTAACGATCTATTAATGCATTTTCTTGATAAGCAATGCCACCAGCGCAGTTGATAGATAGATTGGATTAGGTGCTCGATTGAACGAAATCAAATCTAAAGTCCACGCAGACGAAGAGACGGGTGAAGTGAGTATATTATATAACTTGGGATACCTTCTGACATACGAAGAACATAAAATTGTCATACCCGCAATAAGAACAACTGTCAAATGGCTGTGTTATTATGTAAATAATGCAATTATGGTAAAAACCTTTACCCATCATATTCTAATCCTGTGCTTCTATTCCCGTTTTTATGTCATCCCTTTTATTTTAAGATTGTATCTCAGTGTGAATAAGTAATAAATAACGCTTCTCAAAAATGAAAATTCGCGCAAATCGACTTAAATTATTTAAAAATGAATAAATGTACAGAAAAAATAAATAACATAAATAAGTTGAAGAGCTCAAGTACACACTGGAACACACCATACCTACTCGCATAATGTGAATATTAAAAAAATACCCTCGACAGGAAAAAACGACTCTCAGAAAAATAATTTTATTTATGTCGAATTGAAAGCAATCCTGCCATTCAATGCAAAATAACGGCACACTCAGCGAAATCCTTTTTATTACAATCTCCGCCATGAATATTATACACACGATGACTTTTCCCAAATGTTCCTACAGCCCAGACATACAGTCCTAGGTATTCCATTCCTTTTGATGGTGTATGAGATGAACAAGCAACACACCCACACTCCTATACAATTATTACACGCTTACAGCATTTTCGAGTAGAAGCACTGCTCATAACAGTATATCTGCGCCATTTTGTCGGACCTCCGCTGCCACCGGCGGCATCTACATTCTACATATAACATTTAAAAGTTTTGTTATTGTTCCCAAGATTCCAAGTCAAATTTGCCCGATTGCACATCAGCTTTCAGCTCCCGACACTATATGCACGCTTAGGAACTTTTGCCGTTGCGTTTGGAATTTTCCCAAACCCTCTCTTCTGACAGACTCTATACACTACTCCCCCCCCCCCCCCCAAGGGATCGTTTTCAATAAAATGAAAAATTCTTGAAATTTATTTGTCTGAAATGCGCTTGGCGAGAAATAAAAAGGATGACAGCAGCAACAAAAAAATAACTACCATATACCCTTGTCTGCTAAAAATGGCGCCCAACTGAGAATGAAACACTACTTCAAGGGCTGTTCGGCAAGCTAAGAACGAACGCGCAACGAGACACCAACTCAAATAAGTGGAATAAGCGAAACTCAATTGATATCCTTATAACTTATCGATAACCGATTGAAAATAAAACGGATAGCAGGCCTCCCAAAGAAGACCCCCACACCCAGCGATCTACCGCCCTCTCCAAACCCTTTCGAATCAGCCAAAGTCGGGTGCGAACAAATTGTCTTTAAACTATGCCAAGTGCGGCATGTGGGTGCAGTATAGGATGTTAAGGATTTAACGCATGAAGGATACATCAGGAGGGATAAATGTAATCAAAACTATAAAAAGATTTGTGATTCTCTGTCGAGGGTTGTTCCCATACTCGGGTGGTTTTAAGAATGTGGTCCTGGTCGTTTGGGTGGGTGGTAAAATCGTAGAATTATTGCATTTTTTGTTGTTATTACTTGCTATTCTTCGTACTTGTTCGGTGTGTTTTTCTTGTGGTCGTTTGAATAATTTTCTCAAGAAGTAATAAATAAAATATTTGTTTGTGTGGCGGTGTGTGGTGAGGGTGTTTACTAGGTTTTTCTTCATAAATTATCTATGGAGACTGATGAGGGTTGTGCATACGGCTGTTTGCAAATTGTATAGTAATGTGAATTTTATGCGTTTTTCCGATTGGAAATAGAACTGATTTATGTGATTACACCTTTGCAGATGTAATTGGTCGAAAAATTGAAAATTGTGCAAATTTATTATCAAAATAATGGTTCGTTTCGGTAAAGCAGAGTATCGAAGAAGACCCAAATGAGTCCATCCGCCATCGCGCGCGGAAGGATCCTTGTTTGCAGGCTTACAAAATCCAACTCGTTCAAGAATTGAATTGGGAAAATTGGGCCTCGGCTGGAATTTATTCGAGCCAGCCACTGCGGCCAATTCTACGAAATCATTTTTAGAACATAATGCAAGCCCTTATCTTTATAATAAAGCTAGATTCTTGGCCATAACATTAAACTATATGCGTTTTATTTCTTTTTGAAAACCACATGTTTAAAAATAAACACCCTTTATATACATACATATACAGCCACTAGGCAATTATCTAGCAAAATAACTAGTTCATGCGACCTAGTCGTGCATTTTATTTAAATTTTATTCGACGATGTGACCGCACATATGAGCAAGTACGTGCGATCCAGTCGTGCAATTTATTTATGAAAGAAACGGTAAAATAAAGAAAGACATGAAACAATGTGCCGGTGTTCGAGAGGAGCAATTGTTTCAGCGGCAGTTCAGAGGTGTGAGTTTTACTCAAGTTTTTGGCCTATAAACGCTTTATAAATAGTAGCCAGACCAGAAGGGGAAAAACTTCTTACACCGATACAGAAAACCTAAGCACTTAGCAGCATTTTTAGCTATCTCAAGTATATGGTCGTTCCAATGGAAGTCGTCGTTGACACACATACTGAGTACTGAAAGTTTTTCGGTTTCTTCAATGTAAGTGCCATTCATGGACAATGGCATGGGGTATGTTTAGCTTTAACGACATAAGACAGCATTGAGTTTTCGAAGCATTAAACTCCACACGATTTCTATTACCCCATTTGACAATGCTGTATAAATCGGAGTTTAATGAGCTTGACATACGGTACCGTTGCAATTGTATGTCCGAAGGCGAAGGACGTGAATTATCGAACGAATGTGAAAAGCTGAGGGTAGAGTCGTCAGCAAAACAGTTAAGTGAATTAGAAGTAACAGACAGAAGATCATTTATAAAAATGAGGAAAAGAGTCGGGGACAGAACAGAGCCCTGGGGCACACCAGCATATATTTTGTGGGAATCAGACTTGAATCCGTCCAATACAACTTGTATTGAACGGTCCAGAAGATAGCTTCTAATCCAAGAACAAGAGTATCATCGACCCCAAAAGCACGCATTTTCGATAAGAGGGCTTCGTGCCAAACTCTATCAAATGCATTGGAGATATCAAGAGCAATAATCTTACTTTCACCAAAGCGATGTAAAGATTTGTTTCACTGTTCTGTGAGATATGCTATCAGATCACCAGTCTAACGGTTGCTACGGAAGCCATACTGAGGGTCATGGAGCAGCTTTCGATCTTCGAGATATTTCTTAAGCTGACGGTTAATCAGCGTTTCCATGACCTCAGAAAGAAGGGATGTTAGTGCTATGGGTCTGTAGGAGGAGGGGAAGGATGGGTCACCTTTCTTAGGGAAAGGCTGCACAAATCCGTCTTCTAGGAAAGATTCCAAAAGAGTAGGAGCGATGGATAAGCTTACGCAGAGACTTTGCCAGTGTCTCTCTTCAGAAGAATGGGGGTTATACCATCAGGGCCAGCGGATTTGTGTATATCGAAATCTTTGAGAACTCTTGCTACTGTACAAGTGCGGAAAAAATATGTCCCATGGAAAAATTTACATTCTCAAGTACAGGAGGGGCAACCACAACGTTGCTGTGAGGCAGAAATGAGCTGAAGGCAAGTTTGCCTTCTCTGAAGTGTAGACAATAGGTTTGTCATTAGCGATGAGCGTTGTAACCGAAGATGTTGAGGAGTTTTTACTATTTTTTTACAAATGACCAAAAATGTCTACTGCCTTTGGGACATTGCAGAATTTTGTGCCGTAATTTCTTGTCATTTAAAAACTTGGTTCGTTCAATGACGGAGTTGCAGGAGTTCCTTGCTTGTTTGTGCTTTATCCGGTTTTCCTTAGTAGGGTTGACTTTATAAGATCGGAAACTTACTTATTTTAGCCTGATAGCTTCTTTACACTAAGAGTTAAACCAAGACTTTTATTTAGGTTTAATATTTTTTACTCTGTTAGGAATAAAAGCACGCATCCCAAGAAGAATCACATTTGTGATCATTTCAGCACTGCACCAATGTCACTATCGAGGAAGCATAGTGGCCAGTTAAAGTTACGGAAGAAATTATTCAGGCCGTCCCAGTTGGCCTTCTCGTATTGCCAAACGGCCCTGGTGGGGTGTTTTTCTTTAACTGGATGAGTGGGGGACGAGAAATTAGCTGAAATGACACAATGATCTGAAGTTCCAAATGGAGAAGTTATACACTAATGGTATAATTATCAAGGTGCGAAGTAAGAAACAAGTCAAGAGTATGGGCGGCTTGCCCAGAAACATCCGGTATTCGTGTAGGCTCGTCGACGAGTTGGGTAAGGTGGTGTATCCCAGCAAAAATCTCGACATACCTTCCTTCTTGTGTTGTCTGGCCAGAATAGCGGAGCCAACTAGAATTGTGTACATTGAAATTGATCGCAATAACGATTTCAGTGCGAGGACAATGGGAAACGATTTTCGAAATGGAATCCGACAGCCAAACTCTTTGAAAGTCGATTTACTGTCGAGATTTGGGCTCCTGTAAATGAAAAAATAATGAATGATATGCTTGAGGACAGTGAATTTGAGCCACAAGAAATTAAAGTCCGTGTTGGAGCATTGATCGTATTGGGGAAGGCTCTGGCAAGCAAAATCATTCCTAACAAAGCTAAGTTTCCTACAGATAACGTATTTATAAGTAGGACATCCGCTTCATTACGCGAAGTCGAACGTTTTGGTTCTCCATAGTCCATGTGCAAAGGTGGTTGGGTGCTGTATGAATAGGGTAGGCACTGAAAGGCATCAAACTGGTGATGCACAGTCGCTGCAACTATATCGTACACATCAATTGTGCTTATTTTACCTCCCCGCGGTAACCACCGGGTACTGGTCTGACCATCCGGACATTCCTGCTAAACTTATAAGCGCGAGTGTTGAACACAGAAAAAATAGCAACACTATAATGCTCTGCTTTAATGACTGTTCTGATCGATTCGCAGAAGTCTTGCACGAGCCCCTCAGAAAGAGGACGTACGGCGGATGAGCCCAACCAATTGGACCAACGGTGGCGTCAACAGTCAACGAAGCAGACGCCCTAATGAGCTACTTCGACGTATTTGGAGATAAGGTCATTAGGACAATTCAATGCAAGTCAGGGCATTGAAATAGAGATGGTGGCGGATGAACCCTTAATGGGCCAACGGCAGCGCTCATATCCCCGAAGTGGGTTACTGACTCCGGATTCTCCGGTTCCTTTTGTCCAAGGAATCCAACAAAGGACCTGGCCCTCCAGGTTGGGGGTTGTGCGTGGGGTTAACAACCCTGCCACGGAAAAAAGAAAAAGTTGCGAAGCGACCAATAGCCTCGGAAAAGGACGGATTTACTGTTGACGACCCGGAAAAACGAATCAAGGACAACGACCTTCGGATCTGCACGTGGAATGTTAGAACTCTTAACAGACCACGTGCATCCAAACAACTAGCGGAGGCCCTAGACTGCTACAGAGCAGGAATTACTGCCATCCAGGAAGTGCGATGGAATGGGCCGGGCAAAAGGAGGATGAAAAACTGTGACGTGTACTACGGTGATTGCGCAAGAAGACCACAGCGTTTATTTGGGTGCGGATTCGTCATAAGCGGTAGACTTAGGCAAGAAGTCTTGGGCTTTCGACACGTAAGTGAGCGACTTGTGACAATCCGTATCAAGGCTAAATTCGCCAACATTAGCCTAATATGCGCTCATGCCCCCACAGAGGACAAAGATGACGCCACCAAGGATGACTTCTATGAGCTCCTCGAAAAAACCTATGAGCAATGCCCTAAATACGACGTTAAGATCGTACTAGGCGATTTTAATGCCAAAATAGGTAAAGAGGAAATCTTTGGTAGGACTGTCGGAAAACATAGCCTACACGACACAACGTCTGAAAACGGACTTAGGCTAATTGACTTCGCAGCGGCACATAACGTCACCATTGCAAGCACACGGTTTCCTCATCTCGATATACACAAAGGGACTTGGCGACACCCAGATCAAAGAACCGTCAATCAGATTGATCACGTTGCGATCGATGCAAGACACGCCTCCAGTATCTTGGATGTTCGCACCTTCCGAGCAGCTAACATCGACTCGGATCACTACCTTGTTGCAGCAAAGGTAAGAATGCGAATAACCCGAACTCCACAACAACGGAGTAATACTGTGAGGAAGTATGACGTCGGAAAGCTGCAATCGCAAGAAACCGCCAGAACCTATGCCGATCGAATATCCCGTAACCTCTCAAGAAATCCAGTACCGCCAGCATCAAGTGCCGAAGATCAGTGGCAACACTGCCAACAAGCCATCAGAGATGCCGCAACTGATGTGCTAGGTTTCACCAGACCACCACCACGAAACCTCTGGTTTGATGACGATTGCAGGCAGGCCCATGCAGCCAAACAAGAGGCATATAAAGCGACGCTGCAAAGAAAGACGAGAGCTGCTCGCGAGCTTTACGAGCAGAAAAGACGGGAAGAACACCGGCTTCTCCAAAAAAAAAAAAGAGAGCATGAGAAGCGCGCGATCGAAGATATTGAAAGATGCTACTCCAGGAACAGCGTGCGGAAGTTTTACCAACAGGTAAAAAGAACATGCCAAGGAAAAAAATCCCGCACAGAAGCCTGTAGAGATAGGAATGGAAACCTCGTAGTAGAGTCACAGTCGGTGCTGAGTACATGGAAGGACCATTTCTGCAGACTGTTAAACGGCGATGAAGGCCAAAATCCCGCTGTCAGGCAGAATGAACCATTCAACATGGATGATGACAGACAAAACTTCCGTCCACCTGACCAAAATGAAGTAAGGATAGCAATATCTAAACTCAAAAACAACAAAGCTGCTGGACCCGACGGATTACCCGCCGAACTTTTTAAAGCGGCCGGAGATGACCTGGTGGAGTGCATACACCAACTCATCTCTAAAGTTTGGTCAGAAGAAAGTATGCCTGATGAATGGAACCTCAGCATCGTTTGCCCGATTCACAAGAAAGGAGACCCTCTAAACTGCGCCAACTATAGAGGAATAAGTCTCCTGAATATCGCCTACAAGATCCTCTCTGCCGTACTATGTGAACGCCTGAAACCTTTCGTCAGCAACCTGATTGGCCCCTATCAGTGTGGTTTCAGACCAGGAAAGTCCACAATCGATCAAATGTTCACGCTACGGCAGATCCTGGAAACCACCCAAGAATTCCAAATCGATACCCACCACCTCTTTATCGATTTTAAGGCCGCGTACGATAGCATTTATAGAGACGAGCTATACAGAGCCATGTCAGGTTTTGGCATTCCCACAAAACTCGTCCGACTGTGCAGGATGACGATGGAGAACTCTCGCTGCTCCGTCAAGGTTGGTTCCGACCTCACAGAAGCTTTTGACGTCAAAAAAGGATTCCGACAAGGTGATGCGCTATCGTGCGATTTCTTCAACTTAATACTTGAAAAAATTATAAGAAACTCGCAAGTCAATTGTAGTGGGACAATTTTTTTCAAGTCTGTGCAATTGCTAGCATACGCTGACGACATAGACATCATTGGCAGAACTCGGCGAGCTGTCACTGGAACGTTTGCTAGCATTGAAGCTGAAGCGGCTAAGATGGGACTAGCAGTCAATGAGGCCAAAACGAAGTACCTGCTGTCCACAAAAAGGGACACACAACACCGGCGGATTGGACAAAACATCACAATAGACAGGTACAACTTTGAGGTAGTTAGGGACTTTGTGTACCTCGGATCCGCTATAACATCTGACAACAACATCTCGTTAGAAATAAAGCGAAGAATTACTCTTGCCAATCGCTGTTTCTATGGGCTAGGAAGGCAATTGAGTAGCAAAGCCCTCTCTCGAAAGACAAAGGAGACTCTTTATAAGACCCTAATCATCCCAGTCCTGCTCTATGGCGCCGAGGCATGGACTCTATCTAAAGCGGATGAAGATATCCTTAGTCGTTTCGAGCGTAAGATTCTTCGGAAGATTTTTGGCCCTATCTGCGTTAACGGGCTTTGGAGGAGAAGGTTCAACCAAGAACTATACGAGCTGTACAGCGACATTGACCTGGTCAAAAAAATACGCATATCACGTTTAAGGTGGCTAGGTCATGTAGAGCGAATGGACAACAATGCTCCGGCTCGCAGGATCTTCGATTCCATCCCAGAGGGTAGACGCAGTCAAGGAAGACCTCGCCTTAGGTGGCGCGCTCAAGTGGAGGACGACCTGAACCAACTTGGAGTGCAAAACTGGAGGCAGCTAGCCAAAGACCGAGTTGGCTGGAGAGGCATGTTGGTTGAGGCCCAGGTTCGTCCCGAACTGTAGCGCCACCTAAGTAAGTAAGTAAGTAGTCCATGTGCAAAAAGTTTGTCGCGTGAAGGCCATGTTGAATGCTTCTATTTCAATCACCTTCTAAACATCTCCTAAACCTGATAGCACTTTTTTATTTCTTCTTCGACAGATATTTAACAAATGTTTTGTGTAAATCACTGTTTCGTTCGTACCATATGTAGCAGCATTAACGATTGCTCTGAAGGCTATATTTTGATATGGTGGATGGTTGGTCTATAGTTTGGTTTGGTACAGCCCCAAAGTTGTGTTCTCTCCGATTACCATACCCGTTTAAGCCCTCGCTTGTAGGTACTTACATTGGAGTATTTTTCAATAAGCCACATCAATTATCGTAGTTTAATATCGAGTTCCACTGGTTTCTTTTTAACGTGCGTCTTCCGTTCTAGCATTAGCATCAAGAGTCTTAATACTTTGATTCGTCAGAATACGGTATTTGTGTCGAAATAAATAAAATGAGAAGATTATTAACATTCTAGTTACTGAATTTAATATGTGGTGATTTGGACTCGTTTAGAACAATGTACCACTTCTTTCTCCAGTTTGTTATTATATATATTTGATCAATTGTTGAGTAAAGTGGTTCTGGTTACTTCTTAAACCAGACTGTTGATCAGGAATAACCCATTTGTCGTACTGAAATGAAAGTCATCGATGTGTCTAAGTTTACATTCTTAAAAGTTTGTTTAAATATTTTGAAAAGTTGTTTGAAAAAATGTTTTCTTAAAAATCCTTATCTATGATTTTGAAAACAAAATTGTCACGTCTAATACGTGCGCTAAATTAGTTTAAATCTTGTTAGCTGATGTGAGTGCTGCATTAGACATTAGAGTAAGCAAGTTCGATTAAACCGTAATTTTTTTTTGTACAGGTTGTTGTCAATTCAAAGCGCTGTTTTTGATTATTTTCAATTATTTTGTTTAGCTGTTTCGATAAAATTAAGGATACGATTTCGAAAAATCACACTTTTAATACTTATAGTTATTTAATAAAAATAAAACATTTCGTCATTAACCTTCGGCATGGACATTCCTTCTTCGACAAAAACCCATGCTTAACACATTAGTCTTACCTAGACACGAAAACGGAAAAAGCCTCTTACTTGTCCTGATGCCAATTATCCTTAACACTCATTAAACATTATTTTTAATGAAACAACGTATGAAAAACTGTTGTTGGTGTTGTTATTCGCTATGCTGTCAAAATATCGTTGCTGAAGAGCACAAAACAATTATGCGTAAAAAAATTACTTTCAAAAAGATGTAAATGCCCATTGGCAGATTCTGGAATTTCAGCGAAATGCTTTTTTACCATTGTTATGCGTTTTAATGTTTTTTTTTTAATCCTGACATTCAAGAGCAGATTTGGAGATAGTACAATATAATTATTCAGTGCACAAAACAGGGCCAAACGAATTTATATCACACGGCTATGAATACTGGATGGTGCCGCTCGGTACGGGGATAGTAATTAAAATAAAATTCATTTCACGTTAAAAGCACAATAAAAAGGACATCAAAAAACATTTTTATTAATTTGTTAATTGTGTAAATTATCGTGTATGGCTGGATGTGTTCGTGATTCATGCATCAAAAGGTTCCAACAACAAGGATTGTACCCTTATAGCCCTTTTTACTTGCGATTATAGGTACTATAATGCAAGTTATGTATTCGTGCAAATTACAAATTTTGAAACATATTTGAGTTACTGGTGAAATTCTGCCCGTCTGTCTGTCTGTCTGTCCGTACGTATGTATTTTGGACTGTAGCCTAAACGGTTGGGCCAATCGTCTTCAAATTTAGAACTTAAAGTTAGTTTGACATACAACAGACGAGATTTTTCATTTTTTTTTTAGCTCAAAAAAATAAAGTTACCTGTCATATAACCGTTATGTAAAAGCTTATTTTTCTCGAAAACGGCTTCAAGAATTGTTATGAAAAAAAATCAGTGTACTATAGGTAAGCATTATATTTTGGTAAAAAAAAATTAATATGGTGGGCTTAAAACGGTGCCTCCCATAGGACCGATTTTTTTTCTTCGACTTTCTCGGAAACTGGTGATCCGATCACTATCGAAATTGATATTTAGGAAGATGTAGTAATTTCGCATTAATTTTTTTCGAAAACTTTTTTTTTGTATTTTTTATATGTAATAAATTTTTTTTTAATTTAAAAAAAAAATGTTAAAAAAACGATTTATTTAAAAATCACTACTACGATTTTGAAAAAAATCACACTTTTTTACATTTCTTAAAGAAATAAAATGGCGTTTAAATTATTTCACTCAATGCAATTTAACAGACTTTATTCAAACAATCAAAAGTCATAAAAATCGAATGTGACCGCACATATGAGCAAGTACGTGAGATCCAGTCGTGCTATTTATTTTTGCTGGACTCTCATACATTGAACCCTATATGATGATGGACAGCAAATCGGTTTAATATTTTTTAATGTACATGTGTGTAAACTATTGGTTGAATATTATTATTTAAATTTAATAATTAAATATAAATACAAATTAAATTTTGTTGAATTAACAATTAAAAAATATGAGCGTTTGTGTTGCTACTGCTTCAGCTCTCATTGCGAATACTTCCTGTCCAGAGACCACATTAAGCATCCTTTTGTTGATTTTTAATGTTTTATAAAATAATCGTTTTAATTTTTAACGGAACTGTCATTCATTATATTTTTACATAATTCTTTTTTTGCGCAGTTTTTTGTTTTAATTTAATTGTCACTGATGAACCGGCATATTGAAGGGTGTGGAGGGTTGGAAAAGTTATTTAATTCATGAAACAGTGCTTTAATTGACAATTAATTGAATCTAAGGACACATGGTGTTGTATAGGCTAAATGATGAAAATAACCCTAGATTTTTTTTATTCATATTTATAAGGTGTTTGGGATTGACAAATATGTGTGATTAATTGGTTTTTGCAAAAATGCATGTATATTTTTACACGTGGTTTCGGAAGCTCATTGAAGAATTTTTGCAATGAAATGATAAAAGGGCTTTACATTCCATATCTTATTTAAATGAAAAAATTAAATGAGGCTTTGAATTTTGGATGAAAATTCTTTTGTTTGTAGGCAAAATTAATGTAATTGGTTTAAACAGACGTGCAGTTTTAATTAATATTTACATGAGGAATATGTAATTGTGTGTAGACATAAGCGCTGAAGCGATATATGGGTATTTCTGGTCGAAATTTCTATTATTGTGAGAAATGCTTAAAAAAAGTGTGTTTAACTGACTTAATTGAAATATATCATAATTTTGTAAGCAATTTGTTACCAATATTTAAATTGTGCTCCCTTCCGGATATTGAAGTGTCTCTTATAGAAAATTTAATAATTTTCAACAATATCAATGTTGAGGCGCGTAACCTTGTGATACCTGATATCTATACACCGCAGAAGCTCTTAATCCGAATAATTAATTAAATTAATAAATAATTAAATTATTTAATTTTCAGCTGTAAGACCCGGAAAAGTTCGTTGAAATAATATCGATACCCCATCCTGAATTAATGATCTTACTAAATATCTTATTTACTGTAAGGCGTTTCAAAGAATCTATTAGAATATAGCATCACTAATATTATAAATGCGAAAGAAAGATTATTTGTAAACGCTTAAACACAATAACTACTCAACCCATCACCATGAAGTTTAGTACAATTTACCATGGATACAAAAAAGGTTTAGGCAATTTTTTAGACTTCAACAATATGTAGCTGATGGTAAAATTAAAAAAAAAAATGGGGACGACTGCGTTTCACGTACTTGATCTTTTTAAGCCAATTTCTTTGACATGTAAAAGAATACCTCGATCTGAATTTATAAATAAATTGCACGAGTTGCTCACATGCGCGATCACATCGTCCAGTAAAATTAAAAAAATGGACACGAATGGGTCGCACGTACTTGCTCTTATGTGCCTAATTACATTGGAAGGCAAGATCTTTAACAAAAACAAATAAGATTTAAGTTGAAAATAGCACAGTTTGAACTTATAAAAACTATCAAACTTACTTACTTAGGGGGCGCTACAGTTCGGGACGAACCTTAGGCTGCAACCAACATGCCTCGCCAGCCTCTCCGGTCCTTGGCTATCTGCCTCCAGTTTCGCCCTCAAAGTTGGTTTAGATCTTCCTCCACTTGAGCACGCCACCTGAGGCGAGCTCATTCGCCACCGAGGCGAATCCGCTGGTATTGTGTTTCACTTTTTGTGAACAGCAGGTTCTTCGTTTTAGCCTCATTGACTGCTAGTCCCATCTAAGCCGCTTCAGCTGCAAAGATAGCAAACGCTCCAGTGACAGCTCGCCGAATTCTGCCAATGATGTCTATGTCGTCAGCGTATATTAGCAATTGCAAAGATTTGCAAAAAATTGTCCCACTACAATTAACTTGCGAGTTTCTTATAATTTTTCAAGTATTAAATTGAAGAAATCACACGATAGCGCATCACCTTGTTGGAATCCTTTTTTAACATCAAAAGCTTGTAAGAGGTCAGTACCAACCGTGGCGGAGAAGCGAGAGTTCTCCATCCTCATCCTGCACAAGTGCACAGTCGGGCGAGTTTTGTGGGAATGCCAAAACCTGACATGGCTCTGTATAGCTCGTCTCTATAAATGCTATCGTACGCGGCCTTAAAATTGTTGGGTAGTCTCCAGGATCTGCCGTAGCGTGAAAGTTTGATCGATTGTGGAATTTCCTGCAACCACACTGATAGGGGTCAATCAGGTTGCTGACGAAAGGTTTCAGGGCTTCACATAGTACGGCAGAGAGGATCTTGTAGGCGATATTCAGGAGACTTATTCCTCTATAGTCGGGCAAACGAAGCTGACGTTCCATTCATCAGGCATACTTTCCTCTGAGGTGGATGGAAGTTTTGTCTGTAATCATCCATGTTGAATGGTTCATTCTGCCTGACAGCGGTATTTTGGTCTTCATCGCCGTTTAACAGTCTGCAGAAATGGTCCTCCCATGTACTCAGCACCGACTGTGACTCTATTACGAGGTTTCCATTCCTATCTCTACAGGCTTCTGTGCGGTTTTTTTTTGGCACGTTCTTTTTACCTGTTGGTAAAACTACCGCACGTTGTTCCTGGAGTAGCATCTCTCAATATCTCCGATCGTGCGCCTCTCACACTCTCTCTTTTTCTTTTGGAGAAGAAGGTGTTCTTCCCATCTTTTCTGCTCGTAGAGTTCGCGAGCAGCTGTCGTCCTTCTTTGCAGCACCGTTTTATATGGCTCTTGTTTGCTTGTTGGCAGTGTTGCCACTATTCTTCGGCACTTGATGCTGGCGGTACTGGATTTCTTGAGAGTTTACGGGATATTCGATCGGCATAGGTTCTGGCGGTTTTTTGCGATTGCAGCTTTCCGACGTAATACTTCTTCACAGTATTATTTCGTTGTTGTGGTGTTCGGGTTATTCGCATTCTGACCTTGGCTGCAACAAGGTGGTGATTCGAATCGATGTTAGCTGCTGGGAAGGTGCGAACATCCAAGACACTGGAGGCGTGTCTTGCATTGATCGCAACTTGATCAATCTGGTTGACGGTTCTTTGATCTGGGTGTCGCAAATCCCCTTGTGTGGAAACCATGTGCCTGCTATGGTGACTTTATGTGCCGCTGCGAATTAGCCTAAGTCCGTTTTTAGACGTTGTGCGGTGTAGTCTATGTTTTCCGACAGTCCTACCAAAGATTTCCTTTTTACCTATTTTGATCGTTTTGATCGCCTAGTACGATCTTAACGTCATATTTAAGGCATTGCTCACAGGTTTTCTTGAGGAGTATGTAGAAGAAGAAGAATTTAAAATATTTTTTTTTCATTAGTTTGAAAAATATTGATTTTTCAAAACAAAAAAATTCAAAAATTAATTTGAATTAGAAAAAAAATTATTAGAAATTTTACTATGCAGAATTAATTTGGCTATTTAGATGTTTTCAAATATAAAATTTGACAGAAATCCAAGAAGCTGTTTAAGTGGTTAAGTGGTTAAGCCGGCAAGTACCGATATTTTTAGCCCTAAAAAATAAAATTTCAATTTCCCTTCTGAAAAATGCAAAAATCGCTTAACCCATTTAGGCTGCAGCTTGATATACACCCGGACAGACAGACAGACAGGCAGACAGACCAACATTTTTTGCCAATTACTTTTTTAGGCATGTTTGATTGTTATCTCAATTTAAGCCTTGAACATCGCTAGAGTTCATTTATTTAGGGAAGTTCATTTATGTAGAGCGATAAATGCAGGGGAATAAGTATTGATCCTTGTTGGGACTCCTTGTACCGTTGGTAAAATTTTGAAATATTGAAACCCGCCACAACTACAAAATTTCTATTTAGAAGATACTGGCCAGGTATATTACGCATTGCAAGATGAGCTGATATTTGCTTCTGCATAACTCTTTCAAACGCTTTGGAAAAAACGGAAGGATAGAAACTGGTCTTAAATCATTCGCCGATTTCTGCTTAAGTTTACACAGATTGCTTTAAATTCGTTAATCAATGAGAGATACCTTTTAATAAAATATTTTGGTAACAATATTTGTTACCAACATGCATTCCATACCAAAAGTGGTGGGTATTATGATGAAAAAAAAAAACAGTTTTTTTCAGGGGAATGGTTAATATATTTTCCAGATTTTTAAGTATTATTATTAAGTTCAGTATTCTGACCATTATGCCAATTGTAGTAACTCTGAAATTCGTGATATGTAGAGATGATGCTTTTACCAAAAATTATGTGGATAAAAGCAGACATATAGTGGCTTTCAATGAAAATGGCCCACCTAAAAAAATCTTTTAAGTAGAAAAATTTAATTAAGTTTAGCAAAAAAAAAAAGAAAAGCTTTATTTCCAATAACAGAATTTATTAATCTTTTATTTTTGTAATTGAATCGTTTTATATTCTGTTGTCTTGGAACAGAAATATGATAAATTATTGGAAATCATCACTTAAGCTTTATGTTTTGTTCTATTCCTAACAATTTGTATCCGAAAATTGTTTTTTTTAGTGGGCCATTTTTATTGTGAGCCACAGTATACATATGTAGAAGTAATTTGGATGTCTTTCTTAGAAATTATATACAAATAAATCAAGTTGAAGAAGCTATTAAGCAATCATATCCTATAGGAAGGCAAGTAAACATGGTTTGATGTTGAGTATATGCAAACGAGAACCATAAAGGACGCCTGGTGTAACTGCTCTACACACACAAATTACCGAGACGGAAGTAATGATGGTAGTAAATAACCTCCAAGAAGGAGACCTGCTAAGACAACTGATAACTGAACCACAACAAATATGATCGCAACTATTTCAGCGTAAGTAACAAGATTGAACAGATTTCTAAGATGTTTCGTCTGAGAGAAGAACTATTAAGGCATAATTTCATATCACATAGTGAGGACCTTCCTATTCTATGCAGAAGTATATGTAATTTGGAAGAACGAGAATAAAGTATTTATACTACGAAAACAATTTTTTCTGGGTAAAGATTGTATGTCTAATAAGGAACTAAGACAACTACTCAATGAGTTAAATGTTAAACAACTGTTCTAATGTAATCTATAGTGCCTTGCTACGGTTGTTCTGCTAATCGGAAACTGTATTTTTCCAAGTAACAAAACCTACAAAATCTACTTGTGTACCCTGGCAATGTGTTTACTAGTTTTCAAGGTGATCGATTGACTAATTAAGGCTTAAAAGATTAAGAATCGAATAATTTCACACACCGCGCTGTAAAATTACAACAATTTCGAATGGAAAAATTCACATGTTTAGGTTTTTATTAAATATAACAATATCGCATGGAATTAAAATTTTCATTCTTCTTATACTCGTCTACTACACCTCTTACCCAAAAATAATCCTTAATTATGTACACTACAGTTTTAATTGTATTCCTATTCATGTTGAATAAATTTACAAGATTTCTTATTTCTTTTGAAAAATTATCCCAAATTTGTTTACTTAATTTCAACAAAAGAAAATTAATACAAACACAAAAGAATTTACACTCAATTTAAAATTCAATTAATAACAAACAACTTCAATACGTTCTGCGTAATTTCATTGCAACAATAGATCAGCATTCAGAGTAATTTTGGCATGACAAGGCGGGAGGTGAGTCCTTTCCTTCGAGAGAGTTCGAGCCCGATGCCAAAACGAAAAGCCATTAATTAATAATTCACCGAGAAAGTTGTTTTGCCAATCCCTTATCCTGCAACAAAAGGACATACAAAAGTAGGCAGAAAAAAAAACCATCCAAACGCAAAAGTGAATCTAATTTAACCTGCCATATGGGGGTTCGTCCTTTAAGCCGCAAGCTGCGTTCGTTTTGTCACACAAAGCACTCAGTTCAGCCACCCCTCCCGAAAAAAATCTAGTCGGCTTTCACCTCACATCCGAGTTCTTGCAGTTGAAAATGTAAACATTCGCAACATCGCTCCTCCTTCTCGGTCTCCATACAACTCACATGTCATCCTGCGGAGTAAATCAACCTTAATCCTGGTGGGTGGTGGGCTACGGCACTTGCTGGTAGGTGGACTTTATTTGCGGCTTAATGAATGTTTAATGATTTGTTAATTGGATTTTCGGTTTTAAGCGTTTATAGAAGTAACAACAGATCCTCTAGCTTACTCAAAGGCAGCGTCGAAATAAATCATGGAATGGTTCTGCAATCGCTTTTGGAAACTTTCAAACGCATTTACAAAGGCTTTTAGGCCTTTTTGTGTTTACATTACAGACGCTGGGGTATAAGGACAACAACTGAAAGCAATTTGTTATTCCGTTCGGTGGTGATTTTTCAATGGTGACCTGATTGGTTTCAAGGATAATTGCTTACAAACACAGGGGATGAAAGAAAAATTGGGTTGAGAGTGTTTTTGTTGGGAAAAACTTATTTTTGTTTTGTTTGGGAGTCCTTAGAAAATCATCTGCCTTAGGTAGAGCAGAGCATGCTCGCGGCAATGTGGCCATCAAGAGTTCTCTACCTACAAGCAAAGCATTGTAGAAAAAAATCTCTTTTTTGAAAACTAAGAAAATAATTCGACAACTTCATCTATTTTAAAAATATATAAAAATATACTATAGAAATACGAGTGTTTTGATTCATTCTTGCAGTTTTTGAGATCTCAACTTTTTTTTAATAAAAACAAGACATCCTTGCTAGTGTACTTTTCAAAACAAGCCCTTATGCCCTTACACAAACAAACCTGTTGTGAAAAGCTTACCGGAAGTGAGAATCGCTGTTAAAAATGTAATTAAAAGTTAGTTATAGAAAAGCCACTTACTTCTATGGATACCAAGAACTCGAAACTAATATTCCTGCAACATCATTTTCAAAAAAAAAAAAAAAACTGTGTTTTAAAAACTGACATAAAGCGGAAATTAATAACACTTTAAGGAGTCTAGGGTCTTACATAGAGGCTTCTCGAGCGGAAGTGCATGTTATATTACGAAAAAACTTGTCTAGCTTCTAAACAGACTGTTTGACTAAACACCATTGGAAAAGTTTGTTGTGAATCAGTGGCAGTCTGCACCTAGACTCCAGACATTTTTTTAACTATCAAAACTAATGGCTTGAAGACGAAAACAAATTTTCCTACCCGACGCGACACAATAATGAATTAAGTTTTTGACAGATGATCAACTGACAGCTGACGACACGTCGACGAGGCAATTAGCCATCCGCCTCAGATTGGGCACCCAACAAACTGGATTTGCGCCCCGGCAAAAGCCAGCCATTGATATATTTTCAATTTATGTGTATATTTTTGTATATTTGTATATTGTTTGGGGTTTTTCGTTCTTTTGTCGGGTATTCCCTTCAAATCGGCTATCCCGGATTTACTTTTCAACATAAAAATTGAGTTCTTTTTTTGGCCATCTCCGTTCAGTTGTTGTATAGAAGTGACAACTATTCACGCATCTAATTCCCCTTCCCTATAGCCGGCTTTGCTTGAGTTGGCTCTTTCATGCTGGGTCTGTGTATGTCTGCAACATACGTCAAATAATTGGCAAAATGTCCTCCGATGCTGGCGCGAAAAGAGGCGGCAAAAGAACTCCGCAAAAATCGATTCCTTGGATGGGACACATCGCCATTGTTTTGGGGATGATGTGAAGCTCAAATAATCACCCTCAGCGTGGTGTCGTGTCGTCTTCGTCGAGACAATTGACAGACAAAAGCACACAATATCACGGAAGACGGTTACTGCTGCAGACTGTCAACTATATAAAGCTGCATGACAAAGTCTGGGGGGAGGCCAAAGCCATTATGAAATAATTCATTTTGTCGCTTCCGCTATTTGGATTGGAATTCTCTTCTTGTTCCCATCTTTTTTTCTGGGAAGTAAGGGGGTGCAACAAAAAGCCGGAAAGGACGTCTTGGTCGAATGGAGCAAATGGCCGGCAAAAACAGTGTGTAAAGACTGTTTTTGCCGGCCTTTGCGTAGGTATATCTCATTTGCTAAATTTGTGGTCAGATTTTGCTTTTGATGATGAGACTGAGATAAATCGTTAAAGGACATTGACAAATATCCTCGACACATTACTTTAATTATCGTAAATGGATTTCTTCCTTCCTTTTTTGGCTATCCATCCATCCATCCATACAGCAATTGTATAGTACATTTTTCTTTGATTTAGTTAGAGATATTTTCCTTTTTGTTTATAGAATCCTGATTTGGGGTAGCATTTTGTGTTTTTGATGTATCCTGTGTGAAAAAAAATTCTATTACACTGATTGATATTTTCCTGTTTATAGGGGAAAATAGTCCTGAAAATTTCTTTGTTTGATGGGATTAATGGTAATTGACAATCAAACCAATCATTGCATTGTCGAAAACTACACAAAACAATGGAGCAATTGGGGCTGCATGAACTTGCTCTTCAATGTATCTATTTCGAAATTACAATGCAAGAGTGATGACCTCGACATCAAATGGACAACTTTTCGGGGCTTAACACCAAGCACGAAGCAAACACAAATGCGGATTGACTTTAGCTGGTATTATCAATCCCTACTGACCCTTTGAAAATTTTTATTTTTTTTTTTAAATAATTTTACTTAAAAAGTTAAGGAAAAATATAAGGAGATCCATATATGTTTGCCATTTATATAATTTCAAAACCTGAGAGGGGAATATTTACGGCCCTGCCATTTTTTTTTATTTTTAAACTTGTGCGGTTGCTTACATATTAACCATTTAAAAATTTGCATCTTTTTAACAACGTTTTACTAAACGTGCAGAATGTTTTTCTCCTCGTACAATTATCATCCCATAAAGAAGTTAATTTTTAATAAGCATCTCACACAAAACAAACGTTAAGCAAAGACGACGACAAGGAACAAAAATATTTAAAAAAAAGAAAAACCCATCCAAACCAACCAGTTGTTCGCTTTTTTTTTTTTTTTTTTTTTTTAATTCACTCAAGTTAATGAAAACATAATTGCACGCCCTCTGTTGTCATTGTATTAATTATTAATATATGTTATTTCTGCATTGTATTTTGAATCCTTAATGCATTTACAAAAAAAAAAAAAACATAAAATTCCAACATTCTCGCATGGCTGATATAGTGCTATAGAGATAAACCACACAATCATCTAGAAAATTTCATTCTTTATTGCATATAATTTGCGCAATTTGCCCAGGATAATGTCCTTCATAATGCGATGAATAAAAATGGGCACGACTGGGTCGCACGTACTTGATCTTATGTTCCTAATTACATTGGAAGGCAAGATCTTTGAAAAAAAAACAAATAACATTTCCGTTGGAAGTAACGCAGTTTGAACTAATAAAAAACTATGAAAACCACAATACTTAACGGTTTTTAGTAAACATGAAGTACGCCACCCCACGTCTTAAATAACAAAGAATTTATGAAAAAAGTATTTCGAAAGTTGTAGGACGGATTTTGATAAAATCCTGTTTTTTATTTTTAGTTTTTTTAATTTCGGTATGCAGTTTTTTAGAGTTTATTAATATACATGTGATTATAAAATTTAAAATAATTTTTTTGATTAGTTTTAAAAATATTGATTTTTCAAAAAAAAAACAAAAGTTAATTTTAATTAGAATAAAGTTATTCAAAATTTTGATATGCAGAATTAATTTGGCTATCTGGATCTTTGTAAATATGCAATTTGACAGAAATCCATAAAACGTTATATGAAAGGTCCCGTTAATAGACTTTTTCTGTATATGTACCAACAAAAAAATCTTAAAAAATTTCATCACAATCGTTGGAGCCGTTTTCGAGAAAAATAAGCTTTTCCTAAACGGTCGTATGGCAAGTACCGTTATTTTTAGCCCTAAAAATAAAATGTCCTCTGAGGAATGCTAAGTGATAAACACATACCAAATTTAAAGGCAATCGCTTAACCCGTATAGGCTGCAGCTTGATATACACCCGGACAGACAGACAGACAGACGGACATTTTTTGCCAATGACTTTTTTAGGCTTCTCTATGATCGTAATGTCATGTTTGATTGTTATCTCAATTTTTTTATATTCACGAATCCTAAACTTGCTTTATAGTATAGGCAAGTACAAATTTACACAAATTCAATACGCTGAAAAAACGGTTGGAAAATTAGGATCTCGATTTAAATTCGAACAATGATTGTGTATAACTAATGATTTAGTTATAATTTATCAAGAATACTTTGCGGAACGTCTTAATCCTAGGCTAATTAAGACATCATTCGACACCTCCTGAAAAATCACACATCGCGCATGGCGTAACAGCACAATAACTCAGCTTCTGAATTAAATGGGAGTGACCTAACCATATTTCACTTTAGATTCACAAAGTAGTTCATTTTATTTTATTTTAAATTATATTTCAAAGTAAAACGCAGATTTTTTCCGCAGTGCATTACCAACAGTTTTCACTAGAGTGTAAGCCATACGACTTGATACCATTAACCCAAGTAATGCACGACGACCCCGGTCTTTGGGTTGCCACAGCACTCTCCAGGTGTTGTGCATCTGATTATTATAACTACGTTTTCATGAAAGGATCCTTTTGATGGGTTGGCTGGAGGAAAAAACAAGAATGCCAGCTCCTAACAATGTCCCGTGATATCCTCACGATAATACTACCATTGTGGACTATAAATTTATTTTTATATGGAAATCCTGAGAGATAATTATTTAAATGGAGGTTAGTAGTATACGAAAGTTAAATGTTTATATAATGCATATTTGCACTGCGGTATGGAATTTTAAGCAATAATGTTTAGAATTTATTGGCATTGTGTATTACCATATAATGTTTGGTTCATTAAACGGATGCAGAGAAGTCTTAACTCGAATTTAGCTTACAACTTCAAATGGGACATTGTTGGTTGAACCTTGGCTGGCTTCGCTTACCGGATTGCTGAAAATACACAGTTAATAAATGAAAGGATAACCTTTCTGTGTAATAGCCTTTCCAAACGATTTTCTTATTGCCTCACACAACTTACGCCCTCCAGCTGACAATAGTCACATATTATGCCGGTATCGCTGTATGCGAAAATATAATTTATTGGGTTTAGGGTGTTTAAAATATTAAAATATTACCATTTCGCAAAAACGGATATGCCGATGCACATTGGTTTGAAACTTCTGAACATAATAATGGGATGGGAAAATAAAGTTAAGCAAAGTATTCCACATTCGTGTTGTACGGCTGAATAACGCTTCTCATTTTGGCGACATCGTATATACCAATGTGCAATCGTTCCACAAGAGAGTGTTGGTGATGTCCATTCCGAAAATTTCGAGATGATCAGCTTCCATGATGTAAAAGTCCTGCTCATGGATAGTGGCAATAGAGGCTTTAGTAACAGACGACTTTTCTCATAAGAGAAAAACCACAATATCTATTAAAATTTACCATTTGTCCAAAATTAATATAATAATGAATAAATGCATCAAAAAAATTATTTCCAGCATTAGGTGTGGTTAAAAAAAATAAAACTTACAATTTTTCTTAGGAATGCGCTTATCTAATTTCAATTTCAATTTATTTTAACCAATGTACACATAAGACTTATAGTCTTTTATAGTACTTAAAAATACGGATAATGATAACAATACATTAATCTTAAAGCTAATATTTATATAAAATAGTAAGTGTTTTCCTGTAACATTACAAAAATTTCTTTTTTTTTAACGAAAGAAAGAAGATATTGCAGTTTTAAAATTTGTTGTACCTATTATTCTTTTAATTGTGGGAGGTAGAGAGTTCCATAGCCTGGTTGCATAGACAAAAAAGAGCCGTGAAGAATTCAAGTAGTTGAAAGCCGGTGGTAGGAGATTAGTAGTTCGAAGAGATTGGGAAAATTGAAGCTTATGAAAAATGTATAGCGGTGCTTTATTATGTATAACTTTGTCCAAAAAAATACAGCATCTTGCATCAAGAAACTGCTGTAGCGAGCATCCAATGACCAGTTGATGATAATGTGAAATTTGTTGGTATCTGCGAAGGCCATATACGTATCTTATCATGTCATTAAAAGTCACAAGTATTTTATGCTGAGAAAGCGAGTCAAACTTACAATAGACTACATTAGCGAAGTCGATTAGAGGCACTAGTAAGGTTTTTATAAGTTTTAGTTTGTTATTTACTGGAATTATGTCGGAAAATGGCCAGAGTCTATGTAATCCAGAATAGATTCTTCCTACAATGTAATTAGTGTGATTTACTGCTGAAAGTGACCGATTGATTTTAAAGCCTAGACTAGTAACACATTCAACAAACTGAAGCTGGTTTCGGGAGAGAAAAACTAGAGGCAAGAGTGATGTGTCAATCTGCTTTTTGGATATAGCAATAACTTGAGACTTAGCCGGGTTTAATGTAAGACCATTATCTATGAACCACTTGTTAATTGCCCTAAGATCTTCATTGAACCTATATATTAGATCCTCCTGTATACCAATCGGAAGAGACAAGTAAATTTGAAAATCATCTTCAAATAGATGCAGCGATACATCAGAACAAACATTAGCAAGGTCGTTTATAAATGTGCAGAACAATAAAAGCCCTGCAATAAAATCTTGTGGTACACCCATCTGTAAGTTTAATGGTTCTGATTCTACCTGGCCAATCTTGACTTTTTGACAGCGATTGCACAGATAACTCCTGACTAGTTGCACAGCTCTATAATGAAAGACAAAATAGTACTTCAGTTTTTGGCAAAGTAATTCATGGTTTACTTTGTCAAAAGCCTTTGAGAAATCCAGCAGACAGAGAAGATTTACCTTGTCCAAGTCATATTGACACCTAATATTTTCAATTTTTTTTTTTTTTTTTTTTTTTTTTTTTTTTATTTGTAAAAACTTATAACTATCTTCATACTAGACAAAAAAAATTAAAAACTAGCTAATTAAATATACACTTAACTAACTTACTGGCCCAATTCGGGCGCTCTAAATTACTCGCTATCTTAATTAATTGCCTTTCGGCCTAAGAATAACTTAAATTAAAATTAACATTAACGGGTTTTATTTTTTCCCAGAAAAAACAAATAAAAACTAGGCATCAGATCATATTTTTCTTAAAACTAACTTAATATGTATAAGTACTTATAAAATAAACTAAAAATAACTAAATCTACCTAAACCTAGAACAGCACAGCAGCAATTTTTTTATAACATATATATATATACACATACACATACATATATACATAAATACATAAATGTATATAAATAAAAATATACATACACACATACATACATATGTATACATATATATATATATACATATATATATATATATATATATATATATATATATATATATATTTTTTTTATATATATATTTTTTTGACGCCACTGCAACTGCCCACCCTTACCTAGCTTAAATCTACCCTAAAACTATGTAAGCCGACCATAGGCAATAGTGTCGACTGCAAGTATCAGCCTGTAAGCCACCAAAACTGGTGCAACTGATCAAAATATTCCCTCCGGTCCCGATCGGACACAGCCCTACTGAACCGGAGGCGCTCTGCTTCGCTCCCTCCGACAATGTCTCGGTCGTAAAGGAGCCGCCTATCCACAGTTTTTCGGCCGACATGGTAGATCAACGGGATCGCCGATCTATCCTGTATCAGCCCTCGACTGTCTAAATAAAGGAAAGCCTCGGGCGGGATAAAACCGCTTGAACGTGTTTTTTCAAAATATTCATCTTGGGGGTAGTAAGCCCCGAAGATTTGGCCATTAGCCGAGGTCATCGCTCTTGCAATGTGTCCGCGAATGAGCTTAATTAAAAAGTTATCTATCCTGTTTATATTGGCCCCGTTATATAGGACCTCGTTGGGATAGTAGTGTTTGTACTCCGACTCTGGTGTTCTGTGTAATCCAAGACAGGTACGAAGACATTGTCTCTCAAACACCCGAATCTTTTCCATAAGAGATGGTGCAACGTTGAACCACACAGGGCATCCGTAGGCAATCATCGGCCTGATGAGGGCCATGTAGCAAATCACTTTCACCCTGCTATCAAGGCGGCTACTATAAAACAGCCGTCTTGTCAGGGCAAAAGCTCCCCTAGCCCTGGCCAGAGCAGCCTCTACATGCCGATTGAAATATAGAAATTGATCCAGCCAGATACCAAGGTACTTTACCACACTTTTACTCGCCAGTGGATGTCCATGTGGCCCAGCGATCACTAGCTTGCGCCAGTTCTTTCTCGTATCCCTAGAAGCCCTAGACAAAGGGGTTCTAAACAGGATAGTTTCACATTTCTGGAAGTTGATTTTCATCTTCCAATCACTACAGTATTGTTGAATTTTATCGAAATCACTTTGCAAGAGAATTTGAATGACTTCAACTGTTGGACCTGTTCTGTACGCAACTAAATCGTCGGCATACGCAATTGCATGAGGCATACTCCCAATGAGATCGCTGGTGTAAATACTAAAGAGAATCGGCGAGTTCACCGCTCCCTGTTGCAGACCGTTTTTAATATCAAATGTTGTGGCAGAAGTCACATTGCCACTCTTGACAACAAACTTTCTACCATTAAGCATGTCGAAAAGCATATATAACAGTGGTTTACTTATGCCCCATCTGGTTAGCTTCAGATAAAGACCCTCTAACCATACGGTGTCGAAAGCCTTCTCCAAATCGACCAGACAGGCACCCGTGCATTGTTTCTTAGCATTGTTCCATTGGACAGCAGATACTAGCTTGGACGCGGCATGAATTGTGTCATGTCCCGCCTTAAAGCCGAACTGGGTGTCTGGAATTATATTTTTGTCCTCGGCCCAATTGGACAGAGCTCTATTTAGGACTTTTTCAAATACTATGCTGATACTCGGAAGAAGACTTATTGACCGAAGATTTGCCGGATTGGAATTATCCTTTCCCTTTTTCGGGAGAGGATGTACAACAGCTGTCTTCCAGCTCACTGGATAATATGCATTATTCAGCGCGTTGTTAAACAGTGTTGTGTATATGTCTATTGCATCCTCAGGGAGATGTCGTAGTACAATATTGGGTATGCCATCGACTCCTGCAGATTTCTTTTTCTTTAATGATGCGAAGATTATCTGGAGTTCGACCTTCGAGATGAGCAGGGAACTTGGCCCATTTTGCTCGGCGATAGTGGCGTTTGCCAGATTGTCTTCATTGAACCTAGTAAAACCAAGGTTCTCAGATCGCCATTGCGTGATGCTATTTCGAAGGTAAAAGTGATTCAGCAGAGCTCTGTTCTCCAGATCGTGATTTAGGTGAATGGATTCATTCACCTTATACACTTGCTGAAAAACAGACCCTACTGTTTCAACCTTCTCCAATGGATCTTCAATCATAAAGAAATCGTCGTCCAAGACGGCGTTTCCCAGATCTATTCCTGCGGTCAGGAGTATGTTCTCGTTGTCTGTTGTTCTCTGAAGCTTAAGACACGGAAGATCATTTTGATTGTTCTTTCTAAAAATTTTATTTATCTTAGGAAACATACTCGGGTCACTAGAATTAATGGCCCGTATTCTGTTATCCCAGTATGAATTAATAGACAATCGATAGTTTTGTTTTATGAGCGAGTTAACATTTTTTATCGTCGACTTCAGTGTCCTAATCTCCAGATCGTTTCTATCCGTGAATCGCCTGTACAAGAGTTTTAATCTTGTCAGAAGTCCACTTTTTTGCCTGTGTAGTGCTTCTATTGTCGCGTTCTTGTAAATTTCAGTTGCGTTTTGTTCTTTGTATCGTGGGATTGTTCTATCCATTGTTCGTTTTATAATACCATCCATTCGAAGCAAGTATTCATCGATCTCTACGTTCGATAGATTCCTGTCATTTGGAGGCACAACGTCGTTCGAGAGGAGTTCTCTTGTCAGGGTGTTGGAGAAACGTGGCCAGCGTGCCTTCCTAAAATTGTAAGAGCGCGCAGGCACAAATTCATCCAACACCACAAGCTCGTTTGGTAGCTGTATGACGGCGGAAAGTCCGCAGTGGTCACTGTCGTATTCTACCGTCTGTAAACAGTTTCTTGTCTGATGACCCAAAGAGTCATTAACCGTCAGTCTTGAGTCTAACAGTAATAGATCTAGAAAAGCACCGCTCCTTGGGAACGATGGTCTATCTGTAGCAAAAAGATCAACACCATACTCAACACTATGTCGACCCATCCAATTAAATAGATGATTCCCTCTGAGATTCGGCGTTTGGTTTCCCCAATCTTCATGTTTGGCGTTCCAATCCCCGGCCATGAGATAATAATTCTCAACCGAGCGCAGATTTAAACATTCAAAAAGCTCATCAAGCTCTGTAATAAAATTAGTGGGCTGAGGTGCATCTGGTGCGTACACCGCTATTATATACATTCGCTTCCCGTGTTGGAGAGGAATGCATATAATGCAGGTTTCTAGCGACCCGAATCTACGCACTTCATTATTATATATGACTTTAAAACTAATGCCTTTTCGTAAAAAGATTGCAACACCACCGCCTTGAACGGAGTTGGGCCGGTCTCTTCTTACTATATTGTAATTGTTGTGAGTCAATTTGTGTTTCTGGTTTAGCTTGGTTTCGCTAGCCAAAAAGACATCTGGACTGTGATCATGCAACAATTGAAACAAATTTGCTCTACGTTCGGTCCTGATTAGTGAATTTACATTCACAGCCAGGATTTTAAAGGGGTTCTCGTACAGCGCGCCCATTAAGATTTAAATAGCCCTAAGCTGGGAAGGTAAGCGTAGACACGGTCTAGTCTTTCCTCCTGCTTTCCGAGCTGTTGTTGTAGACTGGTTAACTGGGCCTGCATGGCCAGCAACACAGACATCATATCTGCCTGGACCGCAGGTGCCGTAGACACGGGGGTCTGTTTAGCAACCTTTGGTTGTGGCTGTACCGTTGTTGTTGCCCTCCTGGCCGCCATCTGAGCGTACGAGACTTGGGGCACAACGGATGTCGGAACAGGATTTAAGGCCAACCGCCTCTCCACCACCTTTGGAACTTTTGTTTGTTTTATTTGTTGGAACTTAGGACAGCCCCGATAGTTTGCAGGGTGCCCCTCGCCTCCACACAGTACACATTTTAGCTGGGTCTTGTCTTCGACCCTTACCTGCCCGAGTTTACACTCTCCTTGATTGTGATTCATACTGCATTTGACGCAGCGAGACTGCATCTCGCAGTTCGCCGCGGCATGCCCGAATCTTTGGCAGCGCATGCATTGGAGCATGTCACCGCGTCTCTTTAATTTATCCCAAATTACAACCTGGCAGTCTAGGACAGAGATACTCCTTAGACTATCAAGTTTGCTTTTGGGCGACAACTGGACAAGGAAGAACGGTAGTTTCCGTTGCTCCCGCCTGGCTCTTACTGTGGTAAATGGCTTGACCCCGACGAACTCGAGATCATTAGTCGCGACACTGCGGAGCTCTTCTAAGAGCGCCACCGGGTCACTATTACTATCAACGCCCTTAAGGAGGACCGTTTGGTATTTCTCTTCTTTAGGAGTGAAACTAAAGTATTCTGTAGCTGACTCCTTCAGAATATTTTTTATTTTTTTATGCTGCTCCACTGTGAAGCAGTGGATAGCATGTCGATCGCTACTTAATCTTTTAACTATAAAATTGTTGCCTATGGCAGACTTACATAATTCTATGGTCGCTTTCAGCTCCATCTTGTAGGTATTGATGGGCGGCACCTTTTCTTTTTTTGTTGCTGTCTGCAATGGCTGTTGCTGCTGCTGTTGTCTCTGCGGCTGATGTTGCAACTTGTCTTGTGACGATATTTGGTTTTGGTGTTGTTGTTGCAAATTATTTGCTTCGTCAAATTGGTCTGCTTGCTGCGGTTGTTCTTTTTTTTTGTTCGTTGGTTGGACCAACTTTTTGTATGGCATGGTTTTTTGCACCTTTCTTGTTTCTTGCTGGGGCTGCGGCTGTAATGGTTGTTGCTGCTGCTGTTTTGGCTTTTGCTCATCCGTTTGGAGCCCCTTTAACTTGGCTGCCTCCTTCTGTTCTTGGGCTAGTCTCTCCATCTTCCTTCTGGCCATCTGCCTTTCCCTAATGGCTTTTATTTGCGCCTCTAGCGCGCCGATCTTTTCGTCCTCATCTTCTGACTCAGATGAGGACGCTTGTGGTGTCAGGTCGATTTCTTGACTTTGTGTGTCATCTGGGGTCGTATAGTGCCCCTCTCCTCCGTCAGACACGTATGACACCTCCATCTCTGACATGACGCCACTAGGTTGAAGCTGCTGGCGTATCTTAGCGGCTGCTGTAGTTTTCGCTGGTCGCGCTACTCCGTTCCCTCCAGCTGGCAGCTGAGCCGGATTCGTTCTTGTTGGTCTCTTGACCAAACTTGGCTTGGATTGTTTTTTTCGGCGTTTTGACGTCTTTAATGCATCGGCTGATGTTGTTGGTAATACATCGGCTGATGTTGTTGGGACATCTTCCGATGTCTCAGTTATGTTGACGTCACTCATCTCCTGACTGACGCTTTCGTCTTGGCTACTTCTATTTTCCAGCACTTTTTGCCAGAAAAAAATATTTTGCTGGCCCAGGCCGGATTTGAACCTGGGACCCTCTGCACCGTCTTCGGCCACTCTACCTTTGGGCTATGCCTCCGCCTGACGTTGGTAGTGATTAATTGCTACACAATGTAGCCACAAACAACTAACTTTTTATTTAATTTAGTTTAAATAATCCGACACTATTAAGTTACACTGTGAAATTCACTAGCACGTCTAGTCGCCTTCACAGTTGCTGAGCGAATGGTGATCAATGCAGTTTGGCAGCTGTGATTCGCACGGAAACCAGACTGAAGTGGTGACAGTAAATTAAACCTTTTAAGATAAGTCGATATCTGTGAGGCCAGAATTTTCTCAAAGACTTTCGACAGGGAAGGAAGTATACTAATTGAACGAAAGTCAGAGCTTGAACTTTGGTTGGACTTTTTGGCCACAGAAATGACCTTAGCTATTTTCCAGTTTTCTGGGAATGATGAGGACACAATGCAAAAATTTATCAATTGCGTCAGGTCGCTCAAAACATGAGGTATAATCATTTTTATGAAACACATTGGCACCCAATCATCTCCAATAGCATCGGACTTAATAGATCGAATGCTCTCCACAACCTCAGATTCAGAGACAGAATCAAACTCAAACACTGTAGATGGATCACAAGCAGTTTGATCGTTAAGCACAAAGTTCAAACTTTGGATGTCTCTCAATATGAATGATGTATTTAAATCATCAGGATCAGGAAAAACTCCAAGCATCTCCTTTTTCCCAATACCAATTGACCGAAGATTGCTCCGTAGCTTGCGAGACGATTGCTTTGTATCCAACTTTGACGTGTAAAATCGTTTTTTAGCTCTCCGAATAATATACGTTGCATCATTTCATTTACATTAGTTAAAAAATCATTTTTTATTTAATTGAAGTTTTAAAATTTAATTAAAATTATTATTTACAATTTTGATGTGATTTCTTATTAAAACTGAACTTACATCGCAAAATTTATAAATGGATTTGAGCCAGTTGAAAATATGTGCGTTATTGGTGATGTTGGCCGCTGTAATAAAAATTTGACAGTTTTATTATCTTTTCCTCCTTTTTTATTTGAGGAATTTTTCTAAGATCCCGAGCCGCCATCAAAAGTAATCTTATAATCATTTGTTTGTAAGAGAGTCCTGTGGCAGACTTTATCAAATGCTTTGGAAATACCAACTACAGTGATATTTCTTTCTCCCAAACGATGTAAAGATTAGTTCCTATTTTCGGTAAGAAAAACCATCAGATTACCAGTGGCCCTATTGCTGAAATCCATACTGCGGTTCATTAAGATCTAAATCAAAAATAAATAATAAATTTTTGCCAATGAAAAGCCCTCTTATTCTGTTCTGCTCTACTACATATTTAGTATGTTTTTGCTTTATTCTTTCGATGACCCCTTTTTTTTTTTTATATAATTAACGCGCGCACAAGGGACTATGTTTCCCTTTTAATGTAACACACTGCACACAGGAAGATAGGGAGGGGAGAGATAGGAGGTGTCGATTAACATTGGTTTTAAATGTTTGCAAATTGAAATGGCAAGGGAAAATCTCGCCGGGTAAACCATTCCAAAGTCGTGTTGTACGGCTAAAAAAAGAATCCCTATATGTCCGAAATTGGGTTCAAGGGTGAACTGATGGGCATTCCTAGCATGACGAGTATTACGGGTGAAACTTTTAAGGGGAGGAATGCAGCTGGCTACCTCGAGTGAACATTTTTTATAAAAGAAACGATAAAATAAGGAAAGACATGAAACATTGCGTCGGTGTTCGAGAGGGGCAATTGTTTCAGCGGCAGTTCTATTTCCTTACGTCTTTCTGGCATTATTCACTGTAACAAACACATATGAGAAACGGCATGCCGATAATGAATATTTTTTGAGTATTTAACCAACGTTTCATAATCACAAACCACGTATAACTTTCTTGTTAAAAAATAAAATGGGAATTTTGTAGGCAAAATTGTCAAATTGATGCGATCTGTCAATCAACATCATAAATAATTTCGTTCTGTTTACAAACGAACTACAGTTACATTATTTGTGCGTATTTGCTTATACTAAAATACTAAAATCGCGATTAAGGAATCGGTGTTGATGGTAGGAGGGTAAACATTTGGTGTAATCAATCAATCTAAAAAACAAATAAAAAAAAATTGTCAAAAAAATTGAAAAAAAATGTCTTAAGGACACCATAACCACCATCAGTATAAAATATAGTTTACGAGTTATTCTCATACCTACCAAACATACATACATACAATTTCATAAAATCGTTCGAGCCGTGACACACGATTTTTACATATTAGAAGATTAGTAAGAATTTTAAAGTAATACAAATGTCATTTTTATTTCAGAGTGACTTCTAAGTTTTTATTAGTCAAGTCAATTACTCCCAATTTAATTAAATGTTATGAATTTGTCATTAAAAAAATAATAGTCCATCAAACATGTATGAAGCTTTATCTTCATCACAATACGTTTTTACAATAATTACAATTTGTTTTCCACTTTCAAATAAGCTAATTAATAACATAGTAAGTTTTTGTCTAAAAAAAATTACAGTGATTAATGATTTTAATTGTACCAGAGCATCGGCTTTGTGGATCAATTTGTATAAATTGGATGCACAATTTATTTCTTCACAATTCACAATTCTACATTTGCAGTTTCTACAATCATGATGAGAAAAGTGTTCGTATTTTTATTTACTTTCCTTCTGTGGGTAAGTTTATCTACATATATAGCAAAATATTTTTTTTTTCAAAACTTCTAATTTATAGATACACTTATCTTATGCAAGTGCAGAGCTATGCATTGGCAAAGAGGGAGTTACATACGAAGAGGCGGCGACAATAATGCAAAAGAACATTCCCAAAAGTGAGGATATCTCAAATCCTAAACTGAAATGTTTGGCAGCTTGCGTGATGGAAGAATTCGGCTTTATGGATGGATGTACCTTCCAGTATGAGCAGGCAATACTAAGAGAATCTCAAAATAATAACGATACCGATGTGCTGAACGCACTGGATGAATGCCAGGATAGCTCTACAGGAAGTGAGCGCTGCGAATGTGGCTACAATGTTTTTAAATGTATTAGAGATTTTATTACATCGCAATATTAACATTTGACATATGAAAAAAGGATGCCTAAATAACCATAAGATAAGTCTATTATTGTGATCTTTGGACAAGTTATTTTTTGCTTAAAACAAGAATAAAATTAATAATTCTTTAAGATGGGCCTTATTCTACAGTTTTAACTTGTTTGACATAATTTTGTTGGAACTGTCGCATAATTTTTACCTGAAGAGTCACTCCCATCATTACCAGCTCGTTACGAGTATATGAGTTATTTATTTGGCCAGATGTTTATAGTGTAAACCGTTTCAAGAAACTTATTTTGCTACAGTAAATCCAGTTCAAACTCAGATGTATATTCATTTAGTTAAAACTGCATCTGAAGAACCTGCATTCCTGGATCACATGACTGAATTAACTTTCCATATGCCTCATAAAATTAAGCAATTGAAACCCATTTGGATTGCCACTAAGGTAATTGCACATTACTTACGCCAAAAAATATTCAAAAGCTAAACTTTATCTGCAAATTTCCTTTTCAAGCAATAAAGACAACAAACCCTCTTTAACCCTTGCTTCCACAAAGACCAAGACAAGAAAGTTTAAATCATAAAATCATAACGACTTTGGCAGTCTTTAGTGGGATAGCGATTAAAATCTTTCTTGCACACTCAATCTAAAATGGAGATTTCCGTTCCGGAAGTGCAACAAAAATGGTTAACACTCCGTTCGAAAGGATATACTAGCACGAAGCATATGAAGTAAGTTTTTTTGTTAAAAAAGTAGTTTTCATTAAAATTGAAGAATGGCATGTGCAAAGAAGTTAGGACTTTGTGAGTATAAGCAAGGAAAGTTCAATTGTTATACATCTGTTGGATTATTAGAGTTTGGAGAGCTAAGGTTTTCTTCTAAAAATTGTATTGAGTATACAAGTAGATCTTCATCATGAGTGGCATAAGGAAAACACAGGGAAATATCTGTTCAGGGGTTGGGAGGATGACATATGGCGCGAGCCGGAAGTTTAGGTGTATGTTAATATGGTCTTTTCTTTATAGATATTTTAGTGACATAAATATACATATGTACGTTACGTGTCAGAGATTGTGCTTTGCCATAAACCGATGATACTTTTGACAATCAATTTTTACACATTTGTGAACCAGCACTGGAATCTATGTTTTTTTTTTAATAATTTACACGCGCGAAAGGGGTTTGTGTGTACCCTTAAAATGTTTAAACACCGCACGAGCATTAGGGAAATGAGGAGGGATAAAAGAGGAGATACCGATGCACATTAGTTTTAAAGTTCTGCATATCAAAATGGGTAAAACAGAGCCTGGCAAAGTATTCCACATTCGTGTGGTACGACTAAAGAAAGAATCTCTATACTTAACAGTACGTCCGAAGTTAGGCTCAAGGGTAAACTGGTGGGCATTCCTAGCAGTTTGAGTATTACGGTTGAATCGTTTCAGGGGAGGAATGCAGCTGGCTATTTCGCTAGAGCATTGTTTGTAAAAATAACGATACAATAACGAATGGCACGAAACATTTCGGCGGTGCTCAAGAGATGTAAACGTTTCTGTTATTGTTCGGTCGCCTATCAGTTTCACACCAGCATTTATTTTGTGAATATCAGATTTGAAACCGTCCAATACAACTTGAATTGAGCGGTTCGAAAGGTAGTTACTAATCCAACGAAGAAGAGATTCATCGAGTCCAAATGCACGCATTTTCGATAAAAGGGCTTGATGCCAAACTCTATCAAATGCTTTAGAAATATCAAGTGCAATTATTTTGCTTTCCCCAAAACGATGGAGAAATTGGTTCCACTTTTCGGTGAGATATACCATCAAATCACAAGTGGACCTGTTGCTACGAAAGCCGTACTGCCGGTCATTAAGAAGCTTTCGTTCTTCGAGATATTTCTTAAGCTGAAAATTAATCAGCGTTTCCATGACCTTAGAAAGAAGGGACGTTAGTGCAATTGGTCGGTAGTTTGAGGGTGCAGAAGATTCGCCTTCTTTGGGAAACGGAAACTTACATTTCTTAACCTGATAACCTCTCTTCAGCTCGAATCAAACCATGAGTTTTCCTTAGGTTTGATACTCTTCGACCTATTTGGGATAAAATTTCTCATTCCTAAAAGAATTAAATTTGTGACCATGTCTGCGCTGGAATCAATGTCACTATCGAGGAAGCATAGTGATCAGTTAAAGGTCCTGAAAAAGTTATTGAGACCGTCCCAGTTGGCTTTCTCGTATTGCCAAACGGTTCTCCTCGGGTTTTTTCTTTAACCGAATTGAGTTGACACGAGAAATTTGCGGAGATGACACAATGGTCAGATGTGCCTAGAGGCGATAATACACGAATTGTGCATTTATCAGGATCGGAGGTAAGAAACAAGTCTAGAGTGTTGGGGGTTTGACCTGCAATGTCAGGAATTCAGGTTGGCTCATCAACGAGCTGAGTAAGATGGTTTAACTCAGCGAAAATCTCAACATACCTTCCTTCGGGTGTTGTCTGGCCAGAAAAGCGAAGCCAACTGGAATTGTGTACATTAAAATCGCCCGTAATAACGATTTTAGTGTGAGGGTAACGGGAAACAATTCCTTGAATGGAGTCTCACAAAGCATCAAATTCGTTAGAAGTTGAAACTCTGTCTAAATTTGGGCTTCTATAAAGAAAACATATATGAATGATGCGCTTATTAATCGTTAATTTTAACCAAATGAAATTGAAATGTTATCGGTTCGCGCCCGAGATTGATATATATATTTTTTTTTCTTTTCTTTTTTTTGTATTTTTTTTAAAAAGAACGCACAGGCAGCAGCACTCCACGGCTTCACTTTCTCACCGTGCACCCGTGTGGTGACTTCGACGGCCAGATCGACTCTCTATGTCACTATAGATGAAGAATAGTGGCCAGTAAAAGTTACGGAAGAAATTATTAAAGCCGTCCCAGTTGGCTTTTCCGTAATGCCAAACGTTTCTGGTGAGAAATAGAATCAGACAGCGCATCAAACTCGTTAAAAGTCAAATTACTGTTGAGAGTTGGGCTCTCCTAAACTCCTTTTCTAAATAACATTGCTCAAAAGATTAATCTCAAAAGAAAAAATTTTGATATTCTTTTTACCGACATACCAAACAAAAACTTTATTATACATTTGTTCCACACCCAAAAGCCAATACGTTCAGACCACCATCCTCCCGCATTCCAAAGAAGAAAATTTGCATTTATGAAAAATGACCTCATTGCTTCCAACTAAGATATTTCTGTTCTGTGTCTTCACCCTCATGAAACTGTCTTAATAATAATAATAACCAAACAAATAACACTAACTCTCCCAAACATAAAAAGCAAAATTGCATGGCTTACTAAACACAGACAAATTACTTAATGAAAAATTACTTATGCAACTCTCAACACTTAATCATTTAATTTGCTCCCTCCTGCTCTGCGAGTGTTAAGGGAATCCTTTTTCGTTGCCATCACTATATCAACCGATACTCATTTTCTGCTCACTACATCATCATCACCCCCTCTCCTTGTGGGTGCTACCATTCCTAACTTCCACTCTTCCACATAGCAGGAGCAACACGCTCCTGTTTCAAATGATTTCGTTTCATAAAACAACAGACTTTAAAATGGCGTATGATTAAAAATGGCACAAGGAATTAACTTGCTCGAGATGTAATTAATCATATACCCACCCACAATCCAACCCTGTGGGCTGTAAACGCCCAAAAGCAAAAAAAAACATCCAACACACGAAAAAGCTCCTCTTTCTCGTCATTAATCAAACTTTTGAAAACCCCAAAAACTGGGGCGAACCAAACGAGCTAGCGATGCTGCAGCAATGAAGTTCTCTTGTCCTGATTTTCAGGACGTTTAGATAGCAGTTTTTTTTTTTTTTGAAAGCGGGAAAAAGGAATTGAAATTTCAAGGAAAGTTTGCATTTTTTTCTTGTTTTTTTTCAAGAGCCTCGTTCAACCCTTTTTTTTTGGAGTTCGGGAAACCGTGTCTTGATGTCTTGTAAAAGCTGTCTCTTGGATTATGTCACGATATACCGGTACCTACCTTTACTTTTGCTGCCACATTCATGTTTCTTACCCTGTGACACATGGGTGACAGTTATTTATGGACTTGGTAGCGCGAGTTAAACCCTCTGTTCAAATCACTACACATGGATCAGTAATAGGAACGAATAGCAAAAAAAAGCAAGGATAACAAAGCCAAATACAATATCAGTCACGTAATGTCTAACATACTGCAACTTAAGCCCAAGACGATGTTGGAGACTATGTAGACTTCCTGTTGACATCATGGACTGAGAGGTGGAAGCTATGTAGTATATTCTCGTAACAATGACAACCCCTTTAAGTAAATCAACTCAAAGGATTATAAATTCAACAAATGTTGAAATAAATAATCCCCAAGCGATAGATGACATGGTGTGTCCTTCCTGAAGTTGGTGTGGTGTATAGGTCTTTTGTCGCGTCGTCGACTGTCTTCCGGTTGGGAAGAAATATGTATAGTGCATATATACATAGGTACTTGTGTTTGGATCATACAAATTCTAGTGGACGACTCGACGAGCTGCGTCTAGTCGGTCATCCCATATTGGTTTTCATTTCCCTTAAGAGCTTTGTCTGTTGTCGAATTGAAATTGAATTTTAAAAACCCTGCGGGAACACCCACGGTGCAAGACGTTTTCTGGCAAAGGAACAATGTCGCATCTGCTTCATTTTTGCTCTTGCATTCCGATTCTTACTTTCATCTACAATAAAGCGTAATAAATTAATTTTTGTTTGGCTCCCGGCAAACATGGATTATTGTTTTATTTCACAAGAGCAAAGTACACTTATGGGATTATAAACAGCACGAGATCTTGTGTTTGGGATCCTATAGAAATATACTAAGTATTTTCAACATTTTAGCAAAATAAAGAGAAATAGCTTATAGGCTGACCAGATGTAAAACAACACACTTGGCTTGTTAGCATAATCAAACGACTTAACATAGGTCCAGAGATTTTAATTGTAATGAAGTTGCAGATCGCTGGGGCAAATTGATGAACACTCAATGATCACGAAATTTCTACTTAAAGAATTGTATGTGTGGCTTTTGTTGAATGAAGCGCCGGAAGTCACTGCCGAAGGTCAAATAAATAGATGTTTTTTTTTAATGTCCTAATTTGTCATCGTTCAGATTATGGATTGCCATTATTTATCCTTGAGGAAAAGCCCAAAAATCCATTCAGCGAAAATTGTTATCGGATTTGGCAAATCCATAAAGAGGTCTTGGTTGGCTGTTTAGGAGTGTGTAAGAAAGCACGTAAAGCGCTCAAAATTAAGGAGTTCTGGTGATGTAAAACGAGCGATACATCCGAGTTTGGAGAATCTCAATTCGAAATGTAAACTTATCAAATGCAAGACGAGTTGATAATAATCACTCTGTTTCTGTTGTTACAGCAGCTGGGCGCTTCCAGTCATGAAACAATCGTCGATTTTGCCTCAAATGTATTTTGTATGTTTGTCTTTCATTCATTAAGCGCTTATATCTTTAAAAAGACATCATCAAATTTTTTTATTCGATGATAACATAGTTCATATGTCCACCGCGGCTTCTCTGGGTCATCATTTTTTTCATGAATCTGACGCATAAATCAGGCTTAAATTTACCGATAGCAAAAATTATGTTGGCTTTGAAGCCCGCTGTGGTTTATGGCTTATTCACATAGCCTCCAACTTCGGAAAACCCCACAAAAAATGTCTATAACGGGGTCAAATTGCACGATATCTGTGGTCAGTTCTCATCACCATATTTCTCTGAGCAAACCCCGTGACATTAATTTGAAAATTAAAAAAAATGTTAACTTTTAATTGGTAAAAAATCAAAAAAATTCTCAAATAGAAAAAATTATAAGAAAATGCTTAGAACTAAAACAAAAACTTTAAATTAAATTTATTTCTAAATTCAGGTTTTCTTGAACAAGGTCTATGAAAAATAAACGTAAATCCACATCAAGAAGATCATTGTTGGTATTTATATATATTTTTAATTTTAATTATAGTTTAATTTTACCTTTAACATAGCTCTGAGAGTTTCACATTTAATATATGTTTTTCGTTTGTCCAAATATTGTTTATTATTGAAAAAACTCTTTAGACTTGAGTATTTGAACCTGCAGACAAAAGCCAAGCTCGGCAATTAGTATGAGATTTTTAAAATTGTTCTTGGTGTAGTGTGTAAGGTTAAGAATGATTTTAGTTAAACAAATTTTCAAACAAGTTGCCATCATTGTTTGGTTTTGGTTGACAAAGATACCGAAGATTCTATTTCTGGCCAAGTAGGAACGTTTCGGAGTTAATACATCCCACTGATTTAGGTATTCGTAACAGGCTACGTAATATTCATGAATATTTGCTTAACACTCTTTTGACACACAAAAATATTAAACACATAATACAATTATTGTAAATGCAATTTAAACAAATTCGAAAGAAATTCCGGACAAAAAATAAAATACGGGACAGTTGTACGTCCGGGGTTTTCTCAAAATGTTACGGGACTGTTCCGGGTAATAGGGGACGCATGGTCACCGTACCTATATGACTATGCCATCGAACACCGTTGGTCATCCAATTAATGCCAAGAGAAGTTGGAAATCATCGACTTATAGTGCTCAAGCTGAGGGTGAAGGTTTGTCCAACATGTTTTTCTATGATTTCTTATTTTACTTTAACTTATATCTACTTAATTGCTAGACAAAAATCTTAAAACTAGTTAAAACTGGGTCAGTTGCATTGTATAGTCCTGCATTCCCAACCCCCGGACAGCGGCAATGTTTCCGACAGATCTTACGTTTTTACGTACGGATGTTAGTTGATCATTTGCTGAAACAGTGGAATTAAATATATCAACCTGACTGCAAATAATCCTTTCGTAGGAATATTATGCCAACCGTAAAATTGGCTAAGCTTGAGGAACTATGTACGACGAACAGAACACCCATTTTGATAAAAAAAATAATAATTATCACTTGCACATGTTGTTAAAAGCTATATCCTTTCATGATGATTTGGCAAAACAGACAGAATTTTCATCTCTAAAATTGAAAGCTGAAAAATTCAAAAAAGCCTTATTTTCATCCAGTCTTAGAACAACAGGCAGCCAATAAATTGTTTGATATTTTGTATTTGGAAACTATGTAAGACATTCAGATTTCTACAACTTGATACGTTGTTACGGGTGCTTTTTACAAAAATGAAATCGAATTGAATCCCTGACAGGATTCAATGTCTATTGCAATTTTGACTGACTGGCTCTTCAATTTCTTCTTCTATTACTCCTTCTTTGAAACAATGTACAAGAGCATTTTGTGGAGGAAAAATGATTTAATTTTAACTCTTTTACTGTTTATTGAATTGATGGATGAAAAACAGATATGAAAGTACATAACTGTTATGGGTCGACTATTTGTTGTGGCTACTTATAATCCTTCAGCAACTACGGCGAAGGAAACAAGAACGTGTTCAAAGAGATGAACAAAAGCGGTCACTATAAAACTACCAAGAAAGGTTAATATTTTAAATAGAATAAATCCAATTATTAAATAAAATAAAATTTATTGGCGGGCGCGACAGCTCCTTAAGGAGCCAAGGCCTAGTGACTTATACTCTCAACCATTCCTGTGTGTGTGTTGTTAATCTGCAAGAATGGAAGGGACATACAGTTTACCGTTGAGTCCGAACGGCTACATGAGATGCATTTTTTCGAGACAAATTTTACTCTTGGAGGTTTTGTCAATTCCTCGCAAGAGGCAGTACCCCAGAAAAAAAGGTGGCTATGAGCGGGATTTGAACCCAGGCTCTTTCGCTTAGCAGTCCGACACACTAACCACTAAGCCACTGAGCAAATAACTTAAGACTGGTTTATATCTTGGTAATGGTAAGAGTTCATATAACTTGGAGTTCCGTGCTTTTATATTTTAAATTGTATCTTTTCTTAAATATATGTTTATGTTTCTCCTACGATAAAATCCGTTGAAAGTAAAAGTAGGAGTAACAACCAAAGATACACAATAAATAATCAAATATCCTCACTTAAAAGAAAAACAGATCCCCTCTCAGTATATGATATTCATTTTAAGCCCCAAATTAAAAAAAAAGATACAAAACCGATGACACGTGTCCTTAACGAAATTAATTTAAAACTCAATTAAAGCGAAGCGTTAATTTAAATAACAAATCGTTTCCTGACAGTAAACAGAGGACGGACACATCAAGAAACGACCTCATCCTTGGACTCATGTCAAAAAAAAAGTTGTTAGCAAACAAAGTGGGGAGAACCGCATATGCATGGTAAACTTTCAAACTTCAAGGATACTTCTATGAGTATGTACACATGGACGAGGTATTCCTTGCTGAAATCGTTTACTTGATGTTTTAATTAAACATTAATAAAGAGGATTTTTATTTGAAGGAGTGGGAAGGCGATGAAGCTGTTGTCTGCTATATCTTTCGTGTGGTCCTTTAAAATATATCAACAGAAGCCGCATGGAAAGTGGAACCAACCTGCATATCATCGTCCAAGTTACACCCACACACATAGCAACATATCAGTCGAAGTTGAGTATTTAAAAAAAGAACGTCAAGACCACCAACCAGCATCATTGATGGCCAGTGCATCGGTCGGTGATGCCTCCTGCTTGGTTTGTTTTCTCCACTCAAAAAGAATCGCATGATGGGGGTTCCTCTGTTCCGGGACACGTCGTTCGTCAACGTCGTCATCCTTGTCTCATGATGGAAAAGAGTTGAGCGACTCTTATTTGCTTTTAATTTATTTTTCCTCAATATTTGCTAAGCCGGTGTGTTTATTCACTCTCATCTTGAAAATCCATTTCAATTGTTTTATTCTCTCCTGAAACACAGCAACATCCTGCCGTCTGTCGTCAGTTTCATTGCCACACACATGTGACAGTAGACACTGGGCCAACCAATTTATCAGGTAACAAGTTGCTAGAACAGTACTGGGAAACTAGATTGACTCCCGTGTCTGGACAGTGAATAAAAGGATGTAGATGCCTGGTACGGAGTATTTTTTATTCACCCGCACATTTGAATGCATGTTCAGGAATCATGGATTTCTTTTTTGACGATTTTGTTTTGTGCTTCCTTCCAAGCAATCTGTTGGATCAGTACAAAATCAACAGAAAAACAAAACCTTCATTTACCACTGGAAAACACGTGTTCTTTCTTATACATTCTGCTATAGAAGAGGACTTTTTTGTTTGCCTCTTCTGGAGGCAAGAACAATACACTCAATAACATTTATTTACTTTTAAAATACCAATGCAGTGTTGATCGCCACTTGGATGCTTCCTCTTTGCAGAAAGATAGGACTTTTTTGGGATATTAGAGGATGTCCTTGGGATGTATACTGCTGCTGTTAGTGACAGATTGAAAGTGAGATGTTAACAGAAGAGAATCAGTGCAATTTTAGATGATGATGCTCGCGGATGGGGGGAACATTGGTATTTGACAGATACTGGATAAGTGATTTGGTACTCCAAACACTTAAGTGGTAGTGGAAAAGCACTACATCTTGTCTATATGTCTTTTACGGTGTCCGGAAATTAAACAAATATCTTTGAAAAAGAAGACGGCATAGGTACACGTTAGAAAAAGAATGCTTTCTCATCAATATTTGATATGCAGAGATTGCCAGAAGGATCAACAATGAAAATTGAATAAACAAGGAGGATTAACACAGAAGAAGAATTGGTTTGCTTGGATAATGGTTGCTGAAAGATAAAACGCTATCTTCGAGCAAGTGGCCGTACGTCCTTTTTCTAAGGATCATAATATGTACATACATATATGTCTACTAGTAGAAAACTTTGTTTAAAAAACATACAATTTTTTGTGATATGTATTTTATTTTGGAAGTAATATCTCGAAGATCGAAAGCTTCTCCATGGCCGTCAGTATGGTTTCGTTAGCAACCGTTCCACTGGTGATCTGATGGCATATTTCACCGAACAGTGGATGAAATCTTTACACCGCTTTGGTGAAAGTAAGATTATTGCTCTTGATATCTCAAAGGCATTTGATAGAGTTTGGCATGAAGTTCTCTTATCGAAAATGCGTGCTTTTGGGATTGATGATACTCTTGTTCTTGGATTAGAAGCTATCTTCTGGACTGTTCAATACAAGTTGTATTGGACGGATTCAAGTCTGATGTGGGAAATATATGCTGGTGTGCCCCAGGGCTCTGTTCTGTCTCCGACTTTTTTCCTCATTTTTATAAATGATCTTCTGTCTGTTACTTCTAATTCACTTAACTGTTTTGCTGACGACTCTACCCTCAGCTTTTCACATTTGTTCGATAATTCCCGTCCTTCGTCTTCGGACGTAAAATTGCAACGGTACCGTATGTCAAGCTCATTAAACTCCTATTTATACAGCATTGGCAAATGGCGTAATAGGAATCGTGTGGAGTTTAATGCTTTGAAAACTCAATAACTTATATGCCGCACTTCTTTTTAGGATAAAAGTTCGCATGTGGATCTTATGCTTACTTAATCCTTTGCATACGCATCAAGAAGGTCAATAAAAGTCCTTTTTTTTAAAAAAAAATTAAGGTAGAAACACAAAAAACAAAGAATTGAAGACTTGTTAGTAAAAGTTCGAATCAACCAGGCAAATCTAAATTGAAAAGTGATTACGGACACGTCTTCGTCGTTGTCCTCGCAGTTATCCTGGATGGAGATGGAATAAGAAGAAAAATATTTTTTATCCTATCGGCAGAACAGCGAAAGCAAATCAAATTCTATTTGCTCAATGCCAATGTGCAAGAGACAGAAGCTATGCTGCAAAGCCAAGCAATCGTCTTGAGGACTCATCGGACAAGTTAGGAAATGATCCCAGCTGACATTTGAAATGGTCGACGAGGAATAAAGAAATTCAGCAAAATGAAGTATTTTGAAGTTTTGTCTGTGTTTTTTTAAGAATCAATAGATACTATAGTAGTATCTAGTTTCATTTTCACCCAAATGACTGTGGGGCCATTTAGTGAAATGAAAAAAAGTCAAGAAGAAAAAATACCAAGACATTTTATATTTGACAGTTTCTTTTAAACAATGCTTCTTTTAAACATCTTTTGAAAAGAAATGTAACTTCGCAGATAAAAAATGTGCACGACTGGGTCGCACGTACTTACTCTTATGTGCCAAATTACATTATAAAGCAGGATCTTTGAGAGAAACAAGTAACATTTACGTTGAAAATAACACAGTTTGAACTTATAAAAAGGATTAAAACCACAATACTTAACGGTTTTTAGTAAAAAATGATGTAGGCCATCACACTTCTTAAATAACAAAGAATTTATGAAGAAAAATATTTCGAAAATTGTAGAACCGGTTTTGATAAAATCCTGTTTTTTTATTTTTAGTTTTTTGAAAAAAACTTTCTTTTGAAATTTATGTATGCAGTTTTTTAGAGTTTATTAATATACATGTGATTATAAAATTTAAAATATTTTTTTTTGATTAATTTTAAAAATATTAATTTTTCAAAAAAAAAAAATCAAAAATTAATTTTAATTAGAAAAAAAAATTATTAAAATGTTTGATATGCAGAACTAATTAAGCTACTTAGGTCTTCTTATATATAAAATTGAAAGAAATCCAAAAAGCCGTTACCAAGAAAGCCCAAAATTAAAAAAAACCGTTACATGAAAGGTACCGTTAATAGACTTTTCCCGTAAATTTGGTTCTAATTAAATGATCGTTTTTTGAAAAATGTTGTAAGCCATCTTATTTCTTTTGCTGTTTTCCATTTCAAAATCGTTCGACCACTTTTTTCAAAAAAATGTTTTGTTTTGAAAAACTTTTCGAAAACATATTTAAAATTTTGTTCGAGTATGTAGGTATGTCAATTTAAAATAATCTATAGTTTATACTAGGAGAAAAATTTAAAAAAAGCTATAGATTCGTTTTCAAAATATTCAAAAAACAAAATAAGTTTTTGAAAATTTAAATATGCAATATTATTTAAATTATAAAACACTACATATTTTGAAAATTTCATCAAAATCCGTCAATTAGTTAACGAGAAAGTCTGATTTTAAAAAACCGGTCTTATGGGAGGTACCGTTATAAAACTTTTTTTCTGAAAAAATCCATTAAAACTAAAAGACAGATTTTGCATAGAAAACACAATTCAGAAATTTTAATCAAAATCGTAGGAGCCGTTTTCGAGAAAAATAAGTTTTTCAATAAAATTTCTATGGCTGGTACCGTTAGTTTTCGAGCTAGAATGCCAATTCGAAAAATAGTCGGGTAGAGTACTCTAAAAATACTACCAAGTTTGAATCAAATCGGCCCAACCGTTAAGCCTGTAGGAATCGGTACGGACAGACAGACAGACAGACTGGCAGACAGACAGACGGACGGAATTTCCGGACCCACTTTTTTTGACTTTGTTTTGTTTACGAATGCATAACTTGCCTTATAGTCCCTGCAATCATGAATTGTATGAAATCTACCCAAAAGCAGATATGATGGAAAAAATAATAATATTTTTTAGGCATAAGAATAAAACGCATAAAAAAGATTAATCGAATTCATGCCATTTAATCTCCAGCCTTTTATTTCTCAACGCACTTTCGCCGCTTTAAACAACGAACGACTCCTTGTGCGCTGTCACATTCTACAAGCTTTGTTTCTTCCAAAATGAAGTTCGGGGTCGCCATTGCAATATTAATAAAGCAGACATCCGCCTCACAGCCTCATATACATTCCAAAATTCTCACTCTGCAACCTCATGGTGTGTGATATTCAAGGACGAGAAAAAGTTAGAAAATGACTTTCTGCTGTCATTCTAAGGATAAAAAGATTACAACTGGAGGAGAATAATAGGATTTTTATGCCACTTCTGGAAAGCGCACAGAAAACACCAAAAGCCAATGTGAAATCGAAGAAGAAAAAACATAATAAAAGAAAACGGAAAAAAGCCAAGAAAAGCCCGGCAACAAGCCCACAACCACGCAAAAAAAAAAGAAAAAAAAAAACATTCCTGACAAAGTTGACAATCAAAACGAAATTAAGTTTCACTCGTCGAAAAGGAGACCCCCAAATGTCCTTTTGCTTCGCCCTTTTTGTACGCCCATCCATTTCCCGATGACATTTGGTTTATGTTCGCACAGTCTTGAGTTTTATTTTCCATTTTATTTGGTTTTGTCTTTATCCCGTGCATTTGGGAAGGAAGGAAGTGTCCTTCGTCTGTTCTTCGATAGTGTATAGTATATTCTATATATACATAGATATGGGACAGGGATAATCATATAAGAACGGCAGACCATAGTTCGTCCTTAATATGTGTCTTCGAATGATAATGATATGAACCCCAAATTTGACACTTTGGTCCTTTCACTGTTGGATCTGTATAAACAGTGGTAGTTGTAGTTATTCCGGCCATATGGTCTCTGTTGATAGTTAATTCGGATGAGACAAGGAAATCTCGGAATTTCATTAGATAATCCTGGCAGCCTACAAATGGGACTATGTATCTAGAGACAGAGGAAATATCGACGGCTGTAAGTTAGGCAGGAAAATTGTTTTCGTTAGTTTTTTTCCAGATATTTTTTGTTTGTTTTTATTTTGTGGTTAGAATCGGGTTATTTTCTCGATCAAGGATGCGGATACGAACATATCTTCAATGTGGCCAAGATGAAAGCTCCTTAATTAGACAGTGTTTGGTAGTTGCTTTGGTCAAATCGGATGGGCAGCAGTTGTTGGATAAGTAATTTTTATATTCTGATTACAAAACTGAGGGTCTGATAGTATAGTGCCTGTAGTTAAGGAACCTTAGATCGCAAAATATTATTATTATGTATACCGGAATGTTTTTTTTTAGTTGGTCACATAATACGATATAATACAATTTTTTTGCCTAATTACTTGGCTGGTTTAGATGACGAAAGGTGAAGGCTTGTGAAATTAAAATAATACTGTCAGGCAACCAGTTCATGGATATTTAACAAGCTTCAATAATAAACAATTGTCCGCAAAGGTTGTCATGATAGCGTCGATCGTCACTGGAATATGCCTTGTATTTAAAAAGAATAAGGTTTGGAGTCATGTTAACCATTTCGGTTGGTGGTAAGAGAATAAATTCGGTCCATACCTACTTGGGATTCAAATACAATACCTATAACAGAATAACCTTGGAACAAGTTCTTAAAATACAATATGCTTTACATGGATCATTTAACCAACAGATCTTTGTTTGAATAATCATTATAATATTTTTCTATTTTATTTAATTGTTAGAAGTAAACTTATTTTATTTATTCATAAAATAGTACTGGTATAGTTCAATAATTTATATATTCGCCGATCTTTTCTTCACAAGTACTTGGTGAAGGCTGTCTTCTAACTTAAACAATTGAAAAGGAAATGAGTGTGTATATGGAAGTGACGCACACATTCTCTTTGTATGGTATGGTTTAGACTAATTTGTATTCCTACACCTTATATGAGGTAAGTTATAGTAACACTCAATTCTTACTGTGAAATTATTGGATTTATAACGATGCTTTATAATTTTTTTATTCCCTCTTCTCAAACCAACTTAGGACTCTTAAGCCTATTTCTTTGAATGAAAAACTTTCATAATAAACTTCTCTTTGAGCCCTGATCTGCATTTATTACCATATTTTGTGAATGCATTATTTTCTTTCATAATTATATTTTCATTAATGCAAAGAACTAACTCGAAAGTATACATCTTCATTCAAATACCAACTCATACTTTAAATGAAAGAACACTTAACATTTGTAATGATCCAAGCATCATTAGCATTCTTTATACGAGTACATTAGAGCTTCAACAACAAACAATTTCTATACATGATGATTAAATTCAACTAATGAAACATAATAGAAAAAACTGAGCAAAAAGGCATACTTTTCACTCAACGTATAAATGTCGTAGGTACTTCATTATCCTCTCGAGACCCCAAGGGCTATTGTAAAAAATAAAATAAAAAAAACACGAGAAAAAAGTTTACAACAAACCAGTAAACTATACTTCAATGTTCTTCTTTTTATTCACAAAAAAAAAAACACAATTCTTACACATGAAACAGATGTGCCAAGTGGAAACCAACGTAAAGATGAAATTCCTTGTAAAAAGAGTGAAGAGCTGCCTGGAAAAGTGCAGAAAAAAATGGAAAACCACAGCAATTAAGAATCCTTAACGCCACATTATAAATCCTGCTTAAGAGTATTTGCTAGCTAGTTAACTATGCACTCGTTTTTATTTCTCTAAAGCTCACATACACATTCACAAACACACTCTCCACTCACGCTCTCTTGTTCTTCTTTTTGAAGGCAAGGATGTGAAAAATTACGTCTAGACGCTCGGAATGGTAGGTTAGTTGAGCCTTGTATATCTATGATTTAATATTACTAGCCAGGAGGATAAAAAAAGGTTTTTTTAATGAAAACTAATTTTGCTTAGTTTAAGGATTCGAAAAAAGTTGAATTAAATAATAAGAATAACACATGGGATCTTCTAGTAAAGAACAGAAAAAATTTAATAATAGCCTTTTAAATAGTAAAAGTAATTTTCAATTGTTTTTTGTTTATTTTTGGAATGAAAGCACGTATACTAAAGTTTTGAGAGGGAATGAAGATAAGTTGATCGGTCTTATATCTTTTCGATTACCCTATGCGAGCTTTTGACCAATTTTGGAATGAAAACTACTTTAACTCCCCTCCATGGTGGGAAATGTAGATAAGTTCTCATAAGAACTCTCAATCATTCCTGTGACTGTGTTGTGAATTTGCATGAACGGAGGGAACCTACAATTTATCGCCGAATCCAAACGGGTACATGAGATGCATTTTTTTGAGAAAAATATACTTTTGGGGGTTTGGCAGGGAGCGTATCTTAATCCCGCTTTTCAAAAATCCCGAAAAAAAAGTTTTAAAACCCCGTCTGCTAAAATACTGTTTTTTTTAAATCCCGCCTTCCAAAATCCCGCTTGTTCAAAATCACGATCTATTATAATCCCGACATAAACCCAATCTCGCACCTACTCCAAATCCTATAGTGAGCCCAAGCAGGAGGGTTGCAGGGGGCAGCATGCCGCTCGATACCTACGTCATACTGATTGGGAGATAAAATCTCAATAAATTTCTTTGCACACTGACTCGGTAATAACGCCGATCCACATTATTATCAATCCAACATACACACTATGATTTCTTTTAATTTGTCAGCGAAGCTCAATATGGACATAATGTCCATAAATAAAATTAGACTTGAAGTCCGAAATTTCTATTCAGACATTATGTCCACTGTTAAAAAAGCATAATGTCCATGGACCTTATGACTATTTCCTAAGTGGTCACAATTTGAAACAGACATAATGTCCATAATGTGGACCTTATCTCATCCCGTCGTATTTACTTTATACTTTTTTTTTTAAATTTGTTGAATCTTGTTATACTTATAACTTAACTTTATTTTGATATTGTTTATTACTTATTTTGACTCTTCTCATATAGATTCTAACTATAATAAAATGCATTTATTAAATTTTCTTATAATCCCGCTTTTGCAATCAAAACTAGTCAATCAAAACTACAATCAACTATTTTTGATGGCAAAAGCGAGATAATAAGAAAAGGGATTCTAGAAAACGGGATTTTAAAAAGCGGGATCTTAAAAAATCGGCATTATAAAAAGCGGTATTATAACCAGCGGGGTTTTAACAAACGGGATTATTAAAAGCGGGATATCGAACCCAACCCGGTTTGGCATTTCTTCGCAAGAGACAGTACGTCGGGAAAAAGGTGGCTCTGAAGGAGAATCGAACCCCGACTCTTTAGCATAGCTATCCGTTATCAGAAACACTAACCAAACCACTTAACCACGGAGCACTACACCCATTGCATTAGACCGATTACAGATTATTCCTTGTTTGTTATTAGATCTTGTTGTTGATTTGTTGTTTAACTCAATTGAATATTTACTTCAAATATTTTTTGAGTAAACCTATAGAATCCGGTATCGAGTACCAATTTGAGTGATCCTTCATTTGAATTATCCAAGAACAATTATTAGTTTTTAAGGATCTGGGCATGACTAACTTTCTAGGAAGACTTTCTTTAGTCTAAAATCTCTAGATGTTTCTAAATAGAAGTATCTTCTATTTTTATACAGATTTTTTTGAAATCTTAAGGATTCCTTACACGAGTTTTCATCTGAAGATTCTACATTTTGTTTACCACGGTTGAAAATTCTTCTGAAATATTTCCTGAGTGGTTCTTATTCTGAATTCTACCAAGGTGGTTTTATTTTGGGGACAAGAAAAATTCATTCAACTGTTGAGGACTAGTGTAAAGTCTTAAACTTTGTGTGTCTATATTATTGGTACTGGAAAGAATTAATAAAATTTCCAGTTTGATAGACATTAGCCGTGTTTTATTATCCACAATAACCCAAATGGTGCAACCCATGATACTAAAACGATCTGGGTTATAAAAAATATTTCCTTTGAAAGGTTAGCAGTCATGACTTATTTTGATGATTCTTTATGACATAAAAAATGGGCAACTGGGTCGCACGTACTTGCTCCTATGTGCCTAATTCCATCGGAAAGTAAGATCTTTGACAGAAACAACAAACATTTGTGTTGAAAATAACACAGTTTGAACTTATAAAAAATATTAAAAAATAAGGTACGGCATCACACGTCATAAATAACAAGGTATTTATGAAAAAATTATTTCGAAAATTGTAGGCCCGGTTTTGATAAAATCCTGTTTTTTATTTTTAGTTTTATTATTTTTTTTTATTTTTTTTTAAATTTAGGTATGCAGTTTTTTAGAATTTGTTAATATACATGTGATTGAAAAAAAATTAAACAAAAGATTTATTAGTTTTTAAAATATTGATTTTCAAAAAAAAATCTAATATTAATTTAAATTAGAAAAAAAAAGTTATTCAAAATTTTGATATTCAGAATTAATTTGGCTATCTAGATCTTCTTAAATATAAAGTTTGACAGAAATCCAAAGAACCGTTATCGAGAAAGCCAAAAATTTAAAAAAAAACCGTTATATGAAAGGTACCGTTAATAGACTTTTCCCGTAAAATTGGTTCCGATCAGATAGTAGCCAATACAAAAAAAAATTCTCACACATTCATCACAATCATTGGAGCGGTTTTCGAGAAAAATAAGGTTTCCCTAAAGGTAGCCACAAACGACGAACATGCTCGCCGAACTTGCTCGTTTGCCTTACTCCCTACACGGCGAGCACATTTGGCGAACTTTCAGTTTGTGTTGATTTTTCAAAGAGTAAACATGTGTTATAAAAAAGCGGAAGAGGTTGCGCTCATGATTATTTACTTGAGTTCCACGATGTACACTCGGCGACGTTCACAGCAAAAATGAGGGGTTTGCTCACGAACATGGCCATACACGGCGAACATTGAAGCCAACGAACACGACAAAATCGAAATCTTTCGACAACAGCGAGCCGTTCGCGAACCAGCCCCTACACGACGAATTTACAGCGAGAACGAGCAAGCTCGGCGAGCATGCTCGTCGTTTGGGCTACCATAAGCGGTCATATGACAGGTACCGTTATTTTTAGGCCTAAAAATAAAATTTCAATTTCTCCTCTGGGGAATGCCAAAAGAATCACACATCAAGTTTTAAGATAATCGCTTAAGCCGTTTAGGCTGCAGCTCGTTGCACATACTAGCAGACAGACATACAGACAGACAGACAGACAGACAGAAAGCAGACAGACATTTTTTTCTCGATCATGTTTTTAGACTTCTCTATGATCGTAATGTCATGTTTCATTATTATCTCATTTTTTTATATTCATGAATCATAAACTTGCCTTATATTCTCTATAATCGCAAGTAAAAAAGATCAAGACTAGTGGATGTTAGTATACAATTTATGATCTATTAAATTAAATAAATAAATTGTTTTACATAGTTTGTAAACTTCAATCGATTTTCTCAAATTGGCCATCAAGGCGTCGAGTTGGAACTAATATTTGGGTTTCAAAAATTAACCCAGATAGAAAGCAGGATCCGAAGTTGTTGTTGCATTTACGTGCTGAAAATTAACCTGGACCACTATAGATTGATAATAAAACACGGCTATTATTAAACTGCTAGTTGGTTTTACGAGTGGTGCCCCGTGGCTTAGTGGTTAGTGTGTCGGACTGCTAAGCGAATGAACCTGGGTTCGAATTCAAGCCACCTTCTTTTCCGGGGTACTGCCTCTAACGAGGAACTGACAAAACCTCCAAGAGTAAAATTTGTCTCGAAAAAGTGCATCTCATGTAACCGTTCGGACTCGGCGGTAAACTGTAGGTCCCTTCCATTCTTGCAGATTAACAACAAACACACACGCATGGTTGAGAGTATAAGTTACTAGACCTTGGCTCCTTAAGGCTGGGTGTACCTCGAAAAAAATTGGGATGTTTGTTAACAAATTGGCGGATAATTTTTTTATTTTAAAAGATATTTTAACTTAAATCTTGGGGTTTTTTTCCTAGTATTTTTTTTTTTTTTTTTTTTTTTTTTTTAGAATTAAATTGAGTCAATAAAATTAAACTTATTTTTTTATGAAGAAAAAATTCATGGAATCAGACCCATTTTTCTTGATTTTACCGTGTTTGAACAGGTGTCACTTCTTCAATTTTCAATATAATAAAATTATAATTTTTTTATTTTAAAAGATATTTTAACGAAATAAATTTTAATATTTAGTTAACACACAAGACCTAAAAATGTTTATTATAATTATTTCTTATTTTCCAAAACTGTAAGTTAGAGATCATAAAAAGATGTAATTTTTCTCTAATCTTAAATCTTGGGGTTTTTTTCCTAGTATTTTTTTTTTTTTTTTTTTTTTTTTTTTTTAGAATTAAATTGAGTCAATAAAATTAAACTTATTTTTTTATGAAGAAAAAATTCATGGAATCAGACCCATTTTTCTTGATTTTACCGTGTTTGAACAGGTGTCACTTCTTCAATTTTCAATATAATTCACCGAAACGAAAAAAAATAATGGTTTTTGAATATCTATTTTATTCTTAATTTTATCTGAAAGCTGAGTTTTCAAGCTCGGGAGTAAAATTTTAGTTTTTTTAAAAAATATTGTTTCTAAACACTCTAATCGCTGATTAAAAAAGCTAAAATATCAATTGACTTTATAAAGAAAGTAACGTTCTAATAATTTTGGTTTTATTTTTTAATTTTTTTTTTTAACATTTTATCTTTTTACATCAACTTAGAAAATGTATGTAACGAGAATAGTTTTTTTATTATTAATTTTTAAAAAATAGTCTAATTTGCGTTTTTTCTATAGAAACTTCATTGCTAACGCACACAAATAAATTTGTAGTTCGAACGATTTCCGCAGCAGAATTTGGTGCTGTTCTGCTCTTTTACTTTTTTCTCTTCCATTTTTTTGTTGTTGTTATTACATGTGTTCTGCTTTCTACTCTCTAGTTTCTACCCTGGCTGGTTCTGATGTTTTGTTGTGTTTCAGTCTCTGATTTTGGTAGCCTAATTTGTCATTTCCAATTCTACTGAGACTGACTGATTGGTGAAGGGATACATATTTTTGGTAGGGTGATTGCGGTGGGAAGTATATTTTTGTGGGTCTGTTTTTTGGTTGACCGTTTTTGTTTTTGGTTTATGGAACATTTTACAGAAAAGGAAGGCTTTTGGTGCCACACTCATGCGTGGAGTTTTATTTTTTTTCGCAAAAAAGGAAAGGTGGAAAAAAGCAAAAAACTAAGGTATGATGAAAATAAATTGTTTCTTTTGTGAAGTTATTTAGGTTCATTTCGTTTTCTTTGCAAAAAATTATTTTGGTTTGGAGTTTGGAAATAAAATAATTTGTGTGGTGTTTAGTGTGAGCGATATAAATATGTATGTAGGTGTACATTTACATATGTATATGTATACTAAATCAAAGATCATTGACAGATACAAGTAGTATACAACATATATGTACGTAGAAAAATAACATGATCTGAATGGATACATGAAATTTGGCTTCAATGAACAATTACCCATAAAACGGTCCAATACAAACTTAAGCACAAAAATAACGTATATTTAAAAACTAAATTAAAAAAAAATCACTTACCCATTTTCAAAATATTGATTTTTCAAAAAAAAAAAATTAAAAAAAAAAATTATTAAAAATTAAAAAAAAAAGTTTTCTAAAATTTTTTTTGCAAAATTACTTAGGCTACCTATCTGCTTGAATATCAATTTTGATTGTAATCGGATCACCAGTTTTCGAGAAAGTCGAAGAAAAAAAAAACCGTTCCTATGGGAGGTACCGTTTTTAGCCCACCATATTAATTTTTTTCCACCAAAATATAATACATACTACAATAGTACACAAATTTTTTTTTTATAAAAATTCTTGGAGCCGTTTTCGAGAAAGATAAGCTTTTATATAACGGTTATATGCATTTTTGGGCTAAAAAAATTGAAAAATCTCCTCTGTAGAATGTCAAAATAACCAAGTCCCAAATTTGAAGACGATTGGTACTGACTTAGGCTACAGTCCAAAATACATCCGTACAGACAGACAGACAGACAGACGGACAGAATTTTGCCAGTAACTGAAATTTTTTTCTCTATATTCTCGAATAAATAAATAAATAATCGTAATGTCATGTTTGATTGTTATCTCAACATTTTTTTTTTGCACGAATGCATAACTTGTATTATAGTTATATTTTATAACCATCCCCTAAACATAGCGACGTAAAGAATTATTGGCTTACTTGCTGAATTTGTGGAGTGCTACGAGAAAATATGGAGTATGCCATCACACGTCTTGTATACATAATAATGAATTTATGAAAAAATTATTTCAAAAATTTTAGGACGGATTTTGATAAATTCTTGTTTTTTATTTTTGGTTTTTTGAACAATTTTTTTTAAATTTTGGTATGCAATTTTTTAGACTTTATTAATATACAATTTAAAATGTTTTTTCTAATTAGTTTTAAAAATATTGATTTAAAAATAAAATCAACAATAAGTTTTCATTAGAACAAAAAAGTATCTAAATCTTCTCAAATATAAAATTTGGCAGAAATTCAAAGAGCCGTTACCGAGAAAGCCAAAAATAAAAAAAAAACCGTTACATGACATGTACCGTTAATAGACTTCTTCCATAAATTTGGTTCTAATTATATAATACCAACAAACTAACTAACTAGAGAGTAGAAAGCAGAACACATGTAATAACAACAACAAAAAATAGAAGAGAAAAAAGTAAAAGAGCAGAACAGCATCAAATTCTGCTGCGGAAATTGGTCGAACTACAAATTTATTTGTGTGCGTTAGCAATGAACTTTCTATGGAAAAAAATGCATATTAGACCATTTTTTCAAAATTAATATAAAAAAAACTATTATCGTTACATACATTTTCTAAGTCGATGTTAAAAGATAAAATGTTGAAAAAAAAATAATAAAATAAAAATAAAATTTTTAGAACGTTTTTTTCTTTATAAAGTGAATCGATATTTAAGCTTGTTTAATCAGCGATTAGAGTGTTAAAAAAACAATATTTAAAAAAAAACTATAGTTTTACTCTCGAGCTTGAAAATTAAGCTTTCAGATAAAATTAAGAATAAAATTGAACTTCAAAAACCATTGAAAACATTCACAAAGATTTAAAAAATAACAACAAAAATCATTTTTTTAAGTTTTTTTTTGTTTAAAACCGAAAAAAATAAAAATATTTTTTTTATAATAATTTTAGGTGTAAATATTTGAGTTGGACTTTTTATTTTTTTTCGTTTCGGTGAATTATATTGAAAATTGAAGAAGTGACACCTGTTCAAACACGGTAAAATCAAGAAAAATGGGTCTGATTCGATGAAATTTTTTTCATAAAAAAATAAGTTTAATTTAAAAAAAAATTGTTTTACTCGCGGTATTGACTCAATTTAATTCTAAAACAAAAATAAAAAAAATTTAAATTACTAAGAAAAAACCCCAAGATTTAAGATTAGAGAAAAATTATAACTTTTTATGATCTCTAACTTACAGTTTTGGAAAATAAGAAATTATTATAATAAACATTTTAAGTCTTGTATGTTTACTAAATATTAAAATTTATTTCGTTAAAATATCTTTTAAAATAAAAAAATATTATCCGCCAATTTGTTAACAAACATCCATTTTTTTGAGGTACACCCAGCCTTAAGGAGCTGTCGCGCCAATAAATTTATATTAATTGGTTTTACGATCACTTCGAAAACCTGCTAGGCCTGGTAGTCATTTATTTAAAATTGAATGTTTCTATAACCGGAGAAAAAGTACTTTTCTGATCCTTGCACTTCGTGATTCTTTGTTCAATATCATCAGAGCCACAGGTTATACCTACACTTAGCACTTTCTGTCGACTTCTAGTAATGAACGTAAAAAAAGATTTTATAATAATACTCCTCTAAACGGTATTGTGGTTTGTATGTGTATGCCAGTTCCTTGCCTTTCAGCTTAAGCAGTTATATTTGATAACACATCACAAGGAGATTGTCCATATGAGACTTAGGTATGCCGACAATATCCATACTTTCTTTTTTGGTCAGTAACCTGGCATAAGGAAGTAAAATTACGTAAGTGGTTCTTCACCTTTATCTCCTTTATACAGCAAATAGTACCCAAGAGTCTTGAGTCCAACAACATACCATCAAGACAATATCTTGAGTATTTTTGTCGGGCCACGGAAGAATGCAGACCAAAGCCTAGACGGAGTGTTGAAGACTTATCTGTATTAACCGCAGCATTTTGGTTACAATCACCAGCTTCTACCATTATTTGATCAGGACCATCAGATTCAGAACATTTGACTTCATGCTTTTGAGGATGAGGTTATGAGTTCATCTTTGCTAAGAACGGCTCTTACTACAGTCTTCAATTTTTCTTATAGGAACGAATGTCGACAGTTTCGAGAGACACCTAGTATCACAGTTCAAGACTTGTGCGCGCGTTAATTATAAAAAAAAAAAAAAAAAAAAAAAGACGCTTGAAAAAAAAGAAGAAAATAGCTGTTTAATAAGGACCATGATTAGATATTTCATTATATACTACCTTACCCACCCAGCGTTGCTCGGGTAAACCGTGAATTTTCGAAAAAAAATTACCCCGGCGTGGCGCCACCTAGTTACATTTTACATTTTACAAAATTAGCTATCTGCTTGTGAAATGACTTTAGCAGCAACAAACGGTGATTAGCAGAATCGGATTATTCTGAAGGCGAAGATATTTGCTATGACAGTGAAGGTGTGACTATTGAAGAAGTGATCGAACTTCGCTCTGGAAATTTGACAATTGTCGAAAGTGTTCCACGATTGAAGTGCTTTGCTTTATGCATCTTGGAAGATCTAGAAATGATGGAAGGCTGTACTTTGTCTTTCGAAAAAGCTATCAGGAAAAATCATGAGGATTTGATCAAAGCAATGGAACATTGCAAGGTTAGTGTGAAAAGTAGTGATCATTGTGAGTGTGGTTATGAGTTTTATACTTGTATGGTGAAATATGCATACAAAAATTGATGAATAAAGTCGTAAACTGGAGTAAAAATCAAATTTAATTAAAAATTGGTAATATCTGAAATATTTTCAAAAGCTTGTTGGTTTTCTTTGGATATTAGTCGCACGTACTCAATTCTATGTGTCTAATCAAATTTTAAAGCTATAGATCCTTGAAAGAAACAAGTTACATTTACGTAGAAAAGAACATGGTTTGAACTTATAAAGTGTCAAAAACACAACACTTAACGGTTTTCAGTACGAACGAAGTACACGTACCATCACAGGTCTTAAATAATAATAAATTTATAAAAAAAGTATTTTGAAAATTGTAGAACGGTTTTAATAAAATTCTGTTTTGTATATAAAGGTTTTTTTTTTTAATTTTTTTGGAGATTGTTAGATTTTATTAATATAAATTATAAAATTATATGATTATAAAATTTGAAAAAAAAAAAATTTTAATTTAAAAAATCCGGTAAATTCGGTTTTGGACATTAAAATCGTTATAGCTGTTGTCGAGAAAAATAAGATTTTCCTTAACGGTTATATGGCAGGTACGGTTATTATAAGCCCTAAAAATTTAATTTCAATTTCCCCTCTGACTCTGAGGAATCCCAAAAGATATAGACAATTTGTTATGTTATTTTTTTATACTTACGAATCCTAAACTTATAGTCTCTATAATCGCAAGTAAAAAATGTGTTTCTTTATCTTCCAATCACTTGATTTCCAAATCTCATCAGAGCAGTTAAACAGTTACTCAACAAAAAATTCTAAAAGAGCTAGAGCAATTGGTTTTTTTATTTTGTGTCCCTAAATTATTTCATGGAACATTATTTTTAAAACAATTAGAAAATTATAAATCAATTATACAACTCGCAGAACGTTGGTTGTCTGACAACAGTTTACACAGCAACAAGGACCTGTCATATCAGTTTACATCTCATAAATTACAAAAGTACCCCCCCCCCCATGCCCACAGCATTTACAAGACTCATACATACATACATATATGTATATATGTACTAGCTAAATGGCAAATAATGAGCATCGTTCGCGTATTGCGTGTACTAAATACACACATGACACAATATCCCTCGGGAATCATGTAAAAGTCGAGAAAATAAAAAGGATTTCGACGTCTTACAAAATATATATGGCAGAGTACAAAACGAATGGGTTGTTTTCCCCGCTCCACGCAATTACTGTTGCAACAAAAGCATTCTTCTGTCATGCCACATCGTCCCTTCAACCCGCTTAACTACAGTATCCAAACAGCTTAAGCTCTTTTCCTACAATTTCATTGTGACTTTATGCTTTCCTTTGCATATGTCCTTGTATATCTGGATGTGGAAATCGTTGTAATTTAGTTATAAGATAATTTTCATTTGCAAAGGACTTGTACTCCTTCGCACTTTGCCAATAAGAAGGATAATTAAATTGTCGTTAATTTTCATTTTGTCTTGTTTTGTTTGAGTTTGAATTATTCTATTTTTTTTTGTGGGAGATGTGAATGAGGAACAAGAGAGTTTCTTTGGCAAAAGATAATTTTCTTGTTGGAAAAGTCAAGGGAGCTCTTACAAAACATAAATATAATTTTTAGGTGAAATGAGTGGAAAAGTAGGACATATTTTGGTGGTAAGAGGAAACGACAAAATGATTTTTATGTTTTTTTGTTTTATGACAGTAATGAGTTCCTATTGTTTCGATGTACTAATTTCATTAAAAGGCTAATAAATTCCCGAAAAGTTCCTTTCGGACAAGAAGTTGGCTTAAAATTGCACATGTTGTTATTTCAGCAAATTTAATTTTCAAGAATCTCAATTACTTATAGAACACTTAGAAGATGTTGCTTACTTGATTATAGCTACTACAGACAAGTTACGGGTACGTGCAAGAAAAAATCTAACAATTAAACATTTCCTTCAAACTTGATATTTAGTATTTATTTGGTAGTATCTCGGGGGGTGTTTCATTTTTCTCTAGGTAGAAAAATAATGGTGGTAACTGCCATATAATTTTCAACAAAAAGTTTGATTTTCTCGAAAACGGCTCTAATGATTTTTTTATAAAACTTTCAGGGTGCTATTTTTAATAACAATACATCTTTCAGTTTTTTTTTCTTCGACTTTCTCGAGAGCTGCTTAACCGATTACAATCAAATTTGATATTCAAGAATATGTTGATAGCCAAACCAATTTGTATTTTTAATAATTTTTTTTTTATTTTTTTGAAAAACCGATATTTTGAAAATGGTATTTTTCTTAGTTTTCTTTTTAAATATAAGTAATATTTGTGTTTAAGTTTGCATTCTTGAAATATTTTTTTTAATTTAAAAAAAAAAGTTGTTAAATAAAAACCGTTCCTACGATAAAAAAATATACACTTTTTCACATTTTCTAAAAAAACTAAATGGCGCAACAATTGGAGCTGTGCCTACCTTCCACTTAATGGAAGATTTTGCGGAAAGATCTTGGTTTGTAGGCTTGAAAATCCAACTCGTGCAAGAATTGAATCCGAACGACCATAAGCACGTCGCACGTTCGGTGAATGGGCCCAAAACGAGATGGCCACCGATCCCGATTTTCGCAAAATTGGGAAAAATGGGCCTTTCGGCGGGAATTTATTAGAGCCAGCCGCGGGGGCCACTTCGCCAAAATCATTTTTTGAAACATAATGGCAAAACTTTATCTTTATAATAAAGCTAAATTCTTGTCAGCGTTTTATTTCTTCTTGAAAACTACACGTCTAAAAAAAAAACACCCTTTATATACATACATATGCAGCCACTAAACAATTATCTAACATAAGAACAAGTTCGTACGACTCAGTCGTGCATTTTTTTAAATTTATTCGACGATATGACCGCACATATGAGCAAGTACGTGCGATCCAGTCGTGCAATTTATTTAATATTATTTAAGCTATGTGTTATTAAGTTTGTGATCTGGGAATACTTTTCGATCAAGCAAAAGCTTAATTTTCTCGAAAACAGTTCTAACGATTTTTTGTCTAACCAAACTCTTTCTCGTACCTAATAGTTTTTTTTTACGGAAAACTTGATTTTTACTAGAAGCTGTTTGAAATTGGGGTTCGAAACATTTCTTTAAATATGTATCGTGTTTTTTCTGCACAATAATTGCTTGTTTTTAGGATTTCGGCTAAGTGTCCCCAAAGAAATAAGAGCAAGTAACATGTGACAACCAAGCATTGCCCATTTTTAAATAAAATATTTAATTCGAGTTGTTTTATTGAATTATTTTCCAGAATTATAACATGCTCATAAGAAACTTATGGCAAATAAGAATTTCATTAGAAGATGGTTTTTTAAATTGTTACCATAAGCAGGCTAATTAAAAAACGATGGCTCAACTAACTTTATCTATTCAATCAGACAATCAGAAGTAACAGATTAATTAAGAAATAAAATCATTTTTATTCTAATAATTTGGAAAAATTGTTTCCTTATCGTAGAAACAATTGACTGATTGCGTGTTAGATCTTGGAAGTCAAGTAACCATTGAAAGTATAAAAAGACGCTGGAATGCAAACCTTACAACTAGTAAGAATGTTAAGTCTAAACATGAAGTTTATTATTGTAGCTATTTTTTTAATCGTTTGCATTAGCATTGAAGTAAGTTTAAAAAATATAATTTGTTCTTTAAATTACTTAAACTTATTAATTAAATTAAGGCGTTGGCTGCTGATGTTACCGATGCTATGGTTCTAGCTGCCTCTGAAAAATGTAAGGAACATGAAGGTGTCTCCGGCGATGAGGTGAAAAAATTAATAGCAGGTGAATTTGATAACGGAGCCAGCAAAAATGTAATGTGCTATACTAAATGTATGTTGGAGGAATTTGGAAGCTTAGAAGGCGATTCGTTGAAGAAAGAAGTTTTCTTTGAACACATAGAACCTCATTTGGGTGAGGAAAAAACTAAGGAAGTTTATGAACTCTGCAAGGATGAAACTGGCGATGCCGAGTGCGAAACAACTTTCAAGATTGTCACATGCCTAAGAAAAACTGATGACATTTTTAAGTTTTAGAAGGTCAAACTACATTGGATGCAGGCAGCCGCAATATTTATCCTATTTTCACAAAAATAAATTTATAAATTTATGTTATTTTGAGCAAGTAATGACTTTTTAATTTTCCGTTTAGCGGATAGGTTTGTCGGGTGGTTTTTATTATATTTCTGTAACTTATACGTCCTAGGAAAGTAGGAATACATTTTTTCACTTTAAACCTCATTTCGTATTTAACCATTGTTGGGGAGAATCGAACGCTAACAAATTTCTTCATATTCCAATGTCGTCAAATAAAAATACTCATTGTTTGCATTACTTTCGAGGAATAATAACTTTATTTTGATAACAGCTCTTTTAGCACTTTAGACTGTCAATAATTCATTCAACAAAAATGTCCATGAATCTAGGTTCTCTGAAAAGTTTTCTCCATCTCTGACAACTTCTCAACATCATAAAAATACCTAAACTGTCCCCAAAACCAGACCATCTCTCATAAGAACGTTAAACCGATTACTTGTCGTCTTATCTCTTCCCAAAAAAATATTAAATAACAAAAAAATACACACCAACTAAAACAAAGAAAAAAGTAAGAAAAACTTTAAAAAATTAAAAAAAAAGTTTTCCCTTTTGGCCAAAAACTTTTGGTCATCATAAAAGTCACAAAAGAGAAAAACTTGTCACTTTTAAATAACTTATCCCATTGGTGATGGTCTCCAGGACCAAACGAAATAAAAACAAGGCACCATGCTCTTTTTTAAGTGTGTACAGTACTTAAAAAATAAAGCAGCAACACTCAAATGCGAAACTCACACACTCACACGAACATTGTTGTAAGAAGTTTTTTTGTTTGAAGTGAAACTTTTCTGTTGAATCCTCAATGCACGCAATCTCGATGTCGTTTCTTCGTTCAAATGACATCTCAGCAAACAGTTTATCTAATTTCCTTAAACAGTTTTTGCAAACACACCGACTCAGATGGGAGGAGTAGGCGAAGGGCCAGCATGCAAAAGAATAGTTTCTCCTGTTTTTTTTTCTAACAGCAGCGCACAATTTGAGGGTTCTTTTGGCAATGTAACAGCACTGATACTGCACCAACTTTTCCACTACGTCGTCGTTCATTCAAGGACTATCGCCCCAGATAAGAAGTTGCATTCGCATGAGAGGAGAGGAACATACTTCACAAAGTGATGACTTTTAGGTACCAACTACACACTCAACTGCGCAAAAAAAACGACAAAATGTGAGAATTCCTAACACCAACCAGATTGCCAGGAGATAAGACCTCGAACTCGGGATTTGGATAAGAAAGAATTATCCTTGCTTTTATGCCGCTGCTGTTCGCTATTGCTATGGAGGAACTTCAAGTCACTCCAGAGTTCGACAGTTCAAAGTGTAACTTTGAGAGCGAGGAAAAAAAATATTGCCCCAAAGAAAGTTACCATCGCCAAAATCTTATTCTCTAGTTTTGTCCTTTGACAGAGTTGATGCCTGGTTTGAGGCGGAGGGTTTGGTATTCTCGTCGTTGGGTGTTTACATGAAACTATATACGGCTAATGTGAAATCCATTAAAAGTTCTTTCCTAGAGCGAAAATATAACACGCGGGTTAAATTGAAAATCTGTCATCACAAGATTGTGAGCGTGTGGATACGTTCCAGCATTGGCAAAAAGTCCATTTGCTAATCTTTTGGGAAGAAGGATGTGACTATATGTGTCGTCCTTGCAATTGCCTCCGTCCCACTGTGCTTCCAGTTGAGGTTGAATTTTAGAAACGAAAGGACTCGATCCTTTATGTATTTTGTTTGCGTTACGGCAAACGGGACGAAAAGTTTTGAGGACAAACAAATGTCAGAATAAACTAACTCGTATATGAGATTTAAATTTATTTGATTTGAAATTAATTGAGTTGAGTTCATAAAGACGATGATGGTATGGAAGAAGGGAATAACAGAAAGTATAAGGATAAAGATGACAAGCCGGATGTTGGGGTGTGTCTTTCCGGTTTGTAATCGTCATCGTCATCTCAAAGGCATTATGCTTCTCGTATCTAAATCTCACTTCAGTTTGAGTTTCGGTGACAACTTGTTTTCAATATTGGGATGCAATTTGGTTAAGTAAATTGTTGGCACAAGGATCTCTGTTGGTGCTATTTTATTTTTTCGCCTATCAACTTCGAAACTAGATATTGAGTAGAGATTTTGTTAAGTGATTGAGTGTTAAAGGAACATAACTATACGAACTTTACAGAAGAAGTTTTACTAAAAGCTCGGTTTAAGATGTGGACTTTGTTTTGCAATTTGGACCAATATTGGAACTTTCTTGTAAAGTTTGAGTCTCTCAGTATTTATTTATAAAGTAAGATAAGAGAACAAATTTGATGGAATACCTAATCGAAAAACACTACTACAATAATTCAGGATTTTGAAAAATTTTTTGTTTTTCAATGAAAGATACAAGCCGCTCTTGTCAAATCAAGTCTATTATAAGAAGTTCGGGCGTCAACTCTTTTGTTTTAAATATTGTAAAACAAAAATAATTGAAAATTTTCATTTCAATAGAATTATAATTTCAAATGTGAGACTATGACTTATTAAGTTAAAAAGTATGCAAATATTTTGTTTTTATTTAGTATATATAAACAGTACTAAAATAAGTATTTCTCGTAAGAACTCCAGCAATAGACTGCCATACAATCAATTTTTGACTTACCCAAAAAAGTCTATAACGTTATGTCCATCAAACTATAATTTTATTTTGATCTTGACACTGAACCCGGAAATAATCTAAGCCAATTATAATTTGTTATTTTATTTTTCTAACTAAATTACATTCGAATGACTGCGATGGTAATTGAGATTGAAAAAATACAAGTTATTTGTCATTTATCATAATTATTAATCAATATATTCAAAAAATATAAAACCAACCGAAGCGACACAACTTAGTTCAAAAGTCTGCTTATTATTCTAGATCACAATGTCATCGCAAAGTATCTCATCTATAGTTGTTGTTCTTTTGTGCATCCATGAAGTGTTTGTTAGTGTTTAAATATTTAAAATAATATATCTTATTATTTATGTAACTAATATTTTCATAGACCCGCTATGCTACACTCAATATAGGCCTTAACATTTCGGCTCATTTTTCCGACGAGAACAATCAGCTCACCGAACAGCTTGTCCGCGTCTGCATGAAGGAAGCCCAACTTTCTATGGCCGATTTGGATAAATTTAAAATGAATGAAGTTCAAGAGTCTGAGGTGAATGAATCAACCCAATGTTTTGCTCATTGCATATACGAGCAGATGGGAATTATGAAGAATGGCCTGTTCACAGAGAACGATGATACCCAAAAACTGGCCATGAATATCGCAGATAGTGCGACCGATGGAAGCTTCGCGGTTTGCAAGTCAATCAAAGGTCAAAATAAGTGTGAAACTGCTTACAAGATACATCAGTGCATACAAAAGGTCAAATACGGTGGAGCTCGCGAACAGGCACTGTCGATGATTTCAGAGGCCACTAGCAATCTGAATGATGACAACGATGACGAAGATTCCGGCGACAGTGAAAATGGTCAGTGAGGTGTAAAGATTTTTTATATAATATATTTTTCTGAGTTTTTGTTCTCACGAAAACAAAAAGCAATTATAATGGATAAGCATTGTGAGTACCTTCGACAAAATTATAATTTTTTTTTCAAAGCTTGCTGTTTTTTTTGTTTTATTAATTCTCACGTGAAATAGAAACGAATTAGTCTAATTATGTGATGAGTAAGTACGATGGAACCGATTTTTCTACTTACGATTATAAGTACTATGTATAAGGTAAGTTATGCATTCGTAAAAAATTGGGCACGACTGGGTGTCACGTACTTGTTCTTATGTGCCTAATTACATTGGAAAGCAATATCTTTGACAGAAACAAGTAACATTTACGTTGAAAATAACACAGTTTAAACTTATAAAAATTATCAAAACCACAATACTTAACGGTTTTTAGTAAAAATGAAGTACGCCATCACACGTCTTAAATAACAAAGAATTTATGAAAAATGTAATTCGAAAATTGGAGGACCGGTTTTGACAAAATCCTGTTTTTTATTTTTAGTTTTTGAAAAAAAAAATTTTTTTTTAATTTTGGTATGCAGTTTTTTAGCGTTTATTAATATACATGTGATTAAAAAATTTAAAATAATGTTTTTTGATTTGTTTTAAAAATATTGATTTTTCAAAAATTAATTTTAATTAGAGAAAAAGATTTATGAAAAATTTTGATATGCAGAATTAATTAAGCTACCCAGGTCTTCTCAAATATAAAACTTGACAGAAATCTAAAGAGCCGTTACCGAGAAAGCCCAAAAATAAAAAAAAACCGTTATATTAAAGGTACCGTTAATAGACTTTTCCCGTAAATTTGGTTCTAATCAAATGATAGCCGATACGAACAAAAAATTCTCAAAAATTTTCATCAAAATCGTTGGAGCCGTTTATGAGAAAAATTAGCTTTTCCTAAACGGTCATATGGCAGGTACCGTTATTTTTGGGCCTAAAAATAAAATTTCAATTTCCCCTCTGGGGAATGCCAAAATAATGACACACATCAAGTTTGAAGATAATCGCTTAAGCCGTTTAGGCTACAGCTCGTTATACACACTGACAGACAGACAGACAGACTGACAGACATACATTTTTTCTCGATCACTTTTTTAGGCTTATCTATGATCGTAATGTCATGTTTCATTGTTATCTCAATTTTTTTTATATTCACGAATCCTAAACTTGCCTTATATTCCCTATAATCGCAAGTAAAAATTAGATAACAATAAAACAGTACGATGATAGAGAAGTCGAAAAAAGTGGGTCGGACAATTCTCTCTGTCTGTCTGTCTGCCCGTATCGATTCCTACAGCCTAAGCGATTGGATTGATTTGCTTCAAACTTGATGTATAGTTTTTTTTTTTGGGGTACTCCCGACTTTTTTTTTTGAAATTTGCATTCTAGCTGTAAAAGTAACGGTACCTGTCATATAACTTTTAATGAAAAACTGATTTCTCGCGAAAGCTGTTCCAGCGATTTTGATAAAACTTCCTGAATGGTGCTTTCTATGCAAAATCTATCTTTTGGTTTGAATGGATTTTTCAGGAAAAGTCTTATAACGGTACCTTTCATATGACATGTTTTTTAAAATCAGACTTTTTCCTTAACTGCTTGACGGATTTTGATGTATCTTTCAAAATATAGGAAGTGTTTTATGATTCAAATAATATTGCCTTATAAAAGTTTTAAAAACAAATTTTTGAATTTTTAATAAGTTTTTAAAAAAACTTTTTTGTTTTTTGAATATTTTGAATTTATTTTCAAAAAATAAATTTTTTTTTAATATTTCTTTCTAATATAAACTATAAATTTCTCTCAACAAATTTTAAAATTATGTTTTGGAAAAGTTTTACAATTTTTTTTTTAAACTGGTAGAACAATGTTGAAATGAAAAATTCATAAAATGGAAAACAGCAAAAGAAAGAAATCAGATGGCTTACAGTATTTTTTTTCCAAAAAAGGAGCATTTATGTACGTGTATGTGCGACCCAATCGTGCCTTTTATTTTATTTTTTTCTGTCAACCGGAAAGTCAATTATTTTTTTGTGGTGTTTCTGCCGAAGAGCTTTTAAAAAGTTCGCTAATGACAATTTCCGTGGTCTTCCTCTTGTATTGATATAAATAAATATATATTTTAAATATATTTTTCAGAACATTAAGTGACGAAAAAATATACTTAATATTTCAATAAATATAAAAAAAATCCAAGAAAACAAATGATAACTGTTCCTAATTTTTTTTTATTAAAAAAAGCTTTATACCATGCGAGAGCTTTTGTTAGAATATTAACTTAATGAAAACAAAAAAGTTCGAATGAAAAATAAAAGTCAATTTCTATAACCTTTTTATTAAATTTCAATAGTTACTGCTACTGTAAATAACAATGTATGTGGTTTTTCCCTAAACCATTTAACTTGTCACCGCAGATGTACAACAGAAAAAGATAAATTTCAATTTGTATCTTCAAAATACAATGTTTCATAAATACACTTATAAACTAAATATCCACTTCTACAGGAGTCCTGCTTATCATCTGTCACGCTATGACATGACATGTAAACTTCACGAAGTTCTTCAGAGTCCGCTCCATTTCGTTTGGCTGCCGCCATACTTTTCAAATATTGCTCATCCATTACTCCACCCAATTCCAAAACACACTGTATATAACACTGTATTTCATATTTGTCTATTGCAAATTCAATATCCTCCCTAACGAAAATCTCGAGATCTTCCCGTGTTACGTTTGATTTTAGCATACAGTGGTAAAATGGATCACCTTCTATGTTCTTGACAGGAAATCTCCACCCCTGTAGGAGATAATTTTTATTTCAATTAAAAAATGTTTTCTTTGTTAGAACACAAATATTTATGATTAAATACGGTACAGTATTTTTAAGACAATTTGTGATCAAATAACTGCCTCTTTGAAAACTAATGTTCACAAGATGAGTTAAGGGTTTGGTAGCAAAATTATTTTTTTTTATGAAAAAGCAATAATTAAAAATTTCTATTTTACACGATTTGATTTCAGGTTAGAAAGCACTTGAAGCTTTAGTCACTTCACCAAAGAAGAACGACGACAGAACTCCATTTTCAAGAAATGATTCTTGATACGCATGACCAAGGTAATCTGAGGAACTACACTTTAGGCTTTCCAAGGCTTTCCAATATATTTTTAAAAATGTTTTTAAAGTTATTGGCAATTTCAATATCAATCAATTTTATTGTCAGTTTCGAGTTTTATTGAAATAGCCTACTGCGAATGCCCATCTGTTTGTTCTTAAGCCGAACTTTGAGAATGTGCTGTTACTTTTACATAGTGGGATGTATTCTTGAACCCCCCACATGAATGTGCGTACTAGGTAAAACGATATAATAAAAAAAACATAAAACAATTATAATAGGTTAAAAAATTGATTTTTGTTTAATTTTCCATCAATTCTTGAATACATTTAAAAACGATAAAAGCACGTTTGCAATAATGTTCTTCCGCATATAATCCATTAATACAATCTTTAAAAACTGACAAAGATTCTAAGCTTTTATCAAAAAACAAATCCATATTAACTGAGTTATTAAATTTTATAATTTTGTATTCGGACATAATACAATAAATATAACATTGAAGGTTTTTGTTATTTTCCGCTATATCAGTGTTCTTAAATGCAAACTCTTCAACGAGCAAATGGCTTACGTTCGCACTATACATGCAATAGAAAAATACGTCACCGAATGCATTTGGAAAACTTTGTATCTAAAAAATATTTATTGTTTTTTAATAGTACTCAATTTTAAACTAAAACTTACAATTGCAACAAATATATTAAGAAGTGAAACCATAAAGAAAATTACACTTGACATCACTAACAATCCGTTTATTCTGGTATTATGATTGAAGGGCAAATATGTCGTGACCATTTTATAATGCCCTTTGTTAAATAAAACTTAATCTATTATCAAAGATAAGTTTTTTAATTTGTCTAATTAAATTGCAAAAACTGTTTTCTATAAACGCAATTGTTTTAAAAGTGAACTGAAAAGTCATACTAGAATCGCTTAGTTGTCACTGATATATCAATATTTGAAATCATGTGATTAATGAGCCACAACAGGGTGTAAAGGATGAATGTCCTCATATTCCTATTACCAAACTTAATACAACTGATAAATGGAATATGTTTATCAAATAATTGAGACACATTTATTCATTAAAGGTGTTTTTATAGAATTCGAATAAAACACAATATCATCAAACACCGATTACGAATTTAAGAACCTTAATTATAAATCTTAAATATGTGTATTTTAATCATAATATATAAGGAAATATTGCACACATTCAGTTTAAGAAATTATAACAAAAAACTAACAATTTGTATTAGACAGTTAATTGTATTTAAGTACTCTGTAAGTATTTATTATTTTTTCGAAAGATCTTCAGTCATGACCTGAATACACTCCAATGCTTTAAAACCACAATTACATTCATCTAGAACTTCATAATCATCAAACCGATCACCACACTGCATATATATTTTCTCTCTTAAATTCCAATCAACACTGGGCCACAATCCGGCGTCTACAAATTTGCATCCTTCAATTATGCCAATTTCTTCTAGGATACAGTTAATGTAGCACCTCATTCTATAACTATTTTCAGCAAATTTCATTCCTGTTTCATTAAATGCAAAGATATTTATTTCGTCATGTGTTACTGCAGATTTGTCCATGCACAGATAAAATGGATCACCTGTTATATCCTTAAAACACATTGTCAACTACATATATTAAAAAATATAAATTATAAGCTTCCTGTTAAAAGAAAAAAATACCTTAATTGAAAAATAGCAAACCAGAAAGCAAGCTTTTAATGCTTGCCAGTCTTGATACATGACTGGCAATAGAATTGCTACGAAAGTTTACAACAATAAGATCTATCACAAACTATCCTATTGTTTCTCGGAAAACCTTTTGAATAGTCGATGAAAAGAATTCATATTAGCAATCACTGTGTTTTTTTTAGAATTTCAAAAGCTAAATATTTTTTTATGTAATATAGTGTCACTGCATGGTTTTTTGCGAAACGAATACTATTTTATACCAATTACAACTAATAAATAATGAGTAAAGTAAATTCGCCGATTTAACGCTTTTTACTTTGCGATTATAGGGACTATAAGGAAAGTTTAGGATTCGTGAATATTAAAAAAATTTAGATAATAATCAAACATGACATTACGATCATAGAGAAGTCTAAAAAAGTGATCGAGAAAAATGTCTGTCTGTCTGTCTATCTGTCTGTCTGTCAGTATGTAACTATAACGAGCTGCAGCCTAAACGGCTTAAGCGATTATCTTCAAACTTGGTGTGTGTGATTCTTTTAGCATTCTCCAGAAGGGACATTGAAATTTTATTTTTAGCTCTAAAAATAACGGTACCTGCCATATGACCGTTTAGAAAAATCTTATTTTTCTCGAAAAGGGCTCCAACAATTTTAATCAAAATTTTTGAGATTTTTTTTGTTGGTATTGGCTATAATTTGATTAGTACCACATATACGGGAAAAGTCTATTACGGAACCTTTCATATAACGGTTTTTTTTAATTTTTGGTTAATCTTTGGTTTCTGTCAAATTTTATATTTAAGAAGATCTAGGTAGCCCAATTAATTTTGCATTACAAAATTTTAATAACTTTTTTTTCTAATTAAAATTAATTTTTGATTTTTTTTTTTAATCAACTTATCAAAAAAAAAATTATTTTAAATTTTATAATCACATGTATTTTAATAAATTCTAAAAAACTGCATACCAAAATTAAAAATATAATTTTTTTCAAAAAACTAAAAATAAAAAACAGGATTTTATCAAAACCGGTCCTACAATTTTCGAAATACATTTTTCATAAATTCTTTGTTATTTAGGACTTCATTTTTACTAAAAACCGTTGGGGTATTTTGGTTTTTAATATTTTTTTATAAGTTCAAACTGTGTTATTTTCAACGCAAATGTTACTTGTTTCTGCCAAAGATCTTGCTTTCCAATGTATTTAGGCACATAAGAGCAAGTACGTGCGACCCAGTCGTGCCCATTTTTTTCTTCTTGCGGCTTTTACAAAAAAAAAATCACAAAATACTACAACATGAAATCAAGTCGTTTAACAACAGTTTGGGTGGATGTTTTATTACTTTTATTTTATAATATTTTTTTTATTTACGATTAAAGGTACTATAATGCAAGTTATGCATTTTTGCAGATTAAAAATAATAACAATCAAACATGACATTACGATGATAGAGAAACATATTTGAGTTACTGACAAAATTCTGTCCGTCTCTCTGTCTGTTTGTCTGTCCGTCTGTCTGTTTGTCTGTACGGATGTATTTTGGACTGTAGCCTAAACGGTCGTCTTCAAATTTAGAACTAAAGGTTATTTTGACATTCTACAGAGTTTTTTTTCAATTTTTTTTAGCTCAAAAATTAACGGTATACCTGTTATATAACCGTTATGTAAAAGTTTATTTTTCTCGAAAACGGCTTCTTGAATTTTTATGAACAAAAATCAGTGTACTACTGTAGGTATGCATTACATTTTAGTGAAAACAAATTTAATATGGTGGGCTAAAAACGGTACCTCCCATAAGGCCGTTTTTTATTCTTCGACTTTCTCGAAAACTGGTAAGCTGATTGCTATAAAAATCGATATTCAAGAAGATGTGGATAGCATTAGTAATTTCGCATTAATTTTTTTCGAAAACTTTTTTTTTTGTATTTCTAATAATTTTTTTTTAATATTTTTTTTTTTTTGAAAAATCAATATTTTGAAAACGGGTAGGTGAATTTTTTGTAAATTCTGTTTTTAAACGTATATTATTTTTGTGCTTAAGTTTGTATTCTTGAATTATTTTTTAATTTTTTTTTTAAATTGATAAAAAAACTGATTTTGAAAAAAATTCACACTTTTTACATTTCTTAAAGAAATAAAATCTAAATTATTTTACTCAATACAATTTAACGTACTTTATTCGAACAATCAAAATTCACAAAAATAGAATAAATACTTTGATGTTCTCTTTAATTTTCTCAAAATTTTATTCTACAATGTTACGGCACATATGAGCAAGTATGTGCGATCAAGTCGTGCAATTTATTTATATACCTACCAGAAGAATTTAAATTCAACAAATATCTATTTTTTTAATCCTAAACCCAAAATAAATCTTGCATATACCCAATCTCGCACATTATACCCCAAGAATCGGGGGTATTTATTTGGTTTTCTGGAACAGGGTTCTGTTTTTCTGGATTTTGTGCAACGGCCGGATTCCGTTAAGTGGCATTCTGACAAATACTGTTTTCTTTTTTTTTTTAACTGAACATTGCTATAACCTCGACTAGGAACCAAAATTCTCCCAGTTGTAAATACTTTGCCATAAGGCTCTACCTGTGGGGTGTGGAGGGTTGACTTCAGCCCCGGAGGCATCAGCACTCTCGATTTATGATTATTATTTGTCCGACACCAACTAATTCCAGACGCCGTTATATTTGTTACAACCAGGAATTTGTACGCCTGTCTTTCTACCACAATAGCGTTGGAACGTGGAATCGTAAGTTATGGATGCTCCAATTTTGTTTGTGTTTGATAATTCTTCACCGACACCGGTGATCTTCAGTCTTGTCAACCAAGGGATTTGCATGCACACGCCTTGAAAAAATTGCATATAGTCTGTCCATTAAAAATTGTTAGTACAAACTTATGGTATTGGAAACAAAGCAAATCATTTTTTAGAGCTACCACTTCTACGTTAATGGAAATCATGGTGGATTTTCTTTGGGTTTTGTTAAAGACCTTTCACAATTGGTGCTTTCTTAGAACTTTATATCTATAATGTGCACTATATATTTAATATTTGCGCTATCTCACAGTTTAATGAGATTACACTGCAGTAAGAGTGAGAGGTGAACGTACTTTTTTCACTGTTCTGACAATTTTTAGTGGACAGACTGAAGATGTGGTTTCTCTTTTAGTCGTATTTTATGACAAATGGGAAGGCGCATGCATGAATCATAGAACTTGAAAACAGTAAACTCAATAGTTTAAAGAAACACCTTACTGATAATTATTTGGAAATTCGTGTCTAATTCTATTGCATTTGGTATTGCTTAGTATTATCTTCTATACAGGGTGATTGGTTAAAGCTTGAGCGTGTAGGTGGGGCAATTTTCTAAAAAAAATTGACTTAAATCAGAAAAGAATTATTTAAAAAACAACGGTGAATAATACAAAGCCTTGTTATATCTTTTTGGAAAGCCAGAAAACCACTCTTTTATTTTGTTTTTAAATTAAGTTGTTTAAGTGAACAGTTTAAAAAAAATTAATTTTCAAACTCAAGATTTTGAAAAAAAAAATTTAAAAAAAAATTTTAAACTAATTTTGTTTTCAAAATTTTATGAGTTAACTATTATTTTTATTTTCAAATTAAATGCTTTTATTAATTTTAAGTCAAAAACCGAAAACCGGATGCCAAAGTGTATCTTAGTTTTTGAGAAATTAAGAAAAAACTAAAAGCATTTTCTTCCAAGAAAAACTGTTTTGTTGTTTGTTTTTATTTTATTAGCAAAAAATAAAATAAATGAATAATTTAACTAGTACTTTTATAATATTTGTATTGAAGCTTATTCAAATGAAAATCAATAATGTTACAATAAATTTTCGATATGATCCCCACTTTTTAGAAGGCAAAGGTTGTATCTTCTTTGTATGGCTGCAGATAAATCTAACTCTGCCAAATTCTCCTGCAATTTCACTCCAGCTACCTTAATCCGTTGTTTAAATTGCTCCAAAGATGTAATTTCAACTTCATACACGAAGTTCTTCATGAATCCCCAGGCGTAAAAGTCCAAAGGAGTTAAATCCGGTGATCTTGGTGACCATTCAGTGGGACCTCTCCTTCCTATCCATCGATCGTTGAATTGATTATCCAGCCAGTTTTTCACAGCCAGGCTATAGTGTGCCGGAGCTCCATCTTGTTGAAACATCGAATTGTCTACTATTGCCAAAGGGACACTTTCTAATAAGTCTGGCAAAAGGGTTCTTAGGAATTGCAGATAGGATTCTCCATTTAAGATCGGATCCAAAAAACGAGGTCCAATTACGGTGCGTCCAGCAATACCAAGCCACACATTGCAGCTTAAGCGGTGCTGTGATTTATTTTGTTTTTTTACGTGTGGATTGTTTGGACTCCAGTAATGTGAGTTGTGGAAATTGGTAACTCCATCACTGGTAAACTGCGCTTCATCTGTCCAGACTATCCTTTTGAAGTAGTTGTATTCTGTTTCTTCCCTCAGCAATAGCGTTCTACAAAATTATGTCCTTATTATGTCTTTCACTGGGGTAAAGTGATATGGGTGAAGTTTTTGGGAATGAATCACTGTCCAAACTTTACACTGGGGCAATCCAAGCATACTTGCTATCCTTCTGGTGCTAAGGGTGGGATTACGTCGTACCAAATCCGAAATTCCGTCCTCTACTATGTTTACCCATCCAGCAGATGATCTTTCCCTCCTTCGATACTCCAGCACTCCATGTTCCCGAAGGCGAATGTGAAGTCTTGCAAATATTGAATAGTGGGAACATCTCCTATTGAGGAACCTTTCAGCGTACAATCTTTGTGCTTGCCGACTGGAACCATCCGCTAATCCATAGCAGAAGTGCATATCAGCCAATTCTTCCCGGGAGTATTTTAAGTTTGCCATTGTTTAATTTTTAATTTCTCAAAAACTAAGATACATTTTGGCTTCCGGTTTTCTGTTTTTGACTAAAAATTAATAAGATCATTGAATTTTGAAAATAAAAATAATAGTTCATGACATAAAATTTTGAAAAAATAGTTTAAATTTAAAAAAAAAAATTTTTCAAAATTTTGAGTTTTAAAATTAATTTTTTTAAATTTTTAATTTTATTTTTATTTAAATTTAGATAAAATAAAAGAGTAGTTTTTGGCTTTCCAAAAAGATATAACAAGGCTTTGTATCATTCACCGTTGTTTTTAAATAATTTTTTTTCTGATTAAAGTCAATTTTTGGAAAATTGCCCCTCCCGCCTAAAAGGGGGGAAATAGAACCGCCCTCCCATACGATTTTTTTCTTGTTTTAACCCCACCTACACGCTGAAGCTTTTTGGTGCATCTTAAACCAATCACCCTGTATATATATGAAATTCAAATTCTCCAAAACTATGCACATAACCCTCTTGAGTGCTAAAAGCAATTTTAGAGCGGTCGACCTACCGATAGATGGCGCTGGCATTTTATCATCGCGTGAAATTTTACGTTCATATACGAAACATAGGAATTTTTCAATTTGTATGTAAACATAGGAGGAGTAAATGAAATAATAGAAGGAAAATCGAAAGTAAAAGCTCATAAGCCTGAAAAATTCGCAATATTTGCATGATTTCTTATGAACGATGAAGCAATAGTGTTCGTTGAACTTTACACATACACACACATTTCAATTATATTGACTTCCGTTGCCGCTATTTAACACACAGTTGTTATTGTGTGTTATTATTGATTCGGTGCAAAGTAGTTTTTTGAGAAAAATGATCCATGCAGTCAGTGCGCGTACAGATTTGTCATTTCATGTGATTTGATATTGTAGAAGAATACAGAAGTTTCGTTTTCGTGCACAATTATTTCGTGTTCTCGAATTAGGCTCACCAATCATGCTTTTTTTGAAATTTGGATCCACCAAAGCTATGCAACGGAACCAGACTTTCCGTAAAGAAATTAATGCCAAATGTTATTGAAGCAAAAATTAGCTGTGAAAGCAAAGGAGAAGATGTGCTGATTCCAAGAATTCCAATGATACCCACCGATCTACCGTTCAATTTCAAGTGATTTCAATTTCCTGTTCGTCTAGCCTTTGCGCGATTACAATCAATAAAGCTCAAAGACAATCGCTTGCTGTTGTGGGATTGAATATTGAGAATCCACGCATTTCCCATGGCCAGCTATATGTTGCTTCCTCCAGAGTTGGAACGCCGAAAAAATTGTTCATTTTCGAAACAAATGGAAAAACCCAGAATATTGTATATCCACTCGCATTACAGTAATTATTTACAATAAACATTTTCATTGTCATTGATAAAATAAACTCAGTTTTTTCAATCTATAAATAAAATACTTCATTCATTCTTTGTTAGGCGTCTTATAAAATTGCCTTGGATGTTGATTGTCCTTAAATAAATGTCAATTAATTTTTCATATATATTTAAAACACAAATTAGGAAAAATTAATGACGACTTCCTCGAACAACGACACTAACTAAACTATGATTTTCCAAAAAAAAAAAAATTAAAATTAAATAAGAATACCTGAAGCGACAAATAGAATAGCAGAACGAAACACAATAATGCTGGCAATCTAGGTTCATATTATAACAATACTAATATGCGAACATTTAAATCGGCAACAATAAGAGAGACCAAATATCCGATTTTGTTCCGAAAGCCTAATAAATACCTGGAATTAAAGGACAATTAATGAACAATAAACTTTGAAGCATTTTTCTATACACATTTTAAAGCTAATTATTGTTATGTGTAATAACAATGTCACCGCAGAAAAAAAAAAGTATTATAAATTCATCTAAGGGCATGTATTGGTTTTATAAAAAAAAACTTTGTCTTTTAGTTGTCTCGATGCATGCAAGGCTATGAATTTAGCTATCCCGAGCAACTATTTTATTCCGAGATTGAAAACGCCATGTACATTTGTACACAAATTTACACGACTGAGTCGTTATTACTTGCTCCTTTATATGTAAAGATCTTTGACAGAAACAAGATATGTGATAAAAATAACGTAATCCGAACTATTAAGAAGTATCAAAACCACGTTATAAAACGGTTTATTGATTTCTTCAGCAAGTACTTGCAACCCAGTCTGCCAAAAACTGCCTTCCCAATTAATAATAAATTTTAAGTGGCAACAAAACCTGAAAATTAATTCTATTAGTGTCACTTGTTCATAAAATTACTCATACAACATAAAAACTATAAACGTATCTCAAGCGTGAATCAAAAGCAATTGAAAAAATTCTGACAGTTCGTCAAATAATGATTGATGGCCATTTGATAAAGTATAAAAGTCAAGCGATAAGTTTATCAAAACACAGAAACAAAAACGTTGTTCATTAAAAATGCAAAAGACATTGATCTTGGTACTGGTAGCCGTTCTAAGCATTCAAGTTCAGGTGATAAAGTGAAATTTTTTTTTATAATCAATCAAATTTTGAATTTTTTAAATTAATTTATTTTGAAAAAGGCGAATTCATCTGATGGAATTGATGAAGCCAAATTCATTGAAGATAGCAAATGTCTTGGCAAGGAAAAACTGACTATGGCCGAAGTATCTGAATTCGCTCTGCAGGATAAAATGGAAGCAGCCGAAAAAAATCCTAAATTGAAATGCTTTGCAGCTTGTGTGTTGGAATATGGGAAACTATTGGATGGCTGCTCTGTCATTTATAATATAAAAACGGATGAAGTGAGTGGTGATAAAAAGGAAGAGTTTGCGAAGATAATGGAAAAATGCAAGGATGCTGTCAAAGGGACAGATCGTTGTGAATGTGGATACCAATTGATCAAGTGTATCAATGCAAAGGATAAGAAAGCTTAGTTATGCACAACTATTACCAGGAGCATATATGTTTCAATGTTTTTACGTTATTTTGTTAAAATTGTTTTTATTTTGTGTTGATTATGATTTTGGTAAACTGCTTTAACCATTTTGTTTTTTTATTCTTACGTGGTGTAGTTTTTTTTAAATTTACCAGTGAGTATTCTTTTCATTGTTGTCGTTTGTCTTTTTAATTTTTTTTCCAATAATTCCGAATACGAGTTTTACGAAAAAATATTGGGACAAAAATATGCGCCGTTAATTCTATTGCCTTTCAAAGAACCAAAACAAACTTCGAACCGCAGAATTAGATCTAAAAAATGACGTCTTCGACAAAACGACTTTTTCGTGATCGAAAGTCTTTTTGAGAAAGTGAAGTTCGTAAAGACTGCTCTTCAGCAAGTGTACAAGGTTGATGAGTTCATTCATCAGATTTGCAACTTGGAAGACCAAAAACAGAGCTGTGCTGAATAATTCTTACATTCGAAACAGCATTACGCTAGGTGATCTGAGAATTTTGGTTTTCTGAGGTTCAACATATTCACAATACTGTTTAACATAACACTTTTAATAGCTCATATTTCCCAGTGATATGAAAGACAGATGGTTTACATCATCAGGAGTGGATGTACACCTTCCATTCTTCTTCCGAGTATCAAAAAGATATTGCTGAAAAAGAATGCAGTTAGTTTCTAATGTCTAATGGAACAATGATCTAAATCAATGCATGAGTTTTGTAAGAAGGTTTTCATCTGCTGAACAAAAAACAACTACTAGTAGTTTCTTCGTGGAATATCAATGAGTAGTCAGCTGATGACTTATGTTTTATTTATAGTTTTTATTATGCAGTGGATAAAATATAAAAAAAGTTACATATTTGAAATATTTAATAGTCAAGAATGCAAATAAATGCAATTGAAACAGTAATAAACAAACAAAACAAGTATTTAACTAAGCAGATACTTTTATGAGAACTCAGATACTTACTACAATCAAGATGGAAAAGATAGCTGTAATCTTGTTACTAGCGTTAGTAACTTTTCAAATTCAGGTAAAACATTATTGAACAATTTTTTTTAAATTGACAATTTCCCGTTGGCTTTCAATTCAAACTCCGATTACAGGATGGTTTTACCAAACTAGAACTTCTAAAGTCATTTATCGAAACCAGTGGCTGTCTTGAAAAGGAAAATATTAAACATGAAGATGTTTTTGACATCGAACAGGATTTAGAAAATATCACACAAACAATTCAGAAAAATCCTAAACTTAAATGTTTTGTATCCTGCATTTTGGAGGCAGGTAAATTGATAAATGGATGTTCAGTTATATTTGACCAGGAGTTCGATATTGGGAATGAGAATGGAGATTTAGATAAAATAAATAAATGCAAGGAACTTGTGCAAGGAAAAAGTGATCGCTGTGAGTGTGGATTTATATTTTTGAATGTATTATGAAATTACAAAAATAGTTTAGTTGTTATTAGTTGTTTTATTTACCTCATTTTTGATTAATTACTAGATTTAGAGGGCCTTATATTACGAATATGGATTTATAAACAATCCTCAATATAAAAATTATTTTTTGAGAAGTAACCAAATATATCTTACTTCGAACCGTAATTTTGGCACAGTCATTCTACACTAAAGCATTCCTTTCATCGCAATGCTTTTGTAAAATTTTGAAAAATGGTGCCAATCATACCTAATACATTTTTTTCACACGTATAAATAGTGCTGTGTAAAACACCATATAATATTTTTATGAAAATAGTTCATTACTCAATTATTTGCAATTTCTAACACCATTTTCCTAATACTTGAAAAACATGTTTGAACATTGTAATTCCCAGAACAAACAACGTACACAGAAACTACCATCGGAAGTCCTCCAAAAAATATTTACCGCACTCTTGTTTGTTCTGCTTCTGGTGTGGTATGCATTCTTAAAATGACTGCATTTGTATGTATTTTCCAGTCACGTGATCGTACGTGGCCACAAACATTTTTCTACAACTTCTCCAGAGACAATAAATCCACCAAATGACAGTTGCAGGTTTGTGTCCTCGTCCTGTCATAAGAAGACAACAGAAAAAAAATCTATAAGAAATAAAATAAAGGTAGGTACATCCTAGTACTAGAATGTTGTAATATACAGGAATAGGCAAACGGAAGCACACTTATCCAAAGCACATTGTCAGACGTTCTCGTGAGTGAAACTTAGAATAAAGAAAACTGGGACTTCCGGTACTCACAAAAGTTTCGCATAGTTATAAGCAGATAAACAATTTCGCGAAGCATGTAATAAAATGAGGTAAAGTTATTTAGTTCGTGTTCCTTCTTCTTTGCGCGCCCCTGAAGTCATCCTTCAGTCTTCCATGTGAACTTTACTGTAGCCGCATATTTTATCGAAACTTTGTCGAAAGTTTTCTTTGCCCCGCCAATTTTCGTTCATCGTCAACGTCCTTTCGCTAGGACTATGATAGTTCATGGTGGTCGTTATATTTTATTATTTAAACTTTTCACCGTTACGACGATGTTACATTCTTCCCCCTATTTTACTGTACTATGTCTTGGCGCACGTTTGTCTTCTATGAGGATGACAAGTTGTGGATGTGTGGGTGGGTGGGTGTGCGAGATCATTATTGTTACTGTAATGGTTATTGTTTTTTCCTTTGCTTTTGGTCCTTTAGAGGAGGTCTTCTAAGTGAGCTTTTACCCGTTTATCTGCATTGGCGGTAGGGCTCATATCGTAAATATCAAATGGAGTCAATGAGCCTTGAAAACTACAATTTCCGCCAACCGCAAAACAACTTCAGAGTATGGAGTCTTCAAGTTTTTAACGGGTCGGAAGTAGGTTTGAGAATATGACAAACTATGAATAGTCACAGACGATAATAATCACAGACGATATAATATGAGGTTTGTTTTTCAAAGGGGGGAGGGAATACCATTTATGCTGTATTGGTAAGTTATAGCAGCAGTGAATTCATATGTACCTACAATAATAACGTTTGTGTCGAAATACATTTCTGGAAAAATTTAAGTTTTAATATTTTCAAAAAGGGACGTTATAGTTTAAAAAAATAACGAATGAAAACGCATGTTATAAAAAAAGTACTTCGATAATTGTATGACTAATTTTGATAATATCGTGTTTATTAATTAAAAGTCTAAGCAAAACAACGATTGTAAGATAATCATATTAATTTTATATTATATGTGATTCAAACATTTTCTAAACACATACCATTTGCTTAAATATTTGTTATTTATAAGAATACAAAATTCACAGCTTGTTTATTTTAAATGGTCCTTTTCAATACTGATTAAAAAAGGAAAATAAAAACACAAACATTTCGAGCAACGCTTTAACAATAATTAATATAGCTCATCAAGGAGCAGACGTTGGACTTAATGGCTTTTTAATTCCTTCATATATGTATCTGTATATACTTTGGCTTATCCTCTTCAGCAAAAAATAATAACATATGGTTTCAAAAGGGTCCATATCTACATATCGCATGGCCGCAAGCTTATAATATATGACGAGTTTCCCATGGAGCGTAGAACACCAACAAACAAAAAATTCGAGCTTCATTTTTCATCTGTCCACCAGCGTGCAAAAAAAATCCTACCCCCTCCCCCACCAACAGGTTGGCCCTGACTCCATCCATCCTGCATGAATTTGTTTGATGTTAATTGTTGCAAATCGAAAAGCAAACAAATTGCCAAACAACTCTGCTCCGGCACTCTCGCGTGATATGGGAGTCAAAAGAAGGATCTGGATGCTCGCTTTGGGATTGGAATTCATCCTGCAACTGAATTCGAAATTAATTTGCAGACGTGAATTTTTCAATTTAATGCTCCACGTATGGAGGTGGCTGATGGCAAACACACACACAGCAGTTGGGTACATCGGCCGGGGTAACCCCTTCGCGAGATCACGTTTCGGCTTACCACTACTGCTCTCTTCCTCCCTGGAAATTGAAAACCAAAAAAAAAAGCTGAACGATTTAAAAGGTGAAGCGTTGATGATGCTGGTGTGTTGAATTTAAAACAATTTATTTGTTTGAAACGTGTCTGGACTAACAGATAAGGATATACTACTAACTTCCGCCCCGACTGACCCCTTAGACGACGGACGGGTATAATGTGCCCCAACTGCCAGGGTTCTCATCATACGAATCATTTAGCAATAAGTTCCGGTGATGATGAGCAGGGGGTGTGGAGACGGTACTGCCGCAATTATCTGTAATTTTCTGCGGATTTGGATTTTTCGGTTTTAAAAGCGTCTCGCAGTAAGAATTTATTTCGTCGACAATTTAAGGATATAAAGCGAAAACGTGAATTGATGTGACCAAGAGATACATTAATTTTCCTTGGAAGGGGTAAAGGGTTGCTGTTCTGCGTGTGAAGTGGTCTGGTGCTCATTCGTTATGGAAGAAGCGATGTGAACTGGAAATTGATGGCCACAAATAAATATCTTTGAAGCTTTATTCCTGAATTCTTGATATACTCGTACGTCTCTTGGCTTCTATTTTTCACCATTTTGGTATAATTTTGTGTTATATATATAAGGATGGCCGACATTTTATTGGGTCAAGGCGACACATTTGAGGGGAGCTATAAATTTACTGGAGTTTACATGGGATATAAAAGTTAGGTAGATAAACTTATAGGGGAGTAATGGCATGGATATTTTTTTACTTTAGAGGTATGATTTTAGACGCGATACAAGACATTTTCGTTTGTTGCAAAAAACATCTAAAATGACAGACATAGTGCAAACGATGTGGAAACATGTGAACTTATGAGCAGTCTTGGCGAGACGGGTATCATGGGTGAATTCTTTAAAGAGACGATTTTAATTGGATACCTCGAATTGGCATTTGTTAAAAAACCCCGTAACGTGAAGATATGAAACATTGCTTCGATATTAATAAGGTAGAATGGTTTCAATGATTTTTCTATAGAATGGCCCAGAAAGTAGTTACTCATCTACCAACGAGTAAAAATATTAACGATTATAAATCAATTATAATCGATAAGACAGCTCTTGAAATATCAAGCTTAGTAATTTACTTTTTCCAAAATAATGTTAAAATGTGTTCCACTCTTCGGTTAGATATGTCATCAAATCAGTGGTAGAATAATTGCTGAAAAGCGGTATTGATGGTGATCAAGAATCTTTCGAGCTTAGAACCATTTCTTCTGCTGAAGATAAAGAGTAATTTATTAGTTATGCAAGAATGGAAGGGACTTACAGTTTAACGCCGAGTCCGAACGGCTAAATGAGATGCACTTTGTCGAGACAAATTTTACTCCTAGACGTTTTGTCAGTTCCTCGTAAGAGGCAGTACCCCGGAAAAGATGGCGGCTAAATAATCAATTGAGGAATTAAGTCCTATCGACAAGGAGATGGTATACAAAACTCGCGATGGTACCTCCATTAAAAGATTTTTAATATTTTTTTTCAAAATTCACGTTTATCTGAAACCAAAGGTTCATTCAAATACAATATATTAAACGTTTCCGATCAACAATTAAAAAACAATTGAACTCGCAACTATCAAAATGTTTAACTAACGTGTGGATCATTTGGTACTTTAGGCTTGAATATGATGGTTGCGTGCATTTCAAATGGAATTGGCCGTGAATTAAAAACAACATTAACTGAATCACCTGAATCAATCACTTGCCTGTGAATATACATATGATCCGATCATTTTAGTTTACACACACCTTGCTTCCGAGGTTTCATTTAAAAACCAATTAAAAAGTCTCCATTTGTAAACATTTATCGAACACGAGTGAGAAAATAATAGTCTGCCTGAGTCTGAGAAACAGAAATTACAATATTTATGAAGGTAAGTAGGTACCTATCTGCTATATTTTTTTTAATTATACACGGTTTTATGCAACATTCGATGACGCCAACGTCCGAAGAGAAGACCGGCCGGCTTTTATGACCTTTTTGTCGCATTTCAATGCCACCGCCTGTCGGCATCGGCCGGCGTCGTCGCTAAAATCAATTAAATTATTATCAGATACTTGTATCTCACAGAATTAAAAAAAAAACAAGTCAATTATTATTCAACAAGTAGCTGAATTAAATTTGTGGTTGAATTGTTGAATAATAAAATACTAGGTCTAGAGAGATGATGGGGAAGTCATTATATGCTTCTATCTATCTTTTTTTTGTTTCAATAGAGTTCGCTGACTCAGTTTTTGTATGTTTATCCAAGCTTATTTTTAGCCAAGCTTATCGTCTATTGAACGATGCTAAGATGTTTTACTATTGGTGGAAAAATTGGATCAATTTTTATAAGGTTTTCAGAAATTAAAACAAACACTTTTTTCGGTCAAAATGCAAATTTAGATATTTGAATATATGCCCGTCACCGTTCTTGATCATTTGGCATATTATTTCAATAAAAGTTAAGTGGTCAATGTTGTGTTTATGGATAGCTTTTGAAGTAAGACTTATTTGATGAGATTAGCAAATAGTTCTTGCTTGGTTTATGGGTTATGAAGAGTTCGTCTTAATAAACAACGATACTTTTTGAATTCCGAAATTGAAATAATTCCATTGGTTTAATTATTTTTATATTAAAAATATAATTTCAGATTTTTATTTCTTCTGCATAATTTTTAGCTATTAAATAATTAAATATAGAAAACACAATATTTTAAATTGCGCCAGAGAATATAAAGCGATTTTTTTTGCCAACGACCTTGGCTCTGATAAAGCATCGCTTCCCGTGAGATCAGAGAAATCAACCATCGTTGCGCTTGGTTAGTAGAAAGATGGAGGACCGTCCAAAAACCAACTGCGTGCTGTTGACATGTGTTATGTGTTTTCTGTTTTCCGTTCTCCTTCTGTCTTCTCTTCTGTCCTGTATAAATGTCGTCTTGTCCTACGGAGTAGATTAAAATGTAATGTAATGTAAAGTGATTTTAATTTTAATTTAATTTTTACTATTTACTATTTACTATTTGTCAAGTTATGCATTTGTATAAAAAATCTAAGTATCAAACATGACATTACGATAATAGGGAAGTCGAAAAAAGTGGGTTAGAAAATTCTGTCCGTCTGTCTGTCTGTCTTTCCGTATCGATTCCTACAGCCTAAGCGGTTGGGCCGATTTGATTTAAACTTGATATATAGTATTTTTAGAGTACTCTACCCGACTGTTTTTCGAGTTGCCATTCTATCTATCATTTAGTTTTAATGGATTTTTCAGAAAAAGTTTTATAACGGTACCTCCCACATGACCGGTTTTTTTTAAATCTGACTTTCTCGTTAAATAATTGACGGATTTTGATGAAATTTTCAAAATATGTAGTGTTTTATGATTTAAATAATATTGCTTATTAAAATTTTCAAAAACATTTTTCTTTTAATTTTTAAAAAAACTTAATTTTTTTTTTTAATATTTTATAAACGAATCTATAGTTTTTTTTAATTTTTCTCCTCGAATAAACTAAAGATTTCTTAAAATTGACACAATCAAAAATTTTTTTAAAATATGTTTTCGAAATTTTTTTTTCAAAAAAACATTTTTTTTTGAAAAAAACTGGTCGAACGATTAAGAAATGAAAAATTCATAAAATAGAAAACAACAAAAGAAATAAGATGGCTTACAACATTTTTTCCAAAAAACGTTATGAATAGTGTTTTTTTGATTTCATAAGAAAATTATTTGAACGTGCGATCCAGTCGTGCAATTTATTTTTCTTACCACCGGACGACATACGAAAACGACAACTAGAAAAAGTCATCCTACTTCAATACGGCATTTCAAGTTTAAGCCCACTAAATGTTTAGTAATAACAAAGTAAATGCCATTAATTAATTGGAGATGAGCTACGAGCCTGATGTTGGAGTATGACGCTCCATTATGCACCCAGGCAAACGAATTGACCTCATACACTTAAGTCCCTTGCCTAGACCTCGAACATTATTGTGGTGGAAATTGGATGGAGGTCGAAGATATTAAATATTACAAAGATATAATGTTTGCAGAAGTTTGGCAAGATCATGAGGAGAAATCCGAGATTTGTATCTTATTAATTTTGTTTTTATTTTTAATTGTAACCGGATTCTAATAAAAGAAAGAGAAAAACTTAAAACGTCAGAACGTTCCTTGTCTTAAGCTTAAAAGAACGAGCACAGAAGAAAAACATACTCTTGACCACAGGAAAAGACAATTGGACATTTTATGATCAAAACTTGGCAAACACGCCACCATCGCACAAAATAACAGAACAAGTTCCCCGATAGTTTCAAAGGTGGAATTGCCAACGGCAATGATCTTCGAATGACCAAAATTAATGAAGCCAACAGGAGTAGATGGTAAGCCCAATATTGACTAAGACATGTCCCTGTTTACCTTACATTACCTTACCTTAGGTGGCGCTATAGTCCGGAATGGACCTGGGCCTCAACCAAAAACCTTCTCCAGCCAGCTCGGTCCCTAGCTAGCTCCCTCCAGTTTCACACGCGGAGTCGGTTGAGGTCCTCTTCCACTTGTGTGCGCCACCTGAGTCCCTCTGGGGTGGATTTGGAGATTCCGGGCCGGAGCCATTTCCCTGTTAAAGAAACCGAATAATGCAAATTATCTAGTGTGTTGAAAGACAGCTGTATACATCGATATAGTTCCAATTCGGTGAATTTTTTTCCATTTTTTTTTCAAGTTTTTTAAATTATTTTTTGGTGTCCAATGGAACAATTCTAATTAACGGTTGCCTGACTCATAAATGAAGCTTCTCCAATTGTGTATAAGTAAACCACTGTTTTATATGTACTTTGTGGCATGCTTACTGGCAAGTTAAACAAAGATAAGAAACCCCGCAGGAGTGTCCGAAGATTTCCTCATTCAAAGTTGGTGTACACTTAAGTTCTTATATCAATTTCTCTTTCCTGACGATGGAGCCATCATAAGTAAAGATCCTAAATCCTTGAAACGAGCACTTGATGTTTGATGTTCTAGAAGAAAATGAATACCGCATAAGAGCGTACGACTGAATGCCTATTATTCCTCTATTTGTGATGCATACGGGCCTATTCTGGACATTTATTTGCAATCAAAAGTTCTTCCCCATTGCGAAAAGTTTATATATCAGTGATCTACGATCAATTGCAAAGGATTTGTGATGACAATATCAAGCATCGCGTACTTGTATTAGGCCCCCTAACCTGAACTGAAAGTAAGGCCCTACACAGCCGATTTTCCAGTGCACAGGAAAGCAGCTAAAAAAATTTTGTGGGATATCGGAAAAGTTTCAATCATCTTAAGCTTTTATTCAAATACTTTCCTTTTATGGCCGACAATATGAAGGAAGTGGCGTTGAAGTTAGTAAGAGGTTGAGAAGAGCTACCAGAAAACAGTTGAAGATGACGAAGCTTCTTTACACAATAGTGTATCTACGAATATGTATATTTTAATCTCTCTCCTGACCAAAAATACATTAAGGAAGCTTTAAGATACTTAAATTTATAATTTCATATGCGTCTGAAATGTCATACAAATATTTGAATGTCAATTTCTACAATAATTTAAATAAACGTACCTATTTTCACAACAACTTTTATATCATTTAAATCCACTGCTTAGATATAATACATAACTTTAATTACCATTTCATCCATAAATGAAAATATAATGTCCATAAAAAATATTTTTTTTTTTGAATAATGTGCCAAATAAGCGTTTATGTCACGTAAGTGCTCTTAAAATTTATATGTCTACATATGAGTTGAGTTTAAATGATGACCACGTTGTTTATACTTTTGAAAGCACACAAGCAAATTATATCACCTTTATTTTTATGGCTTTTTAACATTCTGACTTCGTTTTTTGCGACACTTGACAAAGGAAATTAAAAGGCTTGAAGCTTACAAGTTTCCATAAGTTTCTATACCGTTGAGATACTATTCAAGCCTTACTGGTACAAATAAGACTCATGTTCTATTTGCATCATTGGTAAAGAACACTTAATGGACTTATGTATATTGATCATTTTTCGGACAAAGGTGTTTGAACCTCTTACTAAGTCTATGTATTGAAAGTTGTGTTTATCTTCTATGAAAGCTCAAGCACCTATGATGTTTTTGCAAAAACCATAGCTGATTTGGGGATTTATTTATTTTTTTTTCAACTGTTTATCAATAGTTTATTGAAAGCAGTGATTCAGCACTGAGTGCTTATAAAAAAATACCATTGAGGCAGTTTTTACTTATGATATCAAAAGGCGGCTTAGTTCGTCTACAGGAAAACAATACTAGCTTGCGATTTTTTCTCTACTTTGTGTTCTTTAAGTTCCCTTAACTACTTAAAGCAAGACTCCATGACTATGTGTACATATTTTTTCTGTAGTACAACTTTTTGTACTTGTATCTGTGAATTACAATAGAACAACACTTAACACTTAAGATCATATTTATGGTATAAAAACTCCGAAGGTACCTAGACAATTCATCAGTTCTTACTTAATACTCTTAGAAGCATCTTCCTCTTAAAAAAAGTTTAAACAAACCCAAATTCAAAATGAAATTCCTGATTGTTGTTGCTTTTGTTACCATTATCGTTGCTGTTAACGTAAGTTTTCAAAAATGAAACATTATTTTAATTTAAAGTCTTAAAGTCAACTCTTTCGATAAGGCTGCTAGCGTTGACATCCCAGATGCTCACAAAGAAAAGGCAAAACAATATGTTGATGAATGTAGAGAGGAATTCTTAATTCCTGATGAGGAGTTCGAAAAACTAAAGAATGGTGAAAATTTTGAAGCCAGTGAGAACGCCAAGTGCTTCGCCAATTGTTTCCAAGAGAAAGCTGAGATTTTGAAGGATGGTGTATTTCAGGAGGCAACAGTTTTAGCCAAGTTCGCTACTAGTATTGGTGAAGAAAAGGCCAAGTCTATTATTGAGGCTTGCCGTGGTGAGTCTGGAAGTGGAAAGTGTGAGACTGCATTTAAATTGCACCAATGTTACAAGGCAAACAAGGCTTACTAAAATGTACTTTCTTGAACAAATGAAAATTAATAAAAAAAAATAAAAAGATGTGAATGAATTTCGTGTTTTAATCAAAAACTTATTTAAGAAAAAAATCAATTTACATATTTATAATTAATTTAATTGAGCAGTTATATAACTTAACGGGATAAATATATACATATAAGTCATTTTGAATAGGTATAACGTCAGTGGTAAAGTATTTCTTTTTAATACAACGTGCAACTTAGTTTGATACTTTTCCCAACAAAATCGTACTAACCAGAAATTTATTTATTTAAGTTAATACCAAATACCACATTGCCTTAAACAAGGAATAAATGTTGTTGCTGTCGAAAATGCTCGACTAATAATTGAGTGTTAAATTTTAATCAAAATCATTTCAACATTTCGCATTTTGTTGAAAAATATGGCTGATGTTACAAAATTGTTTTTTTTTTTATATATATATAATTTAGATTTTATTCCAAAAGTGTTTAGAATTAGTTCCTAAACTGTGGAATTTTAAAAAAAAGACTTCAATTTTCTGACTTCTTTCTATGCGACAAAGGAAATTAAATAGCTTCAAGCTAAAAAGTTTCCATAAGCTTCTATACCGTTGAGATGCTATTCAAGCCTTAGTGCTACAAATAAATCTTATGTTCTTTTGGCATCATTGGCGAAGACTTAATGGACTTATATTGATCTTTTTCGGACATAGGTGTTTGAACTTTTTACCCAGTCTATACATTGAAATTGAAAGTAATGTTGATCTTCTATGAAAGCTCAAATACGTTCAATTGTTTTGCAAAACCCCAGCCTATTTGGGGATTTATTTGTTTTTCTTTTGAAAGCAGTGATTCAGCAAAATAATGATCGAGTGGTAACAAAACATTATCATAGAGGTAGTTTCAACTCATGATATCAAAAGGTGCCTTAGGTCGTCTACCTGAAAACAATTCTAGCTTGCCACGAACTTTTTATCTACTTTTTGTTCTTGAGGTTCCCTTAACCACTTAAAGCAAGACCGCATGACTAAGTATACATATTTTGTTTGTTTTTCTTTTCCTGTACTTCAAATTTGTGTGAATTACAAAAGTACAACAATCACTTAACTGTAAGATGATATTTAGGGTATAAAAACTCAGGAGGTACCCAGCCTATTCATCAGTATCAACTCAATACCCTTCGCAGAATCTTAATCTCAAAAAGTATAAACAAACTCAAATTCAAAATGAAGTTAAGTTGTTAAGGTAAGTTTTGAAAAATTCACCATTTTTTTTTTAAGTCAATTATTTCGATTAGGCTGCTACCGTTGACATCCCAGATGCTCAAAAGGAAAAGGTAAAACAATACGTTGCCGAATGTAGAGAAGAATTCAGTATGCCTGATGAGAAATTCGAAAAACTAAAGAATGGTGAAAACTTTGAAGCCAGTGAGAACGCCAAGTGTTTCATCAATTGTTTCCAAGAGAAAGTTGGACTTCTAAAGGATGGTGTGTTTCAGGAGGCAAACATTTTAGCCAAATTTGCTACTAGTATTGTTGGCGAAGAACAGATTAAAGCTATCATTGCGGCTTGCCGTGGTGTATCTGGAAGTGGCAAGTGTGAGATTGCATATAAATTGCACCAATGCTACAAGGCAAACAAGGCTTATTGAAATGTACGTTTTTTTGAAAAACGAAAATTAATAAAAATAAAAATATAAATTTCGTGTTTTATACAAGAACTTAATTATGACAAAAATGGATAAACAAAATAATTAATGTTTAGTTGTTTTGTTGCAGTAATGTAAAATAACATAACATAACATATCATAACGGAGATAAATATTTCAATATGAAAGACATAACGTGCATGTACATAGAGGAACGTCCTCAGTAAATGCAAAGTACAACGTGCAACTAAACCCCGATTTTTTCAGAAAAAACGTACTGTGTCAATTACTTTGACCAGAAGTTGTAATTTTTATTTTTTATTTTTATAACTTAACAATTAAATTGCTGTAACAGATGTTGCATTATAAAACAATTTTTATTGTTTGTGTTATGAAATCTTTGTTTTCAAACAGATATGTTAAATTTTTATTCTCGCTTTTAAAAACTTAAATGATTAGAATAAAAGTAAATAAATAAAATAATAAATCAATTTAATATGCTTTTTGTTAGAAAAGCGTGCACACTTAATTTATAAACTGTGGAAAAAACAAAAAACAATTGTGAACATTTTTATTCAGTTGTTAGTCTTTAAATGAATAAATTAATGCCACGTTTTCAATGCAGTTTATTGTAATTAATAAAACACATACGAAATAACATGACTCATGCTGACAAGAAAAGTAACGCGTTACGCTAACCGCGATATTGTGGTTTTTTCAACCAAAATCGATCGCAAACGTATTCTGAGCACTAGGCGAACATCAGATGTACGTTTGTATGCATGTATGTGGAGTATGTACTCCTCCACCGCCCAACGGATTTTAATGAAAGGGATCATTCCCGTGAATATTTGGTCCCGCTAGTATTATTTTCAATTTCACATTAAAACATGTTTTTTTCTAGGGCGTAATAACGCGCGTCGGGTGTTAAATATAAAACTGATGCCGATGGGTACTAAGTTGTTGGTACAATAGTATTTTTGGTACTATATTTGGTACTAGAATTTGTACTTAGTAGTAGATTTAGTACTATGTTTTTAACGTAATAAGCGGAATTTTATATGGTGTGAGTAAACGTGCTGTATGTTAGTGTTGTAAAATAAATGCTGGTGTGCCCCAGGGCTCTGTTTTGTCTCCGACTCTTTACCTTATATTTATCAATGACTTATTTTCTGAAACAACTAATCCAATCAATTGTTTTGCTGACGACAGTACTCTCAGCTTTTCATATTCGTTTCCAGATTCACATCCATGTTCTTCTGTTGAACTGCAACGGCAGCGTATGATAAGTTCATTAAATTCTGATCTTGACAGCATTGTACAATGGGGTATAAGAAATCGCGTAGAATTTATTGCTTCTAAAATTCAATGTTGTCTTTTGTCGTTAAAACAAAACATACCTTCAATTGCCACTATCCACTATCATTGAAGAAACATAACACCTCTCAGTTCTCGGTATGTGCATTATAGACCACCTTCTGTCTACGTTGAAAATATATAAGGTTTTTGTCTCTACAATTAGTTTTACACAGACTAATTGTATTTATAGTTCAAACGGGAAAGAGACTGGCGAAGAAAAAAACGTGTTTCTTACCGCAATCAAAACACCTTCACCCACTTATTTTGCATTACCATTATGACGATCTTTTCTATAAACTAGGAACTCTGGGGAAAATAGTTCTGTGTCCAAGAAACTTGAATTGAAAATGCAGGTACATATGTAGGCGCAAGAAAAACCGCAACCCAAGTTTTCAAAAGTTTTTGAAAACTTGGTGGTTGGGTCGAACTACTGAAAATCTCTGATCAAAATGTTCATTAAAATTAATTTGTGTACTGTTAACGTTTCAGGTTTCACCCATCAATCACCCATTTTTATTCACAGCTACAACGGTGGTGGATTATCATTTTAGGGGTTGAAAATGAAGGAATTTCTTGGCATTCTCTCGCTTTGACTATTTTAAGCGAACTGACTGATGTTTATTTTTATGGGAATAAAGAATAAACACCTTGATCTACCAATATACAACAACCTTTTTTTTTCGTGCAGACGCATTGGTTCATTTATAGGTAAGAGTTACAAGAAACCAGTTTTATGAACAAGTTGATCCATATAAACCCACAATTAATTACATGGACAAATAAATTTGTAGTTCGAACGATTTTCGCACCGGAATTTGGTGCTGTTCTGCTCTTTTCCTTCTATTTTTTGTTGTTGTTGTTATTACATGTGTTCTGCTTTCTACTCTCTACCCTGGCTGGTTCTGTCTTATGTCTGATATTTTGTGTGCCTTTCTATCTCATTTTGGTTGCCTCATTCCCAATTCTACCGACTGATAGGGCGATTGGTGAACATACTTCATAGAAAACGAAATGAACCTAAAAAACTTCATAAAAGAAACAACCTTTAAACAATTCAATTGGCACCGTACCTCGTAAAAAACCAGACTGGTTTGCTCCAAATTAAGTGTGGGGGAACTAATGTAAACGAACCCCAAATATCATATTCTAGTATTAGAATATATTTAGGACTTTAGTAGTAGATCTAAAATATGATTACATATCTATCTGTCACTAGAGAAGTTTCTGAAAAAACCAAAAATATGACAGTCTCTTCAAATTGCGATCTACTGCACTTTTAGTTTTTGTCAGGCTCATTAATGACATAATAATTAAATAAATAAAATCGATCGCAAACGTATTCTGAGCACTAGGCGAACATCAGATGTACGTTTGTATGCATGTATGTGGAGTATGTACTCCTCCACCGCCCAACGGATTTTAATGAAAGGGATCATTCCCGTGAATATTTGGTCCCGCTAGTATTATTTTCAATTTCACATTAAAACATGTTTTTTTCTAGGGCGTAATAACGCGCGTCGGGTGTTAAATATAAAACTGATGCCGATGGGTACTAAGTTGTTGGTACAATAGTATTTTTGGTACTATATTTGGTACTAGATTTTGTACTTAGTAGTAGATTTAGTACTATGTTTTTAACGTAATAAGCGGAATTTTATATGGTGTGAGTAAACGTGCTGTATGTTAGTGTTGTAAAATAAATGCTGGTGTGCCCCAGGGCTCTGTTTTGTCTCCGACTCTTTACCTTATATTTATCAATGACTTATTATCTGAAACAACTAATCCAATCAATTGTTTTGCTGACGACAGTACTCTCAGCTTTTCATATTCGTTTCCAGATTCACATCCATGTTCTTCTGTTGAACTGCAACGGCAGCGTATGATAAGTTCATTAAATTCTGATCTTGACAGCATTGTACAATGGGGTATAAGAAATCGCGTAGAATTTATTGCTTCTAAAATTCAATGTTGTCTTTTGTCGTTAAAGCAAAACATACCTTCAATTGCCACTATCCACTATCATTGAAGAAACATAACACCTCTCAGTTCTCGGTATGTGCATTATAGACCACCTTCTGTGGAATGACCACATATTTGACATCGCAAAGAATGCTGCGAGGTGTTTAGGTTTCCTTCGAAGATGCAAGAAGTTCTTCACCCCGTCTGTTTTGGTTATAGTATATAAAGCATATATTCGACCGAAACTTGAGTATAATTCCCATATTTGGGCAGGCGCTCCTATAACCCAATTGAGTTTTCTAGATAGAATTCAAAAAAGAGCTTTGAAAATGATAGGCGATCGAACAATAACAGAAACATTTACATCTCTTGAGCACCGCCGTAATGTTTCGTGCCTTTCATTATTCTATCGTTATTTTTACAAACAATGCTCTAGCGAAATAGCCAGCTGCATTCCTCCCCTGAAACGATTCAACCGTAATACTCGAACTGCTAGGAATGCCCATCAGTTTACCCTTGAGCCTAACTTCGGACGTACTGTTAAGTATAGAGATTCTTTCTTTAGTCGTACCACACGAATGTTGAATGCTTTGCCAGGCTCTGTTTTTCCCTCCCATTTTGATATGCAGAACTTTTTAAAACTAATGTGCATCGGTATCTCCACTTTTATCCCTCCTCATTTCCTTAATGCTCGTGCGGTGTTTAAACATTTTAAGGGAACACACAAACCCCTTTCGCGCGTGTAAATTATAAAAAAAAAAAAAAAAAAAAAAAAAAAAAAAAAAAACATATCAGATTTTTACTAAAAAGTACCATACTCTAACAGACAACTTGTTCAAAATGTTTTGGAATTCAAGATAATTAGAAATGGGCCTATAAGTTGCAATGTCAGCTTTCCTCATTTCTTGAATATAGGAGTAAGAAAGGCCTTTTTCCTTGGAAATTTTCCTACTTTAAGTGAAAGCTCAAACATAAACCTGAGGACTGAACTACAGAATGCTTACACTTGTTTAATACTATTGGGGGAATTTCATTATCCAGCTGAACAATCATCATTGTGAAAAAATGTTCATCAAATTAAATTGTTTTTTTTAACAAAAGAATCACGAAAGGCGTTAAAAAAATATCGACAGTTTTTTCTAACTGAATGTTATTATATGCGAAGAAAGCCATCTGACTTTTTCTTTAAATTAACAAGCTTCCAAAATCTCTTAGGGTCATCTTTTAAAGTAAAACCCATATCATATACAGATTATTAAAATCGTCAAAAGCTTGTTTATAATTGGTGTAATCCGTTGGAGAAAGAGTTTTAAGGTAAGCCTTCCATGCTTTATTTCTTGTATTACGAAGAGTCCGTTGTAGCTCTTTCGTGTACCATGGGTGAATAGTGTTTGTATTATTCGATTTTTTTAAAGTCCGAAATGTTTTCAGAAATTTGATCACTCAAGTCGAGAAAAATATCCAGTGACGGAAGGTAGTTATCTATATTAGTGATACCATATCTAGATTCTATTAAATCGAGAGTTCGATTTTTTTAGTTTGTAATACAGCTTATTTGCTGTAAGTTAGTGGAAATAAGTGTATCAAGAAAAGAAAGTTTCATTTGAAGGTTCTAAGTAGGATTTATCTTCAGAAGGAGTCCAATCAATGTTAGGTAAATTAAAATCTCCTAAAAGTAAAATATTGTTATCCGAGCAGGATAATTCAATAATAAAATCAATTGCCATGGAAAGTTCCAAAAACGGAAGATAAACTTTTTGATGATATGTCTACTTGTCTACGTTGAAAATATATAAAGTTTTTGTCTCTACAATTAGTTTTACACAGACTAATTGTATTTATAGTTCAAACGGGAAAGAGACTGGCGAAGAAAAAAACGTGTTTCTTACCGCAATCAAAACACCTTCACCCACTTATTTTGCATTACCATTATGACGATCTTTTCTATAAACTAGGAACTCTGGGGAAAATAGTTCTGTGTCCAAGAAACTTGAATTGAAAATGCAGGTACATATGTAGGCGCAAGAAAAACCGCAACCCAAGTTTTCAAAAGTTTTTGAAAACTTGGTGGTTGGGTCGAACTACTGAAAATCTCTGATCAAAATGTTCATTAAAATTAATTTGTGTACTGTTAACGTTTCAGGTTTCACCCATCAATCACCCATTTTTATTCACAGCTACAACGGTGGTGGATTATCATTTTAGGGGTTGAAAATGAAGGAATTTCTTGGCGTTCTCTCGCTTTGACTATTTTAAGCGAACTGACTGATGTTTATTTTTATGGGAATAAAGAATAAACACCTTGATCTACCAATATACAACAACCTTTTTTTTTCGTGCAGACGCATTGGTTCATTTATAGGTAAGAGTTACAAGAAACCAGTTTTATGAACAAGTTGATCCATATAAACCCACAATTAATTACATGGACAAATAAATTTGTAGTTCGAACGATTTTCGCACCGGAATTTGGTGCTGTTCTGCTCTTTTCCTTCTATTTTTTGTTGTTGTTGTTATTACATGTGTTCTGCTTTCTACTCTCTACTCAGGCTGGTTCTGTCTTATGTCTGATATTTTGTGTGCCTTTCTATCTCATTTTGGTTGCCTCATTCCCAATTCTACCGACTGATAGGGCGATTGGTGAACATACTTCATAGAAAACGAAATGAACCTAAAAAACTTCATAAAAGAAACAACCTTTAAACAATTCAATTGGCACCGTACCTTAGTTTTTTTTTCACTTTTCCTTTTTCGCGAAAAAAATTACAATTCCTTAAATGGGCGATCAGCTTGTGTGACACCAAACGCCATCCTTTTCTGTAAAAGGTCCACAAACCAAAAAATAAAACTCTAATTGTTACATACGTTTTCTAAGTTAATGTAAAAACGATAAATATTGAAAAAAAATAAAAAAATTAAAACAAAATTATTAGTAAGTTACTTTCCTTATAAAGTCAATCGATATTTTAGCTTTTTTAATCAGCGATAAGTGTATTAAAAAACAATTTTTTTTAAACTATAGTCTTATGAAATTACGCACCAAAAAATGAAAAAAGACCCCAAAAATGAAATGAAAGAAGACCCCAATTTTTTTGAAAAAATAAAAAAATAAAAAAAATAAAAACCTTTACACACTTAGGCTAAACTAGTTTTGCCTAGGCATTTCTTGAGATTTTATCTCCCAATCAGTATATGAGGCATGAGGTATGAGGGGCATGCTGCCCCTCTGCAACTCCTCTGCTTGGGATCACTATAGGATTTGGAGTATGTTCCAGCTCATGAACCAATAAGTGAAGCAGATGTGCTTAGACGTTCCGAGCGGCCTCGTAAAAAACCAGACTGGTTTGCTCCAAATTAAGTGTGGGGGAACTAATGTAAACGAACCCCAAATATCATATTCTAGTATTAGAATATATTTAGGACTTTAGTAGTAGATCTAAAATATGATTACATACCTATCTGTCACTAGAGAAGTTTCTGAAAAAACCAAAAATATGACAGTCTCTTCAAATTGCGATCTACTGCACTTTTAGTTTTTGTCAGGCTCATTAATGAATTAATAATTAAATAAATAGAATTGAAATTATTCTAAAAGCTCTTGAGTTTCACTTATTAAACATCAACAATATCGAAAATTGAAGAAGTGACACCTGTTAAAACACGGTAAAATTAAGAACTGTGGAACTGCGAATGGCAATGATCTTCGAATGACTGAAATTAAGGAAGCCAACAGGAGTCGATGGTAGGTACAATATTGACTAAGACATCTTCCTGTTTACAGTACCTTATCTTATGTGGCGCTATAGTCTGGGATGGACCTGGGCCTCAACCAACAAGCTCCCTAGCCAGCTCGGTCTTAAGCTAGCTGCCTCCAGTTTCACACGCGGAGTCGGTTGAGATACTGTTTCACTTGTGTGCACCACCTGAGTCCCTCTGAAGATTTTCTGGGCCGTAGTCATCTCCGTGTTAAAGAACGCGAATAATGCAAATTATCTAGTGAGTTGAAAGACAGCTGTGTGCATCGAGATAGTTCCAATTCGGTGAATTTACTTCCATTTTCCAAGAATTCAGTTCAGATTAAGGCACAGCATGAGTTTTTTAAATTATGTTTTGATGTCCAATGGAACAATGCTAATTAACGGCTGCCTCACTGTTAAATGAAGCTTCCTCAATTGTTTATAAGTAAACCACTGTTTTATACATATGTTTTATACATTAAAAACCTCGCAGGAGTCTCCGAAGATTTCCTCATTCAAAGGTTGTGTACACCAACGAAGTGCCTTAAGTTCTTTGCTCTTTATTACAGTCCTTGACTTACTACTAAAAGGTAAGCTGACGATTTATGAACCTGAAAGTATATCAATTAAATCCTAAATCTTTGCAACCAGCACTTGATGTTTGATATTCTACAAGGAAATACAACGTAAGAGCGTAAACAACAGAATACATATAATCCTTTTATGTTGTGATTCATACAGGCCTTCTCTGGACATTTATTTGAATTTAAATTTCCTCATTGCGAAAAGTTTAAATATCTGTGATCTACGATCAATTGCAAAGGATTTGTGATGACAATATCAAGCATCGCGTACTTGTATTAGGCCCCCTAAGCCCTAACCTGAACTGAAAGTAATGCCCTACACAGCCGATTTTCCGGTGCACAGGAAAGCAGCTAAAGAATTTTTGTGGGATATCGGAAATGTTTCAATCATCTTAAGCTCTTATTCAAATCCTTTCCTTTTATGGCCGACTATAATACGAAGGAAGTGGCGTTGAAGCTAGTAAGAGGTTGAGAAGAGCTACCAGAAAACAGTTGAAGATGACGAAGCTTCTTTACACAATAGTGTATCTACGAATATGTATATTTTAATCTCTCTCCTGACCAAAAATACATTAAGGAAGCTTTAAGATACTTAAATTTATAATTTCATATGCGTCTGAAATGTCATACAAATATTTGAATGTCAATTTCTACAATAATTTAAATAAACGTACCTATTTTCACAACAACTTTTAAATCATTTAAATCCACTGCTTAGATATAATACATAACTTTAATTACCATTTCATCCATAAATGAAAATATAATGTCCATAAAAAATATTTTTTTTTTGAATAATGTGCCAAATAAGCGTTTATGTCACGTAAATGCTCTTAAAATTTATATGTCTACATATGAGTTGAGTTTAAATGATGACCACGTTGTTTATACTTTTGAAAGCACACAAGCAAATTATATCACCTTTATTTTTATGGCTTTTTAACATTCTGACTTCGTTTTTTGCGACACTTGACAAAGGAAATTAAAAGGCTTGAAGCTTACAAGTTTCCATAAGTTTCTATACCGTTGAGATACTATTCAAGCCTTACTGGTACAAATAAGACTCATGTTCTATTTGCATCATTGGTAAAGAACACTTAATGGACTTATGTATATTGATCATTTTTCGGACAAAGGTGTTTGAACCTCTTACTAAGTCTATGTATTGAAAGTTGTGTTTATCTTCTATGAAAGCTCAAGCACCTATGATGTTTTTGCAAAAACCATAGCTGATTTGGGGATTTATTTATTTTTTTTTCAACTGTTTATCAATAGTTTATTGAAAGCAGTGATTCAGCACTGAGTGCTTATAAAAAAATACCATTGAGGCAGTTTTTACTTATGATATCAAAAGGCGGCTTAGTTCGTCTACAGGAAAACAATACTAGCTTGCGATTTTTTCTCTACTTTGTGTTCTTTAAGTTCCCTTAACTACTTAAAGCAAGACTCCATGACTATGTGTACATATTTTTTCTGTAGTACAACTTTTTGTACTTGTATCTGTGAATTACAATAGAACAACACTTAACACTTAAGATCATATTTATGGTATAAAAACTCCGAAGGTACCTAGACAATTCATCAGTTCTTACTTAATACTCTTAGAAGCATCTTCCTCTTAAAAAAAGTTTAAACAAACCCAAATTCAAAATGAAATTCCTGATTGTTGTTGCTTTTGTTACCATTATCGTTGCTGTTAACGTAAGTTTTCAAAAATGAAACATTATTTTAATTTAAAGTCTTAAAGTCAACTCTTTCGATAAGGCTGCTAGCGTTGACATCCCAGATGCTCACAAAGAAAAGGCAAAACAATATGTTGATGAATGTAGAGAGGAATTCTTAATTCCTGATGAGGAGTTCGAAAAACTAAAGAATGGTGAAAATTTTGAAGCCAGTGAGAACGCCAAGTGCTTCGCCAATTGTTTCCAAGAGAAAGCTGAGATTTTGAAGGATGGTGTATTTCAGGAGGCAACAGTTTTAGCCAAGTTCGCTACTAGTATTGGTGAAGAAAAGGCCAAGTCTATTATTGAGGCTTGCCGTGGTGAGTCTGGAAGTGGAAAGTGTGAGACTGCATTTAAATTGCACCAATGTTACAAGGCAAACAAGGCTTACTAAAATGTACTTTCTTGAACAAATGAAAATTAAAAAAAAAAATAAAAAGATGTGAATGAATTTCGTGTTTTAATCAAAAACTTATTTAAGAAAAAAATCAATTTACATATTTATAATTAATTTAATTGAGCAGTTATATAACTTAACGGGATAAATATATACATATAAGTCATTTTGAATAGGTATAACGTCAGTGGTAAAGTATTTCTTTTTAATACAACGTGCAACTTAGTTTGTTACTTTTCCCAACAAAATCGTACTAACCAGAAATTTATTTATTTAAGTTAATACCAAATACCAAATTGCCTTAAACAAGGAATAAATGTTGTTGCTGTCGAAAATGCTCGACTAATAATTGAGTGTTAAATTTTAATCAAAATCATTTCAACATTTCGTATTTTGTTGAAAAATATGGCTGATGTTACAAAATTGTTTTTTTTTATATATATATAATTTAGATTTTATTCCAAAAGTGTTTAGAATTAGTTCCTAAACTGTGGAATTTTAAAAAAAAGACTTCAATTTTCTGACTTCTTTCTATGCGACAAAGGAAATTAAATAGCTTCAAGCTAAAAAGTTTCCATAAGCTTCTATACCGTTGAGATGCTATTCAAGCCATCATGGCATCATTGGCGAAGACTTAATGGACTTATATTGATCTTTTTCGGACATAGGTGTTTGAACTTTTTACCCAGTCTATACATTGAAATTGAAAGTAATGTTGATCTTCTATGAAAGCTCAAATACGTTCAATTGTTTTGCAAAACCCCAGCCTATTTGGGGATTTATTTGTTTTTCTTTTGAAAGCAGTGATTCAGCAAAATAATGATCGAGTGGTAACAAAACATTATCATAGAGGTAGTTTCAACTCATGATATCAAAAGGTGCCTTAGGTCGTCTACCTGAAAACAATTCTAGCTTGCCACGAACTTTTTATCTACTTTTTGTTCTTGAGGTTCCCTTAACCACTTAAAGCAAGACCGCATGACTAAGTATACATATTTTGTTTGTTTTTCTTTTCCTGTACTTCAAATTTGTGTGAATTACAAAAGTACAACAATCACTTAACTGTAAGATGATATTTAGGGTATAAAAACTCAGGAGGTACCCAGCCTATTCATCAGTATCAACTCAATACCCTTCGCAGAATCTTAATCTCAAAAAGTATAAACAAACTCAAATTCAAAATGAAGTTCTTAATTGTTGTTGCTTTTATTGCCATTATCGTTGCTGTTAAGGTAAGTTTTCAAAAATTCACCATTTTTTTTTAAAGTCAACTATTTCGATTAGGCTGCTACCGTTGACATCCCAGATGCTCAAAAGGAAAAGGTAAAACAATACGTTGCCGAATGTAGAGAAGAATTCAGTATGCCTGATGAGGAATTCGAAAAACTAAAGAATGGTAAAAACTTTGAAGCCAGTGAGAACGCCAAGTGTTTCATCAATTGTTTCCAAGAGAAAGTTGGACTTCTAAAGGATGGTGTGTTTCAGGAGGCAAACATTTTAGCCAAATTTGCTACTAGTATTGTTGGCGAAGAACAGACAAAAACTATCATTGCGGCTTGCCGTGATGTATCTGGAAGTGGCAAGTGTGAGACTGCATATAAATTGCACCAATGCTACAAGGCAAACAAGGCTTATTGAAATGTACGTTTTTTTGAAAAACGAAAATTAATAAAAATAAAAATATAAATTTCGTGTTTTATACAAGAACTTAATTATGAGAAAAATGGATAAACAAAATAATTAATGTTTAGTTGTTTTAATTACGCAGTAATGTAAAATAACATAAAATAACATATCATAACGGAGATAAATATTTCAATATGAAAGACATAACGTGCATGTACATAGAGGAACGTCCTCAGTAAATGCAAAGTACAACGTGCAACTAAACCCCGATTTTTCCAGAAAAAACGTACTGTGTCAATTACTTTGACCAGAAGTTGTAATTTTTATTTTTTATTTTTATAACTTAACAATTAAATTGCTGTAACAGATGTTGCATTATAAAACAATTTTTATTGTTTGTGTTATGAAATCTTTGTTTTCAAACAGATATGTTAAATTTTTATTCTCGCTTTTAAAAACTTAAATGATTAGAATAAAAGTAAATAAATAAAATAATAAATCAATTAAATATGTTTTTTGTTAGAAAAGCGTGCAGACTTAATTTATAAACTGTGGAAAAAACAAAAACCAATTGTGTACATTTTTATTCAGTTGTTAGTCTTTAAATGAATAAATTAATACCACGTTTTCAATGCAGTTTATTGTAATTAATAAAACACATACGAAATAACATGACTCATGCTGACAAGAAAAGTAACGCGTTACGCTAACCGCGATACTGTGGATTTTTCAACCAAAATCGATCGCAAACGTATTCTGAGCACTAGGCGAACATCAGATGTAAGTTTGTATGTATGTATGTATGTCGAGTATGTACTCCTAAACCGCCCAACGGATTTTAATGAAAGGGATCATTCCTGTAAATATAATGTCCCGCTAGCATTATTTTCAATTTCACATTAAAACATGTTTTTTCTAGGGCGTAATAACGCGCGCGGGTGTTAAATATAAAACTGATGCCGATGGGCACTAAGTGGTTGGTATAATAGTATTTTTGGTACAAGAATTTTAGTGCTTAGTACTAGAATTTAGTACTATTGTTTTTGGTACTATATTTGGTTCTATATTTTCTGCTTAGTAGTAGATTTAGTACTAGATTTTGTTTACGTGATAAGTGGAATTGTATATGGTGTGAGTTAATGTGCTGTATGTTGGTGTCATCAATGTTTTCTTATGACGTTATCACGTAAAATTATCGTCCGTAAATCGACTTTACAGACCAACCAACTTTTTTTAACTTAAATATTCGATTTTTTTTGATTATTTTTGACGGACACTTCATGCGTGTCAATATTGCAAACATTATGGCTTTGCAAAATTAACATTAATTCCTTTCAAACTTTCATTAATATAAGAGTATGATATGGTTATCTGTGGTGTTATCTCTACAAAATAACAATAATTCTCTTTGCCTATTCTGCAACTATTTGTCTGCCCAATTAAAATTTTAAAAAAATATTTAATTGTTGTTTGTTTTATGGGTAATTTTATACGCTTAATTGATCGATGGTTAAAATAATAATCACTGAGAACCGAACACATAAGTAATGGGTATATATAAACTCCTATCAATTGGTTTTTCATTAGTTCATTTCAAGTTCTACTCGGACTATTTTCCTTAAAAATATAAAAAAAAATAATATAAAATAAAAAAACAAGATGCAATCCTTTCTAATTGTTGCTATCATCACCTTTATTGCTGCCGTAAATGTAATTATACTTTAATATTTATCATCGTGAAAAATAAGTTCTAACATCAGCTTTTTCGTTTAGACTGCCAACATCCCTATTCCAGAGGTTCTGAAGGCAAATGCAATGCAATACATAACGGAATGTAAAGCTAAACATCCTATTACTGATGACGAATTCGCCAAAATGCACGATGGTACAGATTTAGAAGGAAATGAAAATGCCAAGTGTTTCACCAACTGTTTCCAAGAGAAAGCTGGTATTGTAAAGGATGGTGCTTATCAAGAAGCTAAGGTTTTGGAAATATTCTCGACCAGTATTGGAGCCGAGAAGACAAAGGCTATAATAGAGATTTGCCGTAGTGTGTCTGGAAGTGGCCAGTGTGATACTGCATACAAATTACATCAATGTTTTAAGAAGAATGGTGCCTATTAGATGGTGGTACTGTTGACAAATACATTTTTGAATTAAAATAAAAAAAAAACTGATAAAATATTTTCAACAATACAGCTGAAAAAAAATTGTTCTAATGAATTGAAAGAAGAAATTTGATTACTAATAAAAATCAAATATAAAAGTGGATCGCGCAAACTTACTCTTATTACTTAATACATTTATTTCGATTTTTTATTAGTTATTTGTGAGTTGTGATTTTTCGATATTTAATTGAATACTATGTTAAAGTATGTAGTTAACATTACATGTGGATAATTCTACTAAGTAGAGAAACTTACGAGCACTGGCTGGAGTAACATTCTCAAACACATAAAAAAACGCCTAGTTTGAAAAAAAGAGAAACAAGCCTCCGATACGAACGGATTCATTTATGACGAGCCCTGCAAAACAAAATAACGCGAAGAACTTTGGATCTGTACGAGGATCAGGCAGCACCCATCCGAACAATAAGCGGAGCGCAAGGCTGCTATGATGCACAATCCAAGAAATGCGATGAACTCTGAGAAAGTTTGAAGTCGGATGGGTACAATTGCAAAAAACCACCAGGTCTTTTTCTAGTTGAGTAGTAAGTAAAAACCTCCAGAAAAGTGCTGATTTAACGGCCCAGCAATAAGAATTTAGAACCAGTGGCGATGCCATCAAAGAAGCGACCTCTGAAGAGCTGGATCTTGCATAGCCATCACAACGAAAATCAGTCTTCTCAACATCGTTGAAAATCGTCAACAAACTGATTGTTGAACTGTTTGTTATCAGTGCGGCCTTGGGTCAGAAAAGCCCTCCATTTACATAATAATTATATTACGGTAGATCTTGAAAAAAATTTATGAACTTCAAATTGGTACACACCACCTTTCAATCGACTCCAAAGATCAATGTCCAGTTTTGCGATCGCTGGCAAACTTCTCTATCTATACAGAGTGATGATGAAACGCACAATCGAAGGAGACGTTTCAAATGGCTGAATCATATATGTAGAGTAGATGAGAACTAAAACTATGGCTTGTCAAAGGTCAATTCCATACCGCAAGGACGGAGCTTTAAATCGCAACCGGGTCTTATTTAGGTAGCGCATTCAAATTGAAGAGGACATTGATCTACTTCACTTGTAACCTCTTGTCTGCTAGTTGGAGACCAAACTGGCCAGAGAATCTTTTTGGCTGGCTTTTATAGAAATCCCATTAAAATGACAGTTAAAAAAAACACTGTAAAAACACATACAAAAAATAATAACATCAACTTTTTATAATGGGTTAAGCATTTCTGGATAAGAATAATTTTATACAAAGACCAGTTATGCAATACCTCCTAAAAAATTATATACAATTTTACTTTTTTCCTCAATCACAATAACTCTTAAAAAGGGGTTTCAATTACCTGTGTATTTATGGACTTTTAATAATCCCCAATTAAACACCTCTAAAGGTTTTTTGACTACATTTTTATGTCCAAGGCTTGGATCATTTTAACAATTGTTATATTTCTTACTGTTTAATTATATTTATTAAACCAGGTAGATTAATATAACGATTCAAATATTATGTAATTCAGCTTGCATCTAAAGATAACCAATAAAACAACCGGCTTGGTCTTCAATGAATAAATAATTTGTTTATTCATACCTCTTTGTTTAATCATAAACTCCTTTAAGCATCCACTTTGAATTCAAATTTCAAAAGCTTCTCTTTACTTGACGATATGTATATATTTCTTTTGTTTATTTTGATTTTTTTTCGTGTCCATACTTTTATTTTTTGTATTCCATAGACTGGAAAAAAAATCTATTTAGATCGAGGGTATATAAGAGCATTGGCAGATTTTAAGAACAGATCAGTCGACAAGGAACCTCCAAAGCTTTACGATCAAAAAAACTCAAATTAAGTTCTTAAAATGAAACTTTTTATTGTTGTTGCACTTATTGCTGTTGTTGTTGCTGCTAATGTAAGTTTCGCTTAGCAATCTTAATAACTCAAAGTTCTTAAATCTTCTCTTATAGGAAGCAGATATCAAAAAACAAGATGAAGAAGTTGCAAACATCGTTGGAAATTGTCGAAGCAAATTTGAAATGACTGACGAAGAATACACCACATTGAAGGCCGGCAAAATTACAAATCCAAATGATAATATGCGTTGTTTCGCCCAATGTTTCATGGAAGATTCTAATATTGTTAAGGATGACAAAATTCAAAAAGATGTTGTTCTTCAAAAGCTAACAATCAGAAATGGTGAAGATAAGGCTAAGAAAATTCTTGAAGCATGCCAAGGTGTTTCTGGGTCTGCAAAGTGTGAATTATCTTATAATTTGCACAAGTGTTTTGTTGAAAACAAGGCTTATTAATAATAATTATTTGTGATATTTGATGAGTTTTTTGAAAATAAAATAAGTCCTACTAATATGTTAAATGTTTATGTTTATGTTTATTCCACTATCACGCCTCGACGCCTTAATGTAGGAAAGTAAATTAGGTACCGGATTGGCAAATAAGCTACTTTTTTCCCCGCAAAAGTGGAGAGTTCCTGTCAGAGAGGCTTAAATGTGAAATTATGTATGTTTGTATTTTTTTATGTTTATTCCACTATCACGCCTCGACGCCTTAATGTAGGAAAGTAAATTAGGTACCGGATTGGCAAATAAGCTACTTTTTTCCCCGCAAAAGTGGAGAGTTCCTGTCAGAGAGGCTTAAATGTGAAATTATGTATGGCTTTCTGTTTGTTATGCTTCTATACCTCAACGACTGCACGGATTTGTGAAGTTTGTTTAAATTATTTATTTTTAAAAAAATCTAATTTAATCATTCGGAAATGTTTGTACATAAAAAAATTCTCCGAAGTCAAAATATTAATTTCGACATCGCCAAATTCAATTAAAGAATTCATTAAGGCAATACTTATTTTTCTCAAATTGGCTTTCACTATTGTAAGGGATATTTGTTAATAAAGGGTTTTCCAATAAGGACTTGACAACTTTTTTGTAAATAAAACACAAAATATTTGAGATATTTCAAAAACTTTATTATCGACTTGAAGTAAAATCAAAACATTTATGAATGGAACTCGACTTCGTTCATATATGCAGCGGTCGATTCGTTGGACCGAATGCTATTTCGCGTTCAATGTTGGCTCTGAGCTCTTCCAACATCGTCGGCTTGTTGATATAAACCAATGACTTAACGTAGCCATAAAGAAAATATTCTAGAGACGTTAAATCGCACGAACGAGGCGGTCAATCTACTGGTCCATTTCTTGAGATAACACGGTCATCAAACATACTTTTCAATAAATCGATTGTAAGGTGTGCTATGTGGCTTGTGGCACCATCCTGTTGAAACAACATGTCGTCCAAGTCCATATCTTCCAATTCGGGCCAAAATAATCGGTATATATGGCGCGATAACGCTGGCCATTCACAGTAACGTGACGATCGTTATCTTCGATGAATAAATAAGGCCTAATAACGCCGCCGACATGCAAACAGCACCAAACAGTTATTTTTTGTGGGTTTACCACGATATCTAGAATGCAATAATGCAGAAAACAAAAATCTCGAAAGTAAAAATCTCGAAAACAAAAATCTAGAATAGAAAAAAATCTCGAAAAAAAAATCTAGAAATCATAGGCCGCGCCTCCACGAGCAATATTTATTTCGGACATTGTGTCAGACATTATTTCAGAAATATATATTTCAGTACTATGTGGGCAAATTATGTCGTGAAATTTCATTCTTCATCATGATCTCGCCGAGTGAATCGTCGTTTTGTTGTGGCGCTTCAGGCTATTAAAAAATTAGAAGAAGCAGAATACGAAGACAAGAAAAGAAAACACAATTTTCGGGTGAATCCATTTTTGAGCAAAAGAGAATTGCACGATCTTGAAGCTCATTTGCTGCAAGACATCCATTGGGAGAATGGAAGTGATTATAAATTTTTTTGTAGAATGTCAATAGACAAGTTTGAGCACATTTTGAATTTGGTAAGATTTATTCTCAGTCTGTTTGTTCAAATATATTTTAATGATTTTTGCTCGTATAGGTTTAAACTAACATACAAAAGCAAGATACTCCAATGGGGTTCGTCATAACGGCAAGAGTTCGTCTTGCAATAACATTGCGATTTATTGCAACTCGTAACTCATATCGGTCACTTGAGTTTCTGTCCAGAGTTTCAAGGAAGACGATAGGAACCTTCATACCGCAAGTACTATTCGCTATATACGATGCGCTAGAAGACTCCCACATGAAGGTATAGATATAAAATCTCACATATTGACATTGTGTTACGATTTGGTTTACCTTAAATATTTTTGTGTTTTTTTTTAGATACCAATAACAAAACAAGATGGGACAAATATTTCCAATGATTTCCAAACATTTTGGGACTTCCCACACACTTTGGGTGCAATCGATGGGAAACATATTCGAATCAAAACACCACATAATTCTAGAAGCGATTTTTTTAATTATAAAGGATTTTTTAGTATCGTGTTGTTAGTCGTTGTTGATGCACACAGCAGGTTCATATATATCGATGTTGGAGGAAATGCAAGAGCTTCAGATGTTGTGGTACTAAAAAAATAGTAGTCTTTATCAAGCGCTTTCCACTGACAAGCTCAACATACCACCAGCAAGTGCATTAAAAGGCCAAGAAGTTTTGACACCATTTTATTTAATAGGAGATGACATTTTCGGTCTGGACAAAAGAATGATGAAGGCTTACAACAGAAACTCGAATTTGTCTACGGCAGAAGAAATATATAATTACAGATTAAGTCGAGCCAGACTTACAGTTCAAATGGCTTTTGGTAGATTCGCAAGTCGTTTTAGGATATTCCATCGCTTAAAAGAGGTATCCGTTGAAAGTGCAGACATCCTAGTGAAAGCCTGTTGTGTGTTGAACAATTACTTGTCACCAGTGCTAAAAAAAAAACCTGACACAGAATGCATTGACTATCCGCCTCTTCCAGAAACAATGACTTCGCTTTCTCCTTAGGAGTATAATGGCTACAAATATGCGTCTAGGATCAGAGACAATAGAATCCTTGCAAACTACTTGCTTGCTCTCCCATTTTTCGTGTTCTATCAGTAACCGCCTCAATCATTTCTCTCCCGATGGTGTTGTATCCACGGGCAAAATTATTTGCTGCATCTTCTTTGCCATCAATAAGCTGATCGGGATGAAAGAGATCCTTGTTCTTGCCATTTCGAACTTCGTCTGGGAAAAACAGAATTTATTTGAAACAACTGCCTAGTTTTTTTTATAGCACCACACGAACCCATGACTGTTGGTTCCAAGTCAATAAGTATTGATCGTGGCACGACCTCACCCCTTTTTGTTTCCTTGAAAAAAGCAGTAAAGCAATCGTCTGAGTGCACATGGTGATTGGTGACTGGATCAAGGACCCATCTGGTGAAATATCATGTTCTAGGCTATAGAGCTAGGCATTGGCGATTCGGACGATTCTATTATTATTTGTTATTTTATTATTAATGTTTCATATTCAATACAAAAAAATAAATATTATTCATACATCACATTAAAAATTAAAAATCAATAGGAACATTAATCATCATTTTTTTTCAAACCTAAAAGTGTGAGGAAACTTTTAGGTTTGAAAAAAAAGAAAATAAAATAAAAGCAGCTTGAAAAATTAATTATCACTTATATATTCTAATGACATATCAGAATTCTGGATCGCTTCAGCAATTAGGTCATTGCTTTTTGACCTTAATGACATCACAATGTGCCTGCTAAAGGTCTGTTGAAGGTCGCTCATTGCTTCAGCAGCTTCAAGCGGTGACAGTTGTTACAATTGGCTGGCTACGCTCTTCCCAAAATCTGAATACTGATTGTTGTTTTCGGGTTCTGTCTTAGTGATGTTCAAAATGGCACTGAGAGCGTCGTCGTACTTTGAAGATGATTGCTTTGAATTACTGCTCCTCGGTTTTATTGCCCTTGTCAAATTTTCATTGGATGTACTGGTGGAAGGCGATTCGGTGGTATCAACTTCAATGAAGTCACGAAATATTTCAATTTCCGTGGCCTCAACAACAAATATTGTAACTTACCAATTTGATATTGCTGGTAGTCTTCCGAAGCACAATAACTCGGTCCAAAAAATAAAACTCTTCGAAGTAGTACAAGCTTGGTACATAAATTGAGTCCAATGAAGCACCAGACTTTTTTCTAGACATAAGGGGCCTCCACAAGAAATATTGACTACATGACACATTTCTTGCAATCATTTATTTCTAGTGGAGGCCCGGTGTATGTCGAAATACAAAAATCTAGAAAAAAATCTTGAATGCAAAAATCTAGAATTAATATATTAATTTTTGAGACAATGCTTACAATTCGCGCAATTAATGTATTAATTCTAGATCTTTAGCACCTCTTTAACAAACTTGTTTTGAATATTATACTGCCCACGCAATTGTAAAAACTGGTACCTGACTTTAGTGTTGCTCGGGATCGTGTGTTATCACAACATGATACCTGACAAATAATCATTAAAATGAAACAGATGAGTAAATTTTACCTACCTAAATGTATTTATGAATTAATAATTTAATTGTTTTGTTTCTTTTTGCTATTTTTTCTTGCGATTTAGGTACTAAAATGCAAGTTATGGATTCGTGCAAAATATTTTTTTTTCTAACAATCAAACATGACATTACGATAATAGAGAATTTGAAAAAAGTGGGTCCGGCAATTCCGTCCGTCTGTCTGTCTGTCTGTCTGTTCGCGCCTCTACAGCCTAAGCGGATGGGCCGATTTGTTTCCAACTTGGTATTTAGTATTTATTAGATAGTATCTCGGGGGTTGTTTTTCATTCACAAGGGACTATTTGTTTCTCTTTAAATGTAACACACTGCGCGGGCATTAGGAAGATAGGGAGGAGAGAGATAGGAGGTGTCGATTAACATTGGTTTTGAATTCTTGCAAATTGAAACAGCAAGGGACAATCTCGCCGGGCAAACCATTCCAAAGTGGTGTTGTACGGCTAAAAAAAGAATCTCTATATTTCACGGTACGTCCGAAATTAGGCTCAAGGGTGAACTGATGGGCATTCCTAGCAAGACGAGTATTACGGGCGAAACTTTTAAGGGGAGGAATGCAGCTGGCTACCTCGAGTGAACATTTTTTATAAAAGAAACGATAAAATAAGGAAAGACATGAAACATTGCGTCGGTGTTCGAGAGGGGCAATTGTTTCAGCGGCAGTTCTATTTCCTATCAATCTTAACGCTCGATTTTGAATTCTATCAAGCAGGTGAAGCGATGTTTGTGAAGCACCTGCCCAGAGGTGGGAGTTATACTCGAGTTTAGGGCGTATAAACGCTTTATAAATTGTAGCCAGATCAGATGGGGAAAAGTACTTCTTACACCGATACAGAAAACCTAAGCACTTAGCAGCATTCTTAGCGATCTCAAATATATGGTCGTTCCAACGGAGGTCGTCGTTGACACACATACCGAGTACTGAGAGCCTTTCGGTTTCTTCGATGTAAGTGCTATTTATCGACAATGGCATTGGGGGTATGTTTAGCTTTAACGACAGAAGACAGCATTGAGTTTTCGAAGCATTAAACTCCATACGATTCTTATTACCCCATTTGACAATGCTGTATAAATCGGAGTTTAATGAGCTTGACATATGGTACCATTGTAATTGTACGTCCGAAGGCGAAGGACGTGAATTATTAAACGAATATGAAAAGCTGAGGGTAGAGTCGTCAGCAAAACAGTTGAGTGGATTAGAAGTAACAGACAGAAGATCATTTATAAAAATGAGGAAAAGAGTCGGAGACAGAACAGAGCCCTGGTGCACGCCAGCATTTATTTGGTGGGAATCAGACTTGAATCCTTCCAATACAACTTGTATTGAACGGTCCAGAAGATAGCTTCTAAAAAAAAAGAAAAGCTATCGCAGTGGCTTTGCCAGTGTGGAAGAACACCTCTTCAGAAGAATCGGGGGTATACCATCCGGGCCAGCGGATTTGTGTATATCGAGATCTTTGAGAACTCTTGCTACTGTACGAGTGCGGAAAAAAATCTGTCCCATGGAAAAATTTACATTCTCAAGTACAGGAGGGGCAACCTTGCTATGCGGCAGCGTGGATCTGGCAGCGAAATGGGCGGCGAGCATGTATGCGTTCTCTGAAGAGTTTTTAATATTTTTTACAAATGACCAAAAATTTTTACTGCCTTTGGGACACTGCAGAATTTTTTCGCGGTAATTTTTGGTCATGCAAAAATTTGGTTCTTTCAATAACGGAGTTGCATGAGTTTCTTGCTTGTTTGTGCATGTTCCGATTTTCTTCTGTAGGGTTGGCTTTGTAAGAACGGAAACTTACTTCTTTGAGCCTGATAGCTTCTTTACACTCAGAATTAAACCAATACTTTTCCTTAGGTTTGATGCTTTTTACGCGAGGCTTGCCCAGCAACATCCGGTTTACGTGTTGGCACATCGATCAGTTGGGTAAGGTGATGTAACCCGGCAAAGAACTCGACATACCTTCCTTCGGGTGTTGTCTGACCAGAATAGCGGAGCCAATTGGAATTGTGTACATTGAAATCGCCCGCAATAACGATTTCAGTGCGAGGACAAAGGGAAACAATTTTCGAGATGGAATCAGACAGCGCATCAAACTCGTTACAAGTCGAATTGTTGTCGAGATTTGGACTCCTGTAAATAAAACAATAATGAATGACATGCTTGCGGACAGTGAATTTGAGCCACAAGAAGTTGAAGTCCGTGTTGGAACATTGCCCATATTGGGGAAGGCTCTGCCAAGCAATATCATTCCTAACATAGACATATAAAAATACTTACACACAAAACACAATTTTGAATAAGTCGAACCATGCAGTGAAAATCCAAATTAATCTCTTTAATAAACAAACTGTCTTAGGTGTTATGCCCATAAGACAGCTTGCATACAAAAAATCAATTTAAATATTCAGCACAATAGCACAAACTCAGATGCCCTTATCCATTTACCGCAAGCATTAGATGGTCATACGATGCCTACAGTAGATAAGAAAGAGGCAGTTAAGCTAAGCACAAAGGGTTGGGACAGATAAGAGGATAATTTGATTTGTTATGCAAGTGTTTATTATTTTTTTTTCTTCCACAGCGCGAATGGGCATCTTATCATCTTCCAACGACGCGAGTGGATTTTGTTATTTTCTTTACAGGGGTTTTGCCAATTTCTCAAACGAGTGTGTAATATGATTTTTTTTAACACTCCGATAACAATGCGAAATAATTTTTTTTTTTTTACTTTTATTTTAATTATTTGTGCGCGCACCTCGACCCGACGTCCGGCCTCTATGAGCTTAAGATCGAAAAATAACGGTACCTGCCATACAATTTTGAACAAAAAGTTTGATTTTCTCGAAAACGACTCTAACGATTTTGATAAAATTTTCAGGGTGCTAGTTTTTTACAATAATACATATTTCAATTAGAATACATTTTTCGAAATTTGTTCTATAATTGTACCTCTCATATAACCGGTTTTTTTTAAATGCGGTTTTGTCGTAAACTATTATCCCGATTTCAATAAAATTTTGCACACAGGAAGTCATTTATAATTGAATTAATATCGCATCTCAAAAATTTTCAAAACAAAATTTTTTTCGATTTTTTTAATTTTTTTTTTTTTGGTTTTCGAAATATTTTGAAAATGGGTGCAATGAATTTTTTTAAATAATTTTCCCAGACAAAAACTACAGATTGCTATATAATGACATACTAGAAAAAAAAATTAAATTATTTTTTCAAAAAGTTTAAAAAAAACGACTTTTTAAAAAAACTGGTCGAACGATTTTCATATTTTTTTTTCTTCGATAGACATTTAGTTCTCAAATTTTATTGCATACTTAGTTTTTTCCAAGAAAACTCTGAAACTAATTAAAAAAAAAAATAAAGAATTTTCTAAAAACAATTTTTTTTTATTTTAATAGACGTGTGGTTTTCAATCTGGCAATACTTTTTTCGGAGTTGGTCTTTTTGACAGCTGTCTCTTGATTTATGTTCAGTTTGGTTTGCGATTTCATAATGAATAGACTAACATACTCCTGAACAAAGTTTGCAAATTGTGCAAATTTATTACCAAAATAATGGTTCATTTCGGTGGAGCAGAGTATCAAAGAAGACCCAAATGAGTCCATCCGCCATCGCGCGCAGAAGGATCTTGGTTTGCAGGCTTACAAAATCCAACTCGTTCAAGAATTGAAGCCGAACGCCCATCAAGGGCGTCACACGTTCGGTGAATGGGCCCAAAACGAAGTGGCCACCGATCCCGATTTTCACAAAATTGGGAAAATTGGGCCTCGGCTGGAATTTATTTGAGCCAGCCACGGCGGCCACTTCCCCGAAATCATTTTCAAAACATAATGCAAGCCCTTATCTTTACAATAATGATAGATTTCTTGGCCATAATATTATATTTATATTTATATTTATTTATTTACATCAATTAAAGATAATTAAATCTTCAATTAGACTAAAAAAAAACAGGAGATAAATAGGTATAACATTTAACATCTAACAAAATAACATTAAGTATTTAATACAACAATTGTGTAAACATAATTTGATTAATCAATTTGAAAAGAACAAAAGTAAATTATTTTTTAGAATGTATCTGGATTTATGAAAGTTAAAATCAATATAATTTGAAATGAGATTAGTTTCTCTGACACAACGAGTTATTGGTTCATTACGAGCATAGTTTACTCTGTGTTCCTTTTCTCGGAATAGACAACGTTCTCTTATCTGACGCGACGGAGCATACAAATCAATCAATGACAAAAGCATAGGGCATTTGATATGATGTGACAAAATATCACTTATGAACATTACAGACATCATTTTTCTTCTATTTTCGAGAGATTGAACTCCAAGAAGCTTACATATAGTTGAGTATGAGGGGATTTCGATGTTCCAACCTAATTTCTGGATTGTATACCTTGTAAATTTTCTTTGGATCATTTCTATTCTGTTTGAATAAATATTGTAGTAAGGATTCCAAATCACGCAGCAGTATTCTAAGTTAGACCTAACATAGGCATTATAAAGAGATTTAAGGGCAAAAGGGTCCTTGAAGTCTTTGGTATTACGTTTAATAAACCCTAGCATTGAACAAGATTTAGCTACAATAAATTCTATGTGCTTGATAAAACTTAGTTTTGAATCAAATATTACACCAAGATCTTTTTTCTCCAAAACTCTTTCAAGAACAAACGTGTCAACTGTGTAATCAAATGTAATTTTAGAAAAATTGCGACAAAAAGAAAAAAATTGCCATTTTTTAACGTTCAAGAATAATTGGTTGGTTGAACACCATTCTGTCAACTTATGGAGATCGTCTTGTAAAAGAATACAATCATTTAAAGATTTAATGCATCTGAAAAACTTCAAATCATCTGCAAATAGAAGCTTACTGGAGTTCAAGGAGATATCAGCCATATCATTTATAAAGATTAGGAAAAGAAGGGGACCAAGATGGCTACCTTGGGGGACACCCAAGGTTACTACAATTGGATTTGACAGCACCTGATCTATACAAACAAACTGTATACGACCCTTTAGATAGGATTCTAACCATTCCAACATGTTAGAGTGAAAACCAAATAGTTTCAAATTTTTAATCAAAATACTATGACTGACTCGATCAAAAGCCTTCGCAAAATCAGTATAAATAACATCAATTTGGTACCCTTCTTCGAGTTTATTTAAGATGAAATTGGAGAAAATTGAAAGATTGGTGGTTGTGGATCTACCTGCAACAAAGCCATGTTGAAATGGTGAAATATGCTCCTTAAGAAGAAATGTCAATTTTTCACATATAATTTCCTCGAAAAGTTTCGGAATAGTCGATAGTTTACAAATAGGACGATAGTTGGTTACTTCCTGCTTTGGACCAGTTTTATGAATTGGAGATAAAAATGATATTTTCCAAACTGAAAGGAATTCACCACTTACAAGAGAGGTGTTGAAAATGTAAAAAAGGGGAACAGATATAGCAGGTGCACATTTTTTAAAAATAATTGGTGGAATTTCGTCAGGACCTGGCTTACAATCACTATTTAAGCTCAATAGACCTTCTTCGATTTCGGATAAATTAATCTCTAACTGACCAATGTCAACCTTATAATTTATATTGTTTAAATCAGCTCTTCTTAAATGATCTACATTAAATTTCGTATAGTTTGATTCAAAATAATGGGCAAACGAATTACAAATATTAGGAAGATCCGAATAAATTGACCCAAGGAATTTCATACTACTAGGAATACCAGTGGACATTTTTTTACTTTTAATAAATGACCAAAAACATTTTCCATTTGTTTTTATGTTCGATTCAATTGAAAAAATGTATTTTTTATAAAGAAATTTGTTAAGAACATCGAATTCTCGCGCTAACCGAACGTAAACCTGTTTCAAAACAGTATTATTTTTGCAAATGCGTATCCGTTTGTAAGCTTTGTTTTTTCTATTACTTAAGTTAAAAAGCCTTTTATTAAACGAAGGAGGCTTTGAGTTTTTATTTATTTTTACCTTTGGTACATACATATCAATCATATCAATTGCCGCTTTCAGATTATCAATGAAAAAAATATAAAATTGAATTAAATTCATAGAACTATATTTTAAGTGCCACGGTATACCCGACAAATAACTCGCTATGTCTGAGTAATTAGCTCTTGTGTAATTGAACTTAAATTTACAACAATTTGTACTTTTAAAATAATCATAGAATGAAAAATTAACATTGAGAGCCAAATGGTAAACAGAGTTAGAAAAAATAGGATAAAGTGATTCATCAACTGATATATTTAATTCTCTATTGACAAAAACAAGATCCAGAATACGATTTAAATTATTTTTGTAACAATTAAGTTGAATCAAGTCATAACTTGCAAAAGAATCAATTAATTCACATTCAAAATCTGTATTAACATTAAATGAAAACAGTTGTAGCTCTTCGGGATCAAAAACCCATTGAACATTTGTAAGATTAAAGTCTCCAAGAATAATTATATGTTCATTACTTTTTAGTTTTCATAAATAGAAATTGCAGTTGGTTACATGAATTTTATACAAATCAAGTGAGCTTTTGGGTGGAATATAACTCACAACAACAAATAATACATATTTATTTTCAAAGATGATTTTAAATATAATTTGGTCAATGTCGTACGGACAAGAAGAAGCAGAAGAAGGCAAACTCATTTCAATGCATACATGTGTAGAGCAAACAGCAAGCAGCACACCTCCCCCTCTTTACAAACCAGTTGTCTGAGAACAACGATCTTTACGAAAAAGAGCATAATGATTGTTGTTGCAGATTTCAGCATTAAGATGGTCAATGGATAGCCAAGTTTCGGTGAGTGCAACGAAATCATATTGAATAGATGACAGAGAGAAGAACATTTGTTGAATTTTTGTGCGTATTCCTCCAACGTTTTGGTAATATCCAAACAGCTTATTATAATTACGGGAACGCTGATAAGAGTGCGACGGAGAGCAATTTAGTTTAGAAGATGTTGTAGATTTTGATTGTCAATTGACATTGAGTGGCGGCTGTTGTAGAGGCTGTTGAGTTGATGGAAGGGCTGGTGGTGATGGTGGAGGTGATGATGATGATGATGATGATGATGACGGAGGTGGCGGCGGCAAAGTTGACTGTGATAATAATGATGACGCAGAAGTTCCCGTAGGCTGAGATGAGGGTTTAGTTAGTTCATTATTATTTCCTCTCCAGACAAATTTTTTTATTTGGACAAAGCATGGCCAGATAGAGGATATTAAACTATATGTGTTTTATTTCTTCTTGAAAACCACACTTCTAAATAAAAACACCCTTTATATACATACATATGCAGCCACTAAGCAATTATCTAGCATAAGAACTAGTTCATGCGACCAAGTCGTGCATTTTATTTAAATTTTATTCGACAACGTGCGATCCAGTCGTGCAATTTATTTATGTTTTGATTCAATGTACGGTTATGCGAAATAAGGCCCATGACAAAACGGCCCAAGAACCAAAATGAAATAAGGCCCCAAAAATGGGGTACTTTTTCATAATGAAATAAAACTATATTTTTGTTTATGAAATTACGCACCAAAAAATGAAAAAAGACCCCAAAAATGAAATGAAAGAAGACCCCAATTTTTTTGAAAAAATAAAAAAATAAAAAACTTAACACACTTAGGCTAAACTAGTTTTGCCTAGGCATTTCTTGAGATTTTATCTCCCAATCAGTATATGAGGTAGGTATGGGGGGCATGCTGCCCCTTTGCAACCCCCCTGCTTGGGCTTACTATAGGATTTGGAGTATGTGCGAGATTGAGTTTATGCTAAAGTTCTTTAAATCAAAAAGAAACGTTGCACATACCCAACCTTGCACCTTCTCCAAATAGTGTGCCCAAGCAGAAGGTTGCAGGGGGCAACATGCCCTCCCATATCTTCTTCATGCTTAAATTTATTAAAGTGGGACATATCTTTGTTGTTGATTTCCCCAAATAAATAAATTGTTTGATAAACTAAACATGAAATGCTTTTTATTTCAGCTTAAACTCTTAAAATATATAGGTACAACAAAATCTCGAATTAATTCTTTTTTCGAGATTTCTTTTCTATATATGGTCTTTCTAGATTTTTGTTCATTCGAGATAACGTCATGATCCCATTTTTTGTGGATGAAGTGGTGATTCATGAAGCAAGTGTGGATTTTCACCCGACCAATTACGCATATTATGCTTATTGACGAACCCATTGAGCCAAAAATGAGCTTCCTCACTGAAGATGATTTTGCGATGAAATTCAACAATTCAACGCTGACCGGTCACCGACTCCAAATTTCGGTAGAACGTTTATAATTTGCAGACGTTGCTCGCTCGTTCACTTTACTATAATGAAAATGTTGAGTTTATTGAATAAATTTACAATGACAGTTCGATGATTAGTGAAAGGGTGCGTTCACAAATTAAATTTAAAGTTGTCAAGTCCCTATTGGAAAACCCTATAAAATGCAACTAGATGTTGCACAATAAAAGTTAGAAATAATCTGAGATCGAATAGCACCAGCAATTAAACGCATGTTTTAATGCTGTATACCAGATATTGAAGAACTAGCAGAACATCGTTCAAACGAATGTTTTAAAAAAAATTGTTAATTAATCTGTATAGAAGATTGCTTAAGCTATAAAAGAACCCAAATTACAATCAGCACCAGTTCTAAGAAACGATGAAGGATAGACTGAGATGAATGGAAGATAAGGCAGATTTGTTTGCTGAAAATCTTAAAGAATCTTCCAAGCCATTTAAAAACCCGAGCTCTAACCATTATGCACGTGCACTTAGGTTCTTATCAAACCAAGAAAATACTGCAGACATTTCTAAATTAAGTCCTCAGGGTTGTCTTAATTTCTCCATGATATATAAGAAGGAGTAATTTACAGAGAGATTTGTGTATAGAATATGCCGAAGTAGATATTCAAATAGACTCTACTGGGTCGTGGTTCTGGGTTTTTACCTTAATAAGAATTATTAAAAAAGCACTTCTAATTTTTTAGGACAGATTCCGAAAAAAACTTGCTTTTATATTAATTTTAATAACAATGATCATAAAACATAGAAAATAACTCGATAATAGGTGCCTATTAAATTGCGGTTCGTGCTTTGTGGTTATATTTACCGGAAACAGTGATTAATCAATTTTCTGGCACTAAGGTTTTTCACGAGTAATGGCTCTACTGAAAAAAGACTGCAGTGACAAGCAGGTCAGTTTAAACATATTTGAGTTTTCTAAAAAGTAGTGCAACTGCATACCATAGATATAAATTAATCGTATGACTTATAAACAGATATGATTTATTTTACAGACCCTTCTAGAGACCCGATGTGAGAAGTTTCGCCTCAAGATTTTGACTTTTGAGGTCATATGATTGAGTGGAATTGTTTTCAGAACGAGCTTACTATTATACTTACCAATATTTCAGAAGATCTATTTAGGGGAAATGATTAGTAAACTTTTTTTTCTTATCTTATGTTCATATTTGAACTCCATCTTCACTGCTCAAAATAAAAAGATAATGATTTGATAAAAGAAATTAACCTCACTTAGAGCCTTAGTGACGATCACCATTCGACCAAGATTCACTTGGAACAATCATGAATCATTTAATTTCTACAAAAATGGCTCAAAAACTAATTTTGGTGAGTTGCGTCTAGTCTCCTTTTCCAACTGTAGCGTGTTCAAAGCTGAAACCTGACTATTAAACAGGTAAAAGATTCTAAACATATCTCAAGGAAACATGGTTGCCAGAGTAAATATCTTCACCTTTTCAGATTATTCGATTCCTTTTCCATAAAACCGCGTTGAGTTCTGACTGAAGCTGCCAGTCCCCTTTTAAGGAGATGGCTGAAAAGTTTCATATTCACTTCTCTTTTAAGCGCCGCCGCCGGGTCACAGAGACTTTCAAGAAAATTGTAAAGCAGACGAATTCATCAGGAAAGGAACTACGAACAAAGATATTGCCTAACAAACTACGTGAAGAATTTGTTATTATATACATATATATTATATTCGGCTATTTATAGAATACATTTAAAAATCGTTTTTATCTAAGCCGCCATTTGACGGAGTTTGATATGTTAATGACTCAAACAACTAACCTTTCCTCCTCCAATCCTAAATTTGGTTCATTATAAAAATTACTGTTAATTTTAATAATTATGCAAATATTATGAAGCATAATAAAAATGCGCGTGTAAAACAAAAATGGTAGGTCACAGCAGGCTAAAGAGGTAAATATTATATATAATATTAGTGATGAAGTATGATCAAATTTTTCAAGAAACCCAAGCTGCGCATTCACCACAGCTGGTCGTTGTTTAGCATCTTTTAAATTTGATTTGATTTCTCTGCTATGGTAAAAGAAACTAAATTCGTTTATGCTTTCCACGTCGACCTACAGCCTAAACCACTTCACAGATTTGCCTCAAATTCAAAAATTTCAGTTAAAATACGATTCTGCATTTGTTTGTATTATTTTTTAACAATAATTTTGATCATATGAGTAAATAATGCAAACAATAAACTAATCAATTGCCCCGTGGCAATCTCACCCGACTTTACCCTATTTAATGTCTTCTGCACATGTTCACTTTTGAAACTAAATGCAGCTTGTTTATTTATTAATTGTATATGTTAATTGCATTGTCAATCAAACAGGTCACGACTTATCTAGAAGCAGAATATAAAAGCATAAAAGCACGATTATCTAAAGTTTAGTTTTCATCTAACTATCGGAAAAGTATCTCTCTCTAAAATGAATTTTTTAAATGTTGTTACATTTATCGCGATTATAGCTGCTGTTAAGGTAAGTCCTGCTTAAATAAAGCAAAATATAAAATAAACAGTTGTTCTTTTAGGCCGATTATCCCAAGGAAAAAGATGAGAATGATAACAAAATTATTGCCGCATGTCGGGCAGAAATCAAAATAACCGACGAAGATTACACAAATCTTAGATATGGAAAAGTCGCTGACACGCCCGATGAAAATATGTTGTGCCTCGCCAATTGTTTCATGGAAAAGGCAGGAGTCGTCAAAGACAACAAGCTACAAGAAGATGCATTTGTTCAGCTGTTCACCAAGAAAGTTGGCGAAGAAAAGGCCAAGAAAATCTTAGAATCTTGTCGTGGTGAATCTGGGCCTGCGAAGTGTGAAACTGCCTATAAATTGCATTTGTGTTTCCTCGAAAATGAAGCGTATTAAAAACTAACGGTTTTTGAATTAAATTGTTTTTTTAAATAAATTCTTGAACATAAGTATAAGAATTGGTAACTTTTTTTTCTTTTAAATGGTCAGAGTCTAGCAAAAGAATATAACCAAAACTTTAAGGGAATTCTTCAATCGCGTTTTATTTTTTAGCACATTTTTAAACCAAATTTGACATTATCCATTTACATTGAGCGTTGTCTAGTAACCGATTTGTTTACATTGTTTACATTAGACCTTAAATCACGATTTTTTTATTAAATAAGGCTACATGTGACTTTTGTCTCTTGTTAATCCATGCATTTCTATATGATTTTGACACAAAAAGAGTTCAGGATTAATAAATAAATAATAATCGATTAAATATTTCGTGCTGCGTTCGTTAAACTTATAACATTTAATTTTAAGCCCCAGTGCATCCTATGAAATTGTTAATACAAGCTTAATTCCAAACAAACAATATCCTCGAAAGCACAAACAACAAATCATTTTATTTTTGCAGGCTCATCAAATTCACCATTGTACTTCCGCTTGTTGTTATATTTCATTGTGCTGTTCCAGGTGAATGATTGGAGAAAAGCAGCGCAGAGAAGAATAGACCACTGATGTTAATTGAACTGACTCTACAACTCATTCCCAAATAATTAATTTATAAATGAATAATTAACAGAGAATTAAGTTCCAGTAATTGGGTCACGTACTAAAAAAAAACATCCCACAACGGCATAGAACTGTATACCTGCAGAACACGATGAACATTTTGCAGAGTCCTGTTGTTAAAACATTATAACGGTGGTAATTGATGTTGGGCTTTGTGTTGGTTAAAAGTGTAACGGAAAAGTAAATGAAAAGGGATGCAACTCATTATATTGACGAACTGGGACCATTTAAAAGTTTTTTTTTTAAAGTAAGATGGATAAAAGTTTACAGCTAATTAGAAGTTTTTCATTGCGGTTCTGTGGTTAGTTGCTTTATGCTGATGATGCAAAATTGCTTAACAAAACATGGGGGCGGCAGCTAATGAGATGGTATTGTGCATCGATGGGCGGAATGAGTACTGCACCTAGTTGAAGGATACAAGGTTTTGAATTAGTTCTCAAACGAACTCGATTATTTCAATGAAGAAAAGAAATTAGAAACTTATTCGTTGCGTGTCATGGGAAATCGACAAAGTAATGGACATATTTTATTGTGATACTTGAGGCTTGTTTTATATTTTTTTAGTGAAAAAATTGTTAGGGTTAAAGTTAAAATTATATTTAATATATAATGGGATACTTTATTTATATATAAACAGTCTAAATCACAATAAAAGAATTCGAACAAAATAGTGGAAATTATCTAATTTATTATTTATTATAGGAAGAAGTTAAGGATTCGTGTATATTAATATCAAATGACTTTATGCTGACAGAAAAATATAATAGAGCTAATGCCGGTTCTGTCCGTTGGGAAATATTTATTAAGTGAAAGTTGTGTGTGCGTTTTTTGAAGAGAAATTTTGTCCAAAATGAAGCACCCAACGCACCTGATATACGCAAGTTTTGTGCAAAAAGTTCGTTAGACTGGTATCCTGTGACGAAGACTCATGGTCCCCGTCGTCGTAAGGTGCACACCTGTACACAGACGAGGATGTAATGTGCCTTCTGTAGCCGAGAGTGTGAGCCTCAATTGACGAACATCAACTCCCAATCAATCTTAACAGTTCAACATTTCTCGCACTAGTCTGAGGAGAACTCTTCACAAAAAACTCGGATTTTTTGCGCAGTAAGTTTCAAAATCGTGTTATCAGCCGTCTTGGCAATGTGAATTGGCCGCCTCGGAGCTGCAATTAGACCCCTTTGGACTTTTTTTGTGGGGAACCATGCCCAAAATCCGGAAACGATTCAAGCACTTAAGGCCAATATCATCCAATAAGCAGTCTTGGAAAATTGGTGTGACAGAATACGATACTGCGAAGCCAGCTGAGGCAGCCACTTGAACAACGTTGTGCTCCATAATTAATGGAAATGCTTACTAATAAAGCCATAATGCACGGAAAAAATAATTTTGTTCATTTTATTGCATTTTTAAAAAGAAACTTGCATTTGGCCTACCCTGTACTCCAGAATCGAATTCCCTTAAACGTTTTGAATAAAAAAGCAAACATCAAAATAATGGCTAAGAAAACCTTGGCTTCCATGTACTTATAATATTATTTTGTATCGTAAAAGGATGTATAGTTTCTAAAAAAAGTACCTAGAAATTTGCATTCAATCAAACAAAAGAAAAATGAACATGATTTTAGCTAATCTTTTTGACAAGCTTTAATAATTTATAATTACTTCCATTCCATTTCGTTTCAGTGAGATACAATTGAATTACAATTAATATGGTATGCAAATGCAAATGCATCTTTTAATTTATTCAATTGATGATGTTATTCAAAGTTCCATAAAAAAAATTAATACGACAGTAACAAGTTATTGTATCTCATATTTAATTTGTTTATTTTTCATCTTCTGACTGTAATTTTCAAGACCGAATAGTTGCCTTAAAACGGAAATGTGTTAAACAGTGTGGTTAAAATAACTATCGTGAATACAACAAAATTGAGTAATTGGACCTGTTTATGAGAGTTTTATTCGCAGTATGATTTGTACTGATCATAGCCAAATGCTACCTAGTCATCAGAATTAAATGCAACATTTAATTAAAAAATACCAAAAAGTTATTATTCACAGATTTAAATCGGTTTGCGATTGCAGATCTAACAAACAAAAATCCTTGCATAACAGCCCCTTCAACTTTCAAATTTAAAAGGTTAAGATCTTGGGGTTTACAAACCAAACAAAGCAATGACATAAATTGGCCGTATTCATGATGAAAAAAAATATGCTTTTACTTGCAAAATACTAAGGAAAACCTTGTGCTTGTATTTATATAGTAATTTCAAGGATAATTTAACACTACTCGTGAATCCTTCTACTTATACAGAAGTAAATGATAACTCTCAATATTTTGAACACTAGTTGTTTTTGTGACAAATTTACAACTTTATTTAGGATGAATTCTCACATTTGCAATATTTTCCAAACTTAATACATTGAACACTCATAAAATAATTAAAAACAAAAAAACAAACTTCTCATTCAAATTAAAATATTTCTGGAACATTACCTTTGAGACAAACGTAAATCTTATAAGCTGTTTCGCAGCTATCTTCACCATTTTCAACTTTGCACAATTCAAATGTGCTATCTGCCTTTTCAACATCTAATTTTAGTTTTAAAAGTTCATGGAATTTTTGTTCTTCTAATTTTCCATTTTCAAAAGTTCCCAATCCATCCATCATACATTTGAGGTGGCACTTAGTTATCCTATCAGCTCCTCCTTTATCGTAATCACCGGCCTTGAGTTTTTTGATAATTTCATCGGGAGTTCCTTCTTTTGCCTTGCAGTTTTCGGTGGTTTCTCTCACAAGTGCTTCTAATTCCTCTTTAGTTGCAAAAACCTATTAAAAAAATTTAATGCCATTTACAATAACTTTTGTGGAAAACTTACTTCAATGCTTAGGCAAATGAAGACAAATGCCGCAATTGCTATGAAAATATTCATATTTTTTGACTTTGGTTGTTGAACTGTATCACTCGTATTGCATGGAGCTTATATATACTGCCACAGAAAATCTACTCCTAACCTATACTATTATTTGACACGCGAACAATTTATTGTTTTATGAAAAGTAATTTTTTGAACAAAGTATTGAATGTTTAATCTGAATCTAAATACTTTAAAAATGAGTAAAAACACTGTTTGTTTATAACTTAATTCATGTGATTTTATTGAAAAAAATTATCTCGAAAAAGTGTATCATGTATCAGTGCGGACTCGGCGGTGAATTGCAGGCCCCATCCGCTCCTCGAGGTTCACAACACCCACAAGAATTATTGAAAGTATGTCGCTTTGGTCTTGGCTCCTTAAGATGATGTCGCGCTCATAAATATATTTATTTTTTTTATCTAAGAAAATATGTTAGTGAGTCTATGACGTTTCAACCGGACAATCACAATCAACAATGCTCGTATTTTCCGAAGAACTGAACCTGATTTTCATAACCTAGACTGTTTCTGTGATGAAGAGGTTATTCAGAGTTTCCCTTAAAAAGAAAAATATAACAAAAAATCCTTGTGGAATGTACCCCCTAGAGGGTGTGTTCTAGGATAGGCTTATCCGGACTGCGAAGAACTTGATGAAAGCCACGATCGGTAAGACAAACTTTAGTCTCGAAGAGCTCAGAACAATGGTTTTAAAAACTGAAAAGACCGTCAACGACCGAATATGAACACCAGCACTTTGGACCAGTCTCCTTTAACACCGTCCGACTTTTTGATTGCATCACAAGGGTGGAATTCTGAAACACTCAAGTCACAAGAGCCCGATGTAGGCTAAATTTAATCGTCTAGAAGCATCGAATGAAGTAAACCAGAATAACAGAGCAATCGAAGTACATACAACTGTTGCGCTCTTTTCTCAACACATCTAAGAGGAGCTCTGAATACTTTGAAAGACCGACAACCATCAACTGGAAAATAGCAATTGTAGAAAACGAGTTCCTAGGAAGAGACTTGAACGTCAGGTCTTGTCAATTTATTGTAAAACATGAGAAATCTAAGTCAACAATGTATTTTTATTATCGTACGTAATCAAAGATCATTATTGGAGCACATGTCAATTACTGAGAACATTTCGGCTTCATCCATGCAAGTATCATTCGTTGACAATAGTATTTGTGTAGAGACATAATTCACTTTTCGAAGCATTGAATTCTCACGATTTTTAGTGACCTATTTCAAAAAAATTGTGATACAGTTACTAAAGCATTCTTATTCCTCAATCGAAGGACTAAAGGTGGAGTCGTCGGGAAAAAAATGGATCAGAAGTTCAGCTAAAACATCATTTTTAAAAACTAGGAAGAGTGTCGGACCCATAACGCAGCCCCTGGGCACACAAGCATTTAGTTTTTGGATATCTTAATAAAACTTTCTAACATACTTTATATTGAATGCTCCAGGAGATTGTTTCTAACCTAAAGATTATTTTCGGTACGACAGCTCGATACTAAACTCTATCGAATGCTTCAGAAATATACAAGTGCAATAATCAACAATATCCAAAACAAAGACCTGTCCATTTTTTGTAAGATATGCCATCTTCAAGTACTAGGGGTACAATCGCTGCAAAAGCAATATTGTTCATCATTAAAAAGCTTTTCATTTTCGAGCAATTTCTTAAGTTGAAAATTGATCATCATTTCTATAAACTTGGACCAAGAGACATATGTACAATTAGTCGATAGGTAGAGGGTCAAGAAAGGCCCCTTTTTTGAAAAAGAAAGATTCTAGAACATTAGGAGCAATTTAGGAATCTGACGCAATTGTTTTTCCAGCAGAGACAACATTTGTTTTCATTTTAAGACACACAATAATTTCTCAAACTATATTGCACTGTCTCAGTTATGTAAATGTTATTCCAACATTTTACTATCCCACCCTTCTTGCTCTTATCCAAAATACATGACTTATCCTATTTATTGGCATTTACTCTATAACACGGATCCTTAATTTTTTTTAGCTGAAAGCCAATACGGTCGTATAGATTTCTATAAATAATACATGAAAACACGTCCTAAACAAATCCCAGACTACCTCGTCTCTGATCCCATCACATTTCCTAGAAACGCCATGTCATGTATTCAAAACATGTGTCATGATACAATTTAAAATCACTTTGCACTTAGTCCTTTTTTCTATGCTTCGCTCTCTCTGAGGAGAGTATGGGTTCACTTCAAGGAACTTCATATATACACCTGATGGACTCTCCTGATTCGTCCTCTTCCAGTTCAGTGTGCTTGGACATGACATAAAAACAAACAACGTCGAACAGAGGATTAAGCAAAAAAATCTACATTTTGGAAAAAAGAAACACCGTGTTTTAAAGGTAGATCAAATATTTAAACCATGAAAGAGCTGTTTTTTTGCACTTCGTGCTTTGTATTCAGGTCATGTCTATTTTTTTGCGGATTCACACAACCAAACACTTCAAACTCGAGTGGATAAATAATTCAAAAGTACGCCAATGGCCAACATGAAATATGCAGTGAACATAAAATCACCGATGAATAGGTTGCACTCTAAAGAACGTCCGCATCTCGGTTTCTATCAGAAATTCCGATGGTTGTATCAAAAAATCTCCATTCGATTCAAACATCATCGGGAACATCGTGATATAAGATGCACAAAAAATAATAAACTAATCTCACATAAAAAGAAGGTGCCTAGTTCGCAGGCCAATATCAACTTTAGGACTTCTCTTCAAAAATGCACCCAAATGAAACTCTCTTGTGCAGCAATAATTGAAAAAATAGTACAAGTGGCACGTTGCCACTCCAAATAAAAGGAGAAAGTTTCAAATTTAAATTTCCGCTGAAGCAGATGAATCCTCGAATACCACCATAATCATTGCATTGCGAATTAAGAGTCCCCGTTTTAAACGCCAAAATGAAATCAAATCTGCTCTCTTCGCACTTGCTGCGCCCTCTGGCTTTATTTTTTGTGAGTACAAAGCGATAGCAAGGAATTTTGTATGAGACTCTTACTGTGACCCAGTGCACCGGATTTTTACAAAAAAAGTCCAACACCGTTAAAATTGAGAGGAGGCTTTGAGAACAACAAATTGAACATTTTCAATAAAAAATAATAAAAAAAAGAACTTTCTTATAAAATTTAGTTTTGTACTTTCCATTACCTTAAGCATTAAGCTGATGAAAGTACAAGTTGGAGTTGGAAAATCGCCAGGAAATAAGGAGGATGTATAAATCTACCGATGCACATTTGTTTTAAAGTTCTGCACATACATAGTTTAGTATACCAATTACCAAGATCAAAAAAGTTGGATTCTCATCAATTAGTGTACTCAAATTCATATAAACAGGAAATTCAGCGTGTTCGCATTTTTTTTATAAAAAAGTTAGAAATCGGGTGGATTTTTTATGTCTGATTGTCTAAAACGGAGTTCTGTTTAGAAGACTTTGACAAACGGGATTTCATGAAATTGGAAAACATAGCGAACCCTGTTGGTTCTACGAAACAAATTTGTGGAAACTATGAGAAATTCGTGTCTAGTTTGACTACAGTAGTATACTCATTGTGGAAGCCTTCCTATGCTAGTTGAATGTCACTTGTAAGGTATCGTTAAAGGCAAGACTACAACTATTAAATAATAATAATATTTCTCTAGTCTTAATTGTAATATCCCAGCCGTGTTATATTTTTTGTTGTAGTTGTTTTGATAAATTGAGTCGATTTTGCAAAAAACCAATACGGTTCCTTAAGCTCAAATATTAATATTAATTTGCAGTGACACTTATATTACACATAAAAAATAATAAGAATTTGAAATTCTAATACAAGTTATTTTCATCGCGAACACAAAAGGTTTTCCATAAAACAATGGGGAAGTTATTAACAATTTCATATCAGTTCTATATCCAGCTATGGGTCGTAATTGGCTAGCATTAATAGTTTCCTTTACAATAAATAGTTTCATTTATAGATTATATTTTTTTTTTTTTTTGAAATGTTGACAATGTGTTTTAAGGATATAATAGCTGATCATTTAAAATAAGTTTCGACTTTCAACCTACACATTTGATTATGGCTCATCTATTATATGACTTAAAATATCCATATTTCAGTGTCAATTAAGTGTATCCAGGATGACACACCAGTTCACTTTTAAACAATTATCTTTATTACATTTTTTTGTTCAATTTGATTAGACAAATAAAATACTTATCTTTGATAATACTAGATAAATCTTTTATTTAACAAAGGGCGTTATAAAATGGTTACACCGTATTTTCATAATATCAGAACAAATCGAGTGTTTGTGATGTTAAGTATCATTTCGTTCAACGTTCTACTTCATATTTTATTTATTGCAAAAGTAAGTTATAGTTTTAATATTATTGCATTTAAAAAACAAATACTATCTTTCAGATACAAAGCTTTCCAAATGCATTTGGTGATGGATTCTTTTTTTGTATGTATAGTGCGAAAATTAGCCGTTCGGAAGCTGAAGAGTTTGCTTTTAAGAACAATGATAAAGCCGAAAATAACCAAAACCTTCAATGTTACATTTATTGTATTTTGACCGAATTTAACGTTGTAAAAAATGATAACTCGATAAATATGGACTTTTTTGGGGATAAAAGCTTAGAATCCTTATCAATATTTAATGATTGTACACATGCTGCATTTGCGGCAGACCATTATTGCAAACGTGGTTATATGGTTTATAAATGTATTGAAAAATTGTTGGAAACTTAAAAAAAAAACAAAAGAAATGTTAACTGTTGCAAGGCATGATTTTTTTTAATTTTAGCAACTATTTCATATAATTGGCGTCAAAATTAGAGAGGGTATAAACTATAGCTCGGGATCATTATCATAGCCTTCATTTCTTCAATTCTTTTTTCATATTTTTTTTTCAAATTGATTCTTTTTTGTGAAGAGTTTGAAGTAATTTTTTTTCTGGAGATATGAACCACTAACAAAATTGCAAAAATAAAAATATGTTTTATTTCGTCCTAATCTCTTAAATTCAATGTCAATTTGCCTATCTACATCATATACAACACAAAGAAAACAAAAAATAACGTATACGTATATGCCACAGTCAACGCCATTCAATGTCAAATTCGCCCATAGAAAATATAATTCATTCAACAAGTAGAGTGAAAAAAACAGTGACTTTTCAAAAAGATTTTTTTTACAAAACACACCTAACTGTCCTGACTATACAAGAAAACAAAATCAAATGCGATTCTCTCACCGTAGATCTCTATAGCGACTGTTCTAGACCTTCCCTTATATGACACCTTTATCGCTAAGTATAGTAAATAAAACTTTTCCGCCTCCCGGTGTTTGTATAATTAAAAAATTATAAAAATGTTCACACCTTAAAAAGGATTCTTCAACTTAAGACCACAAAAGGATAATATACACCCAAAGCGGTTAGGTATTTGAAACTTAACCGCTCAAAATGAAGTTCCCCGATTCACGTGAGCCTTCGTGTCAGTGGGTAATAATTTAGACCAGGTGTGGTAGTGGCATTGAATAAAAGACGAAACTCAATGATGCTTTAGTTGCCTCTGGGTAAGGATGTTCCTTCCTCAAGTCAAACTATTAGGCGACACAAAAAAAAAACGAAAAACAAAATCGAAAAATTCAGAATAATTGAAATGATACTTTGGCACCTACTTTGTTTCATATTGTCTGACAGACAAAAGAGCTGCGAATTGGATTGGAAAAACCACGATTTTAGGTTTTAGAATCTTGCATCAGTAATGTTTCTTCGAAAACACAAAGGCAAAAATATTTTTGCAATTCAATCGTAAGGAAAGGAACTTTTAAATAGCTTCGGAATTGTTGAATGTCACGCCATCTGTCGGAGAAAGTTGGTATGAGTAAATCTTTGTATACAATTGTCGTCGTAATGACCTCGTTGGAATGTTTGCTTATATTTTTCGTTTGTTATGTTGCTTAACTTTATTACAGTAATTTATCCACGACAAATGTTTTATTTTATTAGCTCCTTTCAACACATGACACTGTGGTTAGCCAGAAGGGTGTTGACTGGAAAGTAATGTTAGTCAGCCGGAAGAGTAGTGAGGGTTTGGTTAGAAAAATGCAAATGGATTTCTACAATAGTTGCCAAGATAAGGATTACATGGACTTGTTAGCGGAATAATTGAAAGTCGCTATTTCTTTCACGTGTGACGCATTGCTTTACAAAAAGGACTGTGTTGATTTTGAAGTAAAAAAAAATGCTTCTTTGAAGTCGTGAACATAGAAAGTGTTACTTCTTGGTTTTGAAATTTAACATTAAGGGAAGCAAGTTTTCATTTTAATGGATACCATTTTCACATTTTTTTTGTCTACTTCTACTTCTTATTCTATTTCTTCTTCATCTACTTCCTTGTCATCATTATTTTCTACCATCGTAATTTTTCTTTTATAATAAGCACGCGCGAAGGGGGTTATTTATCTATTTTAAAATGTTAAAAACACCGTGCGAGAATTAGGGTATTAAGGAATTATGTTAAAGGAGTTGTCGATGGACATTAGTTTTAAAAGTTTGTATATCAAAATGGAAGGGAAAAATCGAGTCAGGTAGAGAGTTCCATATTCGTGTGGTGTGACTAAAATAGCTGAGCTTTTGATTACCAAACACAATGAGATTGATTATTTTGCTTTGTGTATTTTGATCTTCTTTCTCTTCTTTTTCCTTTTTTATACTTCTTTTCCTTCAACTTATCTTCTTCTTCTTAATCTTTTTCTTTTACTTCGTCTTCATTTTCTTCTTACTCTTTTTCTTCATTTTATTTGAATTTCTATTATGTAATTTTTTATTAATGTCAAAACGAACATTTCAGGAACTCCACGTTACCTTAGACTAGAGCAATCTGTATCAGATCTTGTGATTGTCCCTTGAATGTTTTCAAAATCAACAACCATCACAATGTCTAAATCTTTTAAAAAATTCAGAATTCCTTCCACCCATTTTTATTAACAGGGATTTAAATCTTTTGGAACCAAGCAGCGTTCATAAAGTTCAGTGGAGACTAGAAGGTCCTGTTGAAAATTATTTTATTTACCGTTTGCTTAAACCACAATCACAAAGGATAAAGATAAGAGTCGGAAAATAAACAAAAAATGAACAAAAAAACATAAATGTGAGCGCACTCCAAAATGAACAACAAACACACATACAGCGGGCCATGCATTGAAAAGCACCATCTCAACCACTATTTCCACATCCGTTGGGCGCCATTGTGACTTCTTATGCCGTTTGTATTGTTTGCATATAATTTTCAAGAGGTGCGGTGTCGACTCGACCATTGCCCGCCATTTATTGCCACGGACATGCGATATCCATTTTGCCGTAAATACCACGCATCTCATGTGAGAATTCAAAAAGTACGGTAAAAAATAAAAACAGAAAAAAAATTCCAAAGATAAGAATTCCATGGCAGTGGTGTGGTGGGTATTATATATATATTCACATAACAGTAAACAATAAAGGAAAGGAACAATTAAGAGATTAAATTTTCGTAAATCTCATGAGAGGTTAATGCTCAGTACTCGCTTAATGACAGTAACTCACACTCGCTGAGTTGTGTTGTTTTGTTGGGCGCCATTTAACCTTGTTGGCCGTTGGCCGAACGTTAAACTTCACAACTGTGATTATAGCTGTTTTAATGTTTTTGTATTAATGTGTGTGTTTGTGTAATATAACCAAGGAAATTCGCATTTTAGAGTGCGACTCGCAATTTATTTAATCCGATTATTGTAATCAACACAGAGCTGTCAAGTGCCCTTTCACTCGCCAGGTGTATTGGTCTGGGTGGTGGTACTGAAGGTCGGTAATTACACAGCCATTGTTTGTAATCAAATCAGGGAACGCATTTCAGTTTTACCGGGAATTGGTCGATCGGTTGGTTGGTCGTATAATTGAATGAAATAATTATGAAAGGCTTCAGCACCAGAGCGCAGAGTGGCACTCGTCATTATCATAACTTTTCGAAATAATATTGTGTTATTCACTGTAACTGGTAAACCAGTATCTGCGGCATGAATTTGAAATGGAATTATTGGCCTCTGTAGTTAGCTCTTTGTTGAAGTTTGACCATTCCTTATTGGCAATAAATGTTCTCAAGAACTTTCTGCCCCAAAATCCTCTTAATGTTATGCATTCTTGGAAGTGGTAAATAATTTTGCTGAATTCGAGCATCCTTGATATAATCCTGTGGGCGGTGTTGGCATCGATGGGTTCTTAATGCTTGGATACAAATTATTTGAGAATATCTATTCTATTTGCTGGTTATAAAAGGCACTATGGCAGCCAAGGTAATAACCATTCCATAAGCCGAAGTTTGACGCAAGAGATGTTTGCATTAACTATTGATGTGTAACCAATGGAAGCAAATCACATAAGGATGAGCAACAGTTTAAATGTACACGTGTGTGTTAGGTGGAATTAGTTTGGCAAGTTTTGTAGACATTTTGGTGAAATTAAGGTTTTCGTGTTGTTCTAATGAGGGACTCGAGTTGTGATTATATTTTTTGGTTCTCAATTCATGTTCCTAGAGACTCATATATTTTGTATCTGCGAGTACGAAAATTATATAAAATTACTTAAAGTGATTAATTTATATGTAACTGGGCATATTGAAGTCAAGGAAATCAACGAAAAAGAAACAATTCTTTAAGTGATATCGTTTTTCTGACATTTTTAATTGCGATTATAGGAACTATAAGCAAGTTTACTATTCGTGAATATAAAAAAATGAGATAACAATCAAACATGACATAAGGATTATAGATCTCGGTAACGACTCAATGTATTTCAATCAAATTTTATATTTAAAAAGACCGTAACCAAATTAATTGTGCATACCAACATTTTGAAAATCTATTTTTTCTATTTATAATTAATTTTTTTATTTTTTTTTTTATTTAATATTTTTAAAACTTATCAAAAAAAATATTTAAAATTTTAAAATCAGATATATAACAATAAACTATAAAAAACATACCGAAATCTCTAAAAAAATTGAAAAAAAATAAAAATAAAAAACAGGATTTTATCAAAACCGGTTATACAATTTTCAAAAGACTTTTTTCATAAATTCTTTGTTATTTAATTTTTATTAATTTTATTATTAATAAAAACAGTTAAGTATTGTGTGGTTTTGATACTTTTTATAAGTTTAAACAGTATTATTTTAACGTAAATGTTATTTGCTTTTGTCAAAGTAACTTGCCTTCCAATGTAATTAGGTACATATGAAAGTGCAATTTTTTTGGTTTAGTTTGAAACGAAACAATACGATACCTTTCAAAGCAGTTATACTGATTTTTTTTTATAAAAAAGGACGTTCCTCCTCTACCATTCAAATTAACAAAAAAACAGTTTCAATTCAAAAATGTAACGAACTATAAAGCCACAAAGGTTTTCCATATAGCAAAAAAATGTTCAATAAGTTTCCTATCACAATGTCTTGGCTCCATCTCGATATCCGTCTTTCACATCATCATCTTTCATTTTAACTTGTTAACACTTTCATAGCTCTATTTTGTTGGCCCACTTTTCCACCCGTTTGGTTGTCATCATTGGGTTTTGGGGAAAACATTTATTTCCAAGTCTTCAAAACATTCGCTTTCAACACCCCTATTTTCAAATTCTTACCTTTGTTTTTATTCATGTTAATCTCCCATGGAAACCTTAAAAATATCTAACCAGCTCGCATCCAGCAACAAGGTAAAGAGGTTTCTTGTTCTTATTCGACAATCTTTTCCACCCCAACTACTAAAAAAAAAACCCAAGTGAACTTTCCCAAAACTTCCACTACTAAGGACTATCCCAAGACCGGATTATAAAGGACTCTCTATATCTTCGTCTCAATGGAACCCGATATGAAATGTTACCGAAATGCAGATGAAAATCAAGTCTTACAACACAAAAGGCCCTCTTTAAGAAAATGTAGAAAAAGGATTTCCCTGTGAGTTTCCTGAACGTACAACGTACACATCAACAACTCTATTCAATGAATCAATGCTTTTCCGTAAGTATCTGGGTGGAGGGTTGTACCTATTGTGACTATTTGAAGAAATGGAAGAAAACAGTTTGGCAAGTTTATTGAATTAAGTTGTAAACATTTCTTTAAGAAATAAACTCGATGTTGTTTAGTTTTCTTTGATCCTTCTTCGATGCAATGCCAGTGTGTGTTACCCTAGTGATGGCCCAAAAGATATGTATCCCGCTCTGTATAGAATATAGTTAATATTTTACAGTCTTCCGGACCAGTCTAGCGAAAATAAAAAAAAAACAATGAACCACCAGGTAAAGGACAAAGTTTCTTGTCGGCAAAACTTCTTCATGACTAACCGCTTTCAAGAGGTTAAAGTTTCTGTCTTCTTTTCATTTGAGGTCTTAATATGAATTATACCTGGATAACCCGAGAAATAAAAAATGCATACAAACTAACCACCAACGGATCGGACAGTTTTTATTCTTCCAATGCACTCTTTGGATCGACTAACAAACAATTTTTAATTGGATTATGGTTTCGCAGGCGAGTAATGGATATGCGCGTCGAGCATTTGCCATTTCCGGTCCAAAAGGTATGTCCAATTGCCTGTGCAATAGCCAATTAATACTACACAACTGCTTGGGACAATGTTGGTGGGAAGAGATTTTAGTGGAACTAGAAAGGATGTCGAAATGCATGTTTATGGTTGACGACAGTGGCAGTTGTTGCAGGTCCAGGTAAATCCCTGGGAATCGTTGTGTTCGCTTATTCGTTTATTAAACCAAAACAAATAACAAAAGCAGATAAATAACTTCTGTAGATGGGGAAGCAGTTAAATACGAAAATATTGCAGAGGCTTAGAGATGAGAATTGGAGATTCGAAACATGGGTTTCCTCTGCGTAGGCTACGAAGACTGTAGAGAAATGGTAAATATTAAATAGTTTTTTAATAAATAAATGGAGTTTCGCCAACAAGACTTCAATTAATAGGAAAAATAATAAATAAAAAACGCCTTATAGTCTTGTTCTTTAAAAAAAGACTATAAGGCGTTTTTTATTTATTATTTTTCCTATTAGTTTTTAAAGTATATTGTCCTGAATAATGGCCATCTCTGCCGATTTGTATTTCATATTCGGAAACGGGGTTAAGTACCAAAATATTTAATAATATTTTAAGATCATTTGATCAAATTCGAGTTCGTGGAATAAAAATTGTTTTTTTTTCAAGGAACGGAGTTTTTGATATTCTATCAAATATTCTAATATAAATACTTAAAACACACTTCTTACAATCAACCAAGTGGAGGGGGACGGGTTGGGTACAAAATGTGGGCTTTTAAAATCCCAATTCTTAAAATCGGTTCCGACTTACTCTTTATTGGTGTACTGTAGTACTGATTTTCAATATTATTTACTTCTAAAATATTTTTGTTTCTTTCTTGTTGATTCTCACAATTTCGTGTACCTTTAACATAGGTTAAATTTCTTGTTTTTGTATTTAGGGAATCTTTTGGATGAACAGCTTGGGATACTTTTGCCTTTGACGTATGCCTGCGGTTGGGTTTTTCTAAGTATCTTTTAGATTTAGAGAATCTTCGGGATTCAAAGATTTAAAATTAATTTTTTTGTTGAATTTAATCTTCTCCTCGTATGATATTAAAATTTGATGTTTTAGTGTGTCATTATTTTTTTTAAGAATCTGGGAAAAATATTATCATCCTACTAATATTATAAATGTGAATGTTTGTATGTTTTGATGTTTGTATGTTTGCTCTCCAATCATGCCTCAACGGCTTAACGTATTTGGAAGAAATTTGCGCGGTTCCTGTGGGAGAGGCTTAAATGTGAAATACTGCTCTGCTGCAGGTTTTTTTGGTATGCTTCCATGCCTTAACGACTGCACGAATTTCTGAAGTTTGGGAGAGTTAAAGGATTCCATATACTTTAAAGGGATATAGAGATATAAAAACATAGAGACATAGAGTTATAAGGATATAGAGATAAGGAGATACATAGAGAGATATAGAGATATAAAGAAATAGAGAAATAGAGATATAGAGATATAGAGTTACAAAGATATGGAGTTACAGAGATATGGAGATATAGAGATCTTCCAATCTTGACTTGCAACGTTTAAGCTTAGCATTGTAGTTTCTGCTACTTAATGCAAACGTTAAAGGTTGGTGATCAGTGAATATTTTAATTTTCTTAGCGCCATAAAGATAGTTCCTCAGATTCTCAAGTGCCCATACTATGGGTCGTAGTTCTTTTTCATTTGTCGCATATCCCTCCTTGATTTATCAATATGTCAATATAGAGAGTCTTTTGATTTAAATAATACAAATATTTTAATCTGAATTCTACGCAAGATGAAGTCGCGTGTAGAAGCTATGGTATACGTATGTGTTAATGCTGTGTGTTAGAAATAACCGCCATCAAATTTTCCGCCAACATAAGTCTTATAATTCTTGTCTCTTTAAATCGAGCTTTAGGTTACATATACATTCTTCATCAGGAAAAAATTATTTGAGAATATTGCCATAGGCCATAGCAGTATATGCATAAGGCTTTCACATGCTTGTACATACGGTATCAGAAGAACAGTTTGCTATCAAACGTGATTATTAGACAGTTTTAAATTTTAAATCGTTACAGAAATCTTTAAAATTAGATAAAAAAAAACTCCAGCATAGCAAAAATTATCATTTCAGTTGATTATGGTCTTTAATTTATCATATTCACAGAAAAAAATTTCTTTCAAAAGTCATCCTTTTTATGTTAACCTCGACCCATTATTTCCTCATCCGTTGCTCATTTCCTTGACTCGGTGTAAAGGGATTTCATTAAACAGAAACTTTAAAAAGAATTCTCCTCCGACAACACCAGCTTACGAAAAATAAGTTTCAAACAAGAAAAAACAAATAAATCTTAGTCAAGGTATCTTCCATGAGGGTATGGTCGATTGTATGGACAAAGTTGAAAAACCTTCGTCCCAGGAAAAAATTTCTCATCTAGCTGGGTTCTGGATTCATCCGCCTAAGAGTGCAACCTCCATAAGTCGGACGCCTCGCCAAAAATTCGCACTAAAAAAAATGCACTATTTTACTGTATGGAGTAAGAGCCAAAGAAAAGTATAAATTGAAATGCAATCCGGCCTTAGTTGGTGTGGCCACAAGGATTCACTTTGAAATTAAAGGAGTCGGGCTGTGTGATCTTTGTGTGGCATTGTTGTTGTCGCTGCTATACTGCACTCACAACTTTCCAATTGGAGAACTAAAAACTGTTCGAGGTGTTGCTTATCTCTTAATGTACACTATCCTTTGGTCTCGATGTAATAAATCTTTCGAAAACCTTTTGACATTTGAATCCCTACTTTCCCAGTTCTGCCAACGTCCGCCATCGTCCTCCATAACACCGACAGCTATACAAAACACAGAATGAAGACAAAGTAATTTCCCATTAAGTCCTTAAATGGAACTCTCCACACACAATATCGTCAGGACTCAGGAGACCCCTCATAAATATCGTTTAGGCAATGACAGTTGTCATTTCTGCTAAACAATACTGCAGTTCATTATCCTTTTTGTGGGTAAGTTTTCCAATTTCATAAGTAAGAAAGAGTATGCAGTACACTTGCGGCCCCATCCTGAGAATAGAACTACTTCTTGTTTGGAACTCCGAATAGGTATATGAGATTAAAGGACAATTACTCAGGAATACCATGCTTTCCATGCTTTTGCATGAAGAGTGTATGCTTTTCCGCCTCCTCCATTAAAATGCTCATTGTGTGTGTTTTGGAAAGGATATCTTCCTTATTTTACTTTGGAATTTTTCTCTTGTCTTGTAATTTTTTTTATTATTATTATTTTTGAGAGTTTTTGTAATCTTTTTCTGAGTAAAAGTCTGCCACAGGGCTCCAGTAGTTTAACATTGCCTTCGCTTGTTGTATCCCCTTGTATAGGAACGTATATCCTTGTTTTTTCATATTTTTTTGTTTTGCTAAGGAAGAATGTGCAACATGTTTGCAAATTGTTTGTGTCTGAATCCATTTTAAAATTTGTTCTTATAACATGTGTTCCTCGAAGCGGGTTACTCTACTATGTATCTTTTTATGAATTTTTTTTTGTATCTTTTTCTTGCTTGTAGGTATTTTAATTACATCCATTTTTGTGTAAGTATAATGCAAAGATGTGGTTATTATAAACTGGTATGTTGGAAGGTCCTGAAGGTTAATATTTACAAGCACTTGTCATGCAAATTTGCTTGGCAATTTACATTGGAAAATATGTTAACGAACTAATTAAAAGTTTTAAGAAAATTGAATATTGGAGATTCTTTGTGCATGCTCAAGGATTTTGAGAGAAAAATGTTCGGTAACCTTTTTGGTTATTTGTTAGCCCTTCGGGTTGAATTGGACAAGTCTGACATTTCTTTTGCAAGAAAGCAGTACGTAATTGCTTTTTAACAGGTTAATGGTTTTTTTTAAAGATTTTTCGAATGTATGTATAAGTCACAAGCGGATATATTGCATCAGCTTCGCACGTTCTAAAGAAATTTTATTTCATATTGAAGATAGCTAATTTTCCACATTTTTGACGTATATCTTAAGGAATACTGGTGAGAAAATTAAAACATTTGATTTACTGGCAATAAACAATGCTATGTCTTATAATCAACGAATTTTCACTGTGGAGACTGTCTTTAACCTAGCAAATATGACGTATAAGCGGCAAGAACTTCTATAAAAAAAATAAAGAAACCCTCGAAGGGTTTTCAGATATTTCGAAAGGGCTTTTTCACAATAAAAAAAATTATAATCAACTTATTGGCTTAAACACCGAAATAACTTTATACTAAAAATCCTTTTACAAAAAGTATAATTTTCATTGTATCTTTTATAATCAAGTGAATAGCACACTGCATTTTACTTAAAGAACAAAAACATTCTTATCCGAAACACAATTAAAAGTTTGCGTGCTAAATCAATAAAAATCCCACACAAAAAGTAGTAAATTTAATTTGCAATTGAATACAACAATCCGGAAGGTATGAAAACCCATACACCGTTAACAGTTTATTAAAACAATTGATTTTCTACATTTGAGAAAAATGAAGTCCGTCACAGCTCTTAGTACTGTATTAGTCTTCATGTACAAGTAAGTTTTATATATTAAATGATATTAATTTTTAAATTATTGAATATCCTGATTTGGTGTATCAAAGATATCTGATTCCAATGAATTTACAAACCACATTATAGAAGTCTCGGAAACATGTCAAGAACGCGAGCAGACGCCTCATGAAATCATTGAAAAAATTAGAGATGGAGAATATGATGAGGATGATTTTGAAATATTGGCCATGTGTCACGTCAAATGTTTAATAGAAGGATTTGGAGCCTGGGCAGATGGACGCCTGAGTGAGAGGTTATTTGTTAGGAAAATTGCAGCCCATACTGGTGAGTCGAAAGCAAGAGAACTTTATAATTTCTGCAAGGACGAAAGTGGTTACGATGAGTGCGAGAAAATTTTCAAAATATTTCGGTGTCTACATAAATTAAGTGATATTTTTTAGTACTGAATGAGTACTTTCATCAATGCAAAAAAATATTAATGTTTTATGAAAAAAGTGTGTACCGGAAATAATATTGTTAGAAGGCAGTGTATAATATTGTTTGGTTTGATAAGATTTTATCTCATTGAGTAATTTTCGGAAATAAAAAAATAATCAACACATTACTTTAATAATTCTTTTTAATTATAATAGATTATTTATTATTATCAAACGCAGATAAGGAGATAGATTCGTCTTATCCCCCAAGTTCTTTGGAGTCGCCGTGAAAAAAAACTATTGAATGCTATTTCTTCTTCGACAGTTTCTATACACAAGAAGTGTAACTAATTCAATTTTGAAAACCATGCTAAAACTAGCATTTTTTTATATTTAATTATGCTAAAAATCATGCTATTTTTTTTAATCAAAACCTGTTTAAAATCCCAAAATAGCAGAAAAGAATATTATTTGAATCAAAAGTCGTAAAAGAAAGATTTCTCCCACAAGAACCGTGCATTTTTTCGGAATAAAAAGAGCCGTGATACCAAACTTAACAAATTCTGTCAGTATGAGGCATGGAAACATTACAAACAAACTTCCAGCAATACGTCATTTCACATTAAATCCATTTGGAGTGATTGCGGAATAAACATCCAAACATACAAACATTCACATTTCTAATATAAGTAGGATATTTATTTCATAAAGTAACGTATTATATGAAGAAAAAGAATATCATATTATGTTTGGTCATTATTTATGTTGGTAGATAAAAAATAAATAAATTAGATATTGAATAAGTTCACGCTTACATTTTTCTTTTGATTATATAAAACTGTTTTGACCTTTTTCACTTTAACTTTGCAAATTTCATTTCACTAAACGCCAATTTGCAAAGAGGAAATTTCTTTTTTGAAAAATAAAAAACGACTTCTTTGCAAGTTTTGTTTCACCTAACCCAAATCTGCAAAGCGAAAAGTACTTTTCTAAAAAGTGCAAATTTTTTTTCTAGTTTTCAAAGTATTCTTTCATTTCGTTTCACCAAACAAAAAAGTTTTGCAATTGAAAGATTTTCAATAATATGTAATAATATTTTTGAGTTTGCTAATTTAAATTGTTTATTTATTTGTTAATATTCGCATGTATTTATTTATTTATCTATTTATTTATTTATTTAATTATTTATTTATTTATTAATTCATTTATTTATTTATTTATTATTATTATTCTTTTTTTCATTTATTTAATATTTATTTATTTACCTTTTTATTTAATTATTTATATATTTATTTATCTGTTCATTATTCCACATATGTATAATGTCTATTTATTTATTAATATTTGTTGTTGTTTAATAACTCAAGTGTTTATTTGTTAATTTTTTTAATATAACTTATTTTAATTACCTAGTTCTTTATATCATCCAAATTAATTTTGTAAAAACTTACTGTGATAATTCATTGTTGTTTTTTTCCTACGATTTCAACTCTACTATTCTTCTTTATGTATTTATTTTAATATTTTTTTGTTTGTGTTTTAAATGTAGGCCATGTCTTTAAAAAACAAATGTCTACTTGGCAGAAGTAAGGTAGTTATATACCAATCTCTGTAAGTTGTGCAATATAGATAAAAATAAAATAATGTAAGATTTTGCTTTAATACAAATATATATATAAATATAAAATGAATCGTTTTCAACGACTTTTTGAAGACAAAGAATATAATAAGAGTGACGTAAGAAATTTGAAATAAAAAATAAAAACATTGAAATTTTAAATAATTTTCAAACAGTGGAAAGTTTTCGGCTTACAAAAATTATTATATATAATTAGTAGTAGTAGTAATATTTTTATTTGCAATAAATCAGTACAAAAAGTGTTGTAACTGCACATTTTAAAATACAGTGATTTGACATGTAAAGTCTTACATCTGAAACATTATTTTTATTATTATGAAGAATATATTTGGGAAAGATTTTTTATTTTTTTTAAGGAAAAGCAAAGAAAAAACCTCCAATTTAAATTAAGTTATGTAAAAAAAAAGAAATATATATATAACAAATCAATGAAACAACAATAATAAATAAAAAAATAAACAATTAAATACATAAATAAATTAATTAATTTCATAGTCAATAAAGTAATAAATACAAATAAATATATAGATAAACAATGAAAACAACAATAATAAATAAATAAATAAATAAATGAATAAATATTTAAATAAATAATTAAATAAATAAATAAAAACATAAGTAAATAAATAATAAAAATAAATAAATAAATAATAAAAATATATAAATGAATAAATAGTTTAAATGAAAAACATAACAAGTATTTATCACAGGTAATTAATCTGGTGAACTAGAGGGTTGTCTGTGTTATTACATCTGTAAATAAAGTTTGCTTCGAGCTTATTTATTCGTTCAGAAATCAATTCAACATTAGTTTCTCGGTGAAGATCACTAGTCGAGTAACGAAGTGGGAGATTAAGCATCATTTTTAATAATTTGTTTTGTGACACCTGAAGTTTTTAATGTGAGACAAAGCAGCCCTTCCCCAAACAGGGCTTCCATACAGCAATATTGCCTGAAATATAACCTTTAGAATAATTATTTTATTTTCAATTGTCAGTAAAGATCTTCGGTTTATAAAAGGGTAAAGCAGTTTAATACCTTTATTAATTTTCTTTATAGTATTATTAATATGATGGTTGAATGTAAGTTTTGTGTCAAGATGTATTCCAAAATATTTTACAGAATTTTCCCAAGCTATGTTTTTACCATTTATTATAATGGATTAGTTGCTGGGAAGATAACAAGACTTTCTTTTTCTTGAAAAAAAGATAGCCCGGAATTTGTCAGCGTTTAACTTTATTTTCCATTTATTGAAATAATTTTGTAATATTTCAACAGATTGCACTAAATTCCTCTCAATGTTGAGAGCAAGTTCATCTGAAGAGTATATTTCTGTGTCATCAGCGAAAATAGCAAATTCACAGTGAGGGATGGTTGGGAAATCTGGAGTGTACAAATTGTATAAAATAGGGCTAAGTACAGAGCCTTGAGGGACACCAAAATTAAACCTAACTATTGACGAAACACTGTTATTGACATGCACACAAAAAAATCTGTTGGAAAGAGACCTGGACATTTTTGCACAAATACAACGGAATTTTAAATTTAACTATTTTATAAGTTATTCCCTTGTGCCATACGGAATCAAAAGCTTTTTCAATATCTAAAAGAATCATCCCAGTTGATTTTCCTTGGATGCGTGTACTTTTGACATGTTGACATATTCTTTTAAGCGTATGAGAAGTAGACTGAAATCTTCTGAACCCGAACTGCTGATCAGGGAAATTTTTTTCATCATAAATGATTTTTAGCATTTTTTCTTTTAGAATTTTCTCGTAAATTTTACTTAAATTACTCAGCAGGCTAATTGGTCTATATCCACGGGCTATATCTGGATGCTTCCCGGCCTTTAATATTGGGACAACTTTTGCAGTTTTGCACTCCTATGGAAAGTATTGCATTTTTAAACACGCGTTTATCAAAAATGTCAGGAATTTTAAGCCTTCTTTTGAAAGGTGTTTTAAATAAATGTTTTTAATGTGATCTAACCCATCAGTTTTTTTTAACTTTTAGATCTGTAATAACCATTTTTATATGTATCTTTTACCGAAACAAATGTATTAGAAGGTGGGAAAGTATTTAAAGAATCAAAATTTTCGATTTCTGTATTAACAATTGTGTTTGTTTCTCTGTCATCTAAATGTTCCGAAACCCTATGATTTGCTAAAAAGTTGCTAGCAAATAAATTGGCCTTTTCCTCACTTGTACATATGATTTCATTATTTTGTCTCAAAAAAGGGATTTTTCTGTTTTTATTTTTTTGTAAGTTTGACAATATTCCAGAAGGGCTTTTCGTTCTTATCAAGCATACTCAATTTGGGAGAGATATTATGCAGATCCATAATAAAAATAATGTATAACTAGGAAGAAAAAGAACATTGATAGGATGGGAACTGAGCTAAAATATTTCCCCAACAGTTTGCCCTATTGCAACCCCAGTCTTTGTGTCGATAATTAAGATCACCACCGAACAGGTATTCACCATGGGTGGAAAAGAGCTGCCTTAAATCACGTTTAAAAAACTCTCTTTTTATATCTGATGAAGTTCCACCGGGAAAATAAATACTATAAACCTTGACTTCATTTCCGTTCAAGAGCTTAACGGATATACCTATGTTCTCTATGCAACAAGTTTTAATAACAGGAAGCAGCGAATGTTGAATTGGTTTTCTAACGAAAATTGCTACACCACCACCCCTCTGTTCAGATCTATCAACTCGATAGCACTGATATTCAGAGGAAGGTAATCTATCTTCAGTTGTTAGCCAAGTTTCAGTTACAAGTTCAACGTCAACTTTTTGGCTATGTAAGAAATTTAAGAATTCTACATTTTTGTTTCTTATTAACTTAGAATTCCAAGTTATAATATTTGATATTATTTTTTTTTATTTAATTATTCTATATGTTACTTACCATTTGAATAAAGAAACTTAGAAGCTAAATGTGCGATTACATTCAATTGTTCTATTTTGTTCTTACAAACAGATAAATTGGTGATCATCTCCATGCAAAGGGCGTTGAGTTCCTCAATCGAAAATAAAGATGAGTTGTTGTTGTTGTTTTGTGTATTAACGTTTGATGTAGGTATTGCGACATTGTTTGAAGTTTGTGCTGAGGTGCCAAGGGAGCTTTTTCCCCATAAGCTAGTTGTTGGCTGATTAAATCTGGTTTTCGCAGGTTGTGTGCTCTCATTAATACTTTTCCTTCTAGGAGTAGGAAGCAATGGAAATTCGCTCATTGAACCACAGAAAACCGGTTCTTCTGATTGAACATGCATGGGAGTTGAAAATGAAACTCGCTGACGGTTGGTTGTGCGACGAAGGGATTTTTCTCCTTGATTTGCAAGTATGTATGTGGTCTTACTTGCACAGGTGGCATCGGTTCAATGTGGCAACTACGCTCTCCATGACCAAACATTTGGCAATTATGACATTGGGCTAATTTGCCTTTAAGTTTTTTTTGGTAGTTCCAATTAATTTGAGTGTAAAACAAAGACCGAACATTTTTTTTTAAGTCATTTAATTTTACGGAACCATTTTGCAAAGATACTATGTACAAAGTATCACTGTAGTGATCATAGTTTTTAATTATTTTTTTTTACTTCAAAACACTTTGGTTCGCGTTTAATAAGTTCATTTTTCAGATCAAGGGGTTCGACGCTCTCCAAGCCGTAAAGAACAACTTTAAAAGCTTTTTCGCTCCTCAGGTCATGTGAGAAAAACTGACAATTTTGTTCAACAAAATGTTTAAGAACAATATTAAATGATTCTAATGAAACACATATAATTTTAATTCCAATAGACAGTTTTTTAATCGAATAATCAGATATTTTTTATTTTTTTTTAATGGATTCATGCACATATTCGGGTGTTTTTATTTACAATTCAGTAGTAAAAGGAATATGTGTTTGTCCCTTGCAACAATGCAACAATTTTTATGTATACTACGTTAGATTGGAAATGAAATAAGCAAAGCAACAGTCCGCAGAGTAGTACACCGAGTTTGAAATGCAATAATTGATGAATTTCTTTCAAACACCATTTTCCGGGCCGCGAATTCTTCGGAAGTAGCTACGATGGGTTGTGGCCCAGATTGTTACTTCTACGCTGTAACCTAAGTTAGCCAGAGAGTGTACATGATGACAGGGTAAACCTAAAAAAAAAAAGCAATTTGCAAATTTTCAAAAATGTTGTCAAGATTACTTTTTTGTGCTTAAAAGCATTAGTAGCATTTTTATAATTTCTTAAAACTCACTTAATAATTCAAATAAAAAAAAATCCAGCGGTAATTGCTGATTTTTTCAACAGAGTTTGGAATTTCAATACAGTCGACTTATGATCGACTTCTGGAAAAACCGACTTGACTTCTCTTGAGTATAAACTCGATTCTTGATTAAATTTGTTCGATAATAATAGTTGCCAACAATTTCGAGAAGGCAGAAAAAACAGTGATGATCCGACAGATATTGCAGTTCTAGGGATCGCTTATATTATCTTAACGTTATGACGATAATTCCATGCCTTAACTCCTTTGAACATTTTTGTCAAAAATTCTTAAACATAAAAAACAAAATACAGGCTACAACTTCGAGGTCTGCTTTCAGAGACTCAGCAGGCATCTTACCAAGTCCAACTGCTTCGTTTTTTTTAGAAAAATGATCGTGGTCTATATTCTGTATCCGCTGAGGGATCATGTCAATGCCCTTGTGAGACCTTTGTATTAGAAATATGGCCATCCTTAAGTAGCTCAAAAAGTGTTCAATACAGCTCTGGAGTTTGTCTTCTATTGTCACAAGTAGATTACCATTCGTATCTAGTAGAGGTTGTTCTGTGCTGCTTTTCTTACCCACGATATGCTTCCTTTTTTCTACCTCCTTTCTCGTCCCACACCTCGTGGGTAGTGTAACTGTTCATGAGATGCTCTACACTCGTTCAGTAGAACCACTTTTTCATGAGTGTTAGTTACGCAGTTAAATCTATTTTTTAGAGCCCGGTATTCCACATAGCATCGTGATGCATGTGTCTTATTTAAATTCCTTCTACATTTTTCATTCTGTGATGCAAGTATAATTTCACAATGTTTCTTGAGTCATGCTTCAAATTCAAAAGGTTTATAAACTCCTGGTTTTTTTCATGTCGTTGCCTTAGAAACACCATACAGAATTCATGTAGTTTCAATAAACAACGAAACAAAACAAAGGGATTTTGTAAAATAACAAACAAGAAGAAGAAGAACATCAAAATAGAGGCATTTAAATTCGGCACACAACTTACCGCGAAATTAGTTTTCTGTATTTTTTCTTAAAATTTTCTTTCTTTCAAGTAGAAATAGTTTCTGTATTTGTCAAAAAATATACCGGCAAAAAGTTTTAGACTATTTGTCAGACTTGGAAATAACTCCCGACACCACAACTGCTGACGAACTTCATCCAAATTAAAGTTAATTCATTTTCGAGAGTTTGGTTTTCTAATATAAAAAAGGTTAACAAGAAAACCGAAATATGAAATTTATATAATGTATATATAACATAAGTATTTCAAAATAACTTCAAGCATTATTATTTGTAGATTTTTATTGTTTCCCTTGTTTTTTAAACATTGTTTTCCCATTTAAAAGCTTGGTTCATTGAACAAATTCATTGATAAAATATCAAACTTTATAACCATTTTAAAACCTTACTACACGAAACCTCTTTCACCAAAAGCTAAGCAACCGGATAATCTTTCAATAGTAATGCAAATTTTAGTTATTCCAAGAAAACCCAAAACAAAAATTCTTGGGAAAAACTTTGTCCGTTTCTTCCTCTTTGTTGTGACCATAAAATGAATTAATTCCGAATGAGATTTCTCTGGGTAACCCCTTGGACATTTATTTAAGGTATATGCTTCCTAAAATTAAGTAAGAGGACAATGAAATTGCCATAGGAAAAAGAGGGATGGTATGGTATTAAGAAAAGGATTTTATAGTAAACTCCAATAATTACAAATGAATACATAAGATTATTAAGAAGGGACATCTCAATGTCTTAATTAACATTCAGATGCAAATTTTCATTGGAACAATAGGAGGAGAGAATAAGCTATGGAAACTTTTTAAGGATTTAAATAGAAATTCATAGTGGTAATGGGAGTGGGAGATGATTTTAAATGAGTTTTAATCCGAAACTAATACGCGACAATCATGGGTTTCCAAAAAGGGATGTTGTATAATTATGGTTATTATGAATGAAAACAATAGAAAACTAATAAAAGATATGTATATGCATGTAATCCAACGATTTTTTAATTGTTAGGACGTTAATGAAACCTGGAAAGAATTAAAACCTTTGTTTTTTCTGAGAAAACAACAAATATTAAAAACTTAGGTATACTTTAGTTCAACTCACTTGGACACTGTTACTGTTCGTATGGATACATTAAAAGAGTTTGAAAAAAGGTTAACGAACCAGAATTAAAAATATGGAAAGAGTAATAGTCTTCTTTCATAAAAGATAAAAGCTTTAAACTCTGATAGTTCAAAATTTAAAGTGAAAACAAAAGCATAGGGTAACTAGACAACGAATGCTTCATAATGGCAATTTCCAGCCAAAAACCAAATGGCCATCAAACACTATTAAAAAGAATCATATGTCTTATCGCCCACCACAATTCATCATTGCAATCGAGGCTTTCACAAAGACCTTTGTGACAGCCAGACGCAACAAAAAACATAAGCAACCATTTCCATTTGGATATAACACAACAAACGGAGGATGCACAATAGCTAAGCCCAATTCGATTTCCATTTCCACTTGTTGGACCCAGAAGCCAGGACCTTAGCAGAAAAAAATTCACCTCCACTCATTGCCACATCTGTTTCCAATTCCCGACTCACAGTTTCCATCTACAAATTGCAAATTTCGAAAACTCGACAAAAATACTTGAATCCATTGCCCAAATAATCTACCGGTCACCATCGACGACGTGCACCGCTAAATCTTCATTTGATTTGACCAAAAGTCGCCTCCATCAGTCCCACGCACCCACACTACCAATTCCAAGGATTCCCAAAAACACAAACTAGCGAGTAAACTATTGGCAAAAATAATAGCGTCTAGTCTGCAGGCCATATTTTTTCTAGTTTGGTTATAAAAAAAACCTACCACCAACATCACGTTCCTAGTAAAAAGTTAGTAAAAAAGGACTATACCAGGACTCTCATCCCGCAATTACTTTTATCATTGCTCCAGCAGCAACAACGGTCGTACTCAATGTATACTATATATGGAAGAATATCAAAAGCAGGACACCATTCGGGATGAACGACTTTTGGTTCGTTGCCAATTTTTGTTGAAAAACGATGCATTTTCATTTTCTCATGACACCCCGTCACGCCCACCACATATTCGAGGGGTGGGCACTGGGCACTCGACGCTATTCACACAACTTCCGGCATAAACGGATATACAAAGCTCTTGGCGACCCACAATGAGGTTTCCGAGGAGCACACTCTTTAACCGACCGCAGGATGGGTGTGATTCTGTGTGTGTGTGTCACAGGACTACGCCAACAGAATAAACGGGTTTCCGTACCAAAAAGCCCTTCGACCCCATTTATTGGCACTTTTAAGGGCTTTGTATAAGGTATCTCACCGTGGCGTATATGGGAGGGGATGTGTACACACCCCCTGTTTGTTTTGAATTTACTACTCTGAGGCCTGTTAATAACCGCACTAATTAATGCTTAACCATTAATTATAGAGCTTTATAGCCTTTCGGTTTTTGGCTTCGAAGTTTACGAAATTAATGGCCTTCAAGCGGTGCATATGGGTGGCAGGTTTGAGCACACATTACATAGTGTCACTGGTCGTAATGGTTTGGTAATAAAGCTCCATACACAACGGCAACAAACAATGTCTGAGGCATACGTAAGCCGGCCGCACTCTGGATCATCTGCGAGAAAATATCATTGTGGTTAAGATTAAGTGTTAAAATGTTTAATGATGCAATGGAATGGCGCGAATGTAAGACGTGTCTTAAAACTTTCATTGAAATTTGAGTAATTATTTAATTTTGTTTTAATCATCATTGTGGCACACTTTTGATTTTTATGAGAACAAATTGAAGTAGGTGTCTAAAAGAATTAAAAAAAATTTAGATTATGATTATGTGCGACCTATGCCACGTTTTTATATTGCATAGGATTAAAAGATTTATTAATAAATCATAGGTTTATGATGAGTTACGATCCACAAACCTATAACATTATAAAAAGAAAAAAAAAAAAGAAAAACAAACAAAATACATAGATACGAAAACTACGTAGATACGGATATCGAAGTATCTGACATTGTCGATCCTCTTGTGGCTATGAGCTGAATTTAACCCAGGCTTATTCGTTTAGCAGACCGACAAACTTACCACTAAGCCACGAGGCACTGATGTCCAGAATACTGCGGTAAAAAAAAACACTTGGAGACCTTAAAGCAGACAACATTATTTTCAGCGTGATAATGTGCATGTTTTTAAAAACCAGACAAATTAAACACAAAACTAAGAGAACTACAGATCAAAGCATCAGCACCTTAAGGTAACCTTCTACTTCTCTGGGTACTTGTTGTTATAGAGATCCTAACAGAGCTAACAAATACTGGAGTTACAGTAGTAGCATTGTGCCAGTGAATTAGCACTAATTTTTATCTTCACTATTTTTTTAGGAACATAACGATCAATCAGCCTTTATTTAACACAAGGCCCTTAGACATCCTTGTTCCTTCCCGCAGAAACTCACAATACTAAAAGAAAAAGAATTATAACCCTATGGACTAAACGAAGTTCCGAAACGAATGTACATAATTGTCCCTAATGGGCTTCAAGCGGTGCATATGGGTGGCAGGTTTGAGCACACATTACATAGTGTCACTGGTCGTAATGGTTTGGTAATAAAGCTCCATACACAACGGCAACAAACAATGTCTGAGGCATACGTAAGCCGGCCGCGCTCTGGATCATCTGTGAGAAAATATCATTGTGGTTAAGATTAAGAGTGTTAAAATGTAAAATGATGCAATGGAATGGCGCGAATGTAAGACGTGTCTTAAAACTTTCATTGAAATTTGAGTAATTATTTAATTTTGTTTTAATCATCATTGTGGCACACTTTTGATTTTTATGAGAACAAATTGAAGTAGGTGTCTAAAAGAATTAAAAAAAATTTAGATTATGATTATGTGTGACCTATGCCACGTATTATATTGCATACGATTAAAAGATTCATTAATAAATCATAGGTTTATGTAAGTTACGATCCACAAACCTATAACATTATAAAAAGAAAAAAAAACTCAAAACAAACAAAATACATAGATACGAAAACTACGTAGATACGGATATCTAAGTATCTGACATTGTCGATCCTCTTGTGGCTATGAGCTGAATTTAACCCAGGCTTATTCGTTTAGCAGACCGACAAACTTACCACTAAGCCACGGGGCACTAATGTCCAGAATACTGCGGTAAAAAAAAACACTTGGAGACCTTAAAGCAGACAACATTATTATCAGCGTGATAATGTGCATGTTTTTAAAAACCAGACAAATTAAACACAAAACTAAGAGAACCTAAGCTCGTTGAAGACGGATGTCGAGGTGCGCGCACAATTAGTTAAACGAAGTCCAAACAAATAATTGTTGCGCGTTGTTATCGCGAGTGCTTTAAGGAAAAAAAAAATAATACACGCTCGTTGAGAAATTAGAAAAAAACCCTCGCGTGTGCTGTAAAAAAAAAATAATAGTGTTCACTCGCGTCGTAGGATGAATGAAAAAGATGCCCACTCGCGCTGAAGAAGAAAAAAAAAATAAATAAAACGCATTCGCATAACAAATTATCCTCTATTCTGTCCCAAGACCTTTGTGCTTAACTGCCTCTTTCTTATCTACTGTAGGCATCGTATGACCATACAATGCTTGCGGTAAATAGATAAGGGCATCTGAATTTGTCTTATTGTGCTGAATGTTTGGATTGATTTCTTATAAACAGGCTGTCTTATGGGCATAACACCTAAGACAGTTTGATTATTACAGAAGTTAATTTTGATTTTCACTGCGCAGTTCGACTTAATCAGAGTTGTGTTTTGTATGTAAGTATTTTTAAATGGTAAGTGATTTTTGTGTCGTGTATTCAAATGTTCGTGGTTTAAGAAAGAATTTCTTTCACGTGTACGTCTACACTGTTCAACACAGGCCAGCTGTTTTGGCATTAAATGAAACTCAGGTTGGAGCAAATACTGATTTATCAGAATTTGCTCTACATGGGTATAGCTTGGTGCCATTACTCTTTTCTCATCATGGTCTCGTGGTCTATGTTAGGAATGATATTGCTTGCCAGAGCCTTCCCCAATATGGGCAATGTTCCAACACGGATTTTAACTTCTTATGGCTCAAATTCACTGTCCGCAAGCATGTCATTCATTATTGTTTTATTTACAGGAGTCCAAATCTTGACAGTAATTCGACTTGTAACGAGTTTGATGCACTGTCTGATTCCATCTCGAAAATTGTTTTCCTTTGTCCCCGCACTGAAATCGTTATTGCGGGCGATTTCAATGTACACAATTCCAACTGGCTCCGCTATTCTGGTCAGACAACACCCGAAGGAAGGTATGTCGAGCTCTTTGCCGGGTTACATCACCTTACCCAACTGATCGATGTGCCAACGCGTATACCGGATGTTGCTGGGCAAGCAGCCCATACTCTTGACTTGTTTCTTACTTCTCACCCTGATAAATATACCATTAGTGTAACTTCTCCATTTGGCACTTCAGACCATTGTATCATTTCAGCTAATTTCTCATCCCCCACCCATCCAGTTAAAGAAAAACTTCCCACCAGGACCGTTTGGCAATACGAGAAAGCCAACTGGGACGGCCTGAATTTCTTTTTCCGAAACTTTAACTGGTCACTATGCTTCCTCGATAGTGACATTGATGCCAGTGCTGAAATGATCACAAATGTGATTCTTCTAGGGATGCGTGCTTTTATTCCTAACAGAGTAAAAAGCATCAAACCTAAAGAAAAGTCTTGGTTTAATTCTGAGTGTAAAGAAGCTATCAGGCTCAAAGAAGTAAGTTTCCGATCTTACAAAGCCAACCCTACAGAGGAAAATCGGAAAAAGCACAAACAAGCAAGGAACTCATGCAACTCCGTTATAGAAAGAACCAAATTTTTGCATGACCAAAAATTACGGCAAAAAATTCTGCAGTGTCCCAAAGGCAGTAAAAATTTTTGGTCATTTGTAAAAAATATAAAAAACTCCTCGACATCTTCGGTTCCAACGCTCATCGACAATAACAAACCAATTGTTTACTCTTCAGAGAAGGCAAACTTGCTCGCCGCCCATTTCGCTGCCAGCTCCACGCTGCCTCAAAGCAACGTTGCCCCTCCTGTACTTGAGAATGTAAATTTTTCCATGGGACACATTTTTTTCCGCACTCGTACAGTAGCAAGAGTTCTCAAAGATCTCGATATACACAAATCCGCTGGCCCGGATGGTATAACCCCGATTCTTCTGAAGAGGTGTTCTTCCACACTGGCAAAGCCACTGCGTAAGCTTTTCCATCGCTCCTACTCTTCTGGAATCTTTCCTAGAAGATGGAAAACAGCATTTGTCCAGCCTGTCCCTAAGAAAGGTGACCCATCCTCCCCCTCCTCCTACCGACCCATAGCACTGACATCCCTTCTTTCTAAGGTCATGGAAACACTGATTAACCGTCAGCTTAAGGAATATCTCGAAGATCGTAAGCTTCTCCATGACCGTCAGTATGGCTTCCGCAGCAACCGTTCCACTGGTGATCTGATGGCATATCTCACCGAACAGTGGAACAAATCTTTACATCGCTTTGGTGAAAGTAAGATTATTGCTCTTGATATCTCCAAGGCATTTGATAGAGTTTGGCATGAAGCTCTCTTATCGAAAATGCGTGCTTTTGGGATCGATAATACTCTTGTTCGTTGGATTAGAAGCTATCTTCTGGACCGTTCAATACAAGTTGTATTGGACGGATTCAAGTCTGATTCCCATAAAATAAATGCTGGTGTGCCCCAGGGCTCTGTTCTGTCTCCGACTCTTTTCCTCATTTTTATAAATGATCTTCTGTCTGTTACTTCTAATCCACTTAACTGTTTTGCTGACGACTCTACCCTCAGCTTTTCATATTCGTTCGATAATTCACGTCCTTCGCCTTCGGACGTACAATTGCAACGGTGCCGTATGTCAAGCTCATTAAACTCCGATTTATACAGCATTGTCAAATGGGGTAATAGAAATCGTGTGGAGTTTAATGCTTCGAAAACTCAATGCTGTCTTCTGTCGTTAAAGCTAAACATTCCCCCAATGCCATTGTCCATGAATGGCACTTACATCGAAGAAACCGAAAAGCTCTCAGTACTCGGTATGTGTGTCAACGACGACCTCCGTTGGAACGACCATATATTTGAGATCGCTAAGAATGCTGTAAAGTGCTTAGGTTTTCTGTATCGGTGTAAGAAGTACTTTTCCCCATCTGATCTGGCTACAATTTATAAAGCGTTTATACGCCCTAAACTCGAGTATAACTCCCACCTCTGGGCAGGTGCTTCGCAAACATCGCTTCACCTGCTTGATAGAATACAAAATCGAGCGTTAAGATTGATAGGTAATAGAACTGCCGCTGAAACAATTGCCCCACTCGAACACCGAAGCAATGTTTCATGTCTTTCCTTATTTTATCGTTTCTTTTACAAAAAATGTTCACTCGAAGTAGCCAGTTGCATTCCTCCCCTTAAAAGTTTCTCCCGTAATACTCGTCTCGCAAGGAATGCTCATCAGTTCACCCTTGAGCCTAATTTCGGACGTACCGTGAAATATAGGGATTCTTTTTTTAGCCGAACGACACGAATCTGGAATAGTTTACCCGGCGGGATTTTCCCTTGCCATTTTGATCTGCAAACATTCAAAATCAATGTTAATCGGCACCTCCTATCTCTCCCCTCCCTATCTTCGTAATGCCCGCGCAGTGTGTTCTACATTAAAAGGGAAACACATAATCCCTTGTGCGCGCGTTAATTATAAAAAAAAAAAAAAAAAAAACTACAGAACAAAGCATCAGCACCTTAAAGTAACCTTCTACTTCTCTGGGTACTTGTTGTTATAGAGATCCTAACAGAGCTAACAAATACTGGAGTTACAGTAGTAGCATTGTGCCAGTGAATTAGCACTAATTTTTATCTTCACTATTTTTTTAGGAACATAACGATCAATCAGCCTTTATTTAACACAAGGCCCTTAGACATCCTTGTTCCTTCCCGCAGAAACTCACAATACTAAAAGAAAAAGAATTATACCCCTATGGACTAAACGAAGTTCCGAAACGAATGTACATAATTGTCTGTGGTCCGTTTCAAACAAATTACTGCCCTATGGCCATCAATTGCTAAAAGTTAAATACTGAAACATTTAAGTTAAATGTTAATTTTCTTCTAAAACTACAAACATCCTATTTCAAGGATACGCTGTTTTTGCAAAAAAGGCAAATAAAGAAAAACGAACCTCTGCTTTAGTGAACAACAACAACAACAAACAAAATGAAGCGAGTTCATCCCCAGCAAAACAGATAAACTATCCAAATTTGCATTTGCAAATTAAATGTTGACAAGAGGGCATCATCGCCCGCATCCTGCCGAAGAGAATGTTCTTATTCCAACATCACCCTTATATAATTATAATCATTTTGCTCATCATCATTTACCTCATCCTTCTCGCAACACTCTTTACTCCGACAGTTTGAAGACTTTTTCACTTTGATGATGCCAGAAAACTTTTTCCCAAATTCCCAAAAAAAAATCACATTAAAAGCAAAAGGATGTTTTTGTACACAGAGAAAGTTACAATTGCAGGGAATCATCACAAGGATCTTAATTAAATATTTTCTTGTCTACGAATTCACTTAGCAATCATCCGTTTCAGGGTGAAAGGCAACACTCAGTCCAACTGCCTCATCACTCTGGATATTGTATCCTTGCTCCTTGGAAATTAGAAAATCTACACCAAAAATGAATTTGATAAATATTATTGCTGCATTGGTATGCGTGTGTTTCCGTTTCCGCATGTCCTGCGGCCACATTAAACAAATGCTCATAATCAAATTTTACCCGCGTCTCATCACAGCAGATATAAATCCTTGGTGTCCTTTGTCGTCCTCGTCGTCGTCATCATGATTTCGGATTGTATATTTTTGGAGACTCTCACCATTACCATTCCTTTGCAACATTTTAATAGGATTTCAGGAAAAGTTTAGGTTCTGGGTTTTTCTTTTTTCAATTTATCATTTTATTTCTAGTGAGCAAAAGGATTTTCGCTAATCCTTTTGTAGTACGTATACCTATGTACGCCTCTTTCATTAGATAGCTCTTGATAGAAAAAGGACACACAAATACCAATGGAAGACAGACAGAATGAAATAGGGATTCGTTGTTGGTCTTAGCTTCTCAAAAACGACATAAATACTGTGGATACCGATGGAACAATTGAAAGTTGAGAATCTACTTGGGTTTCATTGTCACATTGGAATGCATTTGCTTGATGGCGAAAAAGATTCTAATACGTTTTCGTTTTGGTAAAGGATATCATACAACAATCCTCAGTTGCCAGACAATGAAGCTAATAAGATGAAGAGCCCGACAGTAATTTGTAACGGCTAATCCGGCAGGGAGATTTGTAACTGTGGGCGATTTAACTTTTTTTTTATTTTTTTTATATACTTTTTCACAAGCTTTGGCTACCAAATGAAAAGAATGCTTTAAAAGTAGAAGTTTTTTTATTTGTTAAAAATGTGTGCAAATAGATAGTAGTCACCTCGATACCTACTATATCAACAGGGGCACCTTACTGTTTGAAGAAGAATCCTAGAATCCCAGAACACTTTAATTGCAACTAAGTAATCCCATACATTTTGTAGTTGCATAAGATGTTCCACCGTTTTGAAGATAGCGGATCAAATCTCGTGTGTATAAAGAATTCAATTTACTCGAAACACTAGGGAAGACACTAGTTCAATCTTTATTAGTCGCATTTAGAAAAGGGGTTATGTCTTTGATCTTCACTTGAGATAGTTTATTAAAGTCTTCAAGAAAAATCATTTCAAAAGATTTGGCGAAAGATCTTATAACAAGTTAAGACTCCGACGGAGGTCATTTTTGTGATCTATAAATTTGTTGCTTAAGATCTTTGATTTGGTTCTCATTTTTGCCACAGCCAGCGGAATATTTACACAGTAAATGGAAAACTGTTTCACTTTTCTTCTAATCGAAAAGACATACGGACATTCAAGGACTTTTTGGGCAGACATCACAATCCATCTTTAAACAATAGATAATGTAGACGTCTTTCATTATGATGTGTTTCTCCCAAATGCTTTGTGGATGAAGAATTTATTTTACAATTCTCACAATTAAGCCAATTTGAAAGATCGGTTTTACATGTCCAAGTTGTGAATTCCGCCGAAATATACGGTTTTCTTAATCTGTAAATTCTCAGATTACCTAAAGCACATTTTGAGTGGTTCAAACTACATATATAATTTTTTTTTTTAATTAATGTAATAAAATTTACAACAAATCCAATATTTTTTTTAGTTTCATCCCTATTTACATATACATATACATGTACATATACAAATTCACTAAAATCAATGCATGCATTATTGCCTGGATTGTTTTGGCATAACTAGTACTATGGTATGGAACATTTAAAAAATCACCTTTCCTTAGTCGCAAACTGCGGTAAGGTACATACATATTAAACATTGATAATAACACCGGACAATTTGTATTACAATAAGACACCATAAGCAAAAAGTACAGAATTTAATTTTATTCTCGAAACAAGAGGTTTAAGATAAATTAGAATACATCTGTTTTCATAACGGGGAACACTTAAATTTCCAAAAGTTTTTCGTAAAGCAAATCTAGTAAATTTCTTCTGAATTTTCTCAATTCCTCGTATACTAGAATTAGTATATGGATTTCATATAACGCTGCAATACTCCAACAGCGGTCTGACAATGCTTATGTAAGGGGTTTTAAGTGTATACGGATCTTAAAAACACTTTGAATTACGTATTACGAACCCCAACATGGAATTCGCTCTTGAAATCACATGGTTGATGTGAAAAGAAAAAATTATTTTAGCATCTAAAGACCTTGGAGTGGTCTTTCTGGTTGCCATATCTTTGTAAAGAATCATTACCAAATTTGTATTCGAAGTACACAAGATTTTGACTTTTGAAATAAGTTACGACACTACATTTTTGATTGTTAAAATAGAGCCCATTTAATTTACTCCACTGAAAAAAAAATTTAGATCTGCTTGAAAACAAATTTGCATCTGATTAATATTTTATGCAGGTCGATCATCAGCATATAAAAGATATTTTGCAGAAGAAAGGAGACTCGGCACCTCATTTATAAAAATAATGAATAGCAGTTGACCAAGATGACTCCCTTGAGGAACACCTGAGATGTTTATTATTTCCTCAGATAAAACGTTTCCAAATCTGACAAATTGTTTTCTTCCTATTAAATAGCTCTTTGTCCAATTAAGAAGTGAAGAGTGAAAACCAAAGCTCTCAAGTTTCTTTAATAGAACATTGTGTTGGACACGGTCAAACGCCTTAGAAAAATCGTAATTGTTAGAATAAAGACCTGTAAAATCAGGGATCACCGTTAAGATTGGCGTTTTAAATTGCTATATCAACATTGTCGAAAACTGATCCCGGACTATGCAAACATTTAAGTCAGATCAACCCTTCCAGCCAACCTGGTACTTATGAGGAAAAACCAAATCCTTTTTTGTCTAGAGATATTCTAACTTGGATGAACGTTAATGAGAAGCTCTTTCTATCATTTTTGGAACTTATGGAAGTCCATTAAATTCGTTTACACATTTTTAATTACGCTGTCTATCCTGAGTACCTAACCAAAGTCAAAACTAGGGTACGTAACTGCGCTTGCAAATATGATGTAAGAAAACACTATTTCTGATAGATTGATCTCGAAGGATCAAGATCTGCAGCCAGTAGAACTCTCCTGTTTGAGGGGTGCTCATCCACGATTTATGCCCAGAGGTCATCTCTGAAAACCTGACTTGAATTAGTCGGTTGTATACAGCTTTGAAAAATATCTTTTTCAGTCAGTAAAACTCAATTTTCTTTGAGGGTGCTATAGTCTCTTCGCGAGACCTATTATGAATGATCTTCTTCAGGTGCCAACGAAGTTTTCCATTATTTAAAATCTTCTTAATCTTTTTAGTGAAATCATTCTCAAGTACAGTTCCACCTGTAGAACCATAATAACAATTTTAATAAGAAAATATTACAGCAGTCTTCAGCACGGAATATGAAAATGCTCCAACAAAAACCAAAATATAAAAACTTCATTCCCATAATTGAAAAATTGAGGAGTAAAGGAATACCTCAAAAATTCGACATCATATCTAATCATATCCTAAACAATGGACAAAGACAATTGAGGTAAGGGCCCGGCACCCACAAGAATGATTTAATTTGTGGCTTTTTCCCTGCCTCCTTGATGTCACTCTATGACAGTGGTCATCACAAAGTATTTATATTTAGGTTGTAACATCAGCATTCAAGCTGACGTAAGTTGTTGTTGGCCTTGTTATTAATTTCAATGTTCAAAACTATATATCTATTAAATACATGTTACTTAGTTGCAATCAAAGTGTTTCCTTTTAAAATTTTCTATTGAAATAGTTTACTCATTTTTTATTAAATTTTCTAACATAATATAAAAATATTTTACGTTTAAGGTTAAAAATTGAAAATAATTATTTATTTGTTTAATATTTAAAATTCAAGAAAACAACGACTACAATATTAAACACACTCACACTGATTCTTATTCACTTCACCCACCTTTGTTTGAAATTTCCGCATAACTACATGTCTATCAAATTTTTCGAACTAATTTGCATCCTTGAAATACATAATGCTCGAACCCGAAATATTGTAACATCATCCCAGACATCATGGGTTCAATGATGCATACCGTCAACATTAAATTCGACCACCTGGAATTTGCTTCTCTGATCCCATAGATACCGTAGAATTGAAGAGTATATAATGTAGGTATTGAGGTACCTGGATATATATCTTTTACCAAGTATCTGATATTAGTCTTTTGTTTGTTTAGTTATCGATGAGTGATAAATGTTTTCTTATGTAAAACAATGTCGGTATATCGTTACTAAAGTATTCGTAGAAAATTTTTAACAAGAATGTTTTTTTCAACAAAAATATAAACTTTTCTTGTAAAAAAATAAGAAAAAGAAATATTCTTCAGAAATGCAAATATCTGTTTAAAATTTTCCTTTAATTAGCACTTTATCTCTTTGTATACCCTTTACAAGCTGTAAGGATACAGGAGCGGAGCAAAACCAAACACTAAAACATAATTCCCATTTTGTTTACCGGAAGCTTATGTTCCCAGGATATTCACACATCACATGTATCAGTACCAGAGTAAGTACAACCACCCACCACCCTGACGGGGATAACGAGATGAAAGCGGTGTTCAAGTCTGCATCGTTTGCGTTTCCACAACTCTTCGAAAAGCCCGTTTATAGCAGCATGTATTTTTAAATCCTTTCTATCCGGTAATCTGAGGACGACGACAACAACGCTTGGGGGTGGCATTTCTACTCTCCTATAGCACCCTGTTTTTACGTGCACTCACTCTAGGATGCGCAAAACTTTATAACAATTAGACACAACAAAGCGCACACATCATCGCACACACATGTGCGCTGCTATACGCACCCATATGAAGCCGAGATTACGGTACATCCTCGATAAACCGCATTTATAGCTTAAGGGATGTTCAAGCTCGGAGAATATTGTTCTAGTGGGCGCGAAGAGGCGAATGTGACTTCCGGTTGGCTTTAAAATGCTGTGGAACATCATTACGTACAATTTATCCATATACACATTTAACGCGCCCCGGATTAGGATCCGGCTAATTTGAAGTCATTTAATTTTCATGGCACCTCTGACGCTTGACATTGTTCTGTCGGGCTTATGATTTCAACTGTAAATTGTCTGACGAAAGTGGTGCTGCTGCACGAAATGTTGCGGCATTATGCTTTGTTATTGTGTATGAAGTTGGCGGGAAAGTTTGTTGGTTTATTTTGATTTGAAGCTTTTGGGTGTGTTTGTGTCATTAGTATAGAGAAGTGGCTCATATAAGTTAAATGGGTAAACAGATTATTAATTAATTAAACAATTATTCGCGATTGTTATTGGAATCGTTTTGGTGATGAGGAATGATTGAAAAGTACTGAAGAAAATGAAAAAACTATGCAAGACGTTTATTTATATTTATATATAATCTTTTAAAAATTAACTTTTCTCTAGTATGTTTCTGGGTAAGTCGGAAAAAAAAGGACAACATTTTAAAATTTACTTTTTGGTTCCTATGAAAAATCACTCAACTTGCTATAGGATACTCAGGTGGGAAACAATAAGAAAATTAGTGGAGATTTAAATTTGATGGGGAGTCTTAGCTTAGGAGAATTAGCAATGAATGCAAGGATGTTTTCAAGTGGTTTTTTGAAACATCGAAAAGTTCGTCGAAAAAATATTATCTGAGGGCTGTTTTCCTGGTCTGGGCTAGGCTTGTGCATTCACAGAGGAAGTTATATGAGCCCTCTTCCGGTTAATTTCTTGACACTCATAAGTCTAATGTGCTAATCTGCTAATACACATACGTCATGTAAAATTGCACATGGTCCAATATTGTGAATCGTATATGGAATCTTTAAAGGGATTTCTTGACGCAAAATTAAAGACAACCTATTTTTAATACATTAACTTCACACTACTTAAAATGCTTAGTTCTGCACTAAGTTTTTCTCAATTATAAAAAAACGCTGCAATAGTTAAAATCAAATTTGAAAGTTTGAGAACCTTAGGAAATTTTGTGGTTATTGGATTAAGGTAAGGTTTGTGTGTATTTTTGTTTTCAAAATGGCGTTTTTTGAGAGCAAGCCGTCAGATGATGAGAGATTTTTTAGTTTCACACTAAAAAGATAATGCAGGGAATTCTGTTGTTAAAAACCCAGTTTCAAGCTAAGAGAAAATCAATTTTTGAATCGTCTATAATTGCAGAACTATGCACTTTTTATATTAGTGCCAAACTCTTTTAGTTTGGTATTAAAGCGTCTATAATTTTGCGCCTTTTGTTACCTTTTTTTTCTCCGGTGTGATAAGTTCTTAGACTTGCAGTTACTTCATTTAAAATCCTTCAACTCAATTAGGATTTTTTCTCATACAGCTGTTGCCTTACAAAACCATAACATTACAGGGTTTAACTTGTCTCGGTTGTTTTTGCTTGAGTAGCTTCTTACTTCAACCCTAGCTTTACCATGGTAGATTAATAAATAATTCATCACCACAAAGAAAATCTAATTAATGGAACCTCATTTCCAAGCATATGTTTATCTGCTTTCTTCCTCGAAGGGCTTCCCCCCATTCCCATATTCAAGTCCCACCGGATGTTCTAGATCCGACAGGCGGTTAAGTGTATGAAAACCTGAACCGCAATATATCCTATAGTATAGTATAGTTGAAAAGCCGGCAAATAATCAGACATTTACAAATGTGCTGTCATTAAGTTGACCATATATACACACATCACATTTTTCCACCACTTGAGGGCTGAGTTTCAATTTCTATGTCTTTCTTCGGGATGAATCCTTTCAACATTTTATCCCCCAGTCCTTTAGATTCTTGGATGTACATACAACACATATATAATGGATTACGGGTTATTTTCTTTTTAATTTAGCCCATACCAGTTTGCTTATGTATGTACGCGCAAAATAGAAGAAACCCTCCTTAGTCCGTAATGCGGTCTGACCCGACAGGGATAAGGTAAGGAAAAAGTAAGAAGATGATATTCTTCCCCAAAAATTGTTATCTTTCAAATCATGGTTGTATCGTAAGACTATTTATTTTCACTCAACTGAAAGTAACGTAAATAAGTTATTATTATGTGTAGAAGAAATTGTTGCCAATATTGCAAATATTTTTTGTAAAAAAAATGTTTTTTTTTTAGTGGATTTTTTTTTTTTTTATAATTTACGCGCGCACAAGGGACTATTTGTTTCCCTTTTAATGTAACACACTGCGTGGGCATTAGGAAGATAGGGAGGGGAGAGATAGTAGGTGTCGATTAACATTGGTTTTGAATGTTTGCAAGGGAAAATCTCGCCGGGTAAACCATTCCAAAGTCGTGTTGTACGGCTAAAAAAAGAATCCCTATATTTCACGGTACGTCCGAAATTGGGCTCAAGGGTGAACTGATGGGCATTCCTAGCAAGACGAGTATTACGGGCGAAACTTTTAAGGTGAGGAATGCAGCTGGCTACCTCGAGTGAACATTTTTTATAAAAGAAACGATAAAATAAGGAAAGACATGAAACATTGCGTCGGTGTTCGAGAGGGGCAATTGTTTCAGCAGCAGTTCTATTTCCTATCAATCTTAACGCTCGATTTTGTATTCTATCAAGCAGGTGAAGCGATGTTTGTGAAGCACCTGCCCACAGGTGGGAGTTATACTCGAGTTTAGGGCGTATAAACGCTTTATAAATTGTAGCCAGATCAGATGGGGAAAAATACTTCTTACACCGATACAGAAAACCTAAGCACTTAGCAGCATTCTTAGCGATTTCAAATATATGGTCGTTCCAACGGAGGTCGTCGTTGACACACATACCGAGTACTGAGAGCTTTTCGGTTTCTTCGATGTAAGTGCCATTCATGGACAATGGCGTTAGGGGTATGTTAAGCTTTAACGACAGAAGACAGCATTGAGTTTTCGAAGCATTAAACTCCACACGATTCCTATTACCCCATTTGACAATGCTGTATAAATCCGAGTTTAATGAGCTTAACATACGGCACCGTTGCAATTGTACGTCCGAAGGCGAAGGACGTGAATTATCGAACGAATATGAAAAGCTGAGGGTAGAGTCGTCAGCAAAACAGTTAAGTGGATTAGAAGTAACAGACAGAATATCATTTATAAAAATGAGGAAAAGAGTCGGAGACAAAACAGAGCCCTGGGGCACACCAGCATTTATTTTATGGGAATCAGACTTGAATCCGTCCAATACAACTTGTATTGAACGGTCCAGAAGATAGCTTCTAATCCAACGAACAAGAGTATTATCGATCCCAAAAGCACGCATTTTCTATAAGAGAGCTTCATGCCAAACTCAATCAAATGCCTTGGAGATATCAAGAGCAATAATCTTACTTTCACCAAAGCAATGTAAAGATTTGTTCCACTGTTCGGTGAGATATGCCATCAGATCACCAGTGGAACGGTTGCTGCGGAAGCCATACTGACGGTCATGGAGAAGCTTACGATCTTCGAGATATTCATTAAGCTGACGGTTAATCAGTGTTTCTATGACCTAAGAAAGAAGGGATGTCAGTGCTATGGGTCGGTAGGAGGAGGGGGAGGATGGGTCACCTTTCTTAGGGACAGGCTGGACAAATGCTGTTTTCCATCTTCTAGGAAAGATTCCAGAAGAGTAGGAGCGATGGAAAAGCTTACGCAGTGGCTTTGCCAGTGTGGAAGAACACCTCTTCAGAAGAATCGGGGGTATACCATCCGGGCCAGCGGATTTGTGTATATCGAGATCTTTGAGAACTCTTGCTACTGTACGAGTGCGGAAAAAAATCTGTCCCATGGAAAAATTTACATTCTCAAGTACAGGAGGGGCAACGTTGTTATGCGGCAGCGTGGAGCTGGCAGCGAAATGGGCGGCGAGCAAGTTTGCCTTCTCTGAAGAGTAAACAATTGGTTTGTTATTGTCGATTAGCGTTGGAACCGAAGATGGGCATGGATTTCTTTTTCTGAATAGGAATTGGTAATTACGTGCTGCTTTCGCAGTGCCTCCAGTTTAGTATTTCTATAGTTATTTAATATTTTTTCTACAACTCTAAGTAAGATATCATAATTCAAAATAAAAGAAAAAAGAATGAATTCACCAAAACATGAGATCTGGCAGTGCTGCCTTGCGAAGGCGACAATCTGTACTGCAAACAACCCTTCCATTGGCCAGCTTGATCCAAAAGTTGGTTCGTCTAAATTGTCATAGGATAACCAAAACGGACTTAATGTTGAAGACCAAGGCTTATATTTCAAGATACATCTTTTCAAATGGATTTTTGGGTAATTTTTGTAACATGTCTCAATTTATTTAACATCCCTTTGGGAGCTACATATGAATTTATGAGTTCAGCCAATGGGAAAATGGTCACCTATAAGTTTCTCCATGACCCATTTAACAAAGAGAAGAAGGACGCATTCCCCGACAACAAACTTCCAATTTTACGGATTTTACTTCAGATTTTCCCCAAGTAAATGTTAACATTTACTATCAGCCATTACCTTGTTGCTAAAGTTAAACTAAATTCATTATGAAATTCGAACTGAATTCCTTTCAACCGGGAGAATATAAATTTGTAACGTTATCTGACAACCCTCCCCCATCCTAACGGTTTCAATAAAAGGGTGCAATTTGGTCGGTTTTTATGGCCTATTGCCAGAAAATACAGCGATTGATTTCATTCGAAAGATCCACATTACTTCATGTTTATCTGTTTGGCATTTAATTTCATAGGAGCAAAAAACAGCAGCCCCCTTCAGAACATCATCATCAACGTTTATTGCGCACGGGAAAAGTATCTGATGGCAGCATATATCTATCCCTGATGTTGTATACGCACTTTAAACGCTTTTCAAATTTAACCGAAAGGTAAGGTATTTTTTTATATCTCAGAATGAATTATTAAATTTTCTATTTGCAGAAGTCAGCAAAGAGTAGCCCGAATGGGTAAAAGCAGGGTAAACGACGAAAAAATGGACTCTCATTGCAGGAGTTGTGTAGTAGTTAAAATAAATGAGAATCTTAAAGAGCGTTCAGCAAATAAAATTCATTTTATATTTGGGATTCTATGAGAAATTCATTTTGCGTTTGAGCAAAGTAAATGAAAATAACTAAATTTATGCCTGTGTGAGTAAGGAAGTGTATTTTAATAGTAATTGATAGAATTTAAGTAGATGACTGCAAAGCATAGTCAAGAATGAAAATTTTAATTGAAAAATAGATAAGAGACTCTTCGATAAATTATGTCTTGATTTTCTTTTTGAAAAAAAGTTTTTTTTTGTTTATTAAAATATTTTAACAATTTCTGTTCTGTTAAAATAATTAACATATCTGTTGAAACGTAGAGATCAAAATCAAGTTTTGATTGATTTTGACGTTATTTTAAAAGTATATATATGTACATATATGTATATAAGAATATCATATTAGTAAAATATATGTTAGCTGTGTTTTATTGGGAAATATATTGGAAGCGAAGCAAGATTTTACACACACTACAAATACAACAACCAGCTGCCGAAAAAAGTAGATGTTGAATTTGGCTGCGGATTGCATGTTCGACACGACAAGATTTCATTAACAATAGACATGATAAAAGACTTGTATCATGCTACAGATACTATATTTCCATAGATATTGCACCCAGAGCAAAATAAAATTACCAATTTTCAAACGCCTGTGAATGATCGTTTTATGCTATATTGTTTGAGAAGGTTGCAAGGTTGCACTTGGGCGTGTTGGAATATAAAGATACACATTAATTTATTGGGATTCGAATGCCAATGCAACTAATGTACGTGCTCGATCCTCTTTTTGGTTGTATCCTGTGTGTACATTTTTTTTAGACTCACTTGTTTCATGCTACAGATACTATATTTCCATAGATATTGCACGCAGAGCAAAATAAAGCTAGCAATTTCCAAACGCCTGAGATATACACCTACGTCCAAGTGCAACCTTGCAACCTTATCAAACAATGCAGCATTAAACGATCATTTACAAAAGACCGTCGACAAGTGTGTCTAAAAAATAGTTACAAAAAAAACACGGATGTTGTCTTTTATGATCGCAGTAAAACTACCAGATTGTTGCATTGATCTGTTTTATAGAACCGAAACTGATAGCGTTAAAACATTAAGTAATCAAGTATGAATGGATGCAACTCGAACATTACTATGAGATTTCAGTTTGTCAGTTCTATTTCAGTCTGCATCTGCATTCTGCACCTGTCTGCCTCTGATTGAAGCAACACGTAAAGAATTCTGCGTTCGTGCCACTATCAAGTAAAGTTTACAAATTGTATAGGGTGTATAGATCGGGTCAAGTGTTAATATCTTGTACAGAAAAAGAATGTGTTCGCGGTGTTATATTAATAATAATATGTTGACTAAGTGTCTGTTAGCCACATTGTCTATTCCTAATTATAATGCAACTGAATGCTGATGCTGACGACACTAGTTAGTTAACAAAGATAGGAATGATCAGGAGAATATTTTCTCACCTAAAACACACGAACGGCTCTATGAAACTTGCACTAGGTTCTAAAAAATTGCTTCTTGAACAGATCACATTAACGATATCTGGATTAATAAGTAATCCCCTTTCAGAAATATAGTGACTGTTTTTTTTTGCTCCGAAAACTAAACTTAGATCAGAAGAGAGTTTTAAACTGTAAAATGGCGGCTAAAGTGAACATTGCGACAAACTTTTCGTTAAGTAGGTTTATTATTGAGAAGACCAAATTTTGACAGTTTCAACGATCTACATAAAATCAGTTTTTAAATTAAAACCTTCAAATTATTTTATAATAGTTTCAAACTACGGAAAGAAACTAACTTAAGTAAAATCAATTTTCCCCGTTTCCTGGTCATAAAAACTACCATAAGTAACATATCGCCTATATCGAAGTATACCTTTCTCTCTATAGTCTCGGTAAAGCGAACCACTCACACAAACACTGTATATTATAAGGTATTTTCACATTGACGAGAAAGAGGTGCAGGGACTATTTAAACACATCCTTCTAAACAGCTCTGCGTCTTCTTTGTCTTTAGCTGACATAATCCGCTAAATATTCTCGCATCAGTTAAGTTGACGAGCAAGCACATATTTGCACAAGTTTTTCTCTATGAAGTTGTGTACAGCGCCCCCTCTAGGGAATCATATGAAAAACATCATGCAACGATTGAAAACAACACAAACTGTACATATACCATTTTATAGAGGGGCCGCCATATCCCCCAACAAACAACCGCAGAGGAAGTTGTGAGTCGACCGACCCCTGTCTAAAGTGCCTCAAGGAATAGGGCACTTGAGAGGAGCAAAGTGCGGCAACACCTCATCTCCTACCAATGCTATCCTCATCATCATCATCGCCATCATCATCGCCATCATCATAATCGTCCTCATCATGATCATCACTGACAGTTGGAAAATATATCTTGCTTCTTGTTGTTTTTTTTTTTTTTTTGTTGTTGTTCCCTTCGCAGAAAAAGGGGATTGCTTTGCAGCTCCAAAGTCAAATAACACTGAAACAGCAACCGACAGCAGGAGCTCCAAGGCAAGACCCATGTGTCTGCGTCAGGACACACAGACAAAAAGACAGTTAGCCAAACGGAATAATAAATTCTCCTCTGCTTTCTAAAAACTCTAGAAAATTTTGGAGTCGGAAGTGGGATCGGACGGTGGAGTTATGGCCGTTGCAGTTGTGCGGCTCTGCCTTTGCATGCAACCTTGGCGCTCTTCTCCGTCTGATGCATGTTTGTGCGGAATAATATCGCCATTTGTAAATATTTACCCGTGTAACTACATTTATGAGGAGCCACATCAGCAGCAGAAGTAGTAGAAGTATAACACTACCAGCTACAGAACAGCTACTTTTGCATTCAAAGTTCCATCACTCTTTGGTGGAAATCTCAAAGGGGGTCGAATGAAAACAAACGAACAAACGAATCGCTCCATCTCAAAGCCACGTTTAAGGAAGTTCTCTTTCGAGTTTACTACCTTGAGCAGAGAAGAAATATTTGCTTGCTAGGTGGCTCCTTGCAACATGGACAATATAAGTAAGGCCACAAGCAGGTCTTTTCACCCAACAGTTGTAGTGCCGGGCAGAAAACAGCAAAAATGTCAGGACGAACAATGTGTGTGGAGAAAGTTCATGCGATGTGCTTGAGAAACTAAATCCTGGACCTAATCCCCAGGAATAAACGAGAAAGATAGAATGGCTGAGATGCATGTGTCCAAAGCTGTGGCATTTCTCGGAAAATCAATGTGCGGGTGGTGTACAAAACTAAGAAAAACTTCCTTCTCATATAGAATTTGTTGCAGAAAAATGTTCCTTTGTCGTGTCTCTTCGGAGGAATGTTTCTTATGTCAGGCATGTTCTTTTATATTTTTTGTTGTTTATAACAGTTGGCCTGTTATGTGGCATGTTACGATGCAATTACTCAAAATGGGTAGGAGTCGTGTTGTCTTGCCAGCATCAATGATATAAGATGGGAGAGTTTAGGATGGTTTATTGGGAGGGCAGCTTCATTCGCAGTGTCATGTATTTGTCTTTTTATTTTGTATCCTTTCTTTCGCAATTGCACCTTTATATTCATTGGAAAGACAACATTTTGTGATATTTTTATCGAATCGATGGTGACTTTGTTAGTTAAAAAATTGAGGATTTGGAGAGAACTAATAGATGTACCTATAGATCAATTTCTTTGCTTTGAAAAGCTATAGATTTTTATAGTCCTGTCATAAGGCTTGTTTACGGTGGCTCATCATTTTTAAGGTAACTTTTCAGTAATATCTTCTTAAAAGCATTATGGAAACTAATTTCACAAGTCATAAGGAGGAACAAGGTTGTTTTGTTAAATAAGGCATCTATAAGACTTGCATAGGTAGATAATTTCAAGTCTAGAAAATAATTTTCAGAAGGCCCATAGCAAAAACTCATAAGCAGATTCAATAGAAAATAGTAGTATGCTGAAAATCATAATATAAAAAATGTGTATTTATATATCATTGTTTCATTTTCTTAATTTCGTTAGGGTTTCTAAAGGAATTTCCGTAAGTCCTAAGAATAACATCTTAAAGAAATTAATATTATTTTGTGAAGCTTTTGCTAAGCCTTATATAAGTTATAGTTTTCCTAAAACTTGTGAGAAAAAGAAATATATATTTTTTTAAACTAAAAGCTTTTCGTAGAAAAGTGTTGGTTCCTTTTTTTAAATTGCTTAATTCCTTATTCACATATTCAATGAGACCTTATTGCTTTCATTGAAAAAAATGGCTTCGCTAAAGTGTGCCAAACAGGTTTCCAAACCTTCTGTATTATATTATGTATAAGTAAAACACCTGCGCTAAAAGTTCAAAGCCCATTCTAAGTACCATAAGTTTTCTTAGATAAACAAAAATAAAATATTTGTTCATCTAAGGATCTTTTTCCGCGGTCACTTTTTTACCAAACTAAGATATACAACAACATACAAGCAAGTCCAAATAAGGTCGGAAAAATTTTGCGCCTAATTCAGAGAATTTGCATCCTTGAAATACTAAAAAAGTCAAAAAAGGACACCCAAAACCACCACAAAAGAAATTAAGCCTCGACAAGACAAATAATGGTTCTGTGTCAGAACTGTTTAAAATATAATTTTTCTTGTTTCCCTTTCCTTAATATTTTTTTTTTTTTGAATTCTAAACAAGAAAAAGGACTTTATGTTTTTGGTTGTTAATAAGAATCGCGCTACGCCTTCCAAAATAGATTAAGGATACATCCTGCTGTGAGATAAACAGCAAAAGCTAAAATAAGTAAAAGCCAAACACAAGAACCGGAAAAGAAGGAAAAACCAGTATCCTTAAATGACAATTTTTTTGTGAATTGTATAAGAAAAAATACAATCCTGATGAACAGTATAAATGCAAAGGAGGATTAAGTAGGGAAAAAAAGCAAAAAGGCAAAGAAAACCTCAAACTGTTTTAATTGTCCTTTGGAAAAGAAATTTATTGTTGTGTCCTCTACGATTTTTCTTTTTCATTTAATCTGATAATTATTTCACTTCACGAGGATATTTTTTTTGTTCTACTGCTGCTTTGGTTTTAATATTTATAACTTTTTTTGTTGTTGTTTGATTAAAAGGAGTTTTGAAGCAAGCGTTTTGAATTGGTACAAGTAAAATCACTTTATTTAATAATCGCCTTATAGTATTTTAATATTTTTTTGTATTTTATTTTATTATTTTGAAAAATCGACTGAAAATATTAGAATAACTTCTCAACTGCTTAATGTTTTTTTTCCAGGAAGCCATTTTAATAATACTTTAATGGGTTTTCAGTTATCTGATTTAAGATATAAGCTTTTCTGCTACTTTGATTCTTTTTTCGAGTAAAATTGACAATCATCTTCTGGTCCATTGTAGTTTATTTGGGATCACTGAACAAACAACACTATGGTTCTTCGTTTCATATAATTCAAAATACAGGGTGGCGTACCAATTCTGCTACAAAAAGAAATTCAAATAAGTTTTTTTTAATCAATGTATTTCATTTATTTTTTTTATTTTTTATTGGATAGTAAATTAAATTTAATTTAAATAACTAATTGTTTTTGAAGATGATAGACCTCAAATGACTTCCACGCTCACCCACGCATATCCGGAACCTGATCAGAAAATTGTTCATTGTGGCATGAAAGGTTAAAGTTGGGATAGCTTCAATTATTATCTTAATGGACTGTTTCAATTCAGTAAAATTCCTGGGTTTCGTTTTGAACACCTCCTTCTTGACATAACCTATTTAAATAAAGTCTGGTGCAGTCAGTTCAGGTGACCTTAGGGCCAGCGATGAGTGGTGTTCCTGTGAATTAATTTGTTTGGGAATTTTTGTTCGAGCTCCATCAAACCTGGTCTGGCTATATGTGCAGTTGCTCCATCTTGCTGGAACCAAGGCTGTTCAAAGGGATAAAAAACTCGTTCTGGGTGCAGTTCCGTCTCATGTTTCGAGTTAAAGTGCTTGGATTTGCCGCGATTGTATCCTGGACCAGAACATAAGGATTTTGATGTTATGGTCTTCGTGCGATGCTTCCAGATACGGCTAACGTGTTTAACAGCCTCATAATAGTCCAACTACTCGGGGGAGTACCACCAAACTCCCGCCGAAATTCCTTTTGGTTGGAAATGACTGAATGAAAAGCATGGTACCGCTGCACTATCCAAATCCTTTTTCCAGTATCCCAAGCATTCATTTGATAAGTTTAAATAGTATAAACTATTTTATTTTGTAGGTATAAAAAAATTTAAAAAAAGCCGATTACTTACACAGAAAAAAAGTTATTACGTTTTATTTTTGTAGCAAGTTTCGTGTGCCACCCTGTAGTTTTAATTGTTATATTAGTAATATTTTAGAATTTTCTGAAATTTCTTCTAAATAACGGTAATTGCGAGATAGATGTCGCAAACGGATGGGTGCCCCAATTTTCAATTCAATTCTGCGAAACCATTTGTATGGATTTTTTTTCGTTAGGCATTTAAATACAAAACAAACGAAAGAAAAAACATAATTTATTTACTTCTCAATCCCAACGGTAAAATTTCGCAGTCTGTTTTGTTGTTGTACTCTCTTTCCTAGACTGTACTGGTAACTGGATATTTTTAAGTTCAGCCAAAGCAATCGCCAATCGTTGTGTAAGGTAGATTCTGATTCTGATTTGTTGGAAGTGAATATCTTGCGTGAGTGTTTTGTTTTTGTGTTTTTTAAGGACATTTGTATTAAAATGCCAAGAAAATATATTCGTAAGAATTCTTAAAGAAGTTGTAGTAGCATTAGAAGAAAAAAGAAACAGTGAGGAGATTTCATCCTCTGCGGGCAGCAGAGCAGGGATTTCTCCTTGAACGAATATGTTTTAAGATAAATTTACATCAGCTAAAGCAGTTGATAAAAAAGAACAGGCCTGTAAGAGACAACGAAGACGCCAAAGTGACAAAGAAAGAGCTCATCTTTTTTTTTTTGTTTTTTTAATAAGTAATTTATATAATCCTATTCTACATGATCCAGGACAATTATTATAACCCTTTCCACTGTTGATAATGTTTCACTTAATATCTCAAATTTGATAAGGGCTACTCAATGAAAATATTTACAAAAATATAACATAACAAAAAACCCTTTACAAACTCCGGATTAGCTAGCGGATATTCCAACTTTCTCATAACTGCTTTTTGCTTGTAATTACCCCCTGGAATGACAGCAATCATGCGTTCAATATGAATGAATACCTTTGTGCAAAATTACTTGATAAGGGCAACTTGTATATTTGAATTTGAAACAAAAATGCCCTAATCGACGTTGTCAGTCAGTCACTATCAGGTTGACATAAAAATATGGGAATACAACGCGACCGTATGTGCTGTACATACATACATTACACGACCTTCATCGGAGAAGAATAAAAACAACAAGGATGCTTCATTTGAATTCAATTGGAAAAGAAATTACCATGTCATGTCTAATGAAAAATGACATTTCTTATCTCTTGACATGTGTGTGGAGCAAAACTGACAGTTACTGGCGGGCGGCGGCGGCATATCTCTCCGTAAACATTACTGCGGCAGGCTATACACACGCAACAGAGTATCGTATTTCTGTTTTTCCACCTCTAGGTGTAATGCGCGGCAAAGGGTTGAAATTTAAAATCACCTGCACAAGCATATATTACATTTATGCCACACATGTGCTATGTTGTGGGGAGGACTGAATCTGTTGTCAAATTGATGTTTACAATTTCCTCATCCAAAGTCACATCCTCCTGCTCCTAGTCGAGTGGCAGGACCCCTAGCCGAGCAAAATGTTTTCAATTTATGGCACAGCTTGAGCGTTATCTTTGGTTTTTTGTATGTCACTGGAGTGGGCTTCATTTCCCCGCCCACTCGCCTGCCCAAAGAGAGAAAAAGAAGAAATAATCAAATGTACATCTTCGGAGTCATATCGTGTGCATAATGTCACCGCAGTGATTCTTAGAGATATACTTTTTATATTGAGCTGTCATAACCAGTAAATGTCATATGTTAGGGAGGGGGTGAGTGATTTGGGCACGAACACCCCCTTTAAAAAGGTAACTGGCATAACTGGAGTTGGTTGTGCTTTCGCAATATTGGTTATGATTCTGTAATGAAATGCTATGTATTTTTATTTATTTGTTTACTTTTTTTTGGTTTAATGTGTGGGTGAAACTTTGGTAATTTGATTACACACAGAGATAAACGATTGAATTTAAAATGGCAGTGCTGTAAAAAACATAATTCTCTAAGGTGGAGAAGGGGTGGCAATAGAAAGGAGTTTGAATACAGCAACACATATACACACATAACTTGGCCTAGAAAAGTTTTTAAATTGTTTATTGATTACTATTGAAAAGTTGTTGGTTTAAATTTCGTTGATTGCCCCTTCTCCCCCGGGGAATCATTGTAGGAAAATTTAATTTAAGTTTCGTGTTTTTCTTTAAGAAGTAATAAATAAATGAAAAATTTGTTAAGAAAATCTCCCTCACAGCAGAGGAAGGGATGAAAGTTCTCTAAACAATTCCGAAATAAACATTTAACTTGGGAGACAAATTATAAATTTATCAGTGAAATTGCTACAGCTTTATTAGTTCATTATAATTGCAGGACAATAGGAGGAGGAGAGGAGTAATAAGAGAAAGTGTTTGCTTGGAGTTTTAGTAAAGTAATCTTGACATGAAATTGAACAGAGCCCAGAGGTTTTTGACATTTTCTAATGTAAAGTTTAGTAACGGTAGTCTTGTTTTTATTTTTTCAAGCGTGAGATCGCTCCACAGAATTCCCGGCACAAAGCAGCTAGATGATTTTCGAGGGGTCCGAAAAAGATTCCTTCTTCGTACTTTTTTAAAAGATCCTCAATGACTTACCAAGTCTTCTACTTCTTTAGCTGATAATTGTTAAGATCTCTACTGGGATCACAAATCTTCCTCTTTTCTGATTTGCCTATTAGGCGCAACTTATGTTCGCCGAGTAGAACTCAAAAATTTTAATTGCCGTTAAGCTGCCTAGTTTGTGTTTGAATTCAGAACTCTTGTTTCAAGCATTTTATAAATCGTGGCATAAGCCACAGTAAGTCCTTGAAATGCATAAGATCACAAGATCTATAATCGTTATTAAACTGCATATCATATAGACACCTATTAAGTATCTCCTTTTTTTCATACATTTGTGACATTGATTCAATAGCAAGAAATCCTAAATCCAACCTATGAAATGTCAGCTTTTTTCCCTATGCTAGTAGCTGGTGTCAAAAATGTCATCAAAAACTAGTCTTAAAAACTTCGAACTGCTGCCAGATTCAGAAACAAGATGTTAGAAAATAATTCCATCATATGTGTCACCCAAAAAAAACCTCTCGTCGCAACTTATTAAAAGCCTTAGTATGCAATATGTAGAGTTAATTTTTCCTCAGTGCTTTCCACCGACATTCTTGAATATCAATTTTCCATGCAAAAAACTTCCTCAGCACCCGTGGAGATGGAAACAAAAAACAAGCAGGGCAACAGCTGTTTCGGTTCCCGAGTTTTTCGATGTATCGAAGTTCACTCTACCCGGAAACAGTAGGATGGAATCTTCGCCACCTATAACCAGCTATTATCCTCTGCAATTCCCAAAACCATCGTTAGCGTGGAGGCATTTTGTCTCAACAGGGGTGTGTTCAAAAAGTACAGACAACAACAGAGCCAACAAAAATCCAAGACACGATAAACGTTCTGGCATAAAACTTTCCTTCTTCCGAAGGTATTAGCAAATTTTTGAGTACCCCGTCATGGCTAAAAAAAAAGTTTTTGGTTTCACATCTTCTTCTATGCATTGATAAGCACTTCATGAGTTTCCAAAACAAAAGGTTTCTTTCGAAGAAAACATTGTACTGGGAGGACAAATTGGATGGGGGTAAGGATCTGTCACTTCTTCTTGATTGGATCACTTGTTCTTAACTGGCGTGGTTTACATAATTCTTTCGGTTGTTTTTTTCCAGCTCGGAAAGTTTGGCCCCTAATATCTTTCCACAGCCCGTCTGCCGCATTTTTTTTATAAACGCTATACCACTGCACCGTTAAATACGAAAATGATTATTGAATTGAATAAGAAGACAAATTGGCCAACCATTCATGTTGGAGGCAGAATGCGCCATCTTAAGACGCAGCCCTTGTGTCCACTTTGTGTGTGTTAAAACTTTCTCCCCACAGAAGGCTCGATGGATATGAAGCAGAAGTCGGGCCTAATAATGGGTGATTATTCGGTCCAGAGTGGTACTAGGTTGCCAATGGAAGTTCCTGGTTAATGGCAGATACTATGGGAACAGATTTTTTTTCTGGGACAACTTGGTTGCGCGAAAAGTTTTTCTCTGGCGTTTATATAGCTTTTAGTACAGTTGTTGTTGATGGGAACAATGCTTGAACAAATTGGTAGCCCGGGAAATGTAGAAGTTTCTTCTTGTTTTTTTTTTTTAAGAGCGAATGATTTAGTAAGTATAAGCGATACAGTGAAATGGTACTTGAATGGATATTGTTTTTTTTTCTGGTGTATTGCTCAAAGTAGGCATTCTAGTTAACCTAGTTAAGGGGAAAAGTTAGTTTCTGAAAAAGTAATTTAAAGTTCGATCATTTTAGTTTTTGATTAACATGTCAGAAAAAAACATCGTAGCCAATAAATGTTCTAGTAGTTGTGGGCAGCCCTTAAAGCAACAATTATAATTCTATGTGAAGTCATTTATGAAAATTTTTTGTCTAAACGTAGAACAGTGTAATGGAAGGGTTATGTTTACCATTCGAAAAAAATAATAAAAACTGGGAGAAATTTCTGAGAAAAATGTAAAGATTTTTACCTGGAATTTTTAATCTGGATTTTTTAAGCCACAATATTCGGTCAGATCCAGTTATCTTCTCTATTTCGACAATTGCGATGAAATCGATCGGGACTACAACATTACATTTTTTTTTTTATATCATCACAAGCTTTTTCAAGGCAAGCTCCACACTTGGAAAAACTAAAAAGTCTTGCAACAACTGTTTTTTTTTTATTAAAAACTGCCTGGACAAAGCCAGTTCAATTTGTAAAAGCTCGAATTAAGTTCATTTGGTTGAGAAAAAAATTGGAGACAAGTAGTTAACTCTTATGAAGCTAAAATCAAGTTTACAATTAACCCTTTCGTCCGTAAGTAAGTTCCCTACTTGGCATCCGTATTAACAATCCTTAGAAACACAAACCACATTTTATTGGAACAAGTCATATGGCCTCAACTAGAATGCCCCCAAATAAATGTTTATTGCTGCGTCATCTTCAATTAACAGTTCTTGTTGAGCGAAGATGAACAAATATTTTCTGCCCAAGCCGTCTTAAGTTTGGTTAAGAAGTTGCTGCCCCAGACTAATGGACTCGTCATAAGAAATAATCCTGTAGTTGTCCAGTCATCGTGATGTCGTTGAAGTTTCAACTACATTATCTTCGAATAATTACCGTTATGGTTGTGGCTTCTTAACATTCTCAATTCACCGGTTAATTCCCACGAGGAAATCTACGCCCAATCCATTCCTACATCCGTATGTACAACGCATCCGTATCATTGTATCCTTATCCGTATTATTATTTTTGACATCTTTACAGGAAAGTGAAGAGTCATTCCTAGTGATGAAGTTGAAGGAGAGGAGAGTGGGATGGAAGTGTTTAGGGTTGAAATTGAACACTGCACAATGAATGTAGACTTTCCATTCTCTATTGTGATCCATTTCAAGGACGACGAAAAGCATACTCGACTGCGTTGCTCCTATTCAAGAAAAAGAGATGACTGAAGTTGCACACAAGGAGCATCATCATCACCAATACCGAGACCGAGACAAATTTACGATTTCTGTGGCTTGTTGGTCTGCAAGAGCATCCTTGAGCAAGAGACGAGTGGTAGAATGGGCCTAACGGTAATATGAGATTATGACTTAATGATTATTGATGCCCACGCAAACCACCAACATCCTCTGGACCGAGAAGAACGAGAGATGGCACAGCTTGAAGGAGCATCTTTATGTGATGACGATTACGTTGATGGTGAGTTATGAATAAATTGGAGGGAGTCGATGGGGTTTATTTTGTAATTGCATTTGAAGCTTTCTTCGAACCCCACTCTTAGTGTACACAAGTATCCTTCTATACATTGACAATGATTCCAAAAGATTTTATTTCAAATCATGTAATGAGAGTAACGTTGTTAAATTTAGTTTTATGACTGCGAGTTCAAGCGAAAATGGGGGATGTCTTGCTGCTATCGCACACTGATATCCTTAAGGCGAATATAAAATAATTTACTATCCCTGTGTGTACTAAGGGTGCCGGAAGTGGGCTGGGTAGGATTTGTTTGTTGTAATGTCTATGGGAGATAAGAAATTTTGGATATCGTTACAGTTGTTTCATTGCTAGGAAAATCCCTTAATTAGAACAGCCGAGGGATTAAGTGCAAAGCTCAAGTCAACTTTTTTTATATTTCCTTCTTCATACTTCCTGTGCTGCCTTGTTTGATATCTTTGGTGTTATTTTCTGCTCCAGGATAATTAATGCTAAAGTGGAATATCGTAAATGCTTAACATTTGTTTTGTCTTCCATTTTTTTTTCTATTGCTTTACGTATGTGCTGTATGTGTGGGAGTTATGCCAAAAATTTAACTGGCAAATTGCCTTCTCATAAAGAGTTTTTCGTTGGCTGAGTTTGGTAGATAAGCTTAGTTCTTGCAGATAAAGTTAGTACTGCGAGGAATGCAGATTAATTAAGCTTGAAATAAAATAAAGGAAAAATAATCGAATCCTTATATGAACCTATATGAGGGAAAAGATTTAAGAAATGCCTTTTAATATTAAATAGTTCCGTTCGTTTATGTGCTTCTTGTAAGCGGTGTTTTATGCAATTATATTAAGCCCCAGCCACAAATGTATAGAAATGATTTAGAATTAAGTTAGATTAAGATTAAAAACCGTACGTAAGGGCTGGGCAAATAACTACATATCTTACAGTTTGGACAGCATTTTTCGATTGCAGAATATAGTAGTTTTTCCGCCACTTTATCCACCCTGCACCTAATGTCATCATTTTCCCCAAACCGCAATGTACATAATCCCGAAATTCAGAACACCTGAATTCCTCCTCACGTCGTTCTACTTTTTTCTATAAAATTCCACGTCTCCGCATTTTTTTATATTAATATGACTTTAGTTACACTCTAATTAATGAGAACAAAAAAATCTACTCTTCAAATCTTTAAAAGATACTCTTGAACACATTTGTAGCTGTAGTTGTAAGTTCTAAGTTGTGTTTACTTTTAAAATGTTGGTATTCCATATCATGAGAATCAACAAGATTCTAGGAAATTGTATATTTGTTTATTTTTTGGTTCTCCAAAGCTGAAAATCATCAAGATTTCAATAAAGTTTTTGAATCTCAAAGTAATCTGAAATTACTGAATGGAATTGCATTTCCTCATTGCATAAAATTGTATTTTTTTTATACTTATATGAGATATAATAACAATTTGTGAATTTTCTAGAAATTAAAATTTATGTTCAGTTAAGCAGATAACCTGATGCTTGATGTCTCTATAGGGTTTGAAGTAGGTGCGGGTATATGTGTACCGAAAAAATCTTTTAAAACGATTAAAAATTAAACCAAAAAGAATGAAAGAAGAATGAAAATTTATCAAAAATGCTGACTTTTAAATTTAAAATAATTTTCATTGATAATTTGTATAAATATTTATATCGAAATGTGATATGAGGGGCCAAGCCCAGAACGAAGAACAGGAATGGGGAATACCCAGACATGAACACATACACAAAACCAAAACGAATTACCCAGCCACAAACTATAGACGAACGCATTTCCACCATCGTTTCGCATTCAAAGTATTAACAGTCATTTCTCACTTCTCAGTTTCCATTCATTAAGAGTCCTCCGCATTTTTTTTTTCTTGAAAAAAGCGATAAATTGCTCACATTTCTTGCGAGTTATTTGAAATACGTAGTAATTGTATTACAAAAATATAAATTGCGCATCCAGGAATGCTATTTTGGCTTTGAAATCTCTGAGACATATTTTTAATTTTTACTTGCCATTATAGAACGATTTTGTTGAACATTTTTGTGAATTTTTTTTTGGTATTGGCCACTATTAACGGTATTTTTCATATAACGGTTTTTTTTAATTTTTGGCTTTCTCGTTAACGGCTTCTTGGATTTCTGTAAAATTTTATATTTGCCAAATTAATTCTGCATTTCAAAATTTTGAATTACATTTTTTCTAATTAAAATTAATTTGGGAATTTTTTTTTTTGAAAAATCAATATTTTTAAAAATAAGCAAAAAAAAATATTTTAAATTTTATAGTCACGTGTATTAATGAATTCTTAATAACGGCTACCAACATTTTAAAAGAATCAAAAAACTAAAAATAAAAAACAGGATTTTATCAAAACCAGTCCTACCATTTTCGAAATACATTTTTCATAAATTTTTTGTTATTTAAGACGTGTGATGGCGTACTTAATTTTTACTAAAAACCGTTAAGTTATGTGGTTTTGATACTTTTTTTAAGTTAAAACTGTGTTATTTTCAACATAATGTAAATTTTACTTGTTTCTATCAAAGATCTTGCTTTCCGATGTCATTAGGCACATAAGAGCAAGTACGTGCGACACACTCGTGCCCTTTTTTGATTTTGTTTTCGTTTTATTTCAATATTTCGGTGCCTTTAAAAGTTTTTCTAAAAACATCTCTGATCACATATCTCATCAATTTCAAGCTTTTTTTAAAACGTTTTTTATCTCAGAAGTTGGATAGAATACTTTATTTTTAAAATCCATTTCTGTTTTCCATATAGAACGAAAGAGAGAATACTCTTTAAACATGCTGATGATATCATATTTTTAAATACAAATTTACTAACTTTTTTTTTAATTAACTATTCATACCTTTCGTTTTATTTAAACAAAGGAAATATTTAAAGCCACAGACTCGTCATGATCAACCTTTTTATTTATTTATTTTCCAAAGATTTCCCACAAATACAATCAACCTCAAGCTTTATTTCAGTCATAGAGATAGTTATTTTTTAGTTTTGAATTTCAGCACTAAATAATCAGATTTTACCTGAAATAACTTAAATTTCATTCACATTCCTGGAATGGCCTTCGTTTTCACTTAAATTAAATTCTCATTTTGGACCTACATTGATGCCCCAGACCCCAGCATGTTCTATCTCGAGCCCAGAATCACTAGGCATTTTTGTTAAATAAAAGTCCCAAATGATTAAAGACATCCCATCCGGATCCATCCCCAACCCCAAAAAACATGAAAAACGTTTCGAATTCAATGTGAAACATGATGGATGAGTTATGTAGATAGGTGCCTCTTTCTTTCGGTGCAGGAGGAGCCTCTGGAGGGCCTTACGGTATACCACCATTTCTGGCGAGTGGGAAGAGAATTATAACCAGCACAAGTTCACAACACAGGAAGCAGCAAAATACATAAAACTTCTTGGCTCTTCCCGGCAAGAGAGGACGTAAAGATATATGGCTAGGGTATAAGTAAGAGGATACCTCTTGACTGGCAAAAGACGTGATTTGAATGGCAAAACCGTACAAGGCCATACTGCGTTATTGTATCAACTGGCAGACGCGTGTCCAATAGTATAGAACGAAATCTTGAGGAAAATCTTGCAAATTTTTATAGGGTTTTGGGTTTTACGAGTGAAAATTATTGCATACCTCAAGGCAAACGTATAGGTTGTATGTACCGCCGTACTCGTAGTGTATAGCCATTCACTTCACAATCACATGGCTTAAGGGCAACCTCTATAGCCTTTGTATCCTTTCTTTGGTCCATGTATACTCAAAAGCGGTGCGCACCTCTGTTTCTCTTGCTTGAATGTTATAAACAGAAAAGTAAATCAAGGATGCGGACTGCTCAAGACCATGAATGGCGCGTCGGCGGCGCCGGAGGAAGCGGAACATGTTCCATAGTATAGCTTAGATTTTTTAACGGAACAGCAGCGGGAGCAGAGCATTGGTAGGTAATAACTTTTAGAAGAAAGTGCACATCCTCTTGAGAGATTTCTTTGGTTTTATTTTGTGTTGGTACTCAACATTTGAAAGATTTGTTCCATGCGATAAGGACGTAGCACGTTCAAGTCGTTTCTTTGAAGTTTTTATTTAGAGCTGTGTGCTACTGCTAGCTACTGGATGCAGTATGCCACATGCATTTCCTTTTTTGTTGTGTGCTATTTTAGCATATTTCACCACACACACAACATCTGAAAGGATCAGTAGTTTGGAGTTAAAAAAAATTCTTCAGAAGAAAATTTTAAGATCAAAATCTCTTAAAAGAAATACAGGGTGATTCAGAATTCAAAAGTTGTTCAAACAGACTGTATTTATATTGTGTTGTATTGGATATACCAATATTTAATGGTTTTGCCTTCGGGTCCAAATTTTCAAAGTTTGTTGCATAAAAACTGTATGTGTCCCTGATATTATCAATAATCGTGCTACTTCAGATGTTTTGAAGTTGGAAACCTTTGTTATAAGTTACGATTGTTTCTATGATGGCTCCCGAGAGCGAAGATTGGGGTCTATTCTCCAAGTTTCTCAAAATGTTTATTTATTGTGATCAATTTGGCGTCATCATACACCTACTTGTTGAGGACATATATCCTCGTTATTGGATTTCCGTGAAGACCTGCACAGCTCCGGTGCATTAATGTCGGTGAAATCGTAAACCGAATGGGACAAGCGTATGCTGAAACATGAAGGATCAGCTGCTGACCCTGATATTTCAGGAGCTTAGTCATTCTGCTAATGGTCAAAACAGATGTGCATAATTTCTTGCATGAAAAAAATTACACAGGTTCTTATGGGACATGTCAATTAAAAATTCTGCATGGTTGCAAAATCTGCATGATGTCTCTATTTCTAAATTTCATGCCTAGTTTCATTGCTGCCACAACAACAAACGAAAAAAAATTAAATAAAAGGTAATTGGCATTACTGATATGTTACTTGTTAATCAGCGTTACCGCTGTGACACTTTTGCAACCACTTTTAAAAAAATACTTCATAGTTTTTATGGTTATATTATGTTTTTTGTTCACTTAAATTAATACGATACTTAAAAAAATCAAATTTTTGCCGGATTGGAGTTTTTATTCTCTAAATTGAATATTCACACAAATTTGATTTTATTTACATTATTTTAAAGTGACATATTTTTACTTGCGATTTATAGGGACTATAAGGCAAGTTATGCATTCGTAAAAAAAAATCTAACAATCAAACATGTCATTACGATGATAGAGAAGTCAAAAAAAGTGGGTCCGGAAATTCCGTCCGTCTGTCTGTCTGTCTGTCTGTCCGTATCGATTCCTACAGCCTAAACGGTACGGCCGATTTGATTCAAACTTGGTATATAGTATTTTTAGAGTACTCTACCTGACAGTTTTTTGAATTGGCATTCTAGCTCCAAAACTAACGGTACCTGCCATATAACTTTTAATGAAAAACTTATTTTTCTCGAAAACGGCTCCTACGATTTTGATAAAACTTTCTGAACGGTGTTTTCTATGCAAAAGCTATCTTTAAGTTTTAATGGATTTTTCAGAAAAAGTTTTATAACGGTACCTCCCATATGACCGGTTTTTTAAATCAGACTTTCTAGTTAACTAATTGACAGATTTTGATGAAATTTTCAAAATATGTAGTGTTTTATGATTTAAAATATATTACTTATTAAAATTTTCAAAAACATTTTTTTTTAATTTTTAATATTTTTTTTTTAAATTATTTTGTGTTTTGAATATTTTGAAAACGGTTTTATAGATTTTTTTTTAATTTTCCTCCTAGTATAGACTATAGATTTCATTAAATTGACATACTCAAACAAATTTAAAATATGTTTTCGATAAGTTTTTCAAAAAAACATTTTTTTGAAAAAAACTGGTCGAACGATTTTGAAATTAAAATAAATAAGATGGCTTACAACATTTTTTTCAAAAAACGTTATGAATAGTGTTTTTTTTTTGATTTTATAAAAAAAATTATTTGTTTAATATATTCCCCAAAATTGTATTTCATATTGCTCGGCTAAGCCCTAGCCATTAGTCAAATAAAAGAAGGTGACAACCTACATACATACCTACGTGTTTTAAAGCATTTCATCATCATAAAAGCACACAGAATAAATAAGGAAGCCATGATAAACACACAAAAACAATTAACAAATAAAAAAAACTATTCGATTAGTACTGAATGCAAAAAATTCAATCGAGAAAACAAAAGTTTACACCTGCCCCCAAAATAAACAAAACCACTATGTTAACTTTTAATATTGTCTCTATACGCTTAACAGTAGTTCGAATGTGTATCTTAATTTTAGTAACTACCTTCCTTCCAACCTTATTATAGGTACCTAATATCCTTCATAAATTCCATTAATACCTACCCGCACCATACGTTTATCGATCCATCAAACATAATTAAGCTATTTTAATTAATTTGATTTGATTTGATTTTGAAAAAGTAAATTATTGTTATTGGGACCTATATATGTCCCTATACCTAGCATTATTGCCCTACTGTTGATTCCCACGAATCTTTATGCCAGTTTCTCAAATTTTTCCAAACCAAAATGAAAATTAAACTGCAAAAATCCTTTATATCTTTCTATTTAGCAAATTATATTATAAACAGTAAACAACAAGTGGACAGATAATACACTAAAAAACTGCAAAAGCTAACAATCCTATATATTTATGTGTCTATCCCTTTATCGTGACGCATGTTCGTTCGAGCTTCAAACCATAACGATTCTAAAGAAGTTGCACGTAAAAAAACATTAAAATTAAATCTTTGTCACGAAGATGCCTGCACTTAAAAACGATTAGCACATAGGAGCAAGTACGTGCGACCCAGTCGTGCCTTTTATTTTCATCAGTATAACAATTTTGTTCATCTTTTAAATAATGTCCAGTGGTAACGCTGCATTTCGGCATTAATACACCAAGGCATAAATGTCAAAAAATATTCACATCTGTTTTCGGTTTAGGTCCGTTTCTTCTCCGCAAAAGCGGGTGCACCCATAAGTAGGGAGAAGTTAGAATAAGTGAAGCGCGCTTGTTTAATATGAAGCATTTGGTGAATTTCACTCCAAGATACTTTGTTCTTGTCCTTGTTCTTATCACGGTGTTTTCTGGTAGCATGATACCGATCACATCAGTGTGATGCGAAATCTCTTCGATTCCTTTTTGGAATTCTGAAGAAGATAAGTTCGCTCGAATTGCCATTTATCTTCAGTCGTCATTTGAAGTAGTATTCCTACTAGTCTCTTACATTATCCTCCACTCTGCTGGCAGTGATTTTCGTTGAAAGGTATGTCGGGTTATATTATTGATTCATCGGCACACAGCTTCGTGTTCGTCCCTGGAATATTGGTATGCTGGTCATCTGTATATGTATAGAAAAGTATGGGACCCCACTTGGAACCTTGTGGAACTCGAGCGCTGATCCTTTTTTTGACGAATATTCCTGGCTTTCGGAACGCGTACCACTTTTGCCGATTTCCATACTTTGGGGAAGTACCTATTCTTCAGGCAGTGGTTGGAAATGATCGTCAGCACAAGGATGGCAAGATTTGGTAGCTTTTTAAGCACAAGATTTTTGGCTCCCATAACTTTCTACTTTCCTAACTTTCCTTCTTGGATGATTCCAGTCACATCCTCAAAGGAAGTCAAAGCATATTCCGTTGTTCTATTGCAATATTGTCCTCAGTATGTAAAGGTGGTTACAGTAGTGTAAGAGGCTGCAGCTTCTTTATAATTGTTTTCAACTTCTTTGATGAATTCAGAAAGGTGATCAGGCGGGCGATCCTGCATTTTAAAAGACAGCTGAATCTTTAAGCAAATGGCTTAATGTATGTTATAAGGGAGAGGAAGATGCTATGTGACGCTTTCTTACAAAAATGGACACGGCTCGATGTTCTTCTTAAATTTTCTTCAATTATTCTTTTACATCAAATATCCACTAAACAGAATTTTACTTTAAAAAATGGATAAACAAATACCTACCAAGATTTCCTTGAAACACTTCAACAGAATATTTATCTTGATCCACTCCATGTCATTTGCTGAAGGATACAAAGATTGTCCCAAGGTGTATCTCCCCAATGCTCCATCCATAGACTCACTTCTAGAGGAAATTTTAAAATCAAAAAAACATGGAAAAGTGAAAAAGCAACAAAAAATAAAAAAACACAATCTGCAGATTGTCATCTCTATTATGCGGCGGGTAACCTCCATCTCAATGCATTTTTATAGGGGAATAGGAAGAAAAGGATAAAATGAGACCACAATTTGTACGGTATTCACACCATAATTTAACCGCTATTCATTCGAATTGAAAACCAAAACTGTGCCAAGCCACACACCAACACACACGCAAGACTTGTGTCTTTTGTTTGAATGTGTGCACAATATAAAATGTTGGAATATTATGATGGGTTTGGCTTTTGGGTTAAGAATGACGAGCGACGTCATCATCATCATCCTAGTGCAAGTGGGAATTAAGGTGTGTTTTTTTTTGTCAACATGTATTCAACTCTCTTCATATTGCACGAGTATGTGTTATTATTATTGTCCTTGCGATACAAATTCTTGTGTTAAAAAGCGAAACAAACTCTAAAGCTTCTTGCCTTTGGGAAATTGCCTTTGATTTCATTTGGAGATAAGAGATGAATTTTTGCATAAAACTATCTCTATGATGAAAGCCCCATTCCGCTGTGTATAGTTCAAGGACGTAGTAGTAGAAGGTACCTACTATAGGTAAGTCGTTATGAATATGATGAGTCAATATCAAATGGATGACAAGTGATGTTGAGTGTAGTTTTCAGAAAAACGAAAGATATATTTCTATGGAAATACATAATACGCCAGCTATTTTAAGTTAATTGGATCAAAATGTAAGTTTTCGTTTAAGACAGAACAACGAAACTAAGTTTGAGTTAATGGTACTACAAAATTACTAAGAAAATTTCACTTACCCAGAAAATTCACACAATTTCTTCGTCATCAAAATAACTCATGATTCGTTAATTTCTAAATAAACCTCATTATATTCATTCATAATTCCTTTTCAGAACCTTCTTGTTAACTCTTAAGAAAGTAAAACATGTCAATTTTTTTTACAAAAAAAAAACATTAAACATTAATTCAACACAAATTTTTTAGCTCCTTGCTTAGGTTGGGATTAGGTGGAACTGAAAAACCTTAAAACCCACACTCGATTTTTCAAATTTTAATTGCTTCTTAAGGGTTAATAGGTAGGTATAGTTTAAGATAGAAAAAGGTCGCAAGTTAATGAAAAATATTGTGCAGGGAAGGTTAAGATGGCTGACTAGAGATCGTACCCGCTGTGGAGTAGCATGTTTAGTGAGAACCAAGAGCACCATCAAAAGTAAAGTAAACATTTCGTTCAGTTCTACAATCATTTTTTCATTATATATATTAAAAACTTTAATTTTGTGTGTATTGTAATGGAAATCAAGGTTCTTCTCAAAATCTACCTAGCCAAGTATACGCATCCCTACATTTTCTTTTGATGGTTTTCTCCTTCCAATTGATAAAATCTGGAAATTATTTAATTGTACACGCTTACACCCCACCGCCACATTCACCAAAAGTAATAACACTCCATTAATTGACATAACGCGCAATGAATTTCAATTTCGTAATTGTCAAAAACTTTTCGCAAAACTTTCCAAAAATCTTTAATTAAAATTTCTTACTTCCTTTGACGAAGCAATTCCAAGCGACAAAAAGGGCTACAAACTGTAGAAGTTTCTTCGTATGTCTGCAACAATAATTCATCATGCCTCATGCCAAGAGGCGATTTTACCTGCTGCGATGACCGGACGAGGGTGAGTTATCCTATTCCTCCCCCGTCCCCTGTAAAACAAATCTTTTAATAAACTCGACACAGTCTGAGAAATCTGATGAACGTTTTCCATTTGTCAGTTCCTGTCATACGAAGAGCGGTGATAACACAATAACAAGTAATTTAAGAGTTTTACACCTGCAAGGTTGGAACCGAATGAGTTATGAAATGACTCATGGTGTTGCGCCTCGTTCTGCCCCATCATAATGTCAGTTGCCTAGACTTGACTTGCCGCCTGCTGTCAATGTTGCAGAGTTTAATTAATCTTCATTGTTGGAGGAAAATAAACGCAGTCTCCGGCACAGTTGGGGGCTTTTATGTCTACGATGAACTAGTGGTCGTAGTTTTCGTTTGCCGCGCGCTGGTGAGTTCTGGGTGAATGCACGAAAAATACTGGAAAATGGACAAAATGTGTCGGTACCAGATATCGGGGTATTGTGAGACTAAAAGTTATTAGACGAGGTTTAGTTATTGGAAAGGGAAATTGCAGTTGCTGCAGGAAGGGACTATTAAATTGAATTATGGTTTAAATATCCTGAAATGTCATTTCGAATGTTAACGAAATGTGTATCGAGTTGAAATTAATTCCGAAAAGTAGAGAAGGATGCTAGTTGAAGGATTAGATTGTTTCTTAAGCCATTTTTTAAGTGTTCAGATTTTAAGTTTCAGTTTAAGTTTTATTTAAATAAAAATTAAGAAACCTTGCGCTTCAAGAATTATGTTTTACTTGCTATTACAGGGACTATAAGGCAAGTTGAGATAACAATCAAGCATGACATTACGATCATTGAGAAGCCTAAAAAAGTTAGTGGCCAAAAAAGTCTGTTTGTATGTCTGTCTGTCCATCTGTCCGTCTATATGTATAATGAGCTGCAGCCTAAACGTTTTGAGCGTTTATTTTCAAATTTGGTATATGTAGTTCTTTTGGTATTAATCAAGGGGAAATTGAAATTTTATTTCTAGGGCCAAAAAAAAAATTACATGCATTTTAACCGTTGAGGGAAAGCTTATATTTCTTGAAAACGGCTCCAACGATTTTGATGATTTTTTTTATTTTTTTTTCTATTTATTACCTTTTATCTTACCAAATGTAAGGGAAAAGTCTATACAGTAGGCTAGGGTGGGGCTAGTTGGACCACTTTTTACTTGAAGTCTCATAAATATCCAACTATTCATAGTACAACCATAGAGCTGGTATTAAAAGACAGAATGGGATTCTGGCTTCTAAATGAAGTTTTAAAACATTTGAAATATGTTACCGGAGAAGAATAATGCTGCCTTAAATGGATCAGGTCCAAGTATGACACTGAATCCACTCCTCACCCGGCAAACTTTCATTAAATGATTCCATGCACATAAGTCAGAAGTGTTCTTCTTCTTCGTCGGAACTTGATTTTTGCAAAACAAAAATTTTTATTTGGACTTTTCTGTTTTTTTTTTTTGACTTTGGGTTTGGACAATTTGCGATTTTGTTCGTCTTTTAAACTATTCAATTGAACATACAAATTATAAAAATACAATATATTCACTGATAAAAAGAACTTTTACTCAATAGAAAATTCAGGTTTTTCAAAATAAAAATAAAAAAAAACTGTATACAGCGTATTTTTACTTTTGCCCTTGAAAAACACAAACTGTGCGTGGTTTCGCTTCTGAATACAATGCAACTAAAACCGGTTTTGCTGCTATGAGAACATGCTGTGTTAGTGTATAATCATGTTTTTGTGGTGCTTTCGGTTTCTGAGAAATTCGTGTGGTCCAACTTGCCCCGCTGTCCAACAGCCCCACCCTACCCTACCTTTCATATAACGTTTTTTTTTTAATTTCGAATTTTTCGGTAATGCCTGATTGGATTTCTATCAAATTTTATATTTGAAAAGATCTAGATAGCCAAATTTGTTTGGCATACCAAAATTTTGAATAATTATTTTTTCTATTTATAATTAATTTTTGATTTTTTATTTTTACATTACATTACATTACATATTGATCTGCTCCGTAGATAAATCGACGAAGTAGAGACACTTATGAGCACTGGCTACTGAGGACATCGGCTTAGACAATTACAAGACAACACACAAGACGAACTTAATACGGGACAGAACAGAAGATAGAAAGTAGACGGAAAACACAAAACACATAATACATGTCAACAGCACGCAGTTGGTTTTCGGACGGTCCTCCATCTTTCCACTAACCACGCGCAACGATGCTTGATTTTTTTTAAATTCAATACATATTTTGAGAACTAACCAAAAAATATTATTTTAAATTTTATGATCTAATGTATGTTAATAAACTCTACAAAACTGCATACCAATAGCATAAACAATTATTTTTTTCAAACAACCAAAAATAAAAACAGGATTTCATTAAAATCGTCCTAGAATTTTCGAAATATTTTTTTTTTAATTCATTGTTATATAAGACGTGTTATGACGTACTTCATTTTTACTAAGAACCGTTAAGTTTTGTAGTTTTGAACTTTTCAATAAGTTCAGACATGTGATTGTTCTACATTAATATTACTTTTTTTCTGTAAAAAACCTTGACTCGCAAATCCAATGTGATCAGTACGCACATAAGAGCAAGTACGTACGATGCAGTCGTGCCCATATTTTTTTGTATCGCTTAGAAAAATTATATTATACCTAATAGCCGTGAAGAAATTGTTTCTAAATACTTGCTTTCACTTTTCCTTAAGAATCGAACAGATCTCTGAAAAAGCGATCATTGCCTTCCCTTTCATTGGTTGTACAAGGGTTTCAACAGTTTTATTAACATTGATTTTTCTAGTAGAATAGTCCCTTTGGGGAAATCAGAAAATATTAATTAAATAATGGCGCATTGTCACACTCTATATTTCAAATGAAAAATGTAATACTACGTTTCCGCGTGACCATAAACTGAGATTAACGCAAATCTTCCTCAAATCTCCTCGAAATCACTAGGTTTTTAATACAAATTTTAATCTACTTAGATCGAGGCTTCAAATTAATCTACCCAAACGTTATATGCTGAACGCACTCACTTTCCATATTCCAATTAATTTGGCAATAATCATTGTATATGAAAATATATGCAATAATAAAAAAAACAGATACATAGAAATACCAGAATATGCACATGCAAGCCGCAATCTTGATATTTTCTGAAGTCACAAACATCTTTTAATATTTTTTTTTTTAGTGAAGACAATCCTAGAATGGAATATTTTAACAATTTTTTTATGATTTTAAGAACTATATATACAAATACACTAAAAACCGTCAAATTAATTAATTTGTTTATTGTCCCTTTGAAAAAAAAAATCTGAGAGTGACGTCACACGCAAATTTAGCATACCTTGTTTTCGTTTCAAAATTATGGTTAATACGTAGGTCAGATTTCAAATGTCATATTTAATCTCTTATTCTCTTATTCCCTTGAACACCAATTTGGTTTTTGAAGTACCCACTCAACAATAGATCAAGTATGTGGGAAGGGGCCAAACTTGTTGGCATCACCCTACAACTAAAAACAAGACACACCAACAAACGAACGAAAAGATATGCGAACCGAACATAAGACGAAAAGATTATTTGCGTCTCTTCTAAATCTACTCTTTTCCTTTTCGTTTCAGGCATCACCAACGTCTTGTGTCTTGTGAAGAAAAGATCGGCGAAGAACTAATAATTGAACCCAACTAAGTATTATTGAGCTCGAACAGTTTTATTTATGTAAATAAATAAAATAAGTTTACTTCTAACAGTTAATAAAATAAAAAAAATAAAAAGGGGTAATTAAAAGAGAGTTAAAGTAAAATTCCTAGACGGTGAGCTTAAGGCTACAAGGCCTTTAAAACCTAAGCCCAATTTAACACAACGATGCGTCCGTACGGAAAAAAACGTACGATTTTTATCCGTGAGCTGTTGATATTAAAATAATAAAATTTTAAAGTATTGAAGCTTTCACACTGGACGGATGTGCATTTTTTTCCATACGGACGATTTAAAACGTCTCAACGACTGAAAGATACGGCGACCGTGCCGTCGGCGTCGCCGTATTACCAGTGGCCAACATGATTTAAGCGCACGCTTTCACAAAAGACGGTTTTAATTAGTCTGCCGCCTGTAGTTGTGTTAAAAATTGTAGTTGTTAAAAATTAAAAATATAACCAAACGTAGACGATTCACGGCAAAATACCGTCATGTGTGAAACAAGCCTAGGCTCTATCAAAATCGCGAACCTATCTAAAAGAATTTTGAAAAATTCCTTAGATGACTGTTGAAAAAGATCTTAAAACCGTTTAAAAATATCCTTCTCGTATTATACTAACTCAAAATACCAATGTTAGGCGAGTGCTTTTACTAGTAAACATCCAATAAACACTTTGTTTTTGTTTTCAAGAGACTATGCTCATATTTTAGGTTTAGGGCATTAGAGTAACGTTTTTTATTTTTCTAGGAAGATGCCTTCCAGGTTTTAAACTTCACTCAAGAAAGCGTGGGTGAGTTTTTTCGCCTTAATTTTTGTATAAATGCATTTCTTTCTACTATTATACTGCGGGACACTTTCATTTCTATTCTCTTCTCTTGGGTCTGGACCGAACTTCATTTCCTTGATGTAGTTTTATAATACACTGTACTCAGCGTTTTTTTATTTTTTGTTGATTATTTTATGCTCTTAACTTTACTTGGCTTCTACTGCTAATTGCCGGAAGTAATTTAGTTTCCGACTTCTTTTTCTTAAGTGTGTTTTTTTCGTATTTCTTATTTTACATCCGCTTTCTTAGAGGTTATTTTGTATGCATCTAAGGTATTAGAGATTTTTTTTTTAGAACTAAAAGTAAATTTGAATTTGCATGAACTGAAGAAGAGAAGATCCCAGATGTTGATGGAATTTCTGGGAAACAAAAATAATAAAAAGAAAAACGAGTCAAAGATAAAAAGTCGATGAAAGCATAAAGTTTATTATTATGGCTTTCAGAAAAAAAGTACACAAAGCTTTGGAGGGATTTGATAAATAGAAGCTTGAAAGAGATGAGAAAACAAGTAAATTGCAGAACCCACTCTTCATTGTGGGTAGGGTTTATAAACTTTCTTGATTGTTTCTATTCACTGATATATAATTACAAATATTCTAGATCCTCAAAAATAGCCCCTGAACTAACCAGCGAAATAAAACTATATTTGTTTTTATCATTAAAACTACTGGCTGTCTTAAAAACACCACTCCTTTGTCCTGGCCATTATTTTAGGTAGACAGGAACTTCACATCATAATAATAATTACCAAAACCATCCTATAACACTTCCTTTTTCGGTTTATTTTTTGCTCCGCCACCGCCGTTCCATTTACCAGACAATAAACACCAACATACGGAAGGCTATTGCCCCAACAACGAAGTATCTATAGTTTCGAAAATATCCTTGAGCAAGGATATTTTTTGGAAGTCTGCCATCGTTGGTGTAATTTATAATTTAACTTGTTTTATCACTCGTTATGTACCCTCCCACCCAATAACGAACGATAAGGACTTCAGCTGGATTCTCCTGGCCGCAGATGCGGTTTTATTTGTGTGCAATCTTACGCGCGCCAAAATAACGGTATTGCAATTACTCACCTTGTAAAATTTTGAAAATTTATTGTGGAAAATATCTAAGAGGAATGGAAGAGGCGGAAATGTCCTGATACACTGTGTTTGTTTATAATTATTGTCCTTTAACAATGGAGGTAGGAGTCCGCAGTCTGCACATGTATTTCATAAAAACGTTTCATGAGGTTTATTTATCTGGACGAAAAACTTCTCCGGCTACCTAGCAGAACAAGGAAGTTGAATGTTTGTTAATTGTATGAAATTGAGCGTCCCAATAACTTTTGAACTATACTAATTCGGAAGGTGGGGGTGTATAAGTTATCTGGAAACTAAGTAGTTTGCTTAAAGTAAGCGCTTCTTTGTTTGTTCTTGTGAATAGCTGGCGCAGGGACATAAGTCCCAGTTTTAAGTTTTGGGACTTATGTCCCACCAAGGTGCCAAAATCTAATTTGGGACTTATGACCCACCTTGGTGGGACTTATGTCCCTGCGCCGAATAGCTGGTAAACGATTTTGATGAAATTTTCACTAGTAAATTATAGTCGTATTACTTTTCTCAGATTCATTTTCATTTAAACATTAAAGTTACAAGAGATTGATCGTTTTTTACTTGCGATTATAGGGACTATAAGGCAAGTTTAGGATTCGTGAATATTAAAAAAATTGAGATACCAATCAAACATGACATTACGATAATAGAGAAGTCTAAAAAAGTGATCGAGAAAAAAGGTCTGCCTGTCTGTCTGTCAGTATGTATAACGAGCTGCAGCCTAAACGGATTAAGGGATTATCTTCCAACTTGGTGTTTGTGATTATTTTGGCATTCCATTTGGGGAAATTAAAATTTTATTTTAAGGCCTAAAAATAACGGTACCTGCCATATGACCGTTTAGGAATTTCTCATTTTTCTCGAAAACGGCTCCAACGATTTTAATGAACATTTTTGAGAATTTTCTTGTTGGTATTGGCTATTATTTGATTAGAACCACATATACGGGAAAAGTCTATTAACGGGACCTTTCATATAACGTTTTTTTTTTTAATTTTGGGCTTTCTCGGTTATGGCTCTTTGGATTTCTGTCAAATTTTATATTGAAAAAAATCTAGGTATCCAAATTAATTCTGCATATAACAATTTTGAATTACTTTTTTTTCTAATTAAAATTAATTTTTATAACTTTTTTTGAAAAATCAATATTTTGAAAACTAATCAAAAAAAATTATTTTAAATTTAATAATCATATGTATTTTAAAAATTTCTAAAAAACTGCATACCAAAATTTAAAAAATATTTTTTTTTCAAAAAACTAAAAATAAAAAACCCGATTTTATCAAAACCGGTTCTACAATTTTCGAAATACATTTTTCATACATTTCTTTTTATTTAAAACGTGTGATGGTATACTTCATTTTTACTAAAAACCGTTAAGTATTGTGGTTTTTAATACTTTTTATAAGTTCAAACTGTGTTATTTTCAACGCAAATTGTACTTGTTTCTTTCAAAGATCTTGCTTTCCAATGTAATTATGCATATAAGAGCAGGTACATGCGACCCATTTTTTTAAAAAAGAAGTCTTCAACGAAGTTTCTACATAAAGTAATTTTCAACAAAGATCAATATGCCTTCTTTAAATTCCAACAAATTTCAAAATTGTAGATACACTCTCCGTGTATGACAATTTTTTTTTTCGTAAAACATCTTAAAAAATCATTTTCCAATTTTTCATTGGAGAATGAAGAAAGTTATAACAACATTTACACAAAATATTTATTACATAACATTTCTATTCCCAACTATGACCTTCAACTTGAGGATTTCTGGGAAATTAAAATTCTTTAAGATTTTATGTGTTTTTTTTTTCTTTAGTTTAACCACTTCCAGCTATTATACGTCTTGACATTTGACGGTAAAAAAAACTTCTTTTAAGTTCCTTTATCGTTTGTCGGTCATAAAATTTCAGCTAGCCATGCAGAACTTTTAAATGCCAAAACAGTCAGGCACGTTGTAAGAAAAAAGTAATTATTTGATCCCAACCACTGTTTTGTGCCCTTTATACAAATCCTCGTACATATTTGGTGAATTATATTGCTTCGCCAATAGCTTAAACAGTGCTGCTCCTTTAATCGCCATTGTTTGTTCCTGTGTCGATGATGGAACAAATTTCTATCCCTTGTGCTGGGACACCTCAATTAATGTCCGACCATTAAAAACGAAATAAAAATCATAAAACGTTCATTCAAGGACCCACCATGCTCATGCATTCCTTAAAAATGTTGTTTCCTCTACGGCTGCTTGTGTTCGGTCTTTTTTGCTATGTTAATGCTTGGTGAGGTTGGTAAGGGCTCTTAGATTTCCAAGCATTAAAAAAGAGATGATTATCCCAGAAAAAGCTCTTTCGTACACCGGTTATCCATCCGGAAATGCTATTCCTCAGAAATCATGGCGAAGTGAAGACAGATGTATAATTTAATTAATTTTATTTTATTTTTACTTGAAGAAACATTAAGATGGAAAAGTCAGCTGAGGGCAGGGGTAGGGGGGATGAATAAGTTTATAGCAATAAGCCTTTAAATAGATTTTGGGTTTTTAATAATTTATTTAATTTTGACTTTAAATTCCATCGGCGTTCGAAAACTATTAAGAGATTAGATATGATTTAAATAAGAAAATTTAAAAGTCATCGGAATCAAAAATAAGGATTTTATTTTAAAAGTACAAATTCTATGTAGAAATGCTGAGTAAGAACTCAAAGCACGTGGCAACAACAAAGATCCTTGCATGAATCATCAACCCTTAACACCTTACAATTTGAATAAAAATCTTTGAAAAATTTTCTCCCGATCCAAAGGTCCTTTCATGAATTCAAATTATGCATTCCAAGAAAAAAAAATTTCTTGTAAATTAAGGAATTCTAAAATCACAGTGCCCGCGAGCACGCCAACGTAATCCTTTTTACTTTTCACAATCCTTACAAATCCTTATCCTCTACCTCTATACACAAATGTACAAACCTTGCTTCTTTTTTTTTGTTTTTGATTATTCAGCTTAACAAGAATTCGATCTTTGCGTTTTTCTTCCACATCCAAATCGTTTCTACATTCAAAATGTTGTTAAAAAAAATATAATAAAATAAAATCCATCCAATTCAATATTTTTTTTTTTACAAATTTCTCAACGCACACAAAACACACCGGAAATCTCATATACAACACATCCATAAGCCAAAGTGCCGGTTGGGACTTATGGGAGTAAGGATGTCTATAGAAAAAAAAACCGAAACCTCCAGGATGTGGGTGGATTCCATTCAGACGTTAACCAACATCATTCGCAACACATTTGTTGGTGTTTTGTAACTTTTTTGTTTGTCAGATCTGGCGCTTTCCTTTCTACACGAAAGCCGAGATTTGTTTTCTATTTTTATTCCGACTTTCAGCAAAAAAAAATAAATAAATAATACATTATACAAAAAGGACCAGGAAAATACATATACATATACCATATACAGAGGCCAACAAAAAAGTGAAAATGATTTGACGTAATGATGATTTAATTTTCCGAAAATCACTGTGGGGAATACAACTTCCCGCACCTAGCTCCACGTTTGGTCCTTAATGGCTCATCCGATTGCTCTGAGGGCTCTCAGAGGTTGTGATGGTGGGTTGTGGCATAAAAAAATGTGCGGAATATGGGATTTATTGTGGGATCCTTACGCTGAATAGATATAAATTAGAGAAAGTTTATTTGGCAGATTGTATCCTTGGACGAAGGGAATTCATTCAATCAAACAATTTTTTGTTTTTTGTTTCGTTAAATTTCAGCATACCTTGATTATTATACCCTCTCCATCCATTTTGCTCATCCCAAACAAGAATTTTGCCAATTGACTGAATTTTAATTGCATTTACCAGCAACATCCAATCAACATCTCGAGCTCTGCTCTTTTGCTCTTTTTTAACCTCGTCCTCAATTCGCTTCATTGTCCAGAAGCAAAAAAAAAATGGTAACTCAATTCATTCAGTAACACTCCATTGAAGCAGAATTCATTTAAATTTAAATAAAAGATTCGCAACCATTCACTCTGCCTCTTGTTGCAGCAGCAGCAGCGCAGCAAACCAGGATAAAGTCAATTTTAAAATTTGACAATAACCAAAAGGACATGTGTTGCAATCGAATGAACAGCATCGAAAGCCAATCGATAACAAGCAACAGTACACCATTCACTACAAAACAAAAAAGGCTCATCCTTTATCTAACGAAATTCTAATATCCTGTCGGTTGTGTGCAATTGCAGGAATTTGTTGTAACTATATTCGATAATAACAAGAGGCAGATAAAAGCTAGGCAGGATATTGTGACTATGTCGGGCAGAAAAAAAATAGATAACTGATGCTTCCCTATTATGGTTCAACATTAATATAAATTTTTTCTATGTCCTGTCATTCGCCAGCCTCCTTTAGTATTAAAAACCTTCCGATGGCGCAAAATTCAGGAGAAGATGTAGAATGCTACTCTGAAAGAAATATGCTTTGTAAAAATTTCAGGAAGATGAAAAATATAATGGGCGAATGTTTGGGAGTTAAGAAATAGAGATGACGGCCAATATCGACAATGATCGACCTGGACCATTCAACCTAGATGACAACCAAGAGCTACACCCATACGACCAAATTAAGATCAAAGTAGCCATTGACAAGATAAAAACGAACAGAGCAGCTGGTGCCCATGGGCTACAAGCGGATCTTTTTAGACACGCTGACGGAATAATAGATCCTTACCAATCCTGTACTGTCTAGATTTGGTATTCCTGTTAAACTGATAAGTCTTATCAGGATGACGATAGAGATTGTTCGCTGCTCTGTCAAAATTGGCAGGGATACTACTGAGACGATTGACACCACCAGTGGGTTACGACAAGGTGACAAACTGTCATACTACGCAACACCCATCAGGCACTATCTTTAAAAAACGAACGCAGTTACTTGGGTTTGAAGTCAGCTGCAAGCAGATTATAAAGGAGAACAAAAGTCCAATCCAACCACCGACTTGGTAGTGGGTATAACTTCGAGGTAGTCAGTGAATTTGACTACTTGAGCTCTGATGTGAACACGGGCAACAACATCAGCACAGAAATCAAGCGTAGAATCACTCTTTCTAATAGCTGTTATTTTGGGCTGAGTAAGCAATTGAGAAATAAGGTCTTATCGAGAGAACCAAGGAGACGCCGTACCTGAAGAAGATGGAGATGGAGCGACCAGGTACAGGGAGACCTCCGAATGCTTAGAGTCCAGAACTGGAAACGTCAAACTAGAGATCAATCCACGTAGAAGGGCATATCGAGCCAGGCCCAGGAGCACCACCCTACGTAGTGCCACGAAAAGTTTGAAATGAATTGCTTTTGAAGTTAAACTATAGCCTGGTATGATAATCAATCTGTCAACTACATCTGCATCAATTCCTATTTTATTTTCTATTAAGGTTATCTAGATATGAATTGCTTGAACAGGTTTCCTGTAAAAAATAATGTCAAAAGGGCAATAGCCAATAAAAACAGCCATGCGTAACATACGAAGAAGCGAATTGAAAAAATTAAAAAATACCTTCACATTCTTGTGGTGCGACTATGTAAAGAATCCTGTTTTAAAAATACCTAACATACGCACTTTCGCTGAGGTCTAAGTGGAGGGTATTACCAGTAAAATTAGCGCAATGATACATTTTAACGCATTTTTGATCATTTAGAAGGTGGTCAATAGTCCACATATTTCAGACAAAGATCTGATCCTCGAAAACACACGTTTGTACTAATCTAGCTGATTTGCATGTAAGCCTAAGACTTCTCGAAATCGAGAAATCGAAAAGTTATCGCTAGTTGCATTTGATTTCATTCCAAAGTGTGGGTTTATATTTTTTCCTGAATATAGTCTGTGTAGCGCGCAGTTAGTTTAATAATTCTCTATCTGACAACCGAAGTTCTCCTATAAGATCTTTAAGTAAATGCCTGTATTTGTCAGCAAAAGATACAAAATGCTGTACTCGAAAAGCCGTCATCTTATGAAGAAGTTCTTCAATAACTTCTCCCAAAGAAATTATATCCACAGACAACAGAGCACAGTAAACTATTTAAAAGCTAACATTATCCTTTATATATGTATACTAAAAGTAACTTATTCATCCACTTTGTTTGTCAACTCGATACCTCCAGGAAAACTTTTACTACACCAACTCTTTACACCACAACAGAAAGTTAAAACAATTCGAAAATGCATTTAATTAACAACCAAAAGCTAACCCTCCTAAAAAAAACTGACAGACGTCATTTCAAATGACATTTGTTTATCTCTCGACAAAAAAAAACTGAAAACGACCAAAACTTGGATGAAAATGAAAACGAGAAAGAGAATCCTTTTGTGAAATCGTTTCTATGATAATTTTATTTTCGCAACATTTTCTCCATAAAAACACACTTCGTGCGCCACATCATGTAAAAAACCACACAAAATACCCCACCGACCGCCATCTAACGCTTGGAGCTGTCAAGAAATTCAACTTTTCCCCGAAGACGACAGGACGAATGAAGTCGAGCCGAGCATGAGTGTATTGTGTGTGGAGAAACATCCGTTTCAGCTTAAACTCATTTCCTGACACAAAGATGGAGAGAAACTTTTACACAGCATAACTCAGAACCGGTTTTTAATAGAAAATTTGACAGCCGTGAAATGCTTTTCAATGTTTTGTTTTCAATTCATACATTCGAACACCCCTCCACCCACGCAATACTTTCTAGAAAATGTACCTTCAATAAGGACGATGATGACGCACCGCCGCCGCCAACGTTCCGAGAAATATAAAATATAATTCTAAAGAATTGAGAAAAGTTTTTGTTCGTTTGTTTTTTTTTCTCCGACGATTTCCCAAGCGATTTTCCGTCAATGTTTCGCAAAGGTACAGCGGATCCTATTCGAAGAGGCGACAGCCGTTTGTAGCCCCTGTTCTAAACTGAACGTACAAAATAGAAGAAAAATAACCGAAGAAGTTATTCTCGTCCTTGCTCGGGATTGTAATGTCCTTTGGTGAAAGATTCACGTTTCCTTTTTAAGCGGAATATCCCTTCGAGGAGGGTGTATTGTTCAGATACCGGAAAGGCGTGTTTATTGTTTGTCAAAAAAGTGACGGGAAATAACCGAAAAAAGGTCCGTTCGATGCCAGGAGGTTGTGTACACAGTAAAAAACACATATATATGTATAAACTGTGAAGATTGACTGACTGAATGGTGGGGGAAGGGCTTAGAGAACAGAGCATGGACTTAAGGTTTTTTACAGTTGAAAAGAATGGCAGCCAAGAGCAGACCGGATGTTAAATTGAAAAGAGCGGCAAAAATATTTATATCGAAATTAATTTTGATATTTTGTGTTGAAAAGAAAGTATAGTAGGGTTTGTAGCTTGTGCTTTTGAAGGAAGACGGATGGAAATGGGTAAATGTTCTTTCTTTCCGCGAAGACGGGATGACTGTATGGATTTGTTTGGAGTGTTATATTGAGTTTGGGAGTTAGTTATTTCTAGTCTGTTGGGAGCTGCTGAATTGATTAGATTTGAAATAACTTGCCTTTTTCGGAAGATATCTCAGTTTTGTCTTATTTTATTGAATGAACTTTTTAGTTTATATTTCAAAAACAATAAAAAATGTACCAAATCTTTTTTATAAGCGCTCCGCATCCCTTACAAAAGTAAACTACCAACAGTTGTTTTTAATTTTTTTTTTTTAAGTTTTTTTAACAATACTACTAATATTACAAATGTGAATCTTTGCTCCATAAGGAGCAAAGGCCAAGTGACTTATAGTCTCAATCATTTTTGTAGGCTGTGTGTGGGTTGTGAATCTGCTGGAACGATGGGGAAGTTATTTAATGTTTACTTTGTTTATTTAAAAAAATAATTTTTTATTCTTTATTAATTGAAAGTCAGCTTAATACTAAATACATTTTGCTTACTGACTAATATTTATAGCTAATTTGGTGTGAACATTTACAAATTTCAGTTCACAAGAATAATTTGATATTGCATTATAATATGCAGAATCAGCACACGCCCTAAAATATTGTTACAATATCGCTTGTGCTGATTTTGCTTACATTTTGTTTTCTCACACAGTTACTGCGTGATAACTCTTCCCTCTCTAAAGTCATTTACCTGGGGTAAAATGACAGGAAGTTTAATTTCAATGTTCTTTGGATTTTTATTTTACATTTTTTATAAATTAATACAATACAAATTACAGATGCAAATAAATATAATAGAAGATTTGACAATGTAGATATTTCTTTAAATTTTGTAAAAATGTTAAGTTTTTTTATATTTTCTAGATGTAAATCATGTAAATATTCCAGATCTAATTTTAAACTTTTTTCTGATAAATTTCCATTTAATATTGGGGGTAGAATTTGAAAACTAGTCATTTCTGTATTCGACTAATTTTTTCCATCTATATCAATTGAATCATTATTAAATTGAACCAGATATGTACTATCGTTTTTTCATTATGTTTGAGATTTCCTCTAAAATTTGAAATAAAAGCAGTATTATCTATTATTAATTCTATAATGGGTTTTTTTATAAAATTGGAAGTCACAAGAAGCATTTAATCCGTTTTTGAGTTGACTCAGGCAATGGTCAGGTGTTACTCTCTTAAGTTGATTTTCTCTACATAAAGAAGTTTTTCTTATTGAATCGCACTTTTCCATAATAAAGAATGTCTCGTCGTGGGATGTCAGTATTTCATTACTTTCTAAATGTATCCTTTTATTTCCAATTACAGAAGCTTGTATTATTACATGATTATATACCTTGTTTACAGTTTTTGGAAGAGATATTATGTAAAGCATAATAGAATCTTTTTGAATTATCAGTGGTTCGGCATATTCTATAGCTTCTATTTCATTTTCGTAGGGAAGCGTTTCTATTTCCGAAACCATTTTTTGTATTTCTGTTTTGTCTAATAGATTTGTGTTAATAATTCCTGTTTTTGTCAAATGGTTCGCTGATATAATTTCCTTGAGTTCCTGTTTGAAGATAATTAATTTATTAAATAGCATCTGTTCGTATTTATCTATATTTGATCTGTCTTCTCGCCGAATGATTTTATTGTAGTTTTCTATTAATTCTTGTGTGACTGATTTTAGTTCATTGTTAATCTTATATTGATTGTTGTTATTTTCGATAATTGCATTTTGAGATTTTAGTATGCTATCCCAGTCTGTGGCATCCGGGTTTCCAGCGATCCATTTCCAGGCAGAGCCTATCCAGTCTATGGATTTTTGCCTCTAACTCTTATTTGTAGTTTTTGCAATAAGTTCTCTGAGTCTGTAAGTTGGCTAAGAAGTTGTGGGTAAAGAATACTGATTTTGTCTATTTCTTTTTCAATGGTAGGCCTAATATTCAATATGAAGTCTTCATATTTTGTTAGATTAATAACATGTATCATTTTAAAATGACCATGTAATATTTTTCCATTTCCTTGTTTGACTTCAATTAAAGGAGTGTTGTATTCGAATATATTGACCGCAGCTGAAGTTAAGTGTAAAAGTAACCTAGAAGAAAAGAAAATAGTTTTATGGAGACATATTTTTTAACTGAGATTTGTGGATCTTTTTTCCACTTTCAGTTAGTATTGTAACCCTGTTGTCTTTCACTACAATCTCCTTAGAAAAAAGAGGTTTTTGCTTTCCATCTCTTCGTTTAATTGCAGCATAAACTGTATCTCCAACTTGATAAGTTTTAGGTCTGTGTCTATTTCGGTTTGCTCTCTTTAGTTTATTTTTTTGATTCTTTTTTATACGTTCTAACAAATCCTCGTTTACTTTTGACTGAAAATCAATAAGGTTTTGATAGTTTAATCTTTGAGCCTTCCCTAAAAATACGTCACTAGGTTTCTTTTTCGTAACTGAATGAATTGAATTATTATACCGATCTACAGCTATGTATATAATTTCTTTTGTAGTAAAATCTGGGTATTCTTTCTTTAAACAGCGGCTCAATTCAATAATAGTTGAGTGTACCCTTTCTATAGTTCCATTAACTTCACTTTTCTGTGGGGGTGTAAGATATAATTGAATCCCCAATGTTTTTATATAATTTGATATAATAGGACTTATGAAGCTGCTTTCGTTATCGCTTACTAAGATTTTAGGGACTGTGAAATAGTGTAAAATTTTTGTTATTTTTTGCCATAAATATAATGCAAATTTTTCTTTTATGTGGAAGAATTTAGAAAATTTTGAAAATTTGTCTATACAAGAAACAAATTTTTCATGATCTATTTCAAAAATATCCATGTGAATTATTTCTGAGGGATAGGTAGGAATAGGTGTTTCTTGGAGTTCTGGTTTGTGGGAATTTCTATCATATTTGCTTGAATTGCAAATGTCACAGTTTTTTGTATACTTTTTTATAAGATCTGTCATGCCTGGAAAAAAGTAATTTTCTAGTATTTGTTCTTTGTTTTCTTTATAATTTCGATGAGCTCTATTATGTTCCTTTTGAATTATTTCATTCTTATTGTTTTCATTTGCTATATCTTGAACCAGTTTTTGAGAGATTCGTATTTTGAACTTACTAAAAAATTCTTTGTAGACTTCTTGTAAGAGTTGAAGATGATTTTCCGAAATTTTTATACCATTAAGGATATTGGGATTCGACTTTTGTTTAAGGACTTCGATTATATTTTCTTTATTGATTTGTTGGAGTTTAATAAAATGTCGGTGGTAATTCGGGTGAGGTTGTTCGAATATTTGCATGTTATTTCCTTCACTAAAAATGAGTTGATTTTTAAAAACATTTACTGGTGCTTCACAGTGTGGGATAAGATCTGAATTATCCTCTTCAGCACTGTGCATTGTTGTTGAACTTGAGCCAGTTAAGTTATATCGCCGTTAAGGCCGCGTATGAAAACGTCAAGAGCACGATTTCTATAGCTCTCGTTGAGTGCGTTTACAGTTTCTAAACTGTAGTCTTCCGTTTTTATTTTATTAATGATTAGGGAGAATTGATGGTTAACAGTTGCGTAGAACTCATCAATACTTGAAGAACCTTGAGTGAGGCTATTTAGTTGGTGTTCTAAGGTACGAATATCCTTTTATCTGCATAGTGCAGAGAGAGACATTTTTTGATTGACAACCAATCATCGTCGAAAATATTATACGACACCAAAGCTGTATCCGCACCGCCTCTTGCTCTTATTTTGTGTCTTATACTTTGGAGTATAGACCTATAGATTGGCTTATTTTTTAGAATTTCATAATCTTTTAAAATTGATTCGACATTATGAATCCATGAGATGTATTTGACGGGATTACCGTCAAAGACATGTAATTCTTTTACGCAATCGGGTAACCTGCTTATTTCCTGCAGCTCCTTTTCAGTCTTAGGACTTGGTGGAGAAGGTGTTAATACAGGAATCGCACGTACTGTTTCTAATGCGGTTAATCTTCTTTGAAGATTTTGAGTAATTTCGATCTGAGAGTTGATTGCACCTGTCAATTGCGTGATTGCAACTTGTAAGGCTTCTATTTTGGCTTCCATTTCGAATTATTTTTGATTTAAAAAATTAAAGAGGAAATATATTTTTTTTTCAGAACTGAATTGATAGATAAAAATGTTTTCTTTACCCTTTCCCAATAGTTTGGCAGTTAATAGAATGTTCAGATGTTTGGAATATTTGATGATTTTGTCTTAAGTAAGAAAAAGGATTTGTAAAATAATATTTAGATTTTTTCTTTTAGGTAACTTGAAATTTTAGATTTTTTATAAGACTTCTTTTGATTAAACTTTTAGATAAATTTGATAAATTCACTTTGTAGGTATAAAATATTTTCTTCTTACAAATTAAATGAGTAATAAAGACTTACGACTTTTTGTCTGGTATATTTTTTCAATATTCACTTTGTAGATATAAAATATTTTCTTCTTAAAAATTAAATGAGTAATTAAGACTTACGATATCATACAAATTTTTAAATAAATCTCCATGGAACAGCTTCGTGTTACTCCTTTTTAGTGTCCGCCGTTGAGTTTGGTGGGGCTTACTGGTGCACTCGTCTGTCACGTTCCCTTGATTATAAGCCGGAATTCTTTTCACTTGTACTTCACTTGTGCCTTTGCTTCACGAAGTAATAACCAGTTTGTAACTTTGGGATGTTATTTTCTGGAATACACGCACTGACTTTAACTTGTACTTCACTTTTTTAATTTGCTTCACGAAGTTATGATCAGTCTGTTACTTTTGGATTTTATCCTTGACAGTTATTGCGTTTATTTTTTACTTGTACTTCACCGCACTTTAACCGTTTCACAAAGTTAAAAAGAATTTCCTTGCTTCAAAATCAGGTTAACCGCTCGGGCGCCAGTTATTTAATGTTTACTTTGTTTATTTAAAAAAATAATTTTTTATTCTTTATTATTTGAAAGTCAGCTTAATACTAAATACATTTTGCTTACTGACTAATATTTATAGCAAATTTGGTGTGAACATTTACAAATTTCAGTTCACAAGAATAATTTGATATTGCATTATAATATGCAGAATCAGCACATGCGCTAAAATATTGTTACAATATCGCTTGTGCTGATTTTGCTTACATTTTGTTTTCTCACGCAGTTACTGCGTGATAACTGGGAGCTACAATTTTTCGAGACAAACCCCGGAGAAGAAGTTGGTTCTGACGGCGCTTTGGTATACCAGTCCGATCCAGTAACCACTAACCCACGGTGCTCACAATACAGTTATTTGGAGGTGCCAAGGCTGCGTTTGATTAACAGTCGTGCTTTCTTAGCTTTCTGTAGATTTTGTAGTACAAGATGCATCCTGATGGCAGTCATACAAATTAGACAAAAAAGCTTCAGCAATGTTGCTCTTATTGGAATCTACAAGTTAACATCGCTAATTCAAAAATACTGCTTTATAGAAACGGAACGTTTTCCAAAAATTGAAAAATGGATCTGGCTTTTTTCTTAAATACTTATATAGAAAGTTCTGATCGAACAAGCTCATCTTCTCCCCTTTATGATCAAAAAACATCTGCTAAACAGAGACTTCAAATAATACTAACGTGACGAGGTGACATATAACTTAGAAACCGGATACAGAATTGGCCGAATAAGTTGCAGGAAAATTCATGAACTTATTCTAGGACAAAGCACCAAGAAAGTATATCAAGAAACACTTATTACCCACTGATCTACGATCAAATTTCTTCCAGACTTTTACTTGCGATTATAGGGACTATAAGGCAAGTTTAGGATTCGTGAATATAAAAAAAAATGAGATAACAATCAAACATGACATTACGATCATAGAGAAGTCTAAAAAAGTCATTGACAATAAATGTCCGTCTGTCTGGCTATCTGTTTGTCTGTCTGTCTGTCTGTCTTTCGGTATGTCTGTCTGTCCGTCCGAGTGTATATCGATCTGCATCCTAAACGGGTTAAGAGATTGCCTTCAAATTTGGTATGTGTTTATCTCTTGGCATTCCTCAGAGGGGAAATTGAAATTTTATTTTTAGGCCTAAAAATAACGATACTTGCCATACGACCGTTTAGGATAAGCAAATTTTTCTTGAAAACGGCTTCAACGATTTTAGTGAACATTTTTGCGAATTTTGTTGTTGGTTTTTTACTTTTAAATGATTTTTTTTTTTATTTTACTTTTACTTATATCTACTTAAATGCTAGACAAAAATCTTAAAACTAGCTAAAACTATCAACTTATTTGACTTACTGGCCCTATGCGGGCGCTCTAAATTAGTCTTTAACTTAAATTTAATTGCCTTTCGGCCTAAAAATAACTTAAATTTATCTTATCAATGAAGGGTTTTATTTTTCACCCAGAAAAATTAAACTGCGTATCCTATCTTAGACTAATTAAAACTAACTTAAATAAACTAAAAATAAACTTAAAATTACTTAAAATAAACCTAAAATACTTAAATCTAGAACAGCCACATCAAGCTTTTTTTTTATTTTATAGATTTTTTTTTTTTTTTTTTTTTTTTTTTTTTTGGTGCCGCCGCAACTGCCCTACCTAACTTAAAGATACTAAAGATATATGTAAGTCGGCCATAGGCGATATTTCGTCTATGTCGACTGAAAATGGTCGGGTTTTAGCTAAGCCACCAAAATTGGTGGACCTGATCTAGGGCTTCCTTCCGATCCCGGTCGGGCACGGCCCTACTGAAACGGAGGCGCTCTGCTTCGCTCCCAGCGACTATGTCTCGGTCGTAGAGGAGCCGCCTATCGACTGTTCTGCGGCCGACGTGGTAGATCAACGGAATCGCCGATCTATCCTGAATCAGCCCTCGACTATCAAGGTATAGGAAAGCCTCGGGCGGGATAAAACCACTCGAACGTGTGCTTTCAAAATATTCATCTTGGGGGTAGTAAGCCCCGAAGATTTGTCCATTAGTTGAGGTCATCGCCCTTGTAATGTGTCCGCGAATGAGCTTAATTAAAAAGTTATCTATCCTGTTTGTATTGGCCCCGTTGTATAGGACCTCGTTGGAATAATAATGTTTGTACTCCGACTCTGGTGTTCTATAAAGGCCGAAACAAGTGCGAAGGCACTGTCTCTCGAACACCCGAATCTTTTCCATTAGAGATGGTGCAACGTTGAACCACACAGGGCATCCATAGGCAATCATCGGCCTAATGAGGGCCATGTAGCAAATCACTTTCACTCTGCTCTCAAGGCGGCTGCTATAAAACAACCGTCTTGTCAGAGCAAAAGCTCCCCTAGCCCTGGCTAGAGCAGCCTCTACATGTCGGTTGAAATATAGAAACTGATCCAGCCAGATGCCAAGGTACTTTACTACACTTTTACTCGCCAGTGAATGTCCATGTGGCCCAGCGATCACTAGCTTGCGCCAGTTCTTTCTCGTATCCCTAGAAGCCCTAGACACAGGGGTTCTAAACAAAATAGTTTCACATTTTTGGAAGTTAATTTTCAGCTTCCAATCATTACAATATTGCTGAATTTTATCGAAATCACGTTGCAACAGAATTCTGATAACCTCAACTTTTGGACCTGTTCTGTACGCAATTAAATCATCGGCAAAAGCAATTGCATGAGGTAGACTCCCAATGAGATCGCTGGTGTAAATACTAAAGAGAATCGGCGAGTTCACCGCTCCCTGTCGCAGACCGTTTTTAATATCAAAAGTTGTGGTAGAAGTCACATTGCCACTCTTGACAACAAACTTTCTACCATTAAGCATGTCGTAAAGCATATATAGCAGTGGTTTACTTATGCCCCATCTGGTTAGCTTCAGATAAAGACCCTCTAACCATACGGTGTCGAAAGCATTCTCCAGATCAACCAGACAGGCACCCGTGCATTGATTCTTAGCATTGTTCCATTGGACAGCAGATACTAACTTTGACGCAGCATGAATTGTGTCATGTCCCGCCTTAAAGCCGAACTGGGTGTCTGGAATTATATTTTTGTCCTCGGACCACTTGGACAGAGCTCTATTGATAACTTTTTCGAATACTTTGCTGATATTTGGAAGAAGACTTATCGACCGGAGATTTGCCGGATTGGAATTGTCCTTTCCCTTTTTCGGGAGAGGATGTACAACAGCTGTCTTCCAGCTCACTGGATAATATGCATTATTCAGCGCGTTGTTGAACAGTGTTGTGTATATGTCTATTGCTTCCTCAGGGAGATGTCGTAGTACAACATTGGGTATACCATCGACTCCTGCCGACTTCTTTTTCTTTAATGATGCGAAGATCATTTGTAGTTCGACCCTCGAGATGAGCAGGGAACTTGGCCCATTTAGCTCGGCGATAGTGGCGTTTGCCAGATTGTCTTCATTGAATCCGGTAAAACCAAGATTCTCAGATCGCCATTGCGTGATGCTATTTCGAAGGTAAAAGTGATTCAGCAGAACTCTGTTTTCCAGGTCGTGGTTCGGGCAAATGGAATCATTCACCTTATACACTTGCTGAAAAGCAGAACCAACTGTCTCAACCTTCTCCAATGGATCTTCGACCACAAAGAAATCGTCATCCAAGACGGCGTCCCCCAGATCTATTCCTGCGGTCAGGAGTATGTTTTCATTGTCTGTCGTTCTCGGAAGCTTAAGACACGGAAGATCGTTTTGATTGTTTTTTCTGAAGATTTTATTAATCTCGGGAAACATACTCGGGTCGCTAGAGTTAACGGCTCGAATTCTGTTATCCCAGTACAAGTTAATAGACAATCTGTAATTTTGCTTTATGAGCGAGTTGACGTTTGATTGACGACTTCAGTGTCCTAATCTCCAGATCGTTTCTTTCAGTAAACCGTCTGTACAAGAGTTTTAATCTTGTCAGAAGACCACTTTTTTGTCTGTGTAGTGCGTCTATTGTCGCGTTCTTGTAAGTTTCAGTTGCGTTATGTTCTTTGTATCGTGGGATTGTTCTGTCCATCGTTTGCTTTATGACACCATCCATCTGAAGCAGGTATCCATCGATCTCTATGTTCGATAGATTCCTGTCGTTTGGAGGCACAATGTCGTTAGAGAGAAGTTCTCTTGTCAGGGTGTTGGAGAAACGTGGCCAGCGTGCCTTACTAAAATTGTAAGAGCGCTCAGGCACAAATTCCTCCAACACCACAAGCTCGTTTGGTAGCTGTATGACGGCGGCAAGTCCGCAGTGGTCACTGTCGTATTCTACCGTCTGTAAACAATTTCTTGTATGTTGGCTGACAGAGTCAGTTACTGTCAGTCTTGAGTCTAACAGTAGTAGATCCAGAAAAGCACCGCTCCTTGGGAACGATGGTCTATCTGTAGCAAGAAGGTCGATTTTATACTCAATATGGTGTCGACCCATCCAATTAAAAAGATGGTATCCCCTTGGATTTTGGATTTGATTTCCCCAATCTTCATGTTTGGCATTGAAATCCCCAGCGATAATGAAGTAATTTTCATCCGAGTGCAGACTAAGACACTCGAAAAGTTTTTCGAGCTCTGCTATAAAATTTGCAGGTTGAGGTGCTTCTGGTGCGTACACTGCTATCACATACATTCGCTTCCCATGTTGGAGAGGAATGCATATGATGCAAGCTTCTAGCATCTCGAATCTTCGAACTTCACTATTATATATGACCTTATGATCAATACCTTTTCGTAAAAAGATAGCGACCCCGCCCCCACGAGTGGAGTTGGGCCGGTCCCTTCTTACGATATTGTAATTATTGTGAGTCAGTTTGTGTTTCTGGTTTAGCTTGGTTTCGCTAGCCAAAAAGACATCTGGACTGTGATCATGCAACAATTGGAACAAATTTGCTCTACGTTCGGTCCTGATTAGTGAATTTACATTCACAGCCAGGATTTTAAAGGGGTTCTCGTACAGCGCGCCCATTATGGTTTAAATTGCCCTAAGCTGGGAAGGTAAGCGTAGACACGGTCTAGTCTTTCCTCCTGCTTTCCGAGCTGTTGTTGTAGGCAGGTTAACTGGGCCTGCATGGCCAGCAACACAGTCATTATATCGGCCTGTCCCGCAGGTGCCGTAGGCACGGGGGCCTGTTTGGCAGCCTTTGGTTGTGGCTGTACCGTTGTTGTTGCCCTCCCTGCCGCCATTTGGGCATAAGAGATTTGGGGCACAACGGCTCTCGGTGCAGGAGCAAAAATAGGTCGCCTCTCCACCACCTTCGGAGCTTTTGTTTGCTTTATCTGCTGAAACTTAGAACAGCCCCGATATTTTGTTGTTGGTATAGGCTACTATTTGATCAGAACCACATATACGTAAAAAGTCTATTAACGTAACCTTTCATATAACGGTTTTTTTCATTTTTTGCTTTCTCGGTAACGGCTCTATGGATTTTTGTCAAACTTTATATTTGAAAAGATCTAGATAGCCAAATTAATTCTGCATATCAACATTTTGAATAACTTTTTTTTCCTAATAAAAAGTAATTTTTGATTTTTTTTTTTTCAAAAATCAATATTCTTAAAACTAATCAAAAAATATTATTTTTAATTTTATATCCACATGTATATTAATAAAAAAAAAAATTGTAGTTTAGATGCAATTATCTGCATCTAAACAGACTATCATGTACTTAGACCAGACGCAATTAAGTGAAATACGTGTAAAAGCTAATTGGTCAGGCCGAAAAATATTTCTTCTCAAATTTATAGTGTCAAAAAACAATCCTCAATTTCAAAATTGAAAGTGGTCATCTTATCTATCCATCACGTCTCCTTAGATCAGGAAAAGCTTACCTTATAGAAGTTTTCTTCTTCTAATGATGAACTCTCAGAAATTCCAGACCAGTGCATATTTTCGAAATTTGAATCTATGCGCCCGTTCATATCAAAAGAAATACCTCAAAAGTAATGTTACATTAAATTGGCCTTGTTTAAACGTTGGGTTGAGTAGACGAGCAATATGAAAAGAACACAAAATATCCCTCCTTTTGTTCATCTTCTATGATCTTTTATTTAAAAGCAGCAAACTAGAAGGCGATGTAGGATTCTAAGATTCCAGTTCCATAACAACATGACTTTGGTATCCAATATAAAATATCCCTTGACGAAGAAATATTTTCTTTTGAACAAATAAAAAAGGTTGCCAATATATATGCCAAACAAGGACGTAACAATTTTTATTTTATTTTTTTATCTTCGTAAATATTATACTAAAATACAAAGAAAACGATAAAGTTTTTCATTTAATATCGTTTTATCATCCAGGACATAATGTGCCTTTTCTATTGGAATTTTTAGATGCCAAGTGAAAAAAAGTTTATTTTTGGAAAGCAATTTCCAAAAACCGCAGAGTCTATCATTATGGAGTTTCCTTATTTAAATGAGTCGGCTATTTCATTTCGCATTCTCAGCGAAATTCGGGAACAACTTGGGTACATGATACACCAATACCTGAACTACTATCCACTCAAATAAAGCAAAGGACATTTTATTATATTGCTATAGGAATATACCAAATTCAATTAACCCAAGTATGGTAGATTTGGAGAGTGTGAAGGAGTTAAAAAACAAAACTTTTTCAATTAAAACTAGCCGAAATCTACGGTTGCAAATCGACAATATATAAATTCGGGAAACCTGGTCAATTTTCCTTCGTTTGCTATTTTATAATATATTTTTACTTGCGATTATAGGGACTATAAGGCAAGTTTAGAATTCGTGAATATAAAAAAAAATTGAGATAACAATCAAACATGACATTACGATCATAGAGAAGCCTAAATAGTCATTGGCAAAAATGTCCGTCTGTCTGTCTGTCTGTCTGTCCGGGTGTATATCGAACTGCAGCCTAAACGGGTTAAGAGATTGCCTTCAAATTTGGTGTGTTTATCTCTTGGCATTCCTCAGAGGGGAAATTGAAATTTTATTTTTATGGTTAAAAATAACGGTACTTGCCATACGATCAGTTAGGATAAGCTAATTTTTTTTGAAAACGGCTTCAACGATTTTGATGAAATTTTTTTGTTGATATTGGAACCAAGTATACGGGAAAAGTCTATTAACGGGATCTTTCATATAACGGTTTTTTTAATTTTTGCCTTTCTCGGAATGGATTTCTGTCAAATTTTACATTTAAAAAGATCTAGATAGCCAAATTAATTCTGCATATCAAAATTTTTAACAACTATTTTTTCCTAATTAAAATTAATTTTTGATTTTTTTTTTGAAAAATCAATATTTTTAAAACTAATAAAAAAAAATTATTTAGATTTTTAATCACATATATATAAATAAACTTAAAAAACTGCATACCAAAATTAAAAAAAAAAATAGAAAAACTAAAAATATAAAACGGATTTTATCAAAATCCGTCCTATAATTTTCGAAATACCTTTTTAAATTCTTTGTTATTCAAGACGTGGTGGTGACGTACTTAATTTTTACTAAAAACTGTTAAGTATTGTGGTTTTGATAGTTTTTATAATTTCAAACTGTGTTAATTTCAACGTAAATGTTATTTGTTTTTGTCAAAGATCTTGCCTTCCAATGCAATTAGGCATATAACAGCAAGTACGTGCGACCCAGTCATGCCAATTAGCGTTCTTCTTTTCTATGAAAATTTTGAGAATCCATCCCTGAATGAGGCTTCAGCATCGGTAAGTATTAGGGTAATGAATTGACAACAAAATGTATTGTCAAAAAGATATTTGAATCTATTGATCCTTAGCTTCGTCATTGCAAAGTTATCCATAAACTATTTAAATTTAAAATTCTGCGCGAGCAAGGATACCAGAGTGGATGTTATTAAAAATAATCAATTGTGGTCTTTCAGCTAGCCCCTGAGACAGACCATATCAGGCACTGTTTTATAATACAATTTCTTGGAATCGCTTATAGTCTAGGATCTATAAATCAAAGATCAAAGTAACAATTATATTATTTGCTTATTGGTACTATAATTGACTTTTTCAGTAAATTAGTAAACAAAAGCAGTTAGTAAGTTTTTTAAAAAATAAATTAATTTTGGTGTTCTTAAAAAGAATTACTAAATTTAATATCTGTTTGTTTTTAAAGGTTTGATCAAATCTCAGAAGTTCTTAGGCACTTTACCTTTTACCAGCATATAAAGGATATTATTTCTATAAATACAATATCTTTTACTTAAATCAAACCCCATTCCCCTAGTCTTTGACTTTTCTCCACCAATTTCAGTGCAGAATTTAAAATTGATTAAATTTATTCGGCCATCATTCTCAAGAACTTGTGTTGCCAGAGCATATTACTATATTTCCATGGATCAAGTCAAATAGCCGTTCTCAATTTGAAACAACATAGTTAAGAACTATTGAAAGCTCGAATAACCAAATTAAACTCTAGCGATCCGGCAGAGAGAGAGAAACGTTTCGTCGAACATACAAACTTGGCCAAATTGGCGTTCGGAAATTAAATAAACTTCACAAGCATAGCTTAGTTCTGGAAGACAATAGTAGTCCTTTTCGTACAGCATTTCAGTGTAGGCAGAAATTCCTTCTTTGTGTGAATTTCGTCTTGCAAGCGATTGCAAAAAGGACAATGCAAAGTGTTTCTTTCAAGGAATGCAATTTTCACATCAACAAAAAAAAAACACAGGGAATGAAAACTTAAAATTCACAGCCTTACACTATTCACCGAACAGACTTTTGGATGTTCGTCCTATAAGGACAGCAAATGAACGAAGTTTGAAAAAATAGAATCATTTCAAAGGACGATGGATAAAATATAGGGAATTTTTTGTATCTAAGTTGAAAGCAGGTATCCATATCCTTTGTTGGATTGTTAGGTCTATATCTTCTTCTTATATCTTTCGTTAGGTCATTGCTTGGCATAAGGTTTTTGTGCTGTATAAGGACAAATTTCATTGTGTTATCCAATTAGTTTCGTGTTGAAAGTTTCTTCTTTTGTTGCAGTTTTGGTATAAATGTTGGGTTGATCCTAGGCAGTTTAATCTAGTTGAAGTTGAAAAGGTAAATGTTTTTTTTTTTGTTTAAGAGTTTGAATGGGGAGTAGAGTTCATCTAGGAATCGTGTCATTAGATTTGTAAGCTAATATTAGAAGCAGAAAAAACAGCGGACATTGTAACTGGATTCATTCAAAACCAGCGTAATGGCAAGAAGGATCTGCCAAGCATCTTACAAATATGGATAGGATGTAGCATGGACAATCACAGTATATCTCCAATCCCACTGAATATCTAAAACCTATCTACTTCCAGTCTGCATATTTCAAAAGGCCTTGCTTTTTGGGCTATAATGAAGTATAGGAAAGTTAGCAGAAAAAAAAACTCTGACTGACAAATAATGAACAGAAATTCTTCAACGAAGAGAGGCCAAACCATACCAAAAACACTTGCTTAAGTAGATCGCGAAATACAGCCAAAACTTGAGGTAGATAGTGACTTTGGCTACCTAACCTGTGCTCCACTATCAACTCAGAAAACAATACCAGCGTGGAGATCAAACGAAGAATATTTTTTGGGTGACCCCAAAAAAATGCGGCATTAAAAGAGATCGGCAATTAGTGTTTCGCCGGACGACTCTAGAGAAAAACTTGGATATTTAATTTAGGCATAACCACTTGCAAAACTAAAGAAATAAGAAAGCTAAGAGTGGAAGTGGGGCAACGGTCTATCTGGTGGGAAATTCAATGAGTTTGTTTCCATTTCTGAACCCAATTTGCAAAAAAAAAAATGTTCTCGGCGAACTCCATTTCGCAGTTACAATAGATAAAGCAATAAACAAGAATAAGCCACACAAAACACTTTCAGAAAGCGCTTTCAGATAACATTTTCGATCTTAAGCTCATAGCGGCCGGACGTCGGGTCGAGGTGCGCGCATAACAATTAAACAAAAGTCAAAAAAAAAAAATTATTGCGCATTGTTATCGCGAGTGTTAAAAAAAAAATTATATTACACACTCGTTTGAGAAATTGGCAAAACCCCCTCGCGTGTGCTGTAAAGATAATAACAATATCCACTTGCGTCGTTGGAAGTCGATAAGATGCCCATTCGCGCTGTGAAAGAAAAAAAAAAAAAATAATTCACACTTGCATAACAAATTAAATTATCCTCCTATCTGTCCCAACCCTTTGTGCTTAGCTTAACTGCCTCTTTCTTATCTACTGTAGGCATCGTATGCTTGCGGTAAATAGATAAGGGCATCTGAGTTTGTCCTATTGTGCTGAATATTTAAATTGATTTTTTGTATGCAAGCTGTCTTATGGGCATAACACCTAAGACAGTTTGATTATTACAGAGATTAATTTTGATTTTCACTGCATGGTTCGACTTATTCAGAATTGTGTTTTGTGTGTAAGTATTTTTAAATGGTAAGTGATTTTTGTGTCGTGTATTCCAATGTTCGTGGTATTAGAAAGAATTTCTTTCACCTGTACGTCTACACTGTTCAATACAGGCCAGCTGTTTTGGCATTAAGTGAAACCCAGGTTGGAGTAAATACTGATTTATCAGAATTTACTCTACATGGGTATAGCTTGGTGCCATTACTCTTTTCCCATCATGGTCTCGTGGTCTATGTTAGAAATGATATTGCTTGCCAGAGCCTTCCCCAATATGGGCAATGTTCCAACACGGACTTTAACTTCTTGTGGCTCAAATTCACTGTCCGCAAGCATGTCATTCATTATTGTTTTATTTACAGGAGTCCAAATCTCGACAGCAATTCGACTTGTAACGAGTTTGATGCGCTGTCAGATTCTATCTCGAAAATTGTTTCCCTTTGTCCTCGCACTGAAATCGTTATTGCGGGCGATTTCAATGTACACAATTCCAATTGGCTCCACTATTCTGGTCAGACAACACCCGAAGGAAGGTATGTCGAGCTCTTTGCCGGGTTACATCACCTTACCCAGCTGATCGATGTGCCAACGCGTATACCGGATGTTGCTGGGCAAGCCGCCCATACTCTTGACTTGTTTCTTACTTCTCACCCTGATAAATATACCATTAGTGTAACTTCTCCATTTGGCACTTCAGACCATTGTGTCATTTCAGCTAATTTCTCATCCTCCACCCATCCAGTTAAAGAAAAACTTCCCACCAGGACCGTTTGGCATTACGAGAAAGCCAACTGGGACGGCCTGAATATTTTTTTCCGAAACTTTAACTGGTCACTATGCTTCCTCGATAGTGACATTGATGCCAGTGCTGAAATGATCACAAATGTGATTCTTCTAGGGATGCGTGCTTTTATTCCCAACAGAGTAAAAAGCATCAAACCTAAAGAAAAGTCTTGGTTTAATTCTGAGTGTAAAGAAGCTATCAGGCTCAAAGAAGTAAGTTTCCGTTCTTACAAAGCCAACCCTACAGAGGAAAATCGGAAAAAGCACAAACAAGCAAGAAACTCATGCAACTCCGTTATTGAAAGAACCAAATTTTTGCATGACCAAAAATTACGGCAAAAAATTCTGCAGTGTCCCAAAGGCAGTAAAAATTTTTGGTCATTTGTAAAAAATATTAAAAACTCCTCATCATCTTCGGTTCCAACGCTCATCGACAATAACACACCAATTGTTTACTCTTCAGAGAAGGCAAACTTGCTCGCCGCCCATTTCGCTGCCAGCTCCACGCTGCCGCATAGCAACGTTGCCCCTCCTGTACTTGAGAATGTAAATTTTTCCATGGGACAGATTTTTTTCCGCACTCGTACAGTAGCAAGAGTTCTCAAAGATCTCGATATACACAAATCCGCTGGCCCGGATGGTATACCCCCGATTATTCTGAAGAGGTGTTCTTCCACACTGGCAAAGCCACTGCGTAAGCTTTTCCATCGCTCCTACTCTTCTGGAATCTTTCCTAGAAGATGGAAAACAGCATTTGTCCAGCCTGTCCCTAAGAAAGGTGACCCATCCTCCCCCTCCTCCTACCGACCCATAGCACTGACATCCCTTCTTTCTAAGGTCATGGAAACACTGATTAACCGTCAACTTAAGGAATATCTCGAAGATCGTAAGCTTCTCCATGACCGTCAGTATGGCTTCCGCAGCAACCGTTCCACTGGTGATCTGATGGCATATCTCACCGAACAGTGGAACAAATCTTTACATCGCTTTGGTGAAAGTAAGATTATTGCTCTTGATATCTCCAAGGCATTTGATAGAGTTTGGCATGAAGCTCTCTTATCGAAAATGCGTGCTTTTGGGATCGATAATACTCTTGTTCGTTGGATTAGAAGCTATCTCCTGGACCGTTCAATACAAGTTGTATTGGACGGATTCAAGTCTGATTCCCATAAAATAAATGCTGGTGTGCCCCAGGGCTCTGTTCTGTCTCCGACTCTTTTCCTCATTTTTATAAATGATCTTCTGTCTGTTACTTCTAATCCACTTAACTGTTTTGCTGACGACTCTACCCTCAGCTTTTCATATTCGTTCGATAATTCACGTCCTTCGCCTTCGGACGTACAATTGCAACGGTGCCGTATGTCAAGCTCATTAAACTCCGATTTATACAGCATTGTCAAATGGGGTAATAGAAATCGTGTGGAGTTTAATGCTTCGAAAACTCAATGCTGTCTTCTGTCGTTAAAGCTAAACATTCCCCCAATGCCATTGTCCATGAATGGCACTTACATCGAAGAAACCGAAAAGCTCTCAGTACTCGGTATGTGTGTCAACGACGATCTCCGTTGGAACGACCATATATTTGAGATCGCTAAGAATGCTGCAAAGTGCTTAGGTTTTCTGTATCGGTGTAAGAAGTATTTTTCCCCATCTGATCTGGCTACAATTTATAAAGCGTTTATACGCCCTAAACTTGAGTACAACTCCCACCTGTGGGCAGGTGCTTCACAATCATCGCTTCACCTGCTTGATAGAACACAAAATCGAGTGTTAAGATTGATAGGAAATAGAACTGCCGCTGAAACAATTGCCCCTCTCGAACACCGACGCAATGTTTCATGTCTTTCCTTATTTTATCGGTTCTTTTATAAAAAATGTTCACTCGAGGTAGCCAGCTGCATTCCTCCCCTTAAAAGTTTCGCCCGTAATACTCGTCTTGCTAGGAATGCCCATCAGTTCACCCTTGAGCCCAATTTCGGACGTACCGTGAAATATAGAGATTCTTTTTTTAGCCGTACAACACGACTTTGGAATGGTTTACCCGGCGAGATTTTCCCTTGCCATTTCAACATGCAAACATTCAAAACCAATGTTAATCGACACCTCCTATCTCTCCCCTCCTTATCTTCCTAATGCCCGCGCAGTGTGTTACATTAAAAGGGAAACAAATAGCCCTTGTGCGCGCGTTAATTATAAAAAAAAAAAAAAAAAAAAAAGTGTCGTCACACCCGAAAAGTACTTTTAGAAATTTTTTAGTAACCGCAAATGGCCGAGTCATCCAAAGACAAGGAAGTTCAGACCAGCGATCTCGATAAAAAAAATTCTATCAATTAAGACAGATAATTAATTTACTGCAGAAGGTAATTCTCATTCTACAAATACAAGTACAATGGCTACGGAAAAAAATTCAATTTCGATCGGATAATTCATTTACCTGCTAGGAGAATACCTTTTGCGATACGATCAAAGGTAGAAGGGAGCTAGACTGCATGGTGTCACTGGGTATTCTTAAACCTGTGGACTATTCAAGGTGGGCGACACCAATTGTTCCCGTTTCAAAACCAAATGGTTCCATACGCATTTGTGATGACTATAAGGCAACTTTAAACAAGACCTTGCAGCCACATTGCTATCCGATTCCTTCAATGCACGAGCTGATTGCAAATCTGCCAAACGGGGCGGTATTTGCAAAGTTGGACCTAGCCCAGGCATATTAGCAACTTACTGTCGATGATGAAACTGCTCAAGCTCAAACAATTATTACGCATAAAGGGGCATTCAAGGTTAAGAGACTGCAATTCGGAATTCTTCCGCGCCAGGCGAATTTTAAAAACGCAAGTCAGGGCTGTTACGTGGTATTGATGGTGTTCTGTGCTACTTGGATGATGTTGTTGTTGTTGGGGAAAATTTTGAAGGTTTAGCTAGAAAACTGCGATTAATTTTTGATTGAATACGAACAGCTGGTCCTAAATTGCGTAAAGAAAAATGCATGTTTGACGTTCCGTCCATTAGTTTCTTGGGTTTTCGCATAGATGCATATGGAATACATCCCTTGCAAGAGAAAATGCTTGCGATTCAAAACACGCCTCCGCCAAAAAATAAGAATGAGCTTCAAGCATTTTTAGGACTCTTAAATTTCTATCATTCATTTCTGCGTTCAAAGGCTACGTTGGCGGTTCACCAAACTTCTTTCGTAAATCTTAAGAATCTTTTGTCATCAGACAGTTTGCTAATGCCGTTCAATGAGAAATTACCGGTCATACTTACTTGTGACGCTTCACCTTATGGAGTTGGTTCAGTCTTAGCGCATTTATTGCCAGATGGGTCCGAGCGCCCAATTTCATATTACTCAAAGACACTGAAGAAAACAGAACGCATCAAGAAGTTTCATGAATATTTATGCGGTAGACCATTCGTGATATATACAGATCACAAACCGTTATTGGATCTGTTTTCACCTTGCAGACCTACTCCAAATACCGTTTCAGAGAGAATGCTTCGCAACATTATTTTTTTAAGCGCATACAGTTAAATAAATAAATTTATTGGCGTGACAGCTCCTTAAGGAGCCAAGGCCTAGTGACTTATACTCTTAACCATTCCTGTGTGTGCGTTGTTAATCTGCAAGAATGGAAGGGACCTACAGTTTAACGCCGAATCCGAACGGCTACATTAGATGCACTTTTTCGAGACAAATTTTACTCTTGGAGGTTTTGTCAGTTTCTCGCAAGAGGCAGTACCCCAGAAAAATAAATTGCACGACTGGATCGCACGTACTTGCTCATATATGCGGTCACATTGTAGAATAAAATTAAAAAAAATAAAGTCAACATCAAAGCATTTATTCGATTTTTGTGACTTTTGATTGTTCGAATAACGTACGTTAAAATGTATTGGGTGAAATAATTTAAACCCCATTTTATTTCTTAAGGAAATGTAAAAAAGTGTGAATTTTTTTTTTTAAATTGTAGGAGCCGTTTTTAAATAAAACGGTTTTTTTAACAACAAAAATAACGTACATTTAAAAACAAAATTAAAAAAAAAATTCACTTACCCTTTTTCAAAATATTGATTTTTCAAAAAAAAAAATTAAAAATATTATTAAAAATACAAAAAAAAGTTTTCGAAAAAAAAATAATGCAAAATTACTCAGCCTAGCTACAATCTTCTTGAATATCAATTTTAATTGTAATCGGATCACCAGTTTTCGAGAAAGTCGAAGTAAAAAAAAAAACCGGTCCTATGGAAGGTACCGTTTTTAGCCCACCGTATTAATTTTTTGTTCACTTAAATATAATGCATACCTACAGTAGTACACTGATACTTTTTTATAAAAATTCTTGGAGCCGTTTTCGAGAAAAATAAGCTTTTGCATAACGGTTATATGACAGGTACCGTTAATTTTTGAGCTAAAAAAAATTAAAAAACTCCTCTGTAGAATGCCAAAATAACCTTAAGCTCAAAATTTGAAGACGATTGGCCCAACCGTTTAGGCTGCAGTCCAATATACATCCGTACAGACAGACAGACCGACGGACAGAATTTTGCCAGTAACTCAAATATGTTTCTCCATCATCGTAATGTCATGTTTGATTGTTATCTCAAAATTTTTAATCTGCACGAATGCATAACTTGTATTATAGTACCTATAATCGCAAGTAAAAAGGTGGCTATGAGCTGGATTTGAACCCACGCTCATTCGCTTAGCGCATACAATTACAATCTTCAATACAAGCCAGGGATGGAAATCGCTCATGCCGATGCGTTAAGTCGCTTACCAATTGACAGATTGAATTTCTCAGAAGAAAAGGAAGAAGAAGTAGTCTTGATGATCGAGTTACTTGATTCGCCACTGCTAGAGGAGAGTGACATTGCAAAAGAGACCAAAAAGGACAAGATTTTATCTCGTGTCTTACACTGGACTTTGAGGGGATGGCCAACTGCCACGGAACCTGACTATAAGGTCTTTTTCGATCGCAGGACAGAGATTTCATCTATCAAAGGATGTGTGGTATGGGGTCAGAGAGTGGTAGTTTCTGAAATTCATCGTTCAAAACTTCTAACCGCACTTCACGCAAACCATCCTGGGATAGTTCGTATAAAGGCTTTGGCAAGGAGCTATGTTTGGTGGCCTATAATGGATGGAGACATCGAACAGACAGTAAAGCGATGTAACATCTGCCAGCATATATATAAGATTATACTTGGGAGGAAGAAAAAAATTCTTGGAGCAGAATTCACATTGACTTTGCGGGTCCATTCAAGGGACATCTTTTCTTCCTGGTGGTGGACTCGCATTCCAAATGGCTGGAGGTTCATCCAGTGACTTCTACATCGTCCATCTGTGCCATGACAGTTTTAAGGCAGCCTTTTTGCGACCCATGGCATGCCTGACGTCATGGAGCACGGCATTTCTAATCCTATAGCAGAGATGCCTCCACCACCACCACTAGTTATTAAGCCATCAGCTATTCGGCCGGAACCTCGCCGATCAGAGAGGCTTCGCCAACATACTCAGACTATGGTAGTACCATTACTGTGTAAGTAGTTTCATCATTGAGCGAAGTAATAATTTATTAACATTGCTACCAACTACAACATTAATGACAGTGGATTTTGACAGCTGTCTTTATCTTTACCCACGAGGTGTGCACGTTGCTCATTCTCGCCTAACCTATCATCGAATTAAGTTGTACTTATCAACCTATCATGAATCTCAATTTTGGTATAATAAAATATATAAATATTATATACAATTCTACTAGTGGTTTAATTGGAATATGTATGTATGTACGTCAAAAAAGAAAGTCCTTGAAAAGGACTGAACGCAATGATGCCTAAACGTATTTCTTTAACCAAACTAGTTCTTGGCCATATCCCTAAAAGCAGCATTCTTTAATAAAATATTTTCATTTTTTAATGAGTTTTATATTATTGCAAAAAAAAACTCAAAACTAAAATGTCAAGTCCCCTCAACCGCGCCGCCTACTAAGCCACATCATGTTGCACGTTGCATTGATGAGAGCTTCCAAACATACTACTTCTTTCCACAATATTATTTGTTGTCAATTAAAGTTAAAATCTCCACGTATAATTGGAGCGTGAAACCGAAAATATTAATCGAAAATTCCTCAACCGACTATATAGGCAGGAAGTTCCGGCCAACTCTCTGTCCCGCATAATATTTTTTTTCGTTTCATTGTAAAGGTGGATGTCACAATATCGCGCGTTCCAATTAAAAAAACCCAACCATCCAAATTAAGCTGGACGCGTGTAAACTGCACGATACCGCACCGCAATAAATGAATTTGCAACGATGGAATGTGCTCATCGCACACCACCATAACCACACTTCCGCCTCAGTTAATATTTAGTTGGCCGCCATTGACCGCTGCTGTGCTCCGTCATTGTTGATGAGTGCTGCCATCTGTTATTATTAAACGAGTATCTTGTTCGAAACGCCCTCTGTGTGGACAAAAATTTATGAAATTTATGGAAAATAATTAAAACTTATTTTTTTAAAATTAGTATATCGTCGTATTGGCATATTATTAGTTGCGGTGTAATAATGTTTGTTTTAAGTACTATAAGTATTTGCAGGCCACAAAAATATGCGATTTTATGATATAGCAGCATAACGGTGGGCAACCAAGTCCAACCAATTGCACACGCTTATTAACAGAGTAAATGTGCGACACGATGATGGTGGCGTCAAAAGCGGTAAGTATTTACAAAATTTGTAATTAATAAATAAAAAAGTGCGGGTCTTAAATGCTGCGTGCCGCGTGAGTGGTCATGGTCGGCATGGTAGTGTTAGTTGAATGGCTTTTAGCCAGCCAGTCCAAAAGTATTTTGGGTTTTGAATTTTTTGTAGAGATGCGCTTTTTCAATATGGTTGGCTTGTTCTCGTCCGGTGATTATAAACGTATTTAGTTTGAAAAGGTTTTTCTCGATTTTCAATTTATTTAGAAATATCCAAATTTATTTTTTGTTTAACTAAAAATTAATTATCGCAAATATTTTTAACAGAAGAGCGTGTGGTGGAGACCTTTTCGGTTTTGTGAATTGGAACTTTTTTTCTACTAAAATTTTGTAATTTTATAATATCTGGTGAATTAAGCTGTTATGTGGGAGGTTGAATTAAGAACGTTAATATACAGGCATTTTTGAATATACTTTTGTTCAATGGGAAGATATAAAATTGCTTGTTTTTATTTATATATTACTTACTTAGTTTCAAATAAAAAAGGGAATTGAGCATTATGATAGAGGGGTATTAAGAACAGGAGTTACTGGATCAACTACAAACACTATTCTTTACCCCAAAAATCGATACAACTTAGAGCCGTTGTACGGCTTGTAGCATTCGCTGTATAGTTATATTTTTTTTAAATTAAATAAAAAAACTACATAACGTACCTATAGTTCTGTTAACAGTATTTAAAGAAAGGCTAAAGATGCAAATTTAAGTTTTAAACTGTATGTAATTATTCTAAAAGAAGCCTCGTGTTCCGTACAACACGCTGGAGTAAGGTCGGTTGATAATGCTGATTTAGTGTCCAATATTTTCTTTAAACTCCACCCACTTTGGATTGTGACGCGTAACCTTTCTTTTTGAAGCCCAATACAAAAAAAAATCTATTTGGATCAAGTCGACTGACCTCGGTGGTCACAGGATGTCCCCAAAGCAACTGATCATTTTTGAGAAACCGCACATCGTGGTTCGTTTGCGAAAAATGCTTATATTGCACCCGCTCTCTTATTGATACTGATACATCCACCTGAAGAAAAATCATAATTGCAATACAAAATGTTTTCGACGATTTAAAATCTGATATTTACAACAAATTGCTGGCGTGCCTCATGGCTCCGTTTCATCTCCGATCCTTTTCCTTGTTTTATCAAATACCTCTTTTATAAAACAACTACTATTTCAAAAAATTGTTAAGCATCGACAGAACTCTCAATTTACTTTAATTTCATCAAATTCTGATGCTGTCAGCATCATCATCATCCATTGACGATACTCCCATTCCTAGGAATTAATGGGCGTACTATTTTGTATCAATAACATTCTATAACATTCTTTCTTTTGTCGCACAACACGAATGTGGAACACTTTCTCTGCCTCTGTTTTTCCTTCCATCTTGGCATGATAACGTTTTGAATATGTGGCCAATTTCGGACCGTGCCAGTTAGATTTTCTTATAAAAAATTAAAGTTCCTTTAAATGAATTCAAAAAAGTACAGTTTTCAGGCTTCAATAGAAAACACCCCAAAAATATTCTTTTTGTTTGATTTTCCTTTTCTATTCGGTCAAAAAGTCAAACAAAACCAAGCTTTTTAAAGTGTACAAGTTTACCGTGTCTTGTATATGTTTAAACTGCGGCTAATTACAATTTATGCGACCCACCAAATCCCTTTAATGGCTTCCTGGCTGGTCCTTTTCCGTTTTTTCCCCATACCCGTTGTTTCGCTTGAAAATAACACCGTGGGAGCATCTATTAGTCCTTTTTTTTCTTATTTTTGCTTGGTGAACACACAAAACATAATTAGACGACATTTTACTGTCTCAGGGACAGTGTTTGCTTTTTTTCTTTTTCTAAAATTAGGGGAGAATGCTGCCATTGCATGTTATCCTGGAAATGGATCCCTGATGTTATAATGTGCTTTGGGTGTCGGAGTCAATTGTCTCACAAAATTTCAAAGACAAAATACCAAGATACGAAAAAAAGAAAAATATCATAAAATCTTCCTCCCGCCTATCAGTTTTTGTATTAAACAAAAACAGGAAGAATCCCAGACAAAAGGACGAAACGAAGACCAGAGCATCAAATGCACAACATGCTAAGTAGGGGGCTGCACGCTAGGATTGCTTTGGGTGCGCGTCTTATGCGCGTTTCCTGCTGGGCTATACATCGTTACGTGAGGCCCTAATTAAAAATTTACGTAGCGTAGCTGATTAAAGTGGTGCGCGACAAAATTTTTATTTCTTAATTTCTTCTAACGACTTTACGTGATCGAAATATTCAAGGAGAAGTCGTCCTTTGGTGGTATTGACGATGTCAACGTTGTATGGATAGGGTATACCTCCTTAAGTATACAATTTGTTGGGAGGAGTTGTTTGACGATTGAGAAGGCTCCATAAAAAGGTCCATCAGGGTGTGGTGTTTGATGGGAGTAGGGGGACTTTCTGATGAAGCTAATAGCTTACAATTTTCCGGCATTGAAACAGATTGGTGAAAGTATCAGAAAGGCATACAGTTTTGTTGGGCTTTGGGTGTAATTATCGTAATAATAATGCTATGGACGTTGCCTCAGTCGTTATTTAATAAGTCTTTTGGTGTTGACACGCTATTTGTTTGGGAATAATATAGAGTCCTGCTTCTTTTTAAAACGTTGAACTACTGTGAGGTATTGAGTACGAAAGAAGTAAACAAAGATGGTCATTCCATCTTCTCTTTAAACTGATTTTATGTATTTCTTTATTTGCCAGGTTGTAATATATAAAAAAAAATTATGGAGCTTGCTTGGGAAATTTCATTATTTTAAATATAAAAAATCATTTGAAACACTACTTCAGAATTCCTTGGATATTCACAACCACCGCCGTAAAATATAGTAAGAGATGTGGGTTTGAAGGGCCTTGGCCTACTTTTGTAAATTCAGTTGAATTCAAGCAACCGCATGTGTATATCTTCGATCATAGAATTATTATCGGTTGATAATTTTGGCAATCATACACTTTCGCGGTCACCTGGTTTACTGGCTGTAAAATGTTTGTGTTTACTGTAAAGCTTCCAGAACATCTCTTTTAAAGAGGACATGAGTGAGATCCTCATGAGACTCCATTACATCCTCAAAAACATCACCATTTGCTGCGGTTGACATGCCGAAGGCGTCATCAGAGCCCATTTGTTTTTATCCTAAGCCGGTTTCGAAATGTGTTCTAAAACGGTACCTCTCATATAACCGGTTTTCTCAAATACGGTTTTATCGTAAACTATTATCCCGATTTCAATAAAATTTTGCACACAGAAAGTCATTTAAAATTCAAGTAATATTGCATTAAAAAAATTTCAAAGGCTTTTTTCCTCGATTTTTTAAAATTTTCTAAAAAAAAAATTGGTTTTCGAATTATTTTGAAAATGGGTTGATTGAATTTTTTAAATAATTTTCCAAAATGAAAACTACAGATTTCCTTATGACATACTAGAAAAAAATTTAAAATATTTTTTCGAAAAGTTTTTTCAAAAAAAAACTGGTCGAACGATTTTCAATATTTTTTTTTCATCAATAGACATTTAGTTTTCAAATTTTATTGCATACTTAGTTTTTCCGAGAAAGCTTTTAAGCTAATTAAATAAATTAAAGAATTTTCTAAAAAAAAATATTTTTTTTATTTTAATAGACGTGTGGTTTTCAATCTGGCAATACTTTTTTCGGAGTTGGTCTTTTTGACAGCTGTCACTTCATTTATGCTCAGTTTGCTTTGCCATTTCATAATGAATAGACTTACTCCCGAAAAAATTGTGCAAATTTATTACCAAAATAATGGTTCGTTTCGGTGGAGCAGATCATCGAAGAAGACCCGAATGAGTCGATCCGCCATCGCCCAAACATTTGTTGACCGAATTATCTTAATAAATGGACCTGTGAATTGGTCAACTTGTTTTTGTGGTTTGACACCTTTGGACTACTTTTTGTAGGGTACTTCAAATCTCTGATCTATGTTCATAAACCAGCAACCTACTGATCATTTATAAGCCAACAGTCGATGCACTATTTACAAAATAAGACAGGCTATGCTCGAAAAACTGGTGCAAAATTGGACCGACAGGATGGCTTTCATAAGGCCATCGTTTCTTTTATAAAAAAAATTTCACTCGAGGTAGCCAGCTGCATTCCTCCCTTTAAAAGTTTCGCCCGTAATACTCGTCTTGCTAGGAATGCCCAATCAGTTCACCCTTGAGCCCAATTTCGGACGTACCGTGAAATATAGAGATTCTTTTTTTAGCCGTACAACACGGCTTTGGAATGGTTTACCCGGCGAGATTTTCCCTTGCCATTTCAATTTGCAAGCATTCAAAACCAATGTTAATCGACACCTCCTATCTCTCCCCTCCCTATCCTCCTAATGCCCGCGCAGTGTGTTACATTAAAAGGGAAACAAATAGTCCCTTGTGCGCGCGTTAAATATAAAAAAAAAATAAGGCCCAGTCGCGGAAGACATATGCCAGAAACTATTTTTAATAAAATGTTCGATAAAATTTGTTTAAATTATCTCCATGTCACATTTCAGATAGTTTTTTAGCTGTAAATGTTGATAAGAAATCAATTTTTATGACCAATTCTTCATAAAACTTTTTTTTCCTTACCCAATTACAGTATTTTTTTTATCGTAATTTAAGAAAAAAAAAACAAATTAGTAGAACAAAAGCAAAAGAATTTTGTTCAACTTTTCCAGCTTAAAATAAAATCAGTCTAGCATCCAAATAAGAATTAATGACATTTTTTTTTATTATTTGTTATAATAAATCCGCCGCCAAAATGGACATTTAAAAAACAAGAACCATGAAAATCGGTCCAGTTTTGAATTTTTTACAGCCAAAGCGCCAAGTGACCGCAAAAGTGTATAATTACTATAATTTTGACTGAAGGTAGTTAAAGGATTGCACTACTTCAAAATCATTCTCCGCAACCCTGATTGATGAACATTTCTCTCACGACTTTTTCTACCTTCATCGAGCTCTTCTAGGGCGAGTTCTAGCGTGCCAATGTAAGTGTTGCAACAGTGTCGATTCCAACGTGAGCAGCGGATGCAATACTTTTTCGCAAGCAATTTGCCTTCGGAACACCATACCAACAAGATAGTAATCTGAGTCAATATTGACAAAAACTATACTCGAGTATAAACAATTTTTCACCTTATAAACTTAAAATTTAACCCCTCTGCACTCCTGTAAGCAGCTTCCTTTTGAAATTTTGTTCAGTTCTGTCTTAAGGTCCTTCCCTCCACTGGCTTCCTTGCAAAATCGATTAGAGGAACACCATAAATTCCAAAAGTATATATACCACCTGCTAGATTTTTCGCAACTTCCCCCCTTTTGAAGCAATCATACGTAGCATTTTCCAATAACACGTCACACATTTACTCCTCGAATAACAACATTTATTGGATCCAATAACACCGACAGCAAAATAGCACAGTAGTGCTAGAGTCTACTCATACCCTAAACAGAAACTTTATTGCAGCACTAGGATAACAACTTATAGCTATTCCCCAGACCCTAGCCAACCAAACCTTAAGTTATCCCCACCTGCCTTCACCTTGTGCCGGAGTCGGAGTCGGAGTCGGAGTCTTCTGACATTTTTTCGCTTTCGTGCTGACTTTTCCGATATAATAACGATAATAAACTCATCGAATATACTCCCTGACTCCTTGATTATGTTTATTTTGGCAATTTAACGTCCTTCTGCGTACAGTTCGGCTTCGGTTATGTTTGTCCTTCTGCGTCATCATGCCTCTGCCTTCTGCCACATTCGTTTCGCCACTTCTTGAGGAAATCGAACCGAATGAATATCTAACTTTATGAGTCCTACCTTCACAGCAGTTACATAAATTTGTCGACAAAAATGTCAACGATAAATTATCGAAAAGGAAAATATAAATTATTAAATCTGTCAAAGATCTTAAACTAGGTCTACAACAAGTCGAAGAATGACATAAAAAAAGGACTTCCTAGAGACAAAAGGAGCGCTTCCTGCCATAGTTGGTCGGTGGTATCCTTCAAAGACACACCAAACGATAAATGAGTAATTTTGGTATAAGATTTATGAATTCACAGAAAATTTGCAATAAATTTTGAATTCGTTGTTCTCCAAAGTTGTTAGAAGTATACAAAACACACACACTTAGTCAAAGGATAATCTTAGAAGTATATGTATTGTGTATACAATGCAATAAGAATTCTCATGTAGGCAGATATTTATTTGAAACTGCTTAGCTTGTTCAGGTGATGAGTTGCCAAATGGAAATTTTATTCATTATCATCAGAAACAACACGCATACACGAACACAATGCAAAATGGCGTGTACAAGGACATTATTTTTAACCTGAAGATTATTGCTGTCAGGATATTCGATATTGGAAATGGATTAATTGCTTTCATGGGCCATTGAAGTTTATTTTATTGATGTCGTGTGTAGAGATAGGTTGTGGCCCATTCCGATGGATGATTATAATGGCAGGCTATGTACTCCAAACGCTTACATGTTTTATTCTAGCCTACAAGGTCTTTGAATTGAAAATAAATTAAATGAAAGCCATTGATAAGAATTTGGTGAGAAGTGTAGAGGAACGAAATGTTAGCAAAATTCAAGTGTTATTACTCCATTTGGTGGGTGGAAGGGGAGGTGGGTATTAATAATGATAAAAATTTAGTACCACGTTGCATCATAAAGGCAGCCAAAGAACTTCGTCTTCGTCTATAACTAAGACGAGTGCAGGAGGTATTAAGTTAATGCTTTCGACTGGCGATAAAAGTTAAATTTACGCGGTAGTTATACATTAATGGCGGGAAGAGTGATTGTCTGGTGGCAGCAGACATGTCATCGTAATATGCTGCTACATTGTTGAGATAATCGCTTTTCAGGACATTGTTTGGTTTAATGGTTGGTCATTGGGGGTCTTAAAATGGCTTTTTAATAATTTTATGATCCATGGTATACAGAACATTGTTTGCTTGTATATTAAGGATAAACATATCAGTGCAGTGGTTCAGTTTACTAAATAAAAGTATACAGTGAATTCGTTATGTCAAGCATTCGTTAATGGTTTTGAATTCCTACTTTTTTTCTGGCAAGTATTAAGGAAAATAAACTCAAGACTTTTTTCATTAATTATTGCATGTGATGACACTAGAGAATCTCAAAGTAAATAGTGCATGATGTATGCTAAAAAGGAGAATATTCAAGGGTAAGCTCGGAGGCATTTCTCCAAGAAATTAAAGTCCAACCCCTTCTTAATAGACCTGGAACACGATGTATTCAGTGATTGCTTGCCAATTAGGGCGCTAGGACCCGCCCTCGACGATCTCGGTGAAGGAAGAATAAGCCTTCGAGCCAAAGTGCCGGTATAGTAGTTGAGAAATGGTCACGCCTTAAGAATAAATCTACATATTAGTATTGCAGACAAGTTCTTGGACAGTAGTCGCAGAGATCAGAGCGACTAGTTTGATGATAAAGGCAAATCAGTTATCGTTATCAAGTCCAGTCAGACGACAAGTACGCAATCGAAACAATTTTTCCTCATCCAAATTGAGCAAGCGGAACAAAACCTGTGGCTGCACATTTATGAAAGGAAAAGCATGTATATGTTAGTAACGTCTGCGAAAAGCGTTGGTCCTACAATTAGAATAGTCGAGCATGAATTTGAAATAGTGCACTCCTTTCATTATTTTTGGTCAACATCAGATGCAACCGATAATACGATGCGACAGACAGCAGCTCCTGAAATCTAAAAGAACCTTTCAGGGTCTTTCAGGGTTCTTCAAATCCAGAAGTTCTTGTTATGGTAGAAGCAGCATGACACACTTGCGTGGTTTAACTAATAAGCGATTCTCCATAAAGCTTGCCTGATATAAAAATGGGCCTCGAAAGGGCTAAATGTGTAAATCCTAAACCTAAACCTTATCAAACCTATTCTCACTATGCTTGAAAAGAAAACACAAAACTTTTGCTATGAATTGAGGGTCGAAATCTGCTCCATTATTCAAACACTTATACTTTATTTCTTTAAACTACAGCTTTATTATTGCCTTTATTAAGTAACTTACACAATACGACAATTGTAATGATAATTTAGCGACGATTGACCGGCCAGCACAAGATCAGTTTTGCAATGAATTTTTAACCTGATTTATGGAGAGAATGATCTTATCGTCTCTGTCTCTGTCTCTCGACTTTCTTATGTATTTTCTGCAGGTAGTTGTTCGTCGTATCTCATCGTAATTATTTGTCTTGTTATATCGTTCGTGTGTTAGTGTTAGTTAGTACTACTCATCCCACATCAACAAATTAATTTATTTTAACTATGAACTTATTACCTTTTTTAAAACAGAGCGGTCTCCTAAAATTCAATTCATAAAATATAAGAGATTAAGTTTAAATATGTACGCTTCTCGACAGTTAGTTACTTAACTTCAAAAACTTTCACTCATTTGTATATAACCTTTTAATTATAGCAAATTTGCATCCAATTAACTAAGCCTCATTTAATTCTCCCGCCGCTACCTAGACAACCAGATCCCATGAATTCCCGAAATTCTATTCAAAAACAATAAAATTGTAGCCTCATCCCTGCCATGTTAATATTCCAATCCTATTATAGCAAATGTGAATGTCGACAAATAGTTCCAAACGAATGGCTCCAATCATTCCGGAGCCATTCACTCGATTGTCATACACAATTCAATTTGGAAAATTTCATGTGCATAAGCTCCGTAATTAGTGCCCCCCAAAAACAAAACACAACAACCCATTCTCAACCTTTCGCCCAACGTAACAATTGGTAATTAAACCTGATCCCCACAGGGATGCTATCCAGATTTTTCTCAATTGGTTTTGTATTTGTTTGGTGAAATTATTTATACTCAATGAATTCACACCAAAAAGGAACGCATCTCACGCACCAGACAACTTTTATAGAAGATTTACTCTCGCAGTTAAATGCAGATACGGACAGACAGACAGACAGTCTGAAAGTGACATAGCAATTCCCTTGGCAACGACATTATTCACTTGAGTTGATTCTTTCGGAGAACCCATCGACTGAACGGCGCTGGCGGTTGCCGGGGCCGGGCCGGATACAGTTGCAGCATGGGTAATCGAATACGTCATCTCCCTTATCCCGAGGTATCATCTGCCGAAGTCATCGCTATGAATTCATTATTTTTTTTCTTTTTTTTTTTACAGGACTTTAAGGCATTTCAAGAATTGCTCACACTTGCCTCTCTTAGTTCACGGCTCATGAACATTTTCAACAGCCCTGAGCCTATTGAAGCTGCATGTATGCCCCCCACGATGGTGTTTCTCTTGAAAGAGAGAATGAATGATGTCTTCACTACCCGTCACATCGTCTGGAACGAATAAGTCCTTTAATTTTGCATATCCTTTTGTGGCATCCCACTGCAAGGCCTCCATTTCACTATGGCTAGACACAGAGTTGTAGGTTTATATGTACAGAGCATACTCCTGCAGAGATCCAAAAAGGATTAACCATCCAATAAGTTTACAATTTCAACGAGATTACGTTTAGACAAAAGCGCATTATTCAACAATTTCTCGCCTGTAGTATGTACGTATAGAGTGTCCTTTTGCATGTGTATAGAATTTCGTCTGCGTCCTTAGATCCTTTTTGAATTTTGAAACAAAAATCTTTGGAATAAAATGTCAATGTACATAGTTGATGTTTTTTGGGAAAATCCTATGTACTAACATGGGTACCGTTTGGCTTTCTCTTGATTCCTGGCTGATGATTTGAATGTAAACGAGATGGAAAGTAACCGTAAACCCGACAATGAATAGTCTTTGACAACCATTTTGTGAATGTGTAGGTATATGCCTTGAAACCTTTCTTATCGCAATGCAAAAAATTTGGGCTAGAATTTATGGAACGTTATTTGATCCTTTTTCGGATCTATTTTTGGGAAAATGGAAAAGGGATCAAAGGGATGTTGGTGCGCATCAATGGATTGGAACGACAATAGAGACTTGGCTGTTTAACGGTCTTTGATTTCGGTGCAAAATGAATATGGTTTAATTTGAATTTTTCTCATTAATTAATTAGCAGAGGTGGGCATGGAAATTTGGCTTCTTCTTTGTGTTGAGGTGTTAAAAGCCTTTTTTGGAGGTATTCTTCTGTTCCAAAAGGTTAGTGTGAATATGTTTTTCTATTTTCTGCAGTCCGTTCTCTTAGTATTTTAGTAACACATTAGGTTCGACAAGTCTTGTGGTTTTATGGGGCTAAATTATAAATTGAAACGATATTTTGTGTTAACATATGTACTGAGCCCTCATTCTGTAAAACGAAGTTTGTTTATGTAAAACATATGTTAAAGTTAAAAAGGATACTCTTAATGAAGTTGGTAATACCTCTTGCTATGTTCAGAATATAGTATTGCTACGAACTTAATTAAGCATAACGTATAGACGCTGCTTGAGTTCCAAATGAAGTTAGGTTGGTTTAAGCGGTCTCGTGAAATAATTGAATAAATAATTTAATAAGGAAGAGTAAATTGGGAGTGTTTTTTAATTGCGACTCGTACGAACATAAGCTTTGTTCAGTGGCGGAATTAAACTCTGAGCAATAGACGGAATGCTAAAATGTGAAATGCTAAGGCTACATGGAAGTTTCTATCTTTTAGTATTCAAAATTATTTACATATTATGAATAATTTGAAATTCTTGTTATTTAAATTTTTTTAAATTTTCATCTCTATCCGGGGCTTGTTGAATGATTTTATTGCAATGGCCTTGTAGACATATTTTAAGCTTGATCATAATTTGTTGGTTTCTTCTTCGACAGTTTCTATACACAAGGTCTGTGTAAGTCGCTGTTTCGTATGTTCTTTAGAGCATTAACCCTTACCCCGGGGGCTCTGTTTTGATTTGATTGCAGTGTTTGCCCAAAACATGATCTGGTTGTATACGGGCGCCCATACTGGTTTAAGCGCTTGTAAATAAGGAGTTTGCAATGGTAACTAAGATTTGAATACATATTCTGATTTTCCAATTTCCTTACTTATTTATTTTTATTTCGTAACAATATTTTCAATCAATTCAATTCTTTATTGAGACTTTTTGAGACTAGCCTGGCAAAGCAATTGTAGTAAATAATTTCCATATAATTATTACAGCAGTTAATTAAGTGATTGATACTCATAAAGTGTAAAGCCAATGTTAAAGTTTACGCTTGCTCCTGGCGCGTACGTTTTATGTTGGTTTTATTTCTTATATCTTAAATTAGTTACTAGAATCTAACACAAAAAATAAAACGAAACAAGAGACTAACATGCCATTCAACTGAGAATTTGTACTTCATGTATATGTTTTGTATAAGTTTTCAATGCTTTTGATTTGCTTCAAACTTGGTATTTAATATTAATTTGGTAATATCTCGGGGGTGTTCTTCATTTTTGCTCTAGGTTGAAAAATAACGGGACCAGTCATACAATCTTTAACAAAAAGTTTGATTTTCTCGAAAACGGCTCTAACGATTTTGATAAAACTTTCAGGGTGCTATTTTTCGAAATTTGTTCCACCTATCATAGAACGTTTTTTTTTAATGCGGTTTTATCGTAAACCATTATCCCGATTTTAATAAAATTTTACACACAGGAAGTCATTTATAATTCAATTAATATTGCATTTCAAAATTTTCAAAACTTTTTTTCGATTTTTTTTTTATTTAAAAAAAAAATGGTTTTCGAAATATTTTGAAAAGGGTGGATTGAATTTTTTTTTAATAATTTTCCCAAATCAAAACTATATATTTCCTTATAAGGACATACCTATAAGAAAAAAAATTAAAATATTTTTTCGAAAAGTAAAAGAAAAACGATTTTTTTAAAAAACTGGTCGAAAGATTTTCAATATTTTTTTCCTGGATAGATATTTTGTTTTCAAATATTATTGAATACTTAGTATTTCCGAGAATACTCTTAAGCTAATTAAAAAAAATCGGCAATGTGACTACACATATGAGCAAGTACGTGCGATCCAGTGGTGCAATTTATTTTAGCTTACCATACAGTATTTGCACCGTTGGCATATTCTAACATTCTTGTAAGTGAAGCTAACATCTATTGTTTTGGACTTGTTTATAACGCCAGGCCGTTTCTTTCTCAAGTTCATCTTCTTTAGTTTTTCGATTTGCTGTTTTATGACGTCTTCTTCTTGAATTATATATCAGGTTTAAAATAAAAATAACACTGAGGCGAGAAAAATACCTTGTGGAACACCAGCATTTATTTATTTAAATTCCTATTTTCTAGTTAAGTTTCTAGAACGTAATATATGGATGTATGTATTTCGCGAAAAATTGTCTTAATTTAAATTTTAAAGAATTTTCAGGAATTAACCATTTTCCTTAGAAGTTACTGGAAATAACGATATTTGCATTATTCATAATGTTGAATTTTTTTCTCTATAACTCCATTGTTATATACGGTAACTCTGTAAGAATCTGGGCATTATTCGAATTGTTACCGGGAGCTACTTTTTTGCCATTTTTACTTGCGATTATAGGCACTATAATACAAGTAATGCATTCGTGCAAAAAAAATGTTGAGATAACAATCAAACATGACATTACGATGGTAGAGAAACAAATTTAAGTTAATGGCAAAATTCTGTCCGTCTGTCTGCCTGTCTGTCTGTACGGATCTATTTTGGACTGTAGCCTAAACGGTTGGGCTAATCGTCTTCAAATTTAGAACTTAAAGTTAGTTTGACATTCTACAAAGGAGTTTTTAGATTTTTTTTTAGCTCAAAAATTAACAGTACCTGTCTTATAACCGTTATGTAAAAACTTATTTTTCTCGAAAACGGCTCCAAGACTTTTTATGAAAAAAAACCAGTGTACTACTGTAGGTAAGCATTATATTTTGGTGAAAAAAAATTAATATGGTAGGCTATAAACGGTACCTCCCATAGGACCGGTTTTTTTCTACGACTTTCTCGAAAAGTATTGATCTGATTATTATCAAAATTTATATTCAAGAAGATTTAGGAAGCCTAAGTTATTTGGCATTCATTTTTTTCGAAAACTTTTTTTTGTATTTTTAATTTTTTTTTTTAATTTTTTTTTTTTTTTTTTTGAAAATCAATATTTTGAAAACGGGTAGGCGAATTTTTTTTAAATTCTGTTTTTAAATGTAGGTATGTTATTTTTGTGCTTAAAACTGTATTCTTTAATTATTTTTTTTATGTTTTAAAAAACAGTTGTTAAAAAAACCGTTTTATTTAAAAACCTATCCTACGATTTCGAAAAAAAATTCACCCCTTTTACATGTCTTGAGGAAATAAAATGGAGTTTAAATTATTTCACGCAATACAATTTAACGTACTTTATTCAAACAATCAAGTCACAAAAATCGAATAAATGCTTTGATGTTCACTTTAATTTTCTTAAATATTATTCCACAAGTGACCACATATATGAGCAAGTACATGCGATCCAGTAGTGCAAATTATTTTTTTCGTTCTCTTCTTTCATGGAGCTGAAGGTCGTTTATCTTGTGGTCTATTTTTTTCGCTGGAAAATATATTTCGAAAGTTTTCACGTAATATTTTTCCAGGCAGTGTATTATTTCTTCCAATTCAAGTTGAATTTGCAATAAAACTTCATTTCTTCGTAATTTGCTTTCGCTGACTGTCAACACAACTGGTAAGTTAGGCTTATCAGTAGAAAGACCAAAACTTTACTCGATCATGGCACAATTTTTATTAAGTCTCTTTCAGGCAAATTAATAATAGGTTAACCCTTATTCCGTGAACTAAGTGCAGAATGTTATCAATAAAACAAAATTTCTAATAACCGACGTTTTTTAAGATAGTCCACCGAAGAAGGTGGATTAGCGTAAGAATAAGAACCAGATGTGTCAAATTTGTTTTTTTTTTCCTAAAAAATCCGAGTTTGGGAAACTTGGTGAAAATTTCAAGTTATTGAACAGGCATCTTAGTTATTGTAGTAGATTTTTGAAGGGGTTTCAAGTTAACGTCATTTTACTACTTTACATACATTTTGTTTTTATTAATGAAACATTTTAGTCCGTAGCTTCAATCTTATTCCATGGTTTAGTTATCTCGTGGAATAAAGGTAGAAGACGTTTTTTTATAAATAGGGCTGTTTATGATTATAGGAAAGTGAGTGAATATGAAAAACAGGGATATAATAATCAAACATGGCATTATTATGAAAGAGATATCTAAAAAAAATGTCAGTCTGTTTTTCTGTTTGTTTTCTTACGGTTAAATCAATAAGCTTTCCCCAGAGAGTTTTGGATATTTTATAAATAAGGTTTAAAATAACGAATTTAAGATTAAAAACTATTAAACAACATATAATTTATTTTAAAATAGCGACGCACGTTTCGGACTATTTGTCCAAACTTAAATATATTTAAGTTAGCCCAAAAATTGACAAATAGTCAGAAGCGCGCGTCGCTATTTTAAAATAAATTATATGTTGTTTACTAGTTTTTAATATTAAATTCAATAAAATAAACATTTATAACAAATATTTTTGTAATTTTATTTAATTACTCAAATAATTGACAACATGGAGACAAATACCTCAAATTATTACAAGCATTTTTGTACAAAATAAAGCTAGAAGGAGGGCCTTCTACTCGTACACGACGATTATTTCTTCCTACATTAAAACTTTTTTTTTTGTTTTTTCAATATCCAATAATAGATTAATAATAAGTCTGAACAATTTTTACAATTTTTACACTAAATAGTATCTATAATAATAAGCTTCAATAAGATCACACGTACAATATTAGCAAACAAAATTCACAAGAACGCAACGGCCCTAAAGATTTTGCTAAAATCTTGTTTAAGATACTCGCATTCCAAGATTGGCAACATTTAAGGTCACTTAAGGGGAAGTATCGACCTCCAAAATACCGACTGTATTGACAGTTTAAAATACAGACTATATATTTGAATGTCGGTTGAAAAGTTGTGGATAAAAACGTCGACTTTCATACAAATTACAGTAAAAACATGAATGCCAATCGACTTTTCGAAATTCGATATTACGACTTTCGTTTCTTACTTTCGAGATAACAATCAAACATGACATTACAATAGAGAAATCTAAAAAAAGTTATTGACAAAAAATCTATCTACATATCTATCTGGCATTCCTCAGAGGAAAAATTAAATTTTTTTTAGGGCTACAAATAACGTCACCTGCTGTTAAAACCCTTTAGGAAAAACTTATTTTCTCGAAAACGGCTCGAACAATTTTGATGAAATTTTTTGAGATTTTTTTGTAAGTATTCATTCTATTAAATCCAAATTTGCGGGAAAATTTTATTAACGATACCTTTCATATAACGGTTTTTTTAATTTTCGACTTTCACGGTAACGGCTTATTGGATTTATGTCAATTTTTTATATATAAAAAAAGATCAAATTCAATATTTTAAAAACTAATCATATAAAATTATTTGAAATTTTATAATTAGCTGTATATAAACTCTAAAAAACTGCATACCAAAATATCAAGAAAATATAATAAATAAATAAAAAACAGGATTTTATTAATTATTTTATTATAAAGTCCGTTTTACAATTTTCGAAGTACTTTTTTTATAAATTCAATATTACTTAGACGTCTGAAGGCGTACTTCATTTTTACTAAAAACCGTTAAGTGTTGTGATTTTGATACTTTTAATCGTGTAATTTTTCTTCGTCAATATTACTTTTTTCTGTCAAAGATCCTGCCTTCCAATGTTACTCGGCACATCATAGTAAGTATGTGCGACCCAGTCGTGCCCATTCGTCATATTTAAAATCAGTAAATCGTACCCAACCCATTTAAGGATTTAAAATGAAATATTAAAATCGTTTCCTTAGTTAACTAAAGGACCACTCGATATCTTTAATCATTAAATGTACATCTATATCCAAAACATATTTCAAGTCAAGCTATGTACAAAACAATTGAATATTTCCCCCAATTACTATATTAAAAACAATAACTAAAAATGAGCAAATCAAACTCACTCATGTGCATTAATTTACCAAATAATGTCTAATGGTTACAATTAATTTGATTACTATCAAACCAGTTGTGGTTAATTTACAAAATTCCTTTGCTCTTCAATTCTGGCTAATATTTGAAAAGGCGAATATATATTTTTTTTCTGAATTCAATGAACAATTAAGAAATAAAAAATTACAACGTTTATGGTATTTTACAACCGATGTGATGCAATGTTTCAAAACGACCAAACAAAATATTCATCCCCACACACTCTTTGACGGAAATACTCGAATGTCTGAAACAAAGCAGACTTTTGAACAACTACAACAAAAAAAAAGAAGAAAAGTTAAATAACATTTTTTACGATTCAGTTATTTCGCTATTAACGTGCAATACGTGAAAAATTATCCACCATTTTGCCAGCTCAGTGGGTTTGAAATAATATTGCATGCATTTTTCTATATTTGCCACAACAGCTGGCGTGTCTACTGCTGCTTCAACAACAAAAAAAGGATGAGCAGTTTTTAAGGTTGAAGGATATTTTATGAATTCATTTGATAAAACACCTGGATGCCATCGTTGAATTTTTTAGTTAAAATAACTAAAATAGTAAATTGTTCAATTTATTTCTATGCAAGTGGTATTTCTGCTGAAATTTACGTTTATTGGATATTTGAGCAAAAAAGGGTCATGCAAGAAGAGCTTCAATGATTTTTATTGGATTGTTTTGTCAAGCTTCAATTGTTTTTCACGAATCAATTAAACTTTTTAATGGGACGGTCAATTATTTATGTGTTTCAATTTAAAAAAAATAAATAAAAATGAAAAACATCATCTATTATTATCCTTTATTTTAACAATTTCTTCATGAATTCAGCTACATTAAATGCTCTCTAGAATAAAACTAGGCGTGGAGGATCAATGTCAAAATTACAGTTTTATTATGCGAAATAAATAATAATAATATCTTGTTCCTGAAGGACACAATAGATGCAGGAACATTTCACTTTCCTAATACATCCTAAAAACTAAAATATTTACATCTTAAAAAAGAAAACATTTCACATACCGCATAAACCAGAAATGTTTCATTAAAATTCTTTTGACAAAATCTTATTGCTACACTTAATAGACAACCAAAATATTCCGGTCATTTTCTAGTTGGTGAAGTACTCTGCCTAGCTAAAAAAGTCAGCAGTATTTCCTTAAATATTCATCACATTTCCTAGTAATTTTGCCATTCTCCACAAATTAACCATATCAACTTTATCATCTACAATCTCTTCGCCCCAACATAACAAATCTTTTCTCTTCTTTTTTGCAGAAGCCACTCAAGTTTGCTCCCCTTGGCCACAGTCAAGGAGACCAACAAAAAAAATTATATATCTAAAGACATTGCCACCACTCAACAAACTGACAGAACTACCACACCCAAGACCCAAGAAGAAGGAACGGAGAGTCCTCGCAATGAGAAAAAAAGAATTTCCATATCAGTCCATCAAATTTTTCCACCATCCACATCTCGAGAGGAAAATCAAATTAATGGACGAAAAGTTAGTTCCCATAAAAAAATTATACTTTGCATAAAATCGTTTGAAGATTGTGTCACTAAATCGCACCAACCACCACCCCCGACCGACGACCCAAGAAACAACAGTTTTGCACCAGCTCCTGCTATACTGTCCATTGACAGTCGTGGCAAGGACACTTAGTTCTCGTCCCTTGACAGTTTCCCAACGGAAACGGCCCAGATGAAACATTTGAATGCAAATGCGACTACTTTGACGACAGACGGAGGAAAATAGAATGTCCTCTGGAGTTTTCTCCATTGAATTGGCAAAACCTGTGAAGAGTGTGAATGGGGCAGTCCTGGAGGAAGCTGCGTATTTTCAGTTTTTTTTTTATGTGGAAATTTGTTTTCCGGTGATATAAGACAAGATTTTTGGAGTTTGGTATTTTTTTCGGCAATTTGTCATACGGTTAACGTTTTTTTCGCTCGAACGATGCATATATTAAACACATATGTTTAGACGATTTATGAGGGGAGGGCTTATACTGGCGAGATAGATAGAAAGAGGTTGAAAATCTTAGCATTGAATCTTAATTGGGGCAAGCCTTAAGGAACCTCGGACCTTTAAGGACTAATAGAATTTTTGTTTCCTGATGGTATCAGACTGGTTGGCTTAGAGGTCCTGGTCAACGCCTTCCCTCCAACATAAGCAAGGGGTGCAACGTTGCCTTCTACTATAAAAAAGAGCTGCATAAGATTTTCCGAGCTGGATTCTTTTCGCTCATACGAGCTAGGTCCCCAGCCCATTAGAGTCAACCGAGCTTTAATTTACAATTCATGATTGTATCTTCTCCAAAATTATCCTCCCTCGCCCTTCATTATTTGCAGACCCAGATTTTCTACCGCCTTTTCGATTTAGATTAAAGAATCTGTTACAGGTTGTTGACATCCTACGATAATGTCGATGTCCTGTTCCTATACCAGAAACGTCTGAGGCCTTTCTCTTAATATTTTGTTTTCGATTTATTTCAATATTTCGGAAACTCGTTTCGTAAAATTTGCGCAAAAACACTTTAGGCTTACTTGTAGAACGTGAAATAGAGGCTTAAACTAGACAAACTTTAAACGTCGTTTTGAAGGTAATGAAAGGATTTTTAAAGTGTCTGCAGCAGATTTTTTATTTTTCATATATTATTTTTTATAAGCCGGTTTTGAAAATTTGTAACTATTTTTATTTTCTAATGTTTTTTCACACATTTTAAGTTCACAAATTCACAACAAGATGGATTAATTTCGAATAACCCAACAAAAAAAGCAATAGTTAGCTTCCTTAAACGAAGAAAATAATAAGGCGAATAAGAAGGTATAAATAAGTGGTAAGGGCAGGCAATCATGCCGTTTAGATGAGGGAAACCAGAACAATAGGTCTATGTATATCCAATTCTGATACCCAAAGAATGTTTTCCAATTCCTGTTCTTAGGAGAAGAGGAAACGAGTGGGTATTTTTATTCATGACCGGTCTTAGAGTTGCATAAACGAAAAGATGAGCAAAGATGAGAAAGATGAAGGATTGAATGGTTTGGTCAGGTATGCCGGCCAGTTGGAATAGGAGACCAGGACCAGAACGTAATAGACCGCTGTAGTACACTTCCCACGTTTTAATGATCCGGGTTGAGATTTCCCTTTTCGTTTTTACTGAACGTGCGTTTTTGTGCGTATTGCGGCATGTTTCGGACGGATTGATATGACTTCCTGCTCTCCACTTCTTTCCATTTCACAGCTTCCTTAAACGAAGAAAATAATAAGGCGAATAAGAAGGTATAAATAAGTGGTAAGGGCAGGCAAGCATGCCGTTTAGATGAGGGAAACCAGAACAATAGGTCTATGTGTAGGCTACTGTATATACAATTTTGATACCCAAAGAATGTTTTCAAATTCCTGTTCTTAGGAGAAGAGGAAACGAGTGAGTATTTTTATTCATGACCGGTCTTAGAGTTGCATAAACGAAAAGATGAGCAAAGATGAGAAAGATGAAGGATTGAATGGTTTGGTCAGGTATGCCGGCCAGTTGGAATAGGAGACCAGGACCAGAACGCAATAGACCGCTGATCGGGGTTGAGATTTCCCTTTTCGTTATTACTGAACGTGCGTTTTTGTGCATATTGCGGCATGTTTCGGACGGATTGATATGACTTCCTGCTCTCCACTTCTTTCCATTTTACAGACAATGTTTTTCGTCCTATTTCCCTCTTTATCTGTATAGTCCTTCCTGATTTTCTGCGGTCTTGACATATTGTATATGTACATCTACGAGTTCCCGCGTTCAATGAGACTGCTACATTGCTTGATATAAAGAATTCTTACGTTCAGACACTAGTTCGATCTCTGATCTCAGCGAATACTCATAAGATGGTGTTAGCATTACCTACTAATGGCTTTGTTCCTTAGGCGTGAACAATTCTCATTTGCTCCCGTTCTGGCACTGAGTCACCACACCAGGAAATTTTTTTCCTCATCAAGCTAGTCAAAGACAAGAATTCCTAGCGCGCGAATGTAGATGTTATTTTCTAATGTTTTTTTTTTACACATTTTTAGTTTGTGAAAAGACAAGAATTCCTAACGTGCGAATGTAGATGTTGCTTTTGTTTCCATCGTTTAGAGGAGCCTTGTTGATTCGAACCTGATTCTACTTAATGTTGGCACCTCGATACATTTCTATCGTCTTCAAGCTCGAGTAATGGTGAAAAAAGGCTCAATATGTCACTTCGGTATGTCAAGTTTGGTCTATAAAATGTTCGAACTAAACTTTTAGGTAATTACATGTGTCGTCTTTATTATTTATCAACTTTATCGCGCGTTTAATCCTTCCATTCGTTATCAATCCCCCATGTTACTCACATATCTCACGCAACAGTTTAATTGCTCCATACAACATCTAAAAGCTTAACCATTGACTGTTGTTTTACGACTTCCATGATTTGTCTCGAAAAACCCCAAAAACGTATAAACTTTTAAACAAGTCCTGAATGACATTCGACCGCACAAAGTCTGGATCAACAAACTTTTCCTCCGCAGATGTAATAAAAATAATTCTTCTGCGCACAGAAGCACACCAACAAATATCATTTTAACACTTTCAAAGCATTGGAGACCAAGGGCGACGTCCGATAATCCTTGCAATTAAAAACAAAGAAAAGAAAAAAAGAATTGTAACTCATCTAGGATCACCTCTGTAAAAATACCTTATTCAATTCATTGCATAAAGTTTTTTTTTCTTTATTATACATATCACCATCTATGAGACGACTGAGTCTTGGGGGATAGGTCGAACGACAAAAAACCCACAGAAAGGTATACACCAGGACGGCAGCAAAGAAGGTGAAATTCAGAACCTATGAAGGAAAGGAACAATAGAAACTTTACGTGAACAGCGGCCAAGAGTGAGGATTCTAAGAAGAAAAAGGATTTTTGACTTAATTACAACAAATTGGATTAGCCAATAAAATTACGAGAATGGAATAGTTTTCAGAGTTTCTACCCATTTACAAGATAAACATTCGGACTCCCTTCCGTTTGTTCTTCGTACTCCGGCAACAGGATTCCCGATTTCTTTTATTTTCGTAGCTTTTTTTTATTTCTTTATTGGAATTGAAAAGAAAATCACAAGGATGGTCGGTGGGCTTACCACATTCGTGAGCGGATGATGAATGTCGACTCAGTGATTCTTCCCACCCACGTTATACCTTTTGCCACCAGCATTGAACAAAGACAAGAAAAAAGAAGGTAAAGCCCTAAAAGAGAGAGTGTCTGACTTAATGGGAAAAGTAAAGTCCAGAATAGTTGGAAAGGTTGTAGACAAAGGATTCGCTGCCATCAGAGTAGCTGATGCTGATGCTGGATGCCCAAGACCCGACGACGATGATGGTAGTGCCGGTGAACAAACAAACTTTCCTTATGCTTCCTTTGTTTTCTCAAAAGAAAATCAATTGAATTGTCCTTTGGACATGTCCTTCGGACAAGAAAAAGGAAGTTGAATAGGGAGCTTGGATGCGATCAGAATTTGTTCGCTTGATGGCACTGTCGATGACTTTGACAATGCATTCGGGCATACACGCATAGGAAATAAGTATGTACGTTGTGTTTGTGCGGGACATGTGGGTTACACATGTTCGGGACATGTGAAGAAAATTAAAGAGGAAGTCGAAGAAATGACGGGATTTCTTAAGGATTTTTATGTGTTGTTGTTTTATATATTTTTTTAGTAAGAATGTAATAGATTGTTTTTTACTCAGTTTGATAGATATACTGCATTTTTGTAAGAAACTGAAGGTTGTTAGTTTTCTTGTCGCGTTTTAATGCCACCAAAGAAAAATTTCTAAAAAGTTTCCATTGGAGATTTTTGGGCAAATGTATGTTGAATGGTAAATAAAGGTAAGAGAAATTAACGAGATTCTTATCATGGTCCACTTTTCCAGGATAATATTGGTTTTGATGCTTTATTGGATTATTCCTAATGGTTTGATGCTGGCGACAAGTGAAATATGTACGTAAACAAGAAAATGGCAAAAATGAAAAAAAATCAACAATAACATTCATTTAAATACAAAATAACAAGAAAAAATTGACCTAGGCGTTTTAAAAATTATCATTAAAAAAAATTCCATAACTTATTAATAAATAAAAACAACCGTTTTTCGACACAGTTTCAAAAAAAATACCTACTCGGGTTAGTTACCTACATCTGTTTGAATTTCAATTTTTGCAGTAATCGGTTATTGAGTTCCAAGGAAAGTTCAAAACCGTACAATTGGAGTTACCATACTTAGGCCATTATCTTAAACTTTTTGTTCAATAAAACACACACTCTTGGAGACGTTCATCCGAGAAACAAGCATTTAGCTGTTTTTTTTTCTCAAAAAACGACCAGGACAATTTTGATGATTTTTTTAAAAGATCTGATTTGTTATTTTATTAAAAACAATTTTACTACCAAAATGTTGGAACAGTACCTTTTATAAAGTTTTTTTCGAACTTCGACGTACTCAGTAACGTCTTATTGGAATTGTGTACAACATTTAATATTTGAAATAACCTACGTTGCAAAGAAAAATGTACATACCTACTTCTAGAATACATAAAAACATTTATTAGCAAATAATTTTGTGCAAAATATTTTGATTGAAATCGGTCAAACAGTTCCCAAAAATACTAAGAAAAAAAAAGGATTTTATGGCAGGTAACGTTCTTAAGTACTCGTATTATTGTAGGTACCAGCGATTTTTTTATACAAATTCTTGGAGCCGTTTGAGAAAAAAAAACTAAGCTTTTACTTAACCGTTATATGGAAAGTAACATAAATATTTGAACAAAAAAAAAATTTCAGACTGACAAACAGACATTAAATTTTGTTTCTATGTAGGGCCCTGTGGTTTCTCTGACATCATAATGCCATGTTTGATCGTTAACTCAGTTTTTTTTTAAACTGTACGAATGCATGATTGCATGATTATAGTATGTAGGTATAATTGCAAGTAAAAGTATGTACCTACATAAATCTGGTCAAATTAGACCAACAAATAGGGGTGAGGTTAGTTAAACTCACACCCAACTGAAAATTGGTAGGATTGTTTACAACACCATCACAAAAGAAATCTAAAAAGTCCTCATCGATCCGATACCTGGAAAAAAATTACAATACTATTACAATATCGGGTTTTTCGTGATTTTGAGCAAAACAGTAAGTTTTATCATAAAAAGTTCTGAGACAAAATTCTAAATCTATAAAAAATGTGGTTTCCCCGATAGGCCTATTCTATGGCTCTGTTCTGATTTTTTTTAATTTGAAACTTTTGAATAGTTACAGATATTGGCAAGGGTTGAAAATGATTAAACCGATACTAAAAGCGTTGTAAATAAAAAAATAGGGAAATTTATCCATCTGATTCGTAATTCTCTTCTGCTTCCTCTTCTCCTTGTTCTTCTTGTTACGGTTTTTATCCATAAGCTGTTGATAGATAAACTAACTAATAAAAGCAATTGAAGCTTCACACTGGACGGGGAAGAATTTTTCCGCCCGAACGATATACAACGGCGGTGCGATATATGTAAGGCCCCAGACAAACGGCCCCAAAAACAAAAATGAAATAAGGCCCCAAAAGTATATTAAAAATACAACAACAACAAAAATATTTTTTTTTTGGGGTGTAATTTCACTTTTTGGGGCCTTTTTTTAGAATTGGGGTCCAAACCCTATAGTGAGCCCAAGCAGGGGCAAAACTAGTTTATCCTAAGTTAGGTTAACTTATCTATCGTGCCGTCGCCGTCTTATTAGTGGTAAACATGATTAAGGTACGTCTATTGTTGTTTTAAGAATTGAAATATAAATATAAGAAACCGAAGCGTGTGTAATCAACGTCCGGAAAAAAAACCTTCAAGAGAAATTTCTTGCAAATACTCACAAGAAATCTCGGTTCATTTCAATATTGAACGAAAAATTTACTGCTGAAAATATATTGGTAAAACAAGCTAACAATGATGCTGATGTAATGATAATTGAAACAGAAATAGAGCAATTCAATTTAACATATACAACTATTGTTGAAGGTGAAGATGTAGACTTACTCGTATTACTCACTGCTCTAACGTCAATCGAAAAAACAATTTTTTTAAACCTGGAAAAAGTTAATATCAATCGGTAATATATTTGAATTATTAAATAAAATTAAAATAATATTTGTTATAAATGGTAATTTTAATTAATTTAAGATTAAAAAACTATTTAACAACATATAATTTTTATTTTAATTATTTGTCCATCTTCGGGCTAACTTAAATACTATAATAATTGGTAATATATTAATCGAAAAGTTTATCTACTTTAGCAAAGTGTCAAAATCATGTACTATTTTTACACGCAATAACTGGCTGTGATATGTCATCCGCATTTTTCAGGAAGGGTAAAACAACTGTTTTTAAAATGTTCGAAAAACAACATTTAGTTCAATGTGCTGAAGTTTTTAAAAAGAGTAATTTAACTCCACAAAAAGTTATCACCAACGGAATTCGCTTTCTTCTCTTTATATATGGAGCTCCAATATGCATATTTCGTTACAAATACTCGAAATAAAAAACAAGTGCAGTTAGCTTGTCTTCCTCCAACTGCAGCCGCTGCTGTCCAACATCTTTTTCGGGTATATTACCAAGTTCAAGTGTGGCTTGGTTATCAGCTAGACCCAAAAGGCTGGGGTTGGAACTTGGTCGACACAACATTAGAACCAGTTCAAACTTTACTCCCTCCTTCGCCGGAGGGATGTAGTGCTAAATGTGGTTGCAAAAAAGTTGGGCTGTTTTGTTCTGTAGCATGTAACAATTGTCAAGACCGGCCGTGCTCCAATATTGAATCACCAACAATTGAGGATTCAATTGATTCTAATGAGGAGACATGCGATGTGTCATTATTGGGGCAATTTACTAGCATCCACGATGAAGAAGAAGAAAAGGGAGATGAAGAACAAGGAGAAGAGGGAGCAGAAGAGAATTACGAATCAGATGGATAAATTTACCTATTTTTTTTAATTTACAATTGCCAATATCTTTAACTATTCAAAAGTTTCAAATTAAACAGAATCCGAATAAATCCGTGGAATAGGCCAACCGGAGAAACCACATTAAAAAAACGCGCTAAGTACACTACCTTAAAGGTGGCGTGGAAATGCGTGCATGTGCAGTGCATATTATGAAAATTACAACTCTTTCAACTTGAATCGTTATATCTCGAAAACGGTGGGTCTTAGGAAAAAATATGTGATAAAATCTTTTATAGATAATTATCTGATGTACAATTTTATCTCAGAAATTTTATGATAAAAATTACCGTTTTATTCAAAATCACGAAAACCCCGTTTTTGTGACCTTTGACCCCGCGTTATTTTTTTTCCACTTTTCGGATCTATAAGGACTTTAGATTTTATTTATGATGATGTTGTGAACAATCTACCAATTTTCAGCTGGGTGTGAATTTATGTAACCTCGGATGTCTAAATTGACCGGACTAATAGTTAGTTCATAAGATTGTCAGCGCTCCTAGAGCTTTTTAAAAGTGACTATTCAAATAAAAGCTCTAACAGGGTTGTCGTAGTGCAAATATTGAATTGACAAAAATCTGAAGGATCATTGGAATTCTATAATTTCTTAGTTGAAAAGATCTTCTAGTAAGGGAAATTAATTCTGCATACCAGCATTTTGAAGTTTTTGTTTTATAAGATATTGCATTTTCAATATTTTTGAAACTAATTAAAAAATTAATTTGTACTTTTATATTCAGACGTATTTTATTAAACTCTAAAAAACTATGTACTTAAATTTAAAAAAATAAAATAAAAAAAAACTTGATTTTATTAAAATACGTTATTATTTAAGACGTGTACGTGTACGCGTACTGAAGTGTGTTTTTGATACCTGAGTACTTCCGAGCCAGTCGTCTCCAATTTTATTACTTTTATTGGATTTTCATGGGTGTTTAATTTTTTTTTTAAATGCAGGTTTCTCTGCATTCAAAGAAGCATGTGATACTGGTTTTTAAAAAGTTCTCCCATAAGGGATTATTATTAATCTTTAATGAACAAACTATAAATGAATTAAAAAGGTGCACACGAAATTATAAAATTAAGCTGGAAATATTGGTCTTGTCCTATAATCTGCATTCTGTGCTTTCTCTCTGTCCAAAAATTATCATTTTGTGTGCTCTCACAGAACTAGTATGTATCTTCATTTTATTGTTATACAATTGCTGTATAGATCTATGTAAGGTCACGTTAAGACTACCTTATACATAATATTTTCAAGTATAATTTGATTTTTTTTCCACCCCACTGTTTGAACCAACTTAGAAAAAAGCGCATTTCAAAGCTTAATCAAAAGCTTCCATTAGCCAAAATCAAAACCGAATAAATTGGCCGAAGCTTTTCTATGACGAATTGTAATAAAAAATAAGCTTTTATAAGTAACCATCAAGTTAAATATTGGAATATTATTTTTTGTTGGAAAAATAATATTTCCCATACCGGGAATCGAACCCGGGCCTTCTGGGTGAAAGCCAGATATCCTAGCCACTAGACCATATGGGATACACAAAAGTAATGTGGTTACTAATCTATTTATATCACAGGTAACTTATTTTAATATAATCCTTGATATCATAACTAAACAGCTCTTTTTGACAGCACCGTGGTCTGGTAGCAATAAAAGTCTGACCAAAAGGGTTGGAGGGAATTAAGAGAAATTAGTATATAGGTAAGCAGACATATATTAGCCAGGCCTGAATGAAGGAGTTTCTTTATTTGGCAGTTGTTAGACACCAAGCATATCAGAGAGACCAGAGAGACTCGAATAAGACTTCGTACCCATGTTCGACAATGAGAACAAGTGTTCTCCAGTATATGTAATTTAGAATATTGGCACTTGCCCAAATCCAAGAAAATGTCTACATCATTGAAGATAATGTCCTTATAATATATCCCAACCAAACATCCATCTATGCACTCAATTTTATTACAAAATTCCAATCGCGGATTCAGAAGAGGAATCATGACTAGAACACGGAAATATAAAATCCATTCATTGGCTAAAAACTTTTAACTGTGTTCCAATTCATCGACCTACAGAGCCATATTTATACAATTTGCTTGCCAGGCAACACAATCCGTCTCCACCATAATACATTTCATTTGTGGTCCAAGTTCCCTACAAATGAACAGGCTGCTCTGCTCATTCACCGTCATTGTGGCAACATAAGATTCAGCTGCTGTTAAACAGATCGCACCTCCGCCATGCACAACACGTTCACGGATAATGATGATAATACCTTTTGTGGTATTTGGAGTAAACCAATGGCCATTGCTTGACTATACAACTCATCATATTTGATCTTTTGCTCCTCTAATGATTGATTGCTAGGCAACTTCTTTGGCCATTCCATACCCATACTATGTTAGAAGTTAGATCAATAAAGCGACTGATTCTGTTTGTGGATCAACTTTATCCAGAAATGTTGCAATCATTTTCTATTTCCCAACTGGGATTACTTCTTCTGGCCTAGTGTGGAGTGCTACATTTCTTCTTCCATCGGTTTGGCCTCGTCTGTGACCAGAGTTAAGAGTTTTTCTAATTGTCATGGTTGTTATGCAATTTTTACCTTTTATGAGTGGATTTGTAGAATGGTTTGCTAAGCAATTTCGATCGGTTGCTTGGGGAAGGGGCAAATTGTTCTCTAGATATATAGGTGTGTCGATTGTACCATATGCATTACGAATATTATTTGTTTGTAAGCAGTTTTGAGACAGTTGGCAATAATTATTGTTAATTATGTCAATCTGAAGAAAGAAGATTAATTTTGTTGATATAATCGCACTTATTATGTCAAAACAGATTGATTGTCCGATTAAAGTTCTGACTAATAGCTGCTGGTTAAATATTGATCTACAATCTGTATCGTAGCAGACAACTTGGCGAATACGATGTAGGTAGGATGACGGTTGGGATAATTATGTATATCAAATACACAACTCTTCTGGATTTTCACAGGCTATCTTTCTAGAAGAAAGATCTAAGTTTATTTCACTAAAATTGATTTAGTTTCAACTAAGTGGCCTTTTGCATTGACAGCTCAGTGGCAATAAAAACAAAGCTTATCACCTGTTGACGCGTAGAGCTAAAGGCACTTGGCCCTTAGCAGAGCACAGGATTATAGATTCTCTTGGGTCCCTGGCCACAGCAGTGTGGTGGGAAGAAAGCTGTTTATTTGCTGATAACTAGTTCTTACCAGGCGGACTTAACGGTGAAAATTCCTCATTGTAATATCAAACAAGGATTCAGGTTAAAATTATAATATTTCAGGGCATCACTGTGGGTTAACATTGACCTAATTGTGAGTGTAGCAATATCAACGGTTAACCCATCTTACTAACCTAAGACAATAGTTTTTACATCTGCACCTTATTTTTCATGGTTAGCCTCCTGTATTGGAAAAGCACCGACAGACTTAAGTAGGTTTTGTTGGATCTTAGTAAAAAACTGCATATTTTTCCTCCATATTATCATGAGGAATTTTGACCGAAGGTACATTTTTGGATCAGCACTTATTAAAGGTGCATCCACCATTTATTTACTTTGTTTTCCCTTTGTATATGTGCAGCCCTAGATTAAGTTGCTCCTCCTCGAACTAGATAAAAGAAATTTGTAATTTTTATTGACTTCAACGGATAATGTCGACGTCGTCGAAGGCCAGGGACAGGGCTTGATCACGATAGTCCCTCTAACTGACATGCCAAAGTCACGGATTTCTTTCTCCAACGCCAGATTGAAAAGCATGCAATTCAGATCTTCTTTTTGTCGGAGTTCATTATTAAAGATCTTGACAGCAATCCGGCTTCTTTACCATATGGCTTGAAATGTTGGTCATAGTCAGTCTACACAGTCATCTTAATTTATTTAGGATGCCGAAACCCTTCGAGAGCTTTAAAATTTCTATCCTGGCTATGCTATTGTTGATAGTTTCAAGGTTCATAAAAGATGCTTAGTTGGAATGTTAAATTCTAGACTTTTCTAGTGTGACTCAATAAATTAATAATCGGATTCCAACAGTAAATCGTCCTTTACAAGAATGACCGCCTATTAATTAGGACAAAACCATCAACAACAAATATCCATCTTCAGCCTACATCTTTTTTATGCAAATGCCTTCCAAACGTGTTCCCTTAAATCTTCACGAGAAAAAAATACTTCTTGGTAACTCATTTAAAATATTGCAACCCGCCACAAATGTTTTCGAATCATTTGGCCAAGAGTATGGCAACCTCTTAATGAGCATTCTACAGTATTTACATCTATAATAAACATCTTTCTTTAACCACATCTCACAGCATCCCAGCCAACACGCACTGTGTCTACTAATTATATCAACTGTCAACAAATTTACACGCATATACGCCATTTTTATCTCACTTAATGAACAAATCGTGCTCCGCAGACGGTCTGTGTGCCCATTACCATTGCAAAAACTATCAATATGAACACTTTAGTGATAGCAATACTTTGTGTGCTCGGCGACCGTCTATATATACAAAGTTGCAAGGTGGGCTGCAGCATAAATTAATTATATATTAATCTCTTAAATCAGCACAGAAGCTAGAAGCAATCCAACAACTTCCACAATGACGAATAACCTGCATCATAATCAACATTACCAACATCACGATCGACAGATGAAGAACAAACAAACTTGATCTTACTGACCTAGTCAGCCAGTGCTGCAGTGCTACCATCATCAGCCTACACTTTTAGCCGAGCTTGCCACACTACATACAAATAAGGCCCAGCGACGATATCTGTAGTGCCAATTACCGCATCTCAGAACCAATAGATGGAGCATCTTTGCTCCCTTCCAATGCCATGGATCTCGAGCTACATGCACCAAGCGATTGCAAATAAACTATACGCGAACACTTTTTGCAGCCAAAGAAGATAGATAGCCAGGCTACTGATAGCCAATATTTGTGGCGGACTTTCAGTCTTCAACGAAGGCTTTAGCCAAACAGACGTGCATTGTTTCTCAAACCCTGCGCTGATATCTAATTTTTCTTGTATCTTCAGGCGGTTCGATCGGTGTGTTTGCGTGTTGGAAACAGAGTTTGTTCGGTAGGTTTCTTGTAGCCGAAAGATGTCGATGGCGTTCTAGGTACTTTTTAGTTATCCATCCGTTCGTTTGGCTTCCTTAAAGTGTAACAATTAATACAGTGCATTAGTCGATTTGCATAGAAAGATTTATTTTATTAGATTGGTGAAATCAGTGTTCGTCGAATTGTTGAAGTGTTGTTGAGTGTGTTGAAGTGGAAAAGAAATCGATGCGAGCTTGGCTTAAAGTATGTTGTTTTGCCCGCAGCTCCAAATAAAATCAGCTTCCATTTAATTTGCTTTAAAATCAATTTGGAGTTCTTAAGATTGCCCGGAAATACGGATTTACGAAGAAAAAAAACAAAAGAGAGAAACAACAGACCTTGTCAATTTTTAAAGAGGTGAGCTTTTATTCTTTCTAGACCCTTTCATTATAATTAGTCAATATCGATTATTAATTCTTCCCCATAAATCTAATTGGAATTAAGGTTTTTAGGGAAGAAATTAACATATTATTCCAAGCACGTTCTTTTAAACTTTCTTTTGGCAAAGTTAGTTATAGGTTTTTTTGTGTAATTTTCTCAAGACATTATTTTTATGTAAATCAGTATTATTAGGTGAAAAAAGTCTCTTTTATTGTTTTTTCTTCACAAAACACAGTGCTGACTGTTTTGAGCGATAGAAATGTTTTATGATTCCTTCCGTGTGCCGGGAGTATCTCGTGGATATAATGAGGTTGTTTTTTTTTTTTTGTTTTGGATTGCTTTTGGAAATTTCAATCAGCTGGCCCGTGAGCGGTTGAGCAGCTACATAAGCGTCTTTAGAGATTTAAAACTTATTATGTTCCTTGTATACTGGTCACATTGTAATATTGTATTGTTATGTGAGGAAGGCTTTCAGAAATTTATGTTAAAAGTGAAGTTGAAAAGGAAAAGTTTTTTGTCTCTAAAAAGACAACACGTTCAAGCTGAGTAGGAGTTTTGGGCTTTGATGTTGTATGAGTACTTGATTTTCACTTTTACTTGCGATGGACGTACTAAATGCCAAGTTTCGGATTCGTACATATAAAAAATAAAATAAAATAACAATCAAAAATGACATTACAATGATGGAGATACATAATGCAGTTAGTAGACAAATTCTGTCTGTCTGTCTATCCGTCTGTGTGTATAACGACCCGCAACCTGAACGGTTTAGGTGATTTTTTCAAAGGTATTTGTTGTTCTTTGGCATTACTCAGAGGAATTTTCGAAGTTTTATTTTTGGGGCAAAAACCTGCCATACTTGCCATAACCGTTGAGGAAACCGGTTAGCGGATAGCAGTTACAACGATTTTGATGAAAATTAACAACATAACAGCTCATTGGAATTCTATTAAATTTTATTTTTAAAAACGATCTAAGTAGACAAATTTTCTGCATACCAATATTTTGAATAATTTTTACTTGCGATTATAGGTACTATAATGCAAGTCATGCATTCGTGCAGATTAAAAAATGATATTACTATGATCGAGAAACATATTTGAGTTAATGGCAAAATTCTCTCTGTATGTATGTACGTATGTATTTTGGACTACAGCCTAAACGGTTAAGCCAATTGTCTTGAAATTTACATCATAAGGTTCTTTGAACATTATACAGAGGACTTTTTTCAATTTTTTGTTGGCTCAAAAATTAACGGTGCCTGGCATATAACCGTTATTTAATAGCTTATTTTTCTCCGAAACGGCTCCAAGAATTTTTATAAAAAAAAAATCAGTGTACTATTGTACATGTGAGTCATATTTTGATAAAAAAATTAAAACTGTGGACTAAGGTACTACGTCGCATAGGACCGGTTTTTTTTTCTTCAACTTTCTCGGATTTTTCGGGTTATCCGATTAGAATAACTGATATTTTAGAAGATGTAGTCTAAGTAATTTCACTTGAAAATGTTTTCAAAAACTTTTTTTTTTTGTATTTTTAATAAATAAATAAATTTATTGGCGCGACAGCTCCTTAAGGAGCCAAGGCCTAGTGACTTATACTCTCAACCATTCCTGTGTGTGTTGTTAATCTGCAAGAATGGAAGGGACCTACAGTTTACCGCCGAGTCCGAACGGCTACATGAGATGCACTTTTTCGAGACAAATTTTACTCTTGGAGGTTTTGTCAATTCCTCGCAAGAGGCAGTACCCCAGAAAAAAAGGTGGCTATGAGCGGGATTTGAACCCAGGCTCTTTCGCTTAGCAGTCCGATACACTAACCACTTTTTTTGAAAAATCAATATTTTGAATTTTTTTTTTTAAATTTTGTTTTTAAATGTAAATTATTTTTTTGCTTAAGTTTGCAATCTTGAATTAATTTTTTTTGATTTTTTGAAAAAAGTTGATAAAAAAAACCGTTCCTACGATATAAAAAAAAATTCACACTTATTTGAAATTTCTTAAAGAAATAAAATGGCGTTTATTTTTTTCGCCCAGTACAATTTATTTTTTTTAGTTTTGATTTGTTTTTTTTTTTACGTTTTTCATATTTTTTTAAACAATATCAATCAAAAATGTATATTTTAAATTTTATTAATCTCTATAACCTCATCTCCAAAACCTCAAAACAATACCAACAAAAATTAAAAAAACAGGATTTTATCAAAATCGCTTCTACAATTTTCTAAAGGGGTATTTTCATGAATTCGTTATTATTTATGATTATTGTTTGATATGAAAAAAATGGGTCAAATTTTGCAAAAGGCTTTATTTTTATTTGAATACTAGGTCACCCACCCGACGTTGCTCGCGCATACCATACATATTTTCGACCCCAACAACAGCTTTATAAATATCGGGTCCAGCAGTGACCAAATACCACCAACGTAATCAATTAAACATTTTCCAACTCAGCGCCACTTATTGGGTCATCATTTTGCCAAAGTGTTTTTTTCATTATTTTATTTGAGTACTTACTAGCTGTGCATGCGGCTTTGCTTGCTTCGGATACAGAAAGCATGTTTCAATTTATTTTAAACATAACAACTAAAATTTACAGTTACATCTACTGTGCATTAGCAGAATGTATAATTCTATTGTTCACACATATTTAATGACCATGTATGTGATATACACACACAGAGGAAGAGAAGTATTTTAGGAACATTTAAACAAAAAATCAAACACTTGAGAAATATTGAAAAATCTGAAATGATTCTGAATTATTTGTAAGTATTACCCTCTCTTTAAGCGAAAAGTTTCTTAACATATCTAATTTAAAATATAAATAAAAAAACCACCTAGCGCCAGCCGTCTAGGGGTTATTAAAATAGCCTTATGTTCGGGTTCAGTTTCGAGAAAAAGAAGCAAATAGCGTCCACATACTGTGTTCGTCAAGAAAGCTACTTGGACCTTTGTTGTTTGTTCTTTGAATGTCTAGCTTTTGATTGATGAAACTCCTTTCACATGAAGTTGACTTTAAACTCTCCTCAAACTCCAACACTCTTGCAGATTTAACGTTGTTCGCTTCAGCTTTATACTTGCATCATGATCTCAACGATTTTTTGTACCCGGTGCTCCAAAAACTGTTTGCAACTTAGGATTGCATTTGATCACTTCTTCTTCGCGTTCCGGCAATTCGTGAACTTGGCATAATATGCGATCAGGAGCTAAATATTGATGATATAGTTCTCAAAGCCAATTTAGCTCTGGGCTTTACGAAACGATGGTCTAATCTGGAACATCGGACCTTATTTTTTCGAAACGATGAAAGAGAGACATCGTTACCGTCAATGGTGTCAAGTGCACAACGATAACAACCGCCAGGACTAAAATTCTATTCTCATCTCATTAAAATGTTAAAAAAAACAATAGTTTTTTATCAAAATCCGTTCTACATTTACAGACAGGACAGGTAAGCTTTTGGTTCTTTGTTTGGCTTCTAAGTTAAAGTTAAAGTCGTTTTTTAAATAACGGGTAATACAATTTAATGATTTGCAAGCGTTGCTCGTTAGTAAGTCTATTCATGATGAAATGTCAAAGCATACTGAGCATCTTTCTCTTTGACACCATGTCTGAAATCCTGCGTGAACTGTCAAATACTAATGCATGAAAATCCTAACCTCAAGAAAATCACCCGTTAGTATGTCTAGTTCGATTCTTTCTCGAGTCTTAAATGGAGTTTCAAGTTCACATAATGCAATTATGACGAATCCTCGACTAAGATATTTATGCTTTCTAAGAAAGTTGTTGGTTCCACCCGACTGTTCAAAAACTTTAACCCTTTATTCACTTATTCAATATTTAACATCTGTTGAGCAGGTTAAGAAAATATGAAAGAAGTTTGTTTGTACATATTTTAGATTCTGTATTTTTGCTTTTACCGAGGCAAACTTGTACAACGCGAGGACTGAATACTCTGATCTTGGACTCAAACATTACACATGACTTCACCTTAGAATCCCGCATTTAGGATAATCTAAATATCTGGGAGATCCCTCTTACTTTGCTCTGCTCTCCATCTTCATCTGTAATTTATTTGCACACATCTTTTAATTCAACTTTTGTTGGCTCAAAAATGTTGATTTAAATCTTGATAGGGTCTGGATCTGATCGTGTTATACCGTTATAACTTAGGCACATTCAGAAGTTGTACATAAAAAAACATAAATGACATCAGTTAACAAAAAAATCATCCCAAACAGGATAGCCGATGCGATGCCTTAATATGATACTTACTAACACATTTCTTTTTTTCAAACAGCCTAACGACAAAGTTGTCAGAAAATGTACAGAAATATCTCTGCCACTTTATCATGGCGTACAGATCGCATCTGGAATATGTGGTCTACTTGTAGTTTGCTCCTTATATGCGCGTCCATAAATAATCCATCGAAAACAAGCAAAGCACAAGCCAACAACACAGGTTTTGTTTGTTGTGAACTCATGTTCCATCATTTTAGCTAACTGCTCTCCATCCCATCTCAGGAATAAATGGATATTCCCACAACCTGCCCATAGTGTGGCATTGGCCTGGCTCCGCGGTAAAGGCTGGCAACCAGTTCCGAATTGAAAACAACCATTACATATCCGTTGAGCCATGCAGCTCCAAAATTGCTGCCAAGGATAGAAAGTTTTACTATTTGACTTGGACTCTGGCAATTAAATCAGCTGGAAAGTAAATTGCCACCTCGATGTGGCAAAAGAGATTCATTTCCACATCTCTTGTGGCTGCTGAAGCTGGAGCACACCACAGAAAAATGCCTCCCGAATGCCGGTGTGTAATCAGAGTAATTGCAATCGATATTATGTTGCGTTTGTTTCGCGATCAACACAGAGCTCAATGACTCCCCAGTTCCGATTTGAATCCGAACATGGCCATCACAGTTGGCTTAAATGGCGGTTATGATTGAGAAATGTATCTGCGCTGCCAGAGATGGTGCAAGTGTATATCTATAGAGAAGAAATTAAATTAATATGGTTCGATCTTGAGATAGGTGTCTTGTTTTCGAGTTTGATGACTGCCAGGCTATTTGGCAACGCGAGGCATGCAACGGGTTTACCCTAGATAGATTCAAGAATGCGGCACGAAGTCTAAAGCTAGCATTTCGAAAAAAGGCGGTACGTTCTGGGGCAATAATTCAAATTAGATGGCGGGGCTAACTGATTTATCGTCGCCTTGTTGCATCCGATGGCGAGGTGCCTTGCTCAATAGGTGGTTGTAGTATAGGCTATTATTTATGGACGGTAAGCTCGCGTGAGTTCGAACGGAATGGGCACTTCCTGCAGCGGTGTCACACAGGTTGGAGACAATCAATTAGAATAAGTGCAGACATGAAAATGGAATTGTATCTGAGTGAAGCGCGTTATCCTGTGCAATGTCAACGCACCTGATCGCTAAACCGCGAAAATTTATAATGTTTGTGTAATCATGAACTGCGGTCGCCACATGCGGATGATGCATTGCAAATTGAAAATAATGAAGCAGGTTGACACTTCATGTATTTAAGTGTTTAAGATTCATGTTATCGACGAGATATGCAAAACTAGTCCAATTTGCTTTCCGGCGCGGCGTTAATAGACGTTTGTCTTTAAATTAAATGAACTTTTTATATTTATGTACATATAATGTACATGTAATTTTTTTTGGCAGGATGGCAAGTCGGAAAGGAAATGATCTACGATTTGTATCCTGTGACTTGAGTGTTGCAACTATGTTATTTTGGTGTAGTCATGATTTCAAGTGAAAGTGAGCAAGTTAATCCTGATTTGCACAGTTAATTCATACCAAAGTTTTAATTTATGAACCACTTCACAATGTATTTAAATTTGTAACAACACACGAGACTTGAGGAAGTGCGAATAGCTTTTTTTAAATGTATACATGAAAAACAAAATATCCTCCACACCCTTTTAGGAGTTAGGATGTACACGGGTAAACGGGCGAAGTTTGTTAATGGTGGCTATTTTATTGTTTATTTAAATGCTTTTCTGACGAAAGCCGATTTCCTACTTTTATATAAAAAAATCGACAGCAACCATTTATATGAATTTGACTACACTTACTGATGAGAATCAACAAGAACAAATATTGCTACTTTGTAAATGTTTAGAAGAGAAGGCTGAGGTAAGCTATAGTCGGGTTTCAATTTTGATATACCACGCAATGAGAATCAACAAGATTTTAGGATTTTTTTTTTCTTTTTTGTATACTAAATGTTTATATAAAATCATGAGGATTTCAGGAAAATTTAAAGATTTTCATTTTACATTAAAATGTCTGGTCGGATAAACAGTGAGGTCGGTATTAGGCGTGGGGACATGCTGCTCTCAGTTAACTCTCTTTCCCACGGCATTATTATTGGATTTGAATAATGTATGTGCGAGGGCAGGAAATATGCAGGGTTTCTTTGGGATTTAAAAGTTTAAAATTGAAATTTATCGAATTTAAATTCTTCCTCAAATTAAATTTCATTTTAGTTTTATTTTGTATGTTGAATATTCATAACATGATTCCAAAAAAATATATAATACTGAAAATCCCGTAAATAGATAAGGATTTATGTTAGCGTGATTTCCTTTTTTACTTGCGATTATAGGTATGTACTTCTATAAGGGAAGTTTAGAATATAAAAAAATTAAATTACAAACATGATTTTACGATCAAAGAGGAGCCTACAAATGTTAGTTACAAAAAATGTCCGTCTGTTTTTCTGTTGTCTTCTGTCCGGATGTATAACGAGCTGCAGCCTAAACGAGTTAAGCAATCGAAATTTACGGCTAAAAATAACGGGACCTGCCATATAACGGTTAAGGAAAAGCTTATTTTTCTCGAAAACGGTTTCAACGATTTTGATGAAAATGTTTGAGAATTTTTTTGTTGGTATAGTAGCTATCATCTAATCAAAACCAAATTTACCGGAAAAGTCTATTAACGGTACCTTTTATATGAGGGTTTTTTTAACTATCGACTTTCTCGGTAACGGCTTAATGGATTTCAATATAAATAAATTCCGCATACCAAAATTTTGAATAATTATTTTTTATATTTATAATTAATTTTTGATTTTTTTTCTTGGAAATTTAATATTTTTAAAACTTTAAAAAAAAAATTGTTCAAAAAACTAAAAATAAAAAAAGGATTTTATCAAAACCGGTCCTACAATTTTCGAAGTACTTGTTTTTATAAATTCTTTGTTATTTAAGTCGTGTGATAGCATTTTTACTAAAAACCGTTAAGTACTGTGCTTTTAATACTTTTTTATAAGTTCAAACTGTTATTTTCAACGTAAATGTTACTTGGTTCTGTCAAAGACCTTGCTTTGCAATGCAATTAGTACGTGAGACCCAGTCGTGTCCATTTATTAGATAAATTTTTTGGTATAGAGTTGCGTGCCCATTATTTGTAAGTGGAAGTTTAAACACGGTGATCCGCATAAGAAGATAACTTGTTTAATCGAATAAGGGAAAGTGTAATGCGCGAAACAGAATAAAACAGCAACAGCACCAGCTTTATCAAGAGCAGCTAGCAAACAAAATTAAACTCTGCCACAGCACCAGAATCATCTTCTTAGAACAATAACATTGTCAACGACGAAAAATAAATTTTTGACACTCAACTTTTGAAAATTGCACTAGAAATTTCGACAAAGTCAATAGAACGGCAAAAGTCCGACAAAACCTAGAGAAGTTAAGTTGAGTTACACGGTTGCGAGGTTGCGAATGAATTTTCTAGTATACAAAGCCACAAAACTCTTCCTTTATTCGAAATAATAATAAAAATAAAATATTCAAATTTAAAATTTTGAAAAATTCAAACGATTTTACATAATTAAGTATTGCTTTGTTTTTAAATTCCAATGCTCACATTTATTCTAATTCAAAATCTAAGAACCGGATTCGGAAACGTGCTTTTTGGGAAAATTCAAAATAACCAAAACTTCTCAACTAATGAATGAAATGATGAACCTTTTCTTTCATCATTTTTTAATAAACAGAGTTTCATAAGCAGACAATAAACTGGAAAAGTTCCGGTTTATATTCTATATTATATTAAACTTTGAATTGAAGTTCAAACCTGCAGTTCCAGGTCTTGTTGTTTTTTTTTAACGCAACAGCTCATAGCTATCTTTCTTTTAAACGAAATGTATTACAGATTAATCAAAATCTGGCTAGAAGCATAATACACTTGATGCATTGATTTTTTATAAGTTACATCAAGAATAGATCAATGATACTCACGCTGACAAAATTTTGTTGTAATTCAAGGTATACAAGATGTTATAAACGCAGTAGTACAAGGAGTTTACCATCTGACAAGGAATTGTTTTCTGAATAAGTCAGAAGCTATACATCGAAGAGCTAGCAGCAAAATTATTACTAAGGATTTTTTTCGCCAGATAACTTAGGTTTTCTTCATTTCTTCGGACCCAAAACTGTAAGAGCTGTTGCATCACTTACAATAATCTGTATTTTGTATTCTGTATCTTCTATTGTATAAAACTATTTAAGTTCAAACTTGGAAAAACCAATCGAACGTCAGGAAGTTTGTTCCAAAATGGGAATGAAATTAAAATTTCAAATTTGCGTCTAATATTGACACGCTTTTTGGTTGAATCTTGACAGTTTCTGTAATGACAAAAATATTATTCCGAATAAACAATTCAGTTCTATAAAAAACCGTTCCAGCGAAATTTAATTATTTTATTATTAATTGTTGCTTAGCGATATAGGCATGGACAACGAACTGGATTTTAAACTGATAACGATGAAATTTGCAGAAGTGGCTTATAATTCCTGGCTTCTAAAGAACCAGGAGGCAGGAACATTTATAATTGGCGTTCAATTAGTGATCGTTAGTTTTTCCAAAACTTTTCAACAAGTAAGCCTGAACCTTTTTTTTTTTGGACATATGTATGTCGGGATCAAATACGTAAAATAAAAAGATATTAAGTTATATTTTAAAAAGCATGTATTATGTAATCGTTTTAATATAAACATTTATTGTATTTATTTACTAAAATTACTTAAATAAAACTATTGAAGTCGGTCATTATGAATGGAAAATAATGTACTCATAAATTATCAAAGTCATAATTGTCTTGCAAGAGCAAGTACTTGCTCTTCAAAGTTTTTTTTCGATTTTTCTGACTTTAGATTTTTTTTTTTGGAAAAAATTACGTTAAATAGTTTTCAGCAGAAAAATTTAATTGCCATTTAATTTTCTTAAAAAAATGTGAAAAAGTGTGATTTTTTTTTCAAAATCGTAGGAACGTTTTTTTAAATAAAATGGTTTTTATTTGCTTTTTTTTTCTTAAATTAAGAAAAATAATTCAAAAATGCAAACTTAAACACCAACATAAGTTACATTTAAAAACAAAATAAAAAAATCCACCTACCCGTTTTCAAAATATCGATTTTTCAAAAAAAAAAATTGTTTTAAATTATTAAAAATAGAAAAAAAGTTATTCGAAAATATTTTTAAGTCGGATTGCTTTGGCTATCTACATTTTTCTGAACATTAAATTTGATTGTAATCGGTCTAATAGTTCTCGAAAAAGTCGAAGAAAAAAAACCTTACAATGGGGGGTACCATTTTTAGCCAACCAACATACGTTTTTTTCGGCAGACATATATCACACCTACAAAAGTGAACAGATTTTTTTTCATAAACATTTTTGAAGCCGTTTTCGAGAAAAATTAGCTTTTTCTTAAGGATTATATAACAAGTAACATTGATATTTGGGCTAATGCCAAAATAACCTTAAGTTCTAAATTTGAAGACGATTGGTTCAACCATTTAGCCTGTAGTTCAGTAGACATCCGTACAGACGACAGAATTTTGCCAGTAACTCAAATATGTTTCTCTATCATCGTAATGTCATGTCTGATTGTTATCTGAACATTTTTAATCTGCACGAATGCATAACTTGCATTATAGTACCTATAATCGCAAGTAAAAATTAAATGAAATGTTTGATAGCTACGCGGTATCAGACATTTATTCAATTTTAAGATTAGAAATACATTTACTGATACGACATGCACTACTACTGCAGTGCAGGTAGGTAATAATTTGAAATGTTTAATAGCAATTGGTTCAACGGTATGTTTATACACATATTGGAAAATGTTTTGAGATACTTGTCTGATTTGTTTGGGTTATTTTGATTTAAAAAAAAATATGTTTTCTGTATCTTAAAGACAACATGCTCTTGCTGTCCAGATTACAAATTATTTGTCTAAATAAGTAAATGAACAAGCTCAAAATTTTTAATTCTGTGAACAAAATCAACCTATATCTTAAAATATTTCTGCTTCACAAGTTATCTCAAACAAAGATACATTTGTACAAATTTGTTTAGTAAATGGCATCAATTTAATGGCGCTCAATCCGTTATCTTTTTAAAACACATTAAATAAGATAATTTCATTAAATTAATAATTCAAAAGTCTACTCTGCGTGTTTCACTTCAATAAACATTTATCTTATTTTAATTTGTTCAACACTTTGTTCCATTCACACTTTGGTTTGGAACATCTTTCTTGGCAATTCTATTACTGTCATTTGTTGCATCTTTTCACTCACATTTTATACCAATCATTCACTCAGAATCATCTTAATTGTCAAACGAAAGTATCTAAATATTTACTATGCATTTTCAAAAGTTGACAATAATTTTGTCTGATCGAGGGTATCGTTTACTCAAACACCACAAATTGACAGATGCTTGCTTAGTTGGTTGGCCATTTTATTGCCGGTTTTATAAGCTCGTTAAGTTGCTAATTGAGTGCGTTCAAGTATATTTAACTTGAGTTTATATAGCTTCCACCACCGCAGTCCGAAAACTCACTTAACCATCAATTTTGCCATCCGGAAGACTATCTTGGCCAAGAATTACAAAAAAAAACTACTCCAACACTATAATTCTGGAGGCAGAGTGCAGAGGTAGTTAAAAGGTTTATGAGGCCGCCGCGCCGATGCCGATGGCCAAAACGCTCCAAGGCAAAACATGGTAAATATACTCAGTCGAGTGGGAAAAAGTGCAGTTGGGCTGTTTATACTTTCTCGCATCATGGTTTTTGCGTGTTGCCATGTAAACATACGGTTTATGATTTGATGATGCCTCGCATATGTATGTTTAATGACTGTTGGATGCAAGCTTATGCCTTGATGCAAGCTGCGATGATTTATTTGGTTGATCGAAGTTTTGTTTCCAGGAAATGGAAAAACAAACTAAGTAATTTTTAGTTCATTTATACAATTTTAGAAAATAAATATTTAAAATATTGTTTGAATCGCAAAAATGCAACAAAATTCAAGAAAATACAACATACATCGCTGACTGTGATGAATGTTACTTCAATAATATATTATAATTACATATATAATATATTATTGAAGTAACATTCATCACAGTTTCAGTTTTATCGAAAAAATAATGAGTTGCAATAACAAGCTATTTGTTCTCGAATTTATTTTTTTTGGCGCAAGGAATAATGGTATCTGGCGGATTTCTCAAGGCACAGCTAAAGCGATTTTGATAACCTTTTATTCTTTTCGGTCTTCAGCTCAGATATAACCAGCTTTACTGAGAAAAAATTGACTTTATTTAAATTTGCACTGCAGTTCATGCGATTTAAACACAGTAAACCTATCTTAGCATTGCTGTAAGTTATATCAACTTTCACGAAAGCGATTTCCTAATATATATTGAACCAGATCAAAGACCATTAAAAATAATATTTAAATGATTAATAGTCGCGCCACTCATAAATTTTCCTTTATTGCTATTGACATAAATAGGAGATGTCCTCCTCTTTCTCTGACTGCTTTCTGTAGTTCAACACTCTTAGTATATGAACCTCCCAAGATCTCTAAGCTCAGTAGTCAAAATGGCATATCTCAGTATCTCATTGATGCACAACCATTCTTGCTAATCAGTCGAAGTTTGATGGATGTATCTGGAACGGAAACAGACAACCCGCAATAAAACAAACCAATTTGCCTTTTACCAACTCCAACTTTCATTCACGCCAAATAGTTAAGTGTTTTCAAAACAAACGTTCGAACACTCTGTCATTAAGAATTCCCCAGCATCTACAAAACAACATTGAAGTCTTCTTCATCTTTTCAACCAGACATGCAGCAATGTCACTTAACCAGACGCATAAATCTTTGCACAAACAACTTAGTGGGTCAAATCAATCTACGAGATACTTTTGCGGGATCATAACTCTACAGCCGATCATAGATTTTCATTGTCACCTCTACGTATAATTCGTACACCAGGTCATGTTTATGTTCTTAGTGTGTTCTCCTTCGGGCAACAATGTCGAGGTCGTTACGACACAAAGCCGGTTTTGGTAAGACTTAATCTAGGACTCTCTCATTAGAGTCAACCATCTTAGCTTCTGATAAGCCTGATGGCCTACACTTGTCTGCACAACGGAGAAGGGGAAGAATCCAATGATGATTCTAAACGAATTAATTGACCTGATTCTTGTGATTCACCCAGAACTTTCATTTCTTTGCAGCGGAGGTGATCTGTGCTGGTGGCTTCCGAGATGGCGCTGGAACGGTGTCGCGCCATCGATTGGCGTTCGCAGGTTTTTTTGGTTTCATTTTCTTCGGCGAAGGTTGTGTTTATATTTTCGAGTGTGGGTTACCAGGTGGGTTGCTGCTTTTGCCAAGCTTGTAATTAGGCCGCTGCACTGGCTTAAATTGTCACTGATTCTATTGGAATATTTTCATCATAAAAGCGTTTGATTATGACAAGAATTTTAAGTTTATCTGGGGGTTTGAGGAAGATGAATGGTTATGGTTTCAAGTGAGATAAAAGCATCCAGTAGAATGAAACTTGTTTCGATTATAGCATCAGGTTTTTATAAGGTGGATCTTTGGAAACATTTCGCTGGTTGATGGAGACTTAATAAGTTAGATGAAGTGTGGCATGGATGGGCTATTTAGTCAAAGTAACTCACAGCCTTCTTAGCTTGAATGGCTTGGTGGAAAATTCTGGATTAGAATGTTGATGAGGGACAGAAATATAGAATAAGAATGTGGAAAATCGATGTTAGATCAACGCGGAAGAATAAGAAAAGTGTGGCAAATTTCATGTGAGGATAGGCTTTGCGAATAAATAAAAAACTAGGTAGTTACTTATACCTACAGGATTCTATTGTATTTTAACTAAATTCCTAATTACACATACATAGATGATACATTTTGTGCTTACTATAATGTCAGAAATATAAAATCGAAAATTGATCTGATAATTAAATATGACATTACATTACTAGACATCTTAGATGACACTCTATATACGGTTCTCGAGGTATGATTTGATGCATACGATAAACAATGCTGCAAAACCGACGACTTTGAGATGAAGATATATAATTTGATGATTGATCTTGTCAAATGTCCTATTGAAATATTATGTAGTTATACCCTCAACATCATATTCTTTTTCTAGAAGTAATAATGTCTTTGAGACAATTTGGGTAGGTTTAGTCGTAGTGGACATGTCCTTTAAGAAACCGTGTTGTAGAGGAGAAACAATAGATTTGCAATGAAAATAAAATTAACCATAGACCATGTTCTCAGATGGCTTGGTCTTATAAGGCGGATGAATATCAATGCTCCGGCTTAGAAAATCTTCGATTCCACTCCAGAGATACGGCGGCGTAATAGAGGAAGACTTAGGTGACCAACTTCAGGGACTCTCTGGCCACCTAAGGTAAGGAAGGTACATTACATTACATTACATATTGATCTACTCCGTAGATAAATCTACGAAGTAGAGACACTTATGAGCACTGGCTACTGAGGCCATCGGCTCAGACAATTACAAGACAACACACAAGACGACATTGATACAGGACAGAACAGAAGATAGGAAGAGGCCGGAAACATAAAACACATAACACATGTCAACAGCACGCAGTTGGTTTTCAGACGGTCCACCATCTTTCCACTAACCACGCGCAACGATGCTTGATTTCGCTGGTAAGGAAGGTAATATAAGCATTTTGGAGGATATTCTCAGGCTGATAAATTTGTAAAAAAAAAAAGATGATTGAGTCGAAAGCCGCTTTGAAATCGATACAAAATCCGAAAAACTTCTTTCTCATCTGGCAATACAAGTTATTATGGACAAGATATGAAAACCGTGGAATATTTCTTCCTGAAACCTACTCTATATTCATTATGAGTAGTTTGCTCGGGTGGGTACATTAAAATTCTCTACCAAGAATGACTCTGGAAAAGATTTTATGATGGTCTTCATAGATGATATGCCATGATTATTTTTGTGGTCACCAAGTGATCAAGGGTTAAGTAGCATTTTCCAAAAATCTGTCAGGGATTACAGCGGCGTTGAATCTGTAATTGTAATAGAGTTTTATTTTCAACTGGAGTCTTTTTCAACTTGGATCTGGCAAACTACTTCAATAACTTCCTGAACTGAAAAATCGCAATCAAAACTTTTGTTTTCTGTGTCGGTTTATGCGTTTTGTTTATTTTTGTTTGCTTTTTCTAAAGACTTTTCATTAAGCTATCTGAACAAAATCACTCCTTAAATTTTGATAGCTTTCTCTTTAGGGATTTTGATGGACCTCTTTCCATTGATATCGAATTTTGTGTTAATTGAAAATAAGTGCCATATCCTGCCATTACAGTCTCATCCATTTATTGCAGTTTAAACGAACTAGTAAAAACCGTTTGCCCTTACTTATTGGTTTTATCACAGGTACCTTTTATATTTAAATCCTCCACTGAAGAAGTTTCCTAAAGTTGTGAAGCCAGAAATTGAGATCGTTTTGGTACTTAAATTTGTAATGAAAAAAAAAAACTCAAAGGCATTTAACATTTAACTCAAAGCTAGTTATTTAATTCCAACGAATTGAGGCTCTCAGTCCTGTGTGCATCGCCTTTAAAAAATCCTGTTTTCACATTTTAGCACTAAAAAATAAGTTTTCGCCTAAATTCAGGTTCAAAGTGAACAAGCACACCGTGTCTTGTAATCTACTTTTCTCAAAATCGTGCCATAAACGATTTAATATAATCTATCCCACCGCACCTTAACAAGCCCCTTCCAATGTTCGCATTTCTGGACCTAAATGAAATGAACATAAATATTGATCTACATCTAACCTAAAACCGATTAAACGTGACAAACTATTGGACATAAATCTTTGGGCAGAGTGCTTCTTGCACCAATCGCAACTTTATATGCCAAACACTCTACAGTCCTGAACTTCAATTTCTCATTCTTTCTCCAGTTTGGAGTTGTCGACAACTCTATATTCCTGGATATCGTGATAGTTGCCAATTTGTCGTATACTTTTATTTTTTTTTCAATCAGAACCCTCGGCACGTTTTTGACCCACCTTTTCATCCCGTTGCAAGTTAGTTGGCAAACGGTGATGGCTTATTCGGCATTCAATTTTTAAAATGTATCTAAAAAGCGTTTAACCTAAGTGTTTAAACCTTTTCGATTAGATTAATTCACCCGCAAGGTATTAAGGCAGTTTCGACAGACACAAACAATCTTCTTAGATCACCGGCCGTCGCGCAGCGCGGCGGAGCCTCACATATCTGCTGATGCTGGTCAGATTATTAAGGTACAAGTAAGTACTTATAAATACAATATACATCTATTAGATACAACCTACACTATGTAGAAACATCTCATTACAAGTTATGGATAGATAATGCATTGACCACAGATAAGGTGTTGCAACTTGTTGCACATTGCACCAGGTAGCCGATGGCTGGTTTTCTGTTTGCCTTTGAATCAGGTATATTGGTAGAATGGTCTTCTTGCGCGAGATGGTGAATGCTTCGCCTGGTAAATGGGTCAATTAACTTGATATGCAATCATGTAAAAGTAGTCAGCATCAGCAGGGCTGCATTCATAGTCAGTCGATGAAGCCATAATTGAGTTCTTGGGTTTCTCGGACGATAGTATAATTTAACTACATAAATTGATATGCCATTTTAAGATTGGAAAAGAGATTTTAGTTTTATTAATACATTTAGTTTTATTTCATTTTATATTTGAACTAGCTTTTACCCGCTAAGCTCCCTAAGCCCTGATCATGATCCTTCAGTTAAAACTGAAGTCTGTTACTTTCTAGGAATAAAATAAATGTTGGGTAATATGAGCATAAAAGAGATGAAAAGGAAGCCAAGGTTTTGGGAGGGTACGCAAGACCTTGGGCTGTAAACCTGTATGACGTCTGCCAGCAATGGGAATCAATGCAAAAACTTTCTGTATGAGACCCGGACTGTTTATCCGCGGTTTTTGCTTATACGTTGATGATATACTTATAACGTTCCCATATTAAATTGTGTGTTGCTTCGGGAAGAGTATTTTTCGGTATAAAGGATATCCTATATGTGTTTTTCTGTAGCCGTGAAAATACAGTAAGATTTCTTCAATTGCCTTCTAAGTTAGTACGGTATTCAAATAGAAAAATGTACGATCATATTGACAAAAATTTTATTTAGGTCCCTTCATGTTGACAAAATTTTCTCAATTATCTACTACAACAGCATTTTGGACAATTTATATATTTTTTTTTTTCAAATTGAAAACAATTCTTCATTAACACTTATACTTAAAGATAAGTCCGTTTTCTTTACCGCATAGTAAAATTTTATCAAATTAAATAGGTGTATTTGAATCCAGAAAATCATTTTCCTCATATTGACAAAATTTTCTTCAAATTGAAGAATTATTGTTTTCTTTTATTAATAAAATACATTGTTACAGTGTTCAAAAAAAGACTAATTAAATAAAAGGCACCACTGGGTCGCACGTACTTGCTCCTGTGTGCTAATCCTTTTTAGGTACTGGCGTCTTTTTGACAAAGATATAATTTTAATGTTTTTTTTTGGCGTGCAACTTCTTTAGAATCGTTGTGGTTTGAAGCTCAAACGAACATGCGTCACGATAAAGGGATAAACACATAAATATATAGGATTGTTAGCTTTTGAAGTTTTTTTTAGTGTATTATCTTTCCATTTGTTGTTTACTGTTTATAATATAATTTGCTAATAGAAAGATATAAAGGACTTTATTCAGTTTTGTATGGAAAAAATTTGAACAACTGGCATAAAGATTCGTGGGAATCAGCAGTAGGGCAATAATGCTAGGTATATGGACCTAGCATTACAATAATTTACTTTTTGAAATCAAATTAATTAAAATAGCTTAATTATGTTTGATGGATCAATAAACGTATGGTGTGGGTAGGTATTAATGGAATTTATTAAGAATATCATGTTGGAAGGAAGGTAGGTACTAAAATTAAGATACACATTCCAACTACTGTTAAGCGAGTGGGTATAGAGACAATTCGTTAGACCAGTTTCTTCAAAAAAATGTTTTTTTTGAAAAACTTTTCGAAAACGTATTTTAAATTTTTTTGAGTGTGTCAATTTAAAGAAATCTATAGTTTATACTAGGAGAAAATTTAAAAAAAATCTATAGATCGGTTTTCAAAATATTCAAGACACAAAATATTTTTTTTTTAAATTATTAAAAATTAAAAAAAAATGTTTTTGAAAATTTTAATAAGCAATATATTTTAAATCATAAAACACTATATATTTTGAAAATTTCATCAAAATACGTCAATTAGTTAATGAGAAAGTCTGATTTTAAGAAACCGGTCATATGGGAGGTACCGTTATAAAACTTTTTCTGAAAAATCCATTAAAACTAAAAGATAGATTTTGCATAGAAAACACCATTCAGAAAGTTTTATCAAAATCGTACGAGCCGTTTTCGAGAAAAATAAGTTTTTCATTAAAGTACCGTTAGTTTTGGAGATATAATGCCAATTAGAAAAACTGTCGGGTAGAGTACTCTAAAAATACTATATACCAAGTTTGAATCAAATCGGCCCAACCATTTAGGCTGTAGGAATCGATACGGACAGACAGACAGACAGGCGGAATTTCCGGACCCACTTTTTTTGACTTCTCTATCATCGTAATGTCATGTTTGATTGTTAGATTTTTTTTTACAAATGCATAATTTGCCTTATAGTCCCTATAAATCGCAAGTAAAAAGTATAAGTAAAAAGTTTCAACATGAAATAACAAACAGAAGAATAAACTATTAGAAAACACCCCCTACCTAATATTACTATAAACAGCATTTAAAAAAAAAAAAACTTTTCTCTTACTATATTTCATAGACTTTTGATTTTGTGCAAATTTTTTATTTGCATAGGTATAGCTTTTTGGTACCAAATACCAACTTCTAATCAGAAATCAAATCGAATCGCAAATTGATTCGCGCATCAATGTAACTGGCTAATTATTGGAATATCTGGATTTGGATGATTTAAATTTGATTATTTAAAAATAAAATTAAACTCAAAATTTAAAACTACCATTTTTCCATAACCCCACCTAATCAACTCAACTAAAAATTCTAGGTATTAACGATATAATCGTCAAATTAACAAATAGTTTTTGTTGACCGTATATTGGATCACCCTTTCTTCAATTCCACCTTCATTTTTAACAATTTCACTACCAAATTTGCTTCAGTGTTCCCACACTAGTATTCTCATAGGCTTCGTACTCCCAAGTATAAAGAAACAAATTATTGATAATATTTCTTCGCATTCGATATCCTTTCGAGTCCCTACTATTTACGTAAGTTACCTTGCTACCTGCTCACCTCTAATTTTCCGAGTTCTGCAACTCTCATGAATATAAACTTTAATAATGATCTTAAATCCGTTTATCAATGTGTGAAATAGAAAAGACAATCCGATGAGTTCCTTCCTCTCTTTCAATAATGAAACATCAATTGATCCTCTCACTATCGCCAATTTTTAGCAACTTTTCTCGTGATCTTCATTTTCCCTCGTACAGTTGATCTCTATGTCATTGAATAAAAACTAAAGCGAATTAATTGTGAGTTGCCTCCAGTCCAGGCCCATATGGTATCGCGGCTTTATTTCTAAAAAATGCTCCTCCACCATTTCTCTTACTCTCTTAATGTTGTTCAGTTTATCTCTATCTCAAGGAAAATTTCATCAGGTACGGAAAAAACCTCCATTCACAGAAAAGGTCAAAAGTACGTTGTTAATAATTTTCACCCTCAATCCCAAGTTTTTGCATATGCCCAAACTTCTTTTTGCATTAAATTTTTAGTTTTCACTGAAAATCTCACATATTCCCTTGACAATATTATTAGCCTATTTAAAAACAACTAATTATTATGTTATCACCGGATGTCAGTAAGGCCTGTGATAACATTTCCAATAAATTAATACTCTTTATCTTTAAACTATCGTCCCTCGGCTTTGAACTTATTTGTTTAAACAATGTCTTCTTATTTAAAAAGCCGATATACATACAAAGTTCGTTTCAGATGTGCCTCACCGCTCCTTTCCTAGCTATCTCCGGTATTCAACAAGGCGGCCACTTAGGTGCTCCTCTTTTCATTCTTGATATGGACTAGATTTAAATGTTCATTTAAAAAACTCTTATATCTCAATGTACGCAGATGATACTAAACTCTACAAGATCATTTCTTCAACTGCTGGCTCTTCCTACTTTAAACAAGTTCTCGATGATAAAGATGGAGGTAAAGCCTTAGGTCGAAGATCAGAACAATTGTCGGTTAAAGAAGAAGAAAGAATAGAAGATATACCTCTCAAAGCCAATTCAGCTCTTGATGGCTTCATGAAATGCTTTCAAGGTATTATCTTGCCCCTAACGCAACCCGATCTATTTGTATAACATTTGTTCACCTGCTCCTTGAAGACGCTTGTTAAGTGGGTCCTTTAGAGCCTTAATTTGTTTAAAATGAATACGCTAAAAGCTTAAAGAGAAATGTTCGACAAACTTCGCAGTCTTTGAATTTTTGCTGGAAGCGTTTGCTGTATAACCCCAAACAACTCTATATTTCTTAGCATTAACCTTCGCAATATTAAATCCTCGTCTCTTCGGTCTTCCGACCCTTCGAACATTCTAAGGCTCTAACGAACCCATATCAGGATTCGTGAATATTGTGAAATGTTCAAACGCAATTAAATTTCAATTTTAACTGTTAGCTTTAAGTTTTTATGTTAAGAAATAGTTTTAATAAAACGGTTTTTTTTTTTGTCCCCCAAAAATAACTGCTCCACTCCTCCTCCTACGTTAATTTAATAAACAAATTATTTAATAAACTTGAAAAAATTCGTGAATTCTCTTCCATTTATTTTGCGCCCATTTTTACTAAAAATAAATCCGCCCCGTACTCAAACAACTAAATGACCTTCCATAATTTGTCTCTTCTCCAGCATGAAGGTGTAAGTGCGCGCACAAACATCGATCTCTGTCATGGGTAATTCGATATCAAATGGACGATCATACGGCCATAATATAAATCGTCATCAGGAGCATCAACGTGGAAACAAATCCAGCAGCGCCAATCAATCAGCTGGTAGTGGAGGAGAAAGTTCACGAGTCTTATTTCTGTTGTATTTGATCCATCGTACCTGGAATGTGGTCGTTGACACAGTGGATAACCGCAGCAAAAGGTTCGATATTCTAATGTGACATTATTGTAGCTTTCATTCGCCCTATGGCTATGGCGCACTGTTATTGTGTTAACTCACGCTAACCATCTTACAGAAGTTCTAATTGGTTTTTGCCGTAGGTCGCGTGTGAGTGGGCGATGTTCGACGTCAGAGGATTCTGGAGCACCTAGAAGCTATTTTGATGGGACCAGTTCGCATGATGACGAAGACGATGAGACATACTTGGATGGTTATTCGTCGTTGTACGGATCGCAGTGCACCTTTTGCAGTTGCAGCTATTGCTTTGAGCCAAAACAGAATGTGTACAACTCGATTGACGGCAAAGAAGGAGGGGACGAACCGTCAATTTGTCGAAGAATGTCAATGTGCGAAAGGTAAGTGATTTTTATTTGATTTCTGGATGTTAGTATGGGAAAGTAGGAATGGAAATTCCATAGTAAACATTTGTCCCACTTGGGTGGGGGTTATACCTAAGTTCACAATGAATTTTTGTTTGGAGCCCAGAAAAAAATCCCAATCAGAGCTTCTCAATAAAATTTAAAAATAAATATAATATTTTTAAGAGAAACCTCAAGTGTTTTTGTTTGATTAATATGTCTAATATTACAAACAATTAAATAGCAATAATTGCAATAATGACGTTGGATAACATTTTCTTTAAAAGTAAACTTTTAAGAGAATCTCACCGAAACACTCAACGCTTTTAAAAGGGCAACTTTCAATAAGCCAATACAACAACCATAAAACCAGTATTATTGCAGTTGATAGTAAGCACACAAATCTCTGTGCTTCTTAGTCTTACACTGCTAGAATTGTAATAGCGAATACAACAACCTTAATTCTCCTAAAAGTATGTATCTGATGTTTTTTTTTTATTCTCATACACAATTATAAGGGGTTACACTTTAAAGTTCACTGAATTTAAAAGAAAATATAAAATCAAATCCTGTTGTGTCAGTAACTAAAAGATCCTCTAGGACAATTTTCTAGGATTTGGTCGAAAAAAGTTACATTTCACTTGCGTTTCAAATGGAATCTTCTATTAAAACCTGATTACTTATATTATTCTACACAACTTTCCATCGAACTGACAACTTCCATCCATCACTTTGCATTCTACAACGGACAGCATTTGCATAAACACCTTTTGAACAAAACAAAATAAGGCAAACTCTTTGTAGCTGGAAGCATCACATTCATGATGGATGCACATCTTCTCCTAGGTCTCTCCTCAAATAATAGACACTTCAGTATGTTTTAAAGAAGTGGAAATGACGGTGATAAAGACATATGTAACACGTTCTGGAAGATCCAAGTACATTATTTATATGGGAATCTATTATAGATTCACTTCCACAGTCTTCCTACTACCGGTGGTGGAAAGACCAAACCTTCGCATAATGCTAGTGAGAACTTCTTATTAAGACTTCATCTAGAAAACTTATAACTGACTTGGAAAATGAATTTTAAACAAACGGCACGCGAAGTTCTATCGGCTTGTATAACTTATGTTTGCAATGGATGTGTGGTTTTACTTGAGGTCAAATTGCTACCGCATGGCGTGGCACAAACAGACATGCAATTTCTATAACAAAACAAACATGAAAAGGGTACAAGAAGGAGGGTTAAGGTTAGTTTTTTTTTTTTTTAATCAGAATCCCTCCTCATTGGTGTTTTTTTCTGGGTAGATGATGAGTATTTATTTTCTTCTGGATTGGATAGTAATTGCGTTTCTTGAATATGTAATAAGTTGAGTAGAATTTTTTTTGTTTGTTTGATTCCGAGAAGGTTCAAAGGGAAGCTACAGCAAATGGCATTGCTTCAGAGATGAACGATAACATTATTGAGTAAATATGCATATTACAATGAAAGGCACTGTTATTGATCATATTTTTGTTGGGTTCTTTTAAAGGGAAGAATTTATAAAAGGAGCACACCTGAGAATTTCTTGTCGGTGAATTTCAAGATCAGTCAGTGTAATGGAAGAGAATTTAAGAGGGATAATGAAACAGGCTAGGGTATAGCCTGTCATTATGTCATTCAATAAAAACAACATTTATAACAAATAAATTATACTTTTTTTGTTATCTAAATAAATATTTGTAAAAGCTTTTTCTATCTATACAAAAAAAAATGGTCATCTAGTTTGCATCCGATGAAAAAAAGTTTGCGTGTCAGCTCTTTTGTTTGCTTGTATTTTTGTATATTGCTTGTATTAAAATTAATATAGATGATAGATACTACATTTTAAATTAAATAGCGTTTGAAGATGCAATATTATGGAACATGATTTAAAATCACAAAATTAACTATCGAGCGCTTTAGAAGATTATCTTTTTCGGTACTACTTGTGTCATGAATTGCAATTCTTTCATGTAGGTACTGCACTAAAATTGAGATTTTCTTTATCGAAATTCTGATTCTATCTGTTGTAATTTCAATTTTTATCCGGGCTATCCTCAAGATGTATCAATTCTAGTATAGTTGCAATTATGTTGTTTAAAAAAAGCAGCATCTTGGATCAATCATATTTTTTGGACAGATTTGTTGTTTAAGTCTTGTTTATGATCAAAACGTACTCAAGGGTTAGTGAATTAACATAGTGCGAGCATTTAGGTAAATTGGAAAAAAAATAAAAAGATGTACCAATGCACATTGGTTTTGGATGCCTGTTAATCGTAATAGAAGGGAAAAATTTAAAAGGAAAAAGCGTTCCACATTCGTTTAGTGTGGCTAAACAATGAGTCCCTACACTTAACAATGCATCCAATATTTTGCTAAAGGGTAAAGTGATGGACATCTCTAGCGATGCGAGAATTACTTTTAAGGGCAGGAATGCATTTGGCTATTTCGCTGGAGTATTGTTTATACGTTTATAGCTATGCCGATAGAATAATGAGAGACAAGAAACATTTCGATGGTCTTCCAGCGAATCAAATGTTCCTGTTATTCCTTGCATGTGTTCGTTCCACAGAAGGTGGTTTGTGATACACATAACAAAAACAGATACCTGTTCGGCTTCCTTGATGCAAGTTCGATGGATAGAGGCATGGTGGGTAAGAGGGTATGTTATGCTTAAACGGCAGAAGATAGCATAATGTTTTTAAATTTCACACGGTAAGCAGATCGGAATTTAGTGAGCTTATCATACGATGCATTTGCAGTTCCACAACGGAAGAACAGAATTTTAGATCTGGGAACAAACATGAGAAGCTGAGGGCCATCAAACAATGTAGTGGATAAGAAGTCTTAGCCAATGAGAGATATGAAGATGAAAATGCGAGATAGTGTCGAAGACAGAATGGAGCCTTGATGCACACCAGGTATTGTCCGAAAGGTAATGTCTTTCCAGTCCACCGATAGGTCTTCGTCGCTACCAAATTCATGCATTTTCGATAACAGAGCGTGATGCCGAACTCTATCAAATCCTTTTGAAAAGTCAAGTGCAATAATCTTACTTTTTCCAAAACGATGTAAAGATTGATTTCAATGTTCAATGAGGCATGAAACAATCAGTGAGCCTATTGCTACAGTAACTGTATTGCTAGTCATTAAGAAGTTTCCATTGCTTAAGATTTTTTTTAGTCTAATAGTTTATCAGCGTTTCCCCATGACTCGGAAAGAAGGGATGCCAATGCAATTGGTTGGTAATTTGAAGTGGATGAATATTCGCCTGTTTTAGGAACAGGCTATATTAATGCTGTTTATCATTCATTGGAATAGAGACAAAAACTAGGTTCGGCTTATTTGAACTCCTTTTTTTCATCCTAAGAGTCTCTTTACTTTTAGTCTGACACTTCTTGTCCTGTTTGGATAAAATTTCTCACCCCAAGGAGAAGTCTGCATCCAAATCGATGAAGCATAGTTACTAGTTTAAAGTTACCGAAGAAATTGTTGACTTTTTTCTTAACGACATACGGTTCTCTTTGGAATATTTTCTTTAACTGGAAAAGTTGCCTGTAATGAAACAATGGACCAACATAATAAGAGGCGATGGTGAAGAATCATAGATGTAAAAAAGGATGAGATGCAAGCAATGTCTTAAAAAATTGGATGTCTAATAGTGAGCCATTGTCTAAGTTGTCGGCAACAACTCTCCTTTTTCGGATTCGATAAAAAAAAACTAACAATTTGTATTTACAAATATAACTATATATGTATATGCCAAACGAAGAAAACTATCCCCTTAATTGAAGCCATTACCCCATTACCCTTAAGCCTTATCTCACAATCAAATTGGAAATGACACTTCCGAAATAACTGTTTGACCAAAAATTAAAAAGAAATAATTTTTTTGATTTCGTTGACCCCAGATACATAATTTCAATGAAGTAATTTTTTTGTTGATAGAATTTACAGAAACCTTAAGTCTTTATTTAAATTATACTAATTTCCCTTCAAATTAGTGCCTACAGAGTGGAACGAATAGAATGAAGACGGACGGTTGTGACCATTCCATTGGAGTTAACTGTCTTAAATGTTCAAATTTCATTCTTTCATTTATATTTTCTTATGGATGAGATACTTTTACAAAATATTAATGTTTTCCTTTTCTCAAATCAAAAACCAATAAAATGAACGGTAAACATACAACAAATTCTTTATGCAACAATAATACCTATTCTACCTCATCTCTCACCAGAATAGAATACAGCATCGCCAATTACATCACAATCTCTGTATCTTTAGGATCAGCATGCAGTTGAATACCAACAGAAGTACTCATATGGTATGATTGAGATTGAGGAATACTACAAAAAACGTCATTTTTATACTCGGATAGTCAGCCTCTCTCACATCTTATCATAGATGCGAGGCTAATAAACTTGAATCGATAAATTATTCCCTAAAGATCACTGACTTCCTTCGACGGTAGCGCGTTTCCACGGTTCTTCTGCAATTCTCTCACAATGCCTATTTTGTATTTATTCCTAAGAACATACACGTTTTTCAGAAAAGCCCCCAAAACAACGGCACAGAGAGTCTCATTCAATCCAGTTATACAAAGCCCCCTAATTTGAGAGCCTGCGAAGAGTAAGCGATAGAAAACACACCGTCTCTCTGAGGCTGTAATAGAGTTAAGTATCGAAGTATCTTTTTTTTCTTTTCCACCTGACGAAGTCAGACCAAAACAAAAGCCAGATGGTGGAGTGGATTGGACTAAGCCGAGTTTTGTTGTCGGATTCAGTTGGTTGAGAATCGCCATCGCGTATCGTTGTGGATCGTCATCACTGCAGTGTTAGTGCATGTAATAAGATTGCTATTCCATAAGAGGTCTAGAATCTAAGATCTAAGGCATCCATAAGATTCTTGTTCTTCTAGTTTTTGTTGTTGTTGTTTTTTTTATGTTTTTTCCGTGGATTTGTATCTTAAGTAAACAACTTCCTCATCTTTAGTTGCATTTAAACGGGAGAAAGAGAGATGCAGCTCAACTGGACTCAATCAACATATTCTCGTTCGTCTATATTGGCTTCTAACGGGACAACGAGTATTTAGAGATACATTTCCTCGATGATGCCTGAGTGTTTCTTGTAATAATTTCAATCGTTTGGTTCAAGTGCAAATGTGACCTATAAGATTGTTCGAGTAGTGTTTCCTGACCCTATTGTGTGAAAATTATTTAAAAAAAAATAAAATTCTTAAAATTTTTAACAACTTTCGCCGTTTTGTTCTATTAAAAAAAAGTTACAACTTGTCTGCAAAAATACAACCGAGAGAGGTCAAGTGGTAAGTGTCAGAAAGTTAGAAAACACAAAAAAATTATAATTACAGTCGTGTCATAGGCGACACGCAAAGGTGAATTACAATTCTAAACAATTATTGTTAAACAAATGTTATTAGGCCAAAAGAATTGACCAAAAAAGAAAGTGAATCGTTATTTTTTTTTTTATGAAAACATATATTGCCCACTATACACTTACAATTGTATAATTTACATCTTTTTGATGTGGCGGGTGTATTTGATTTGAAATTAGACCGGAAAATTTAGATGCCATGGTCCGCAACGCATTTTATGCGGGTTTTTCGGTTTGGTGGGCCGCTGTAAGTTTTCGGGCTTGAGCTTATACGTAGATTTTGAAATGAAGGTATTGTGCTTGACCGCAAAAAAAATATGAGTAAAGGCTTTTGTGCGTAATTATTGCGAAACTAAAATTTGTATTTTAATTGAAATCAGCACTGAAAGAAGTCAGGTACCGAAGTTTATGTTGCAACTCTGAAAATTAATTTTTTTTTAACATCATTTTATTGAGAAAATATAATTTCACAAAAAATGCAGTCACAAATTGAATCTATTCAAGCAAACACAAATTAAAATATCTTAAGTTTTAATGCGAAATTGATTTTCAATATACCAAATTTACATATGTTTTAGTTGAAATTAAAACCTTAATACAAGACCTTGGCCCTTTGCACTTATTCTCTAAGAACTAACTTTTACAATACAATTGATATTTATATATCTTAGACAGATCAAAAGACACTGGTTCTTAATCAGCCAAATTTTATTTTGGATACTAGGTACTTCAAAGAACAGTCAAAGAAATGCAGTTTGCACTTTTTTGTAAATTATGTTATACGATCATAATTATGTATGTACAAATACATCCAGACATGAAGATAATTAAAGATACTTGAATATGCAAGTAGCTTTCTTCAGTTTCTTCAAAGATGCTCAGAAAATGAAGTTGAAAATGAAGATGTGTTTTAAGAAGATCGTATTGTAAGTGAGAACGAACCAGGGTAATATTAAATCTGGTGTTCTATTTTTAGCCATCATTTTTTGCCACTATTTGAAGAACTTTGATGAACGTCCTATCGTTACGTAGAAACGATAGACGACTCATAAGAATAACGTTGCAGATCATATATATCAAATGATATTTTAATTACAACGATCTTCCTCGTTATTCTCAAAAGCAAAGACAACAAATTGCCAAAATTGCGATCCGTTGCACATATCCCGCAATCGACCTACAGCGTAAAAATGTTGCATTATTTTTGACGCTGTAGCATCGTTATTACTAAAAGGACAAATGTTAATTTTGATTCGCTTCACTACAGCTCGAAAAATGCAGTATGCATGAAAAATTAAGATCAGTTTATGTGGGTTTTATGAGTTCAAGGAATATTTAGAGCCATCTATTGCACTAAGGTCTACTTCATTTTTTTCCTGAGTTCTTTCTTAAACCGAGTCCTACGTTTTTAGGAATGTAAGAATAAATGGGGAGGAGAACCCCATCGGAGTTCTAAAACTCAACTGAGATTTAGTAGTAAGAACTATGTGAAGAAATCGGGTCACGATTTCGTCTGTGTGGATTCCAGATTTAATAATTTGTATTATTTTTGAAAAGTGGATATTTGTAGATATTACCCTATTAAGTCTATTCTAACCCAAGCGCCAAGCGTTTTGGTTGTATTAGATTTTTTGTCAAATTATAAATTATTTTTATGTAGATAGTAAATACCATTTTTAATGGAAGTGATATTTCGGTATATCTATGTATTTCTGTATTTCTGTATCTCTGTATTCTTATATATTTGTATATCTTAATCTCTTTATCTCCATATCTCTGTATCCTTTATCCTTATGTCTATATATGCATCTCTAAGTCTCTCTATATCTATGTCTCTTTGTCTCTATATCTCTATACCTATATATCTGTATCTTTATATCTCTATATTTCTTTATAGTATAGTGAATCCTATAACTGTTCCGTCCACCAAACTTCACAAACTCTTGCAGTCGTTAAGGCATGGAAGCATATCAAACAAATCTCCAGCAATACAGTTTTTTACATTTAACCCTCTCGCACAGGAACCGTGTATTTTTTCTGGATAAGCATATGTTTCAATCCAGCATATTAACCATCTACCTACCAAATTTCATGCAAATCCGTTAAGCCGTTGAGGCGTGATTGGGGAACAAACATCCAAATCCCTATTATAGCAAACAATGATATTTGTGATTGTTGTATTGTTTGTTTTTATTTTGACGATTTTATAACAAGCAAGTAATAAACAAAAAAATGTATAATTAAATTAAATGTTAGCCCCGCATACAACGAATTCGACATTCGTTTTGATATTTCCATCATGATTATGTTTGCTTTTCTTCTAAACCGCACTTTTCAAATGAAAATAGCTTATCTAATCATCAGACATTAAAAAACTTCCTTCTAGGGACTTCATTGTTTAATTAAAAAAAAACGCTGAATAAAGAAAACAAATTATTTTTAAAAGTAAAATGGCAAACATTTTATTAATTCCTGTAAAAAGCTATCACTTTCAACTTAAAATTATGCGAAGTCTTGGAATCATTTGTTAAATGAATTCAAAATTGGAAATTGTGCAACTGCTACTGTTAGCCATTATTGTCTACGCTTCTTTCCTAGTTTATTTAAATGAATTTTTTTTAAACACAGAAACTCTAACAAGTTTTCAGGCCTTAATTTATTTGATTTTAGATGCCGATAGTTTATAAGTTAAAAACTTAAGTTGCGTGTCTGATGAACTTAATCAATAACGATTTTGGCAGCACCATTGTATAAGATTGCTAAAAAGGTTGGAATTTTATATACAAATTAATTAAAGCCATTACATTTCTAACCTTAAGAAGCATTTGCATATAGAAGAAAAATGAAAGTTTTTAGCATTTAATATGCCTTCAATTATTCAATTTCGGCATTCGTTAATTTTAACAATTTCTTATTTGATGATCATTTTGGTTTTCGAATTTGTAAACAATCAATTTTTATAAAAAAAAAACAATATACATTACATATTGATAAAATATGACAAATAATTATAATTAATATAAATAACAAATCACTCACCCAGAGATTTTGATATGTGATTGATGAAAGATTTTGAGTCTTAACTTACTCTTGTATTTAAAAACGATATTCTAGAAATTCTCGTAACTTATATCACACCATTGTATATACATTTTCATTGTATATACACTGATCACACCAAGGAATTGGATTATTTACACAATTTCCGTTTCAATTTCAATGCTGATCATTAAAAAGATATCGCGAGAAATAAATATAATTGCTTTTTAATTTAAATAACACTTTAATAAATAAAAATACTATACAAATTGCGGAAAATAGATAAAAATAAATTTTACTGAACACTTTTCCATTAATTATTATTTTAAAGATATTAATTGAATTTTTACTTTGCATACAAACAACGACTGAATTATTAGAATTTTTTTTAACTTTTTTACGGATTCGCGTCCTATTATTTTACAACACTGAAGGTACATAGGTACGTATTCCTTTTTCACATACATAAATACGACACCAAACGCTTACAAGCAAAAAGACTTTTAAGAAAAAATTGCACAGGAAAACGACATTAGAAAGCAACGCGCCGGAGACGGAAACTTTTTCCAGCGAAGCTATTGGAAATATATTTGAAATCAATTTTGTGGTGAAGTACATCTACATAGATTAGGCAAAATTAACTTGCAAAATCCTTAACTATGAAAGAACTAACTGCAAACAAATCTTATTTTATTACTTATTTCCATTTTTCAATACATCCCGACGTATTTTAAATTCTCATTTATTGGAAGACCCCGTTATAAAAATGGTACTTGCCGACCCGACGCGACGGACGCACGAAATTAATTTTACATTTTCTCCCGTGGAGGCGACGTATATTTATATTATGTATGTATAAATTAAAATAAAGATATTTCAATGCCCGCCGCGGTGTATATACATATGTATGTATGTACATCACAAACAATTTTTTTTAATATTTTTTTAAAATATTTTGAGACGAACGACAGAAAAAACTAAGCATTTTGACTTCACTCGGACGACAGAATGAAAACTGATTGCATAAATTGGAGTGCGATGATCTGGGCTTACACCTTGCAGTTGCAATTCCACGAATATTTATTCTTAAAAAAAAAATAATTAATATCATATGATTGTATTCTTAGTCAAGTGTTTTTTAATAAATTCGAAAGATACAAATTTACATTATTTATGAACATCTTGAATTCTGAAAAGATAAAGGATACAACATATTTAAACCATACGCGTTGGAAAGAAAGAGGTTATAAAAATGCAGAACATCTTGATATCAGGATCAAGATTATGGTGAAGACAAACATGTTCCTTTTGATAATAGCATTTGTTCCGCATAATAGTTTGATTTATTCTGGTGACTCGTGTTCTGAGTTCTTTTTCAATCAATTCTGATTATTTTATTTATAAAATACAAAAAGAGCGGAATTTTTTGTTTTGTTTTATTTTATGTTTATGCATTTACATACAACATGGTGTGTATCCAGAATCGAGCTTTTGTATCAGATTTACTGTTTTGAATGACTCGTCTTATTTTTGTCATTTACTTTAAATGACATTTTGAAATATAGAAAATGAAACTGAAATAAGAAATGCATTTTAGGCGCATTTACAAATTGTGATTTTATTAGAAATAATATAACAGATACAATTTTGTTTACTTGTGATAAAATTTTAACATTTACTGAATTTTGACAGACGATTCAGGTGACAGGTGGCTACAAATTATTCCTTTTTTTCAGCTTCTTTCTTCTGTCTAATACAATGGTGAGAGTTGTAGAAAAGAAGCGTGAATTTTTCAGATATTTACTGCAGAGCCTGACGTTTTTCGTTTGACGTCTTTGTTTGAAAAGCAAAATGCTTAGGACAAACAAGACAAGAAATTTTGTTAAGTCTATTAGTCCAGCGATAAAAGTAAATCAAATTTGCTGTCAGAGACAGCACTTGGTAATATTTATATTTTGAGATTGGTGAAAGTTTTAGATTTGTTAAAGCATCTCTTTCCTTCTAATTAGAAATCATTTACTTTTTTCTATAATTTCATGCAAGCTGCAGGCAATGTATTAAAGCCAAATTTTAAAATAATACACTTCCTCTACGGTTAATCAAAATTAAGCCGAATTCATATAAAGTGAGTCGGTATAATATGCCACACTTAACAGTAAACAAATAATATTATATAGTATAAATGACAAGTTTAATACAAAAAAGCTTAAAAGGTGGCATTTTACCCACCCGTGAGGGTATTAAGCAACTTCTAAAGTAAAATTTGGAAAATTGGTAGTATGCGATTATTTATTTTTTCGTGCATCCATTTTTGTCATTTAGATTAGAGCTTTGAATTATTAAGCAACTTCTAAAGTAAAATTTGGAAAATTGGAAGTATGCAATTATTTTTTCGTGCATCCATTTTTGTCATTTAGATTAGAGCTTTGAATTTGAACCCAGTTGCATACAGTCCTAATTTTTAGTGGGTAAAATGCCAGTCGGTTTTAACAAATGTGGCATCTTACCCCAGAATGTCAAAAAACATAAAAAACATCCCTGAACCAAAATTAACGGAATATATTACGTCTAGACGCCAAGAAACATTACGTAACCAAAACGAATCTTACCTTTTTTGAAGAAACTTTCGTATATTGTATGTATTGCAAAAAACCTAAAAAATAAACGTTTCAAATCAAATTCAATTTAATAAAACGACACTTGGATTTATACTTCACCGAATATTTCCGAAATAAATTCCCAATAAATTGCGCATCCCTTGGCTCAGACAACTTGGCGTAACTGAAGGAATTCCATTGTCAGCATTGCCAATATTAACTTAAAAATATAAAATATAGAAAAATAAATAGTGAAATTCACACTAACATATTCGAATAACTTACGATATCCGACATTGATATCCGACTGATTGTTTAAATTGATTGGTTTATCATGTCCTTTTCGGTTCTCATATTGAGTTTGAAGGAATTTAACAATTATTATTTTCTACTTTTAAGTTTTAAACTTCGCGACATGTAGTTAGTTGAGCAATAAATAACATCCAATTAATATTGGGATTTGAATTGAAATCGGTACATCTCTTTATAAATTTGGAAGAAATTATTTTTTTAGCGTTGGTTAACGGCATTTCCGTGTCCGCTTGGTTCCGTTTTCTTAAGTCATTTTCCTGTGACTTGTGTAATACAATAATACAAAATACCCAAGTGCTTTAAAAGGTAAATATTTTTCGAAATCAAACTTCGCACTTCTCAATGCGCTTTTCAAGAATAAAATCGCGGTTTGTTTGTTGCTTCTTACATTGTCTCGCAATATGTAGATAGATGTTATATTCGTCGTAGGTATGTGTAAAATGAAGCTTAATTAAAATTTTGTGTTATTTACAAACATATGTTAAAATTTTAATGGCATAATGCAGCACTCCTTCATTAACTGGTCTCATTTGATTTTGCTTATCTAAGCTTTAATATGTTTTTTTTTTTATTACAATAATCATTTCAATTAATTCATTTCACACTATTCATCTGAGATTTTCAATAACATTCCGATGTGGTTTCGGTTTCCATCTCAACCTATGCATTTCAGCACCTCGCTTCCATAAAGCCCCCATGGTTATAAAGAAATTTAAATATGTATTGCCGTTGCTGTTCGTCGTTGCAGCTTGCAGCACAGCAGCGCACTGAAGCGCACAATGGGATTGTTGTACACTAAAGTAACAAAGTTAGTTTAACGGCTTCGCCTACATAAACAAATCAAATTAATTTCCATTAGCAATGCAGAGCGGTCCATGGCTTGGTAGAAGAAATTGATTCGAAGGTGATTGTCTGATAGTCAAGGAAAGCCATAATCAAGTCTTTGGTTATATAGATGCGATCGATTTGGAACCATAACATAAACATAACGATGATTCCAACCATAACTAACATTATTGGCTATCGAACTATTATTAGAGAACATAATAGCCTTGACAAGCAAGTTAGCACAAAAATTACAATCTATAACCGAACTTTCTATCTATTTGAGGGAGGAATACGGGAATGGAACTATAGAAGGGGAAATTATCACCCAATGATGCAGAAAAAATCGATTAAATAGTACAAGTATCGCATGAACTTGACTTGTTTATACAAACATACATATATTTTAATAAATCTTTTTTACTAGCATTTTAAATATTTTTTTTTTTTGGTAAAGGCGATTAATTTATCTTTTACCGTAAGAAATACCAATAGTAATAGATACACCCCTCCAAAAAATGTAAAACGAATCAATATTTAAATTTGAACTACATAAATTATTTGTATATGTAATTATTTTTATTAAAGAAAAGCCGGAAATCAATTTAATCTTATTGAGTTCGAAAAAATGATTTCTATCAACAGAGTAAACATTAAAAACAAAAACATTTTTGTCGTACTTCTTGCAATGAGTTTCTCCATGTTGTCTCTCTTTGCACTTTACTTTCGTTTACGATATAAATTATTTGTGAAATCACTTTGCGATGAAAAAAAAAGTATCTTTAATGACCTCTGCAACCTCTCTGGGCTTTGTTATAAAACAGACAAACAGATGTAAGAAAGAAAAGAGTTTCCGCAACCAGCAATGCAATTGAATTAAATCACAAATTTGTCATAAGCGAAGCCCTAAACTGATTTTCAATTTTCGTTCGTCAAACATCATTAGTTTTAGTATTCGTTCAGTCTTTCCTCATGTCATAATTATGACTTTTAGGGCATAAGGTCTAATTGTCTGTTAAAGTCCACTTAATAAATCTATATTTCAGATTTTTTTTGCTGAGCAGTAATGCCGTAACAGGAAATGTAATTTATTTGAGCACTGCGCTTAAAATGCATTCAGCTTATATTTTTATAGAAGTGCAGGATATGGTTTCTTAGAAAAAGTTTCGAAACCTCCATTAAACATGACAAAATAACATAAAAACCGAAGACGTTAATATGACAGTTCTTTCAGATTAAAAATGAGTTAAAACCAAGCATGACATTACGATGATAAAGGTTCAAATTGAGTTACAGGCTAAATTCTGTGTGACATCTGTTGGTACTATTTGTAACTACAGCCAAAGCATTTGAGCCAATCTTTATACAAATTTAAAACATAAGGTTATTTTGAAAATCTTCAGAGAACTAGTATTATTTTTACCTGCGATATGAGTGGCCAAGTCTTGGATTCGTGCATATTCAAATATTGAGATATCTACCAATCAAACATGATATTACGATGAAAGAGAGTCTTAAGTATAACTCTCTGCAGGCTAAAAGGATAAAGAGATTAGATTACTTTTTCCTTAATGAAAGCTTATTTTTTCTGAGCATGTTGTGATCTATATATATGTATATAATTTTATTATCCACTGTGTATTAGTACCTAAACTCATTGAATTGTATACCAAAATCTCAAAAAAAACTGTTATCAAAATCAAAAGCGGTCCATAATTTTTTTAAATACTTTTTTTCGTAAATTTATTATTATTTAAGATTATATTTTACTTAAAAAACGTTAAATGTTGTGGCCTTGACACTTTTTATAAAGTTCTACGTTTTTCTTCGTAAGTATTACTTATGCCACTGTCAAATATCTTGTCATCCAAAATGATCCAGGCATATAGGAGCAAGTACGTGCGACCCACTCGTACCATATTTACTTGCGATTATAGATACTATAAGTTATGGTATTATGCAAAATAAAATCTAACAATCAAACATGACATTACGATGATAGAGAAGTCGAAAAGAGTGGGTGCGGAAATTCCGTTCGTCTGCCTGTTCACACCTATACAACGTAAACGGATGGGCCGATTTACTTTAAACTTAGTATTTAGAATTAATTTAGTAATATCTCGTAGGTGTTTTTCATTGTTTGCTCTAGGTCAAAAAATAACGGTACCTGCCATACAATCTTTAACAAAAAGTTTGGTTTTCTCGAAAACGGCTCTAACGATTTTGATAAAGCTATTTGTTTACAACAATACATCTCTCAGTTAGAATGAATTTTTCGAAATTTGTTCTATAACGGTACCTATCATATAACCTGTTTTTTTAAATACAATTTTATCGTAAAATTTTTCACACATGAAGTCATTTGCAATTCAATTAATTGCATCTAAAAAAAATTCAAAAACTTTTTTTTCCGATTTTTTTTTTAATTTTCTATAAACAAAAATTGGTTTTTGTAATATTTTGAAGACGGGTTGGTTGAATATTTTGTAAATAATTTTCCCAGGTGAAAACTGCAGATTTTCTTATAATGACATACTAAACAGATGTTTAAAATATTTTTCGAAAATTTAAAAAAAAAAACACCTTTTAAAAAAATTAGTCTAACGATTTTCAATATTTTTCTTCCTCGATAGACATTTTGTTTTCAAATTTTATTGCATACTTAGTTTTTCTGAGAAAACTCTTAAACTAATTAAAAAAATTTAAAAAAAAATAAAAAAAAAAATATTTTTTTTATTTTACATTTACATTTATTTATTTATTTCACATACATACATATAACCAATTATCCAGCATAAGAACAAGTTCGTGCGACTTAGTCGCGCATTTTATTTAAATTTTGTTCGACAATATGACCGCAACATTTACTTTTGTTGGTAGGTTTTTTATAATTCGGGAGCACTTAAGGGGTTTTAAGGTGCCCATAATATGCCACAGAAAGAGAGATTTTTGGAAGGAATACCCCGTTCGTTGTGGGAGTAAATTGGTCTTGAAACTTCGAATACATTCGTGTTGTAAGGCTGAAGAAGAAATTCCTCTACTTGACTGTAGGACCGAAATTGGCATCGAGCATCTAGGGTGAATAAATGAGGGTTTCCTGAAGCGCCGCGCCAGTATATCTGTTGAATTGTTTAAGGGAATGAATAGAGTGGGTGATTTCACTAGAGCGCTGAGCCGCTGACCATAGGTATGTAATGGTATAATCTATCATTTTATTAAATATAATTTTACTATCAATCTATTGAAAATGAATTTTATTTTTAATTTTTTTGACTTTCATGGAATTGTTCTGTATTATAACACCCGTAACATATTTTTTCTGTATATTAAACATTTTTTGATTTTTTTTTTTAAACTTCCGCGGGAATTTTTGCACAAAAAACAGTTGACTGTTGACTGATAGGATTGTTTTTGTTTTTACTTTCTTGAGAACTGATTAAGCAATTCCATCCAAACAAAAAAGTACACATCTATGAATATTTCTACTTTAAAATATTTAAAACGCTTTTTTATGTTTTTATTTTGTTTAAATTAATAATTTGAAAATGGCTCGGTGTTTTTTTTTTAAGTTTGCGCTTCCACCAGGAACTTTACAGAGCCACATCTCTTTCCCTATGTTCTATATAGATAGTACACCTTAGATCTGCTGATATGCTGATATGTTACCTTCCATCCTACTATTTTCCACTTCTTCAAATTCCAATTGAGATGAGTTTATAAGAAACCCAGGTGGTTTTTTAAAGTTTTTGTTTATTTTAATAATACGCTTTTCAACTTTATTGAAACCAGGCTATTTGGCCTGAAGTCTTACTGTAAGGTAGGTAGTGAAAAAAGTTTTTAACATCCTCGATAATATCACAGATAATAGTGGTCAGGTAACTAGAGAAACTATAGTATCTGTGATAGTATGGTGGTCAGTATACCCGCCTGACACGCACTGGGCGACCGGGGCTTAATTCCTTTTTTCATAATTTCAATGAACATTGGCACACTTCGTCAATAAAATATTGTCACACCTGATTTTTTTTACATTCTGTTTTCTCCAAAATTAAGATATTATATGGCAATCTACAAATAACAACACGCTTGCAGCAGCCAAAAACGAGTCCATTCAATCAGATTTGATTTCGAATCCAATGTGAAGATAGAATGTAACCAAAAAAACCAAATCCATCAGAAACCACATACCAAACAACAACAATAAATAAAATCTAAAAGAAGTCTGGATAAACGCATCTATAATCCGAATCAATGTTTGACTTTAGAGCTGCAGAAACAAGACCACTCAATGGTGTCGGTTAACATGTGTATTGAAGTGGAACATAGCTCCGTTTGGCCACCCGTCGAAGTCTGACAATTGAAATTAATTGAATTTAAGACAAAGATGGTGTTACGACTTACGAAAGCAAATAAACAAGAATTCTTATTTAAAGCTTTATGAATCATTATTCATGGTTCAAGCCCACTTCGTGACATAGCTCTTCAGACGTTGGTTCGATTGTCTTGACCAAAAAAAGAATTGCTTAAAGCGTCGATCGTCAAGGTCGATCACGAGATCTTACAATAATAAAACAGAATCTTAAAGATTCGGTATAAAGGAATCTTGTATGTTACACCCTAGAAACACACCTTAGGAAGTAACTTCGGCTGGTCTGGTATACTGATTGATCGATTTGCTTTACCGAAATAGAACGACTTCAGTCTTCAAGGTTATTTGATTGTCAGTGTCTGCTGTCTGTGAAAAAATATGATTAATGAAACAATCTTCATCAAAGTCAGACAGACTTCATGTTGGAATACATATTATGCACCTCGCTCGTGCTGCTTATGGAAGCACAAGCTTTTAATATTTGCCCTTTTCAAGGCAGATGCAATAATTCAAAATGTTTTTAAGCACTCCTCTACCTAATAAAGAATGCGATTAATTTATAAAAATAGCTATAAAAATCGAGACCATATTTAGAATTACTTCGTAACTGTTTATTCTTATTGTAGATAACGGTGAATGAAGTTCTTGTAAGTCAGAGTTTATGTTTTTGTTTCGTATTTCCGTGTGGTGTTAAAACTCAGTTTAAATCTTTAAATGGTCTTTAAGTTGATTAATTTGATTCAATGATCCCATGTTCGTTGTACGCTATGGTTAACTATCGATATATGTATATAGCTAGATCATTAGTGCTAACTGGTTAAAGACCCCCATGGCACTTTTACTAAGCAAAAACAACGTTGTTTCCCGTTAGCCTATCGTTCTATGCTTTAAACGGCAATAAATCAACGTTTTATGAGATACAGCTGAACAATTCACAATTAAGAAGTCGTTTGTTTGGCATTCGCGTGCTTAGTTTGCAAGAAAAATTCGACGATCATTTTAAATAAAGAATTCGGTGTCTGAGTATAAGAAAACCTTTCGTACTTCATATTATATGTAATTAGTTTAATTATAGGATTTCTTAAATATTTTTTTGTTGGCATCATCGCCTTAGGTTTGACATCCAGAACCTAGGATAAAAGATGCATTTTGCAAATTCCTAATGTGTGTGTGGGCAGGGGTGTATTGGACCGTGGTTGCAAAACCCTTTTCCCTAATTCGCCCACCTCACCTAGTATACCTATCCTAAAAACATCTTACAAATGATAAGTAATTAATGTTATGCCAGCGCTAGCTTTTTGAGTTAGAACAAAAACCAGGTCAAAGAAACTCATTAAAGAATATAACACTCGGTTTGGGCAAGGCGCCCAGTTTGCATCAAACTCTATGGAAACACAAGATACAGTTTCAACAGCCGATTCTAGGTTTAAATAAATTCTAATAAAAAAAAACACACTCTATCTAGGTCTCCAACCTATAGCACTGATGAAGCACACTTAAGCTAATGATACACAGCGTTGCGCTTTTGTCCAGATGTGCATTATGCCAGAGAATAGAGATCAGTATGATCTTGCTTTGGATGCAAAAAACTAGGTGATCTTAAGAGTGAACTTCGGTGCACATTTTGTCGGTCAAGACTCAAGATTAAAAAAAGACAACACGAACAAAGAGTTCTATCATCGACCGTTATAATGTCGACATCAATATCTATTCTTCTTGGAATTATCTCGAACATAATTTATGCCATCATAACGGTAAAATTATAGAATTAAGATTCAATTCATTTTATGGAAATTTATATGGAAATGTTGAGAATCTTAAAGGAAATAAATAAAAGTGATGATAGGTAGCTGGGACAGATTTTTGTTTAACTAATGAGATGTGTTTTTTTTTAATATGAGGTCCATTGACATCACAGGAAATAAAAGTTCCACTAAAAGAGATAATGTTCTCAGGTGAACGTGTGAACAAATTAGAAAATTTAAATCACATTTGTGGATGGTTTGACGTGCGCCTAGGGAAAGTTGTGTTTGCGAAAACAGAAGTTTGTATCTTTTAAACGTTTTTATCTTAATTTACTTTCATTTTTCTTGTTGGTGTTTCTTTTTCCTAAACAATTTGTTGACCTTATTCTTAGGATAGAGATATAATGCCATTTTAAAACTTATCATAGAGTATTGCATGTTTCAAAAAGCAATTTATTATAAAGATTGAGAGAAATGTCGAGAATTCGCTTGTACTATTCATTCACAGAAAAAGTAATAGGTTTTTTCAGGAAATCCTTAGATGTAGTAAAACATTAAGGCTAATGGCACACGAGCTCCAAATACATGGTTGTCACACGAGCTGCATTTTGACCGCTTGACGTATTTTGATGATGACATAAAACAATCAAGCTGCATAAGACTCACCTTTGCAAAATTGAATGACGCGCTCCCATGACGCTCTACGGTTCGCGCGTCATGGAGGGAAGTCGCTGGTTAAAATAGTTCGAGCGACCATACCAACTCCATTTTGGTCGCGGGCGGTCGCGTGTACTGTTCCATTGCTTCTCTGTATTCTCATGGCGCACAAAACGCGCTCGTGTGACATTAGCCTAAAAGTGTCTTTTCATCATTATTTACAAATTAATAAGTCAATCATTTTACTGGATTTTCTTCAATGATATATGTAAATAAATGTCCTCTATATACTATATTACCAACTATTTCCACCGGTTTTTTTCGAAGCATGATATAATATATATTACCTTTGATTATCTGTTTGTCAGTCCTATTTCTACAAACGAGTTAAGATTAAGAGGAGCACACATTAACTATGAATTTCTAGTAGAGAGAGATACTAGGAGTGTAAATTGGGATCTGGTGTAGGTATAACCTTTCTTAATCGACTGATCTCCGTCTCCTATGTTTAGACGTGAACAAGTACAACAAGTGTATATAAGCAGTAGAGACGTTTTTTCTTATTCATTCAGTCCAATCCTGCAATGCAGTTGAAATTTACGGAGTGTATTCTGTGTATAAAGGACATAGTACCGGTGATGTTACCTTATATTACACACGCTTTCATCACTATACTAATGAGTAACGATAACGACTGATATTTGGAAACAATTTTTATTTTTTCGTTTCTTCCCCCAAAGTGTTTGAAAGAGTTCTTTAAGCAAATAGCAGCTCATTTACAGTCTGGCTTTCTTGAAAAGCATAGCTATATCTCCGCTGTTATTGACATTGACAAGCCCCCAAACGATGATTATGTCACACTTCTTTTGGTTCTCGATTTTTCTAAGGCTTTCGAAACTTTTAATCAATCCATACTTTTTTATTAACCTTTGAGCTTGTAATCTTGTATAAATGTAAATGTAAATAAAGGAGTCCCGCAAGGATCTATAATTGGTCCCCTGTTTTTCTCCCTCTAGATATATGAAATTTTCACAATTATTTCATCCTCTAATTTACAAAAACATTATGCTGACGATGTTCAATTTTGTAAAAACTATTCTCTTGGATTATTTGAAAATTGCGCTAATACACTCAATACAATAGTAATCTAGAAAAACTGTTTTTAAAGCCAGAAAAGTCCAAGCAAAAAAAGTAATAGCTGATGCACTTTTTGCACTTTGTTAAAGAAAATCTTCAGGTCTTTCACCAAAATTCTTGGTAAGGACCGGCGGCTAATGCCTATTTTGTGCCTTCGGCTGGGGCGATATTCCAGGGTCCTTTTCCACATTTTCGGCAACAGCAGCTTTATTCTTAGCAGAGTGGCTAACCCCGCAGTCCGCAGAGTTTATCCAGTTTGTCCTAGACAGCCGGCAAATCTGTGACGGAATTCACGTTGCGCCAACCACAGACAAATTATTACATTATTCCGTGTTTTTAAGGAGCAAAACTTTCCATACCTTATTGCAGTGGATTCTACATCTGTTAACTTCGCATTTTTCAAAACATTGTTCACATTTTCCGGCATTTACTTAAGTTATAGCGTCTCCCAATAGGTTGATTATTTTTTTTATTTTTACCCCACTTGTCTTATCATTTGCAGATGTAATTTTTCTGGTCTCTATGATCTTTAATGTCATCAGCGAATATAAGTATCTTGAATAGCAATATCGAGATGAATATAGATACATTGAAAATGAGGACAATAAACAGAAAAGAACCTCTGCCCTGAGTTACACCATACGAAGCATTAAACGCATTTTTGTAGAAGCCCATATGCCCTAAGCTTAAACTAAATAATGTTGAATTTTCTAGAGCGTTTGAATATTTGAATCATATAATTTGAATTTTTGGAAGAATGGAAAAAGGTTTGAAACCGTTGATCTTTTTTCCATAAACCCATTCTGTTGTTAACATCATGTATTATAATATTTGAAATGAGAGACAACCTTTCTCAAACAGCTTTTTCGAGGATCTTTGGAATACAAGAAAATTTAGTATTGGCATTGCAGTATGTGTTGTAAGTATAAGAAATTGATTTTTTTTTCCTAAAGTCGTGTTTTTAATTCAGCAACTGCGTCATAAATAGTCTGATATATTGTCAATATCATCACTACCTAAGTTTGCAGGGGATGATCAACTGAAAGTTGCCTTTCCAGAAGACCAGAAGTAAAAAGTATTAGATAGAAATGAACAGTCCTGTGGGTTAAAATTTTGAAAATGATGACTACTTATGTAAGTCAAAAAAATATTCTGAGCTGGGTAATGATCATGTATATTTGATGGATCAATCTTCGGAAGAAAACCCATTCAATATGAAGTAGATTGAGGTCAGCTTCAAAAAAAAAAAATATTTCTGTTTGATCAAGAAATATCAAAAACGTAATCAAAAATTACAGAATTCTCGGCATAGACCGAAGCGACAGTGAACTTTTATGAGGAATATGCGAGTTAAGCAACTAAACTACCTTACGTTATATGAATAATTTTCAAAATATATATATTTCAATTGACAGACTCAAATGGAAACTGCTGAAGATAAAAATGCATGTATTAGCCAATATTGCTCTAATTTGATGTATCGTGGGCAGTGGGCACAACCTAAACCATTTCAAGAATATTGTAAAACTTATACCCACGAATTATGGAAATTTCAGTAGTGGCTAAAAATTATCTGACTTCATCTCAAAAATAAAATAATGAACCAATTTAAATGTGACAAATCCACACATCATCGTAAATACTTAAATTTAATTTTATTAATAAAGTTTTCTGTCCGATTAAATTCAAATCTATTCAAATCACACTCTCAACTTGCATAAGCAAATTAATAAAAAAAAACTTGGTTAATTTATCTAAAGAAAGCGGCATTGTATCTTTGTGTATTTTGACCAGATTTTTCTAGCGGCATTTGTGTTTCTACGTAGACAAAGTCATAGATACTTTTAAAGAAAATTGTTTATGGTTATCAATGAAGTCATACAATTAATTTCAAAATTTTATCAAGAATTTATCAAACTTTCTTTAATTCTTTCAATAACATCCGAATAATTTCGTTTAATCGCCAAAATTATAGGGAAAGTTTAATTGATTTAATTAATCTGTTCGGTAGCTTGCATATTATGTACCTCCATTAAAATGAGTCTTCCAAGGGCTGTTGGCGGCTACAACAACTGACGTTAAGACAAACAAATTCCCACAATGAATTCTGCCTAGGCTTGACAGCAGCGCTTAACTTTGCTTAGCATTGTTTTCGTCTTCCAGCAACAAAACCATCTAAAACCTCCTTACTTGAAGTATCTACAAGTAGTGTGTGCGATGATAATTATCAATGCAACATAAGTTTGTTTACATTGCTTTGCGTGCGCCAAAGTGACATAAGCAGTGCACAACCTCACATTACATGAAAACATAAAAACTAATTAAGAAGAAAAACTTCCACATGATCGGACTGAATAATTTATTTAGTAAGATATTTTTATTTCACTTGTAGATATCTAATATTATAATCACAGGTCGCAGATACATTGCATTAGTGATTTCCCTAGATGCTAGCTATATACGCATGTAAAAATGTTTCTTCGAATTTTCACTCGAATAGGAAATGTAAAAGTGAAATTAGATTACATGATGCATTGCTAAGCGATGTTAACAGCGCTAAGTGCAAATTGTAGTATTGCTTACCAAATAGGTGCGAAAATGTCTTCTTTGGATTTCGGGGCATATATGGGACTGCAGTTGCCAGTATGTCACTAGTTCTTTAAATGGTCGCATAGGTGGAGTATTAGTTGACTTCGATAGATACTTTGGTTATTTTGTTTTGGATCTGGTTTTGATTAACTCCTTAGGGAAATGAAATTACAAATTACGATTGCATGACCAGATTGTGGGTAATTGAAGAATTATGATTAAGAATTGAAGGAGAACAACAGCTGTTTCAATTTTTAGTACTTTCGAGAATTATAGGCGCAGTTCGATTTAATGGATCAATATGAGATTTGAATTAAGCGTAACTAATTGCAATTTAACATACCGTTTGTATTTTAGAAACTTTTAATTAAAATGCAAATCCTATTCATATTATAAATATAAAAATTAAAATCAAAAACATTCAAAATCAACTATGTATATCTGCTACTTAATGATTTTGTGGCATTACTTACGAATACCTAAGAAAATAAAAAAAAAAACAAATTCCAATTCTCCCCGACGTGGAATTGAACCCCGGTCTCCCGCGTGACAGGCGGAGATACTGACCACTATACTATCGAGGATGTTGAGAATTTGGTTGGCACAATTTTAACAAAAAATGTAGGTAACAGAACTTTTAGCTTTTTACTTTATATATACACTGCATAGAAAATGTATATAACGGGTGATTTTTTAAGCTTGAGAACTTTTTTTTAAAAAAAAACGCATAAAATTTGCAAAATCTCATCGGTTCTTTATTTGAAACGTTAGATTGGTCCATGACATTTACTTTTTGAAGATAATTTCATTTAAATGTTGACCGCGGCTGCGTCTTAGGTGGTCCATTCGGAAAGTCCAATTTTTGGCAACTTTTTCGAGCATTTTGGCCGGAATAGCCCGAATTTCTTCGGAAATGTTGTCTTCCAAAGCTGGAATAGTTGCTGGCTTATTTCTGTAGACTTTAGACTTGACGTAGCCCCACAAAAAATAATCCAAAGGCGTCAAATCGCATGATCTTGGTGGCCAACTTACTGGTCCATTTCTTGAGATGAATTGTTCTCCGAAGTTTTCCCTCAAAATGGCCATAGAATCGCGAGCTGTGTGGCATGTAGCGCCATCTTGTTGAAACCACGTGTCAACCAAGTTCAGTTCTTCCATTTTTGGCAACAAAAAGTTTGTTAGCATCGAACGATAGCGATCGCCATTCACCGTAACGTTGCGTCCAACAGCATCTTTGAAAAAATACGGTCCAATGATTCCACCAGCGTACAAACCACACCAAATAGTGCATTTTTCGGGATGCATGGGCAGTTCTTGAACGGCTTCTGGTTGCTCTTCACTTTGGTAATAAAATTCAATGATTTGCAAGCGTTGCTCGTTAGTAAGTCTATTCATGATGAAATGTCAAAGCATACTGAGCATCTTTCTCTTTGACACCATGTCTGAAATCCCGCGTGATCTGTCAAATACTAATGCATGAAAATCCTAACCTCAAAAAAATCACCCGTTACAATGCTTTTTATAATATTGTTTCTAAAATCACATCCACGTTTTACGAGGTGTTCTGTTCTATAGCAGTATAGACCAATAGGCTTCCTTCGAAGATGCAGCAAATTTTTCACCTGTCTGATCTGGCTACAGTCTATAAAGCGTATATTCGGCCAAAACATGAGTATAATTCTCATAATTGGGATGATACTACCAAAACCCACTTGAGTCACAGTAAAGGAAGAAGACCGAGACCTAGGTGACGCATGCAAGTTGAAGAGGAACCCGACCAACTACGCGCAAAACTGAGGGCAGCTAGCTATGGAACGGAACGGCTGAAGAATATTGTTGAACGTGGTCTAGGTCCAGCATGAACTATAGTGCCTTACCAACTTCGATAAGGTGAGGAATACATCCTTCTTACCAACAGCTTAATGATCTTTATTATTATTATTAATTTGTTCTGCCAATATCAATTTTTTTAAAGCTAGAAATAAGAAACAACATTTCGTCGAAATCAGTCGTCCAATTTTTTCGGAAATTCTTTTCATAAATTTAATGTCTTAAAGATATTCGATTTTGACTACAAACCCTTTGGAATGGAGGTTTAGGCACGATTTTTTTTCAAGAATCTTGGCTTTCAATGTTATAAGAGCAAGTTCGTGCGATCCAGTCTTGTCGATTTTTTTTTTATTTTTACGTACCTAGACGATATTGTAAAATTTAAACAAAGTTCAAATTTTTTTCGGTAAGTCTAGACAAACTCACTTCTTATTCTTATTCAACAAAGCACATAATAGCGCCCACACTTCCGTGAGAATATGTAACTGAAGTAGTCCACTCAAAATTCAAAACGAGACAAACCTTGAAATTGAATAAGTCTTCTATTCTGTCGACCACATCTGAGTGGTCATATAAAAACGAAACCGACAAACATCTTAAGATCATGTAAAATCAACCAAGTCGAACGAACGTAAATGTCAATTTATGTAAGGGAAACAAGACAGAACTCATCCATTTATAGCCAAAGAACAACACAAATCAGAAATGTTGCAGTGCAGCAGAATAGCTACTACAACAACAAAATGAAAAGCAATTTAAAATGCGCTTCCTGCTTCGGCGCACATATCGCCAGCGAAGTCGACAAACTGAGACGGACAGGGCGTTCGGACATGCAGTAATCAAAGTAAATTAAATCTTGTGCGCTTGCTTCTTCCTTACCTCCTTGCCAGAGACTATGGTTTGGTTACTCTTAAAGTCTTCAGTTCTGTGCCGCAAGTCCGTCCGCACAATTGACAGGTTATGTCGTCGGCGGCGTATAGACTCTGGCTTCGTCGCCTTCCATGTCGGTGGGTATCTTTACCTTAAGAGTATGTTTTTTTGTTTATCTATTCTATTTTCCAGTTAGCAATCTGTATCTTTGTATCTTTAGGTATAGGTAGGTACTCTCGGTGGTGTTGGTTATTGTGGTTATAAATTTTCCCAGAATAATCAGCGATGCGAATATAAAATCGCCATTACATGTGGTGAAGTTCAAAAGTATAGAAAATCCATGGGCCGAATCCGACTAAGGAACGTCGTACTAGGTTTCCAGAACCCTATAAGTGTGCATAAATTGAGATATTTTCCATGAAGCAGACGCCAACTTGAGGTACATATACATTATACATACCTGTACTGTTTGAACAATCTTCCTTAGCCAGACAGATGGACACTAACATGGGGAATCTTGGCTAAAAAAGAATCGACTATGTCACTTGTTGGGTACTTTCCTATACATCAACACCATCTGCTCTAAATGACTTGTTTATAAGACACTAGAAATGGTTGACGTCTTGGAATCGTTACTCTGTCATAGATAATTAAATTGAAGCGAGTACATGTTCTCCGTCTCAATTTTCTATTACAATCTTTATAAATTATTCATTTTCACTAACTTGTTGGAATAAATAGATATATTAATACAATATGCATATTTAGAATAATTTTAAGAATTCAACGTAAAATTGGTAGCTGAGAGAAACCACAGACGAATTTTTTAAAGATCATTTGAATTATATCTACTAGATTGGATGCTTTTTGTCAAAAGTTATATGATTTATCGCGGAACAGACAATGAAAGAATTTTAATCTATACTTTCAATTTTTGATGTTTTGGGTCGTTAAAAATGTAAATTGGGATTCAAATTCTATAGTAATTGTTTGATTTGGACCCATTTAAGGTTAACGACACAAAGTCAGAAGACTCAATATATGTAGGTATTTATAAAATCTCATAAATATTCATATTCAAACAGCATAGCATAATTTTTGTAAGAGGCTTTGATATTAATTTATTTGCTTTCATTTTTATCATCGAAAAATGTAGTCATTTTATTTTTTTATTTTTTATTTTTATTTTTTATTTTCTCGAAAATGTTAACCGTCGGTTTTTAAAGAATAAGATTCAAAATAATTTTTCCAAATATTTAAAGAAAAAAGTAAGCCGTTTTTAAATTACTTTTGACAAAACATTAGGTAATTGAAAACTTTCTCCACTACATCTGAATCTGGATCTGGAGACGATCACCCAGAACCTGGTTTCGAATGGCCTAATCAAATACATAGATTATTTTTTTTATCCGCACCACACGAATGTGCATCCCCAATACGGGTCTTCTCTCTTTTCGATTAATAAGCTTTTAAAACCACTGTTCATTGACACCGGCTCCATTCTCTTCCTCACTTATTTTCACATCGCTCAGCCTTTGTCTATCATTTATAAGTATTTTAATACAGCCTTGCGGGTCGCTCGCACTTGTTCTCATGAGCGTAATCACATTGGAAAGCAAGATTTTTGACCGAAACAAGTAACATTTGCGTTAAAAATAACACGTCACATCACAATACTTCACCGTTTTTAGTAAAAATGGAGTACGCCATCACGTCTTACGTAATTAATGAATTTATGAAAAATATATTTCGAAAATTGTATTAAGACCGGTTTTGAAAAATCCTGTTTTTTATTTACAGTTTTTTGAAAAAAAAAACATTTTCTTTGAGATTTTGGTATGTATTTCTTAGAGTTTATTAATAAACATAAACCTGATTTTAAAATTTTAAATATTTTATTGATTAGTTTTACAAATATTGAATCTTCAAAAAAAAATAATTAAAAATTTGTTATATGTAAATAGAAAAACTAATTATTCAAAATGTTGATATGCAAAATTAATTTGGCTACTTTGGTATTTGAAACATAAAATTTGACTGAAGGTCATTTACCGGGAAAGTCAAAAATTATATATATATAAAACTTTATAATAAAGGTACCGTTAAAAAACTTTTTCCGGTAAATTTTGTTTTAATAATAGCCAATACATACAAAAAATCTCAAAAAATATTCATCAAAATCGTTAGAGTTTTTTTCGACAAAAATAAGCTTTTCCTTAACGTTTATATAGAGCATGTACCGTTATTTTTAGCCCTAAAAATTAAATATCAATGTCCCCTCTGAAGATTGCAGTTCGTTATACATACAGTCGGACAGACAGACAAACATTTTTTCTCACTAACTTTTTTACGCCCGTTTCTTCTCATGAGTACTAAGCTAGCCTAGTACCCGGTCTAGCTAAACTAGGTTCTAGCTCTAGTACCAAGTCCTAAAGAAAAGATAATACCTGAGCATTTCTTCACATCCCTGGTACCGGTCCTAAATTTACAGAGCGGTACTAGGAACTAATAAGTCTAAATGTGGTCTAATTTAATTTTTACTTGCGATTATAGGGACTATAAGGCAAGTTATGCATTCGTAAAAAAAAAAAAAAAAAATTCTAACAATCAAACATGATATTACGATGATAGAGAAGTCAAAAAAAGTGGGTCCGGAAATTCCGTCCGTCTGTCTGTCTGTCTGTCTGTCTGTCTGTCTGTCTGTCTGTCCGTATCGATATCTACAGCCTAAACGGTTGGGCCGATTTGATTCAAACTTGGTATATAGTATTTTTAGAGTGCTCTACCCGACAGTTTTTGGAATTGGCATTCTAGCTCCAAAACTAACGGTACCTGCCATATAACTTTTATTAAAAAACTTATTTTTCTCGAAAACGGCTCCTACGATTTTGATTAAACTTTCAGAATGATGTTTTCTGTGCAAAATCTATCTTTTAATTTTAATGGATTTTTCAGAAAAAGTTTTATAACGGTACCTCCCATATGACCGGTTTTTTAAAATCAGACTTTCTCGTTAACTAATTGACGAATTTTGATGAAATTTTCAAAATATGTAGTGTTTTATGATTTAAATAATCAAAATTTTCAAAAACATTTTTTTTTAAATTTTAATAATTTTTTTAAAAAAATATTTTGTTTTTTGAATATTTTGAAAACGGATCTATAGATTTTTTTTTAAATTTTTCTCCTAGTATAAACTATAGATTTCTTAAAATTGACATACTAAAAAAAATTTTAAAATATGTTTTCGAAAAGTTTTTCAAAAAAAACATTTTTTTGAAAAAACTGGTCGAACGATTTTGAAATGAAAAATTCATAAAATAGAAAACAGCAAAAGAAATAAGATGGCTTACAACATTTTTTCCAAAAAACGTTATGAGTAGTGTTTTTTTGAATTCATAAATTTTTTTCCCCAACATTTTATTTCATATTGCTCGGCTAAGCCCTAGCCAAGCCATTAGTCAAATAAAAGAAAGTGACAACCTACATTACATACATACTTACGTATTTTAAAGTATTTTTCATCATCATAAAAGCACAGAATAAATAAGGAAGCCTTTGATTAACACACAAAAACAACTAACAAATAAAAAAAACAATTCGATTACTACTGAATGCAAAAATTTCAATCGAGAAAACAAAAGTTTACACCTTCCTATAAATAAACAAAACCACTGTGTTAACTTTTAATATTGTCTCTTTACCTACTGGCTTAACAGTAGTTGGAACACGTATCTTAATTTTAGTACCTACCTTCCTTCCAACCTTATTATAGGTACCTAAATCCTTTATAAATTCCATTGGTCCCATATTGGGACGTATAAAGGTCCCTTTACCTAGCATTATTGCCATACTGCTGATTCCGACGAATCTTTATGCCAGTTGTTCAAATTTTTCCATACCAAAATGAAAATTTAACTGAAAAAAGTCCTTTGTATCTTTCTATTAGCAAATTATATTATAAACAGTAAGCAGCAAGTGGAAAGATAATACTACACTAAAAAACTGCAAAAGCTAACAATCCTATATATTTATGTGTTTATCCCTTTGTCGTGACGCATGTTCGTTCGAGCTTCACCCCAAAACGATTCTAAGGAAGTTGCACGTCATACAAAAAATATTAAAATAAAATCTTTGTCAAAAAGACGCCTGCACTTAAAAAGGATAAGCACATAAGAGCAAGTACGTGCGACCCAGTCGTGCCTTTTATTTACTCTGATTTGGAATTTATAATAAATTGTGTTGTGTTTTAGTGAAAAAATTACGCGATTTTTCTTATTTTGACGTATTTTCCTTGAAAAGGAAGTGGTTACGGAGACTAATATTGTGCGAATTATATATTTATAAACGATGTTTTTTATAGAAATGAATGAAAGTGCAGAATAAATATATAAATAAAATATATACAATAGTGTGTTTTGGTGATTGAAGATTTTTATACTCGCTTTCCACCTGGTGCATCTCATGCAAGAAATTCACAATTTCAGGCCTTAACCTTTATACCCGTTTCCAGTGAAGCTTTTTTCTATCTTATTTGTGCGTCTACTGTACTGACTCTTGGTCTAATGTAGATTCTCAGGATCAATCCCCTTGCATTATTGTAAATGTATTTTTGCAACTGGCCTGATTGGATTTTGGCGGCCTGCGGTGGTCAAGTTGTTAAGGTAACATCTGTAAAATCTGTTGTTTATTATTCAGTTACTGATAACAAATTCCCATCGCAAGTTACACGATTGAACAACATTTCCAAAATGATAAAACCTTATCATCATATTAAACAATACGGGCATTTTTCCCATTTTACACTTGACGTGGTGGCCCTTCACTGTCGACTTTTCAACGTTCGGTGACCAAATTTGAAATGGCTGGTTCGGTAATCAATCAAGGAAGATCGACCGAAAACATCGCCGCGATCCGTGAATAATACAGCAGAGTCCGAGGCAGTCGATTTCTTGCCGTGCACATTAACCTTGCCATTATCAGAATTAAATTAGGGGAATGTAGTGTCGGTACTTAAACTTACACTCGGTCAAGATCCAACTGAATCAGAAGCTCAAAGTTCATGACCATAACCCTTTTTTGAAAATGACTTTGGTGATGCGGTCTCAATGCTACACAACGATGACAACTATTTGTGTATTGCAAAAATAATGGGCACATGGACCAAGAAGGCATGTGATTCCACCATGATGGCACTTAGTGCATCACAGCGGATGCCATGATTGATAGACGTCAATGTCGCATAGTTAAAAATGAGAATAATTATCCGTGGCGTGCTTAAAAACAAATTGCCAATTTTCAGGGTTTATATTCCCAGGACAATTATTTTGTCTAATTGCAGGCCTATTTAAAACCCGTAACCCAACATTTTCAATTTATAATCTATGTATCTTAAATTTTTTGTTAAGGAAACTTAATTTTTTTTGTCAACTTATAATTTTTTTAACATATGTACAACAGATTGTTGAGGTGTTCCATAGCGAAATTCCCGCTTAAATTATGTTGATGATGTTGGAAGTCGTGAGAAATGCCAAATTCACAGGATAATGGCTTAGTACGTGTATGAAAAAATGAGTTGATACCGATTTGAGTTCTAAATTTAGGTCCTAGCGTTAGAACTCCGTGAAGAAATCGGCGTTAGACTTCTCTAAGATCGTCTTGTCAAGTTTGATTGTTTTTGTTATCTCAATTTTTTTTTTGTATATTCACGAATTCCTAACTTGCCTTATGGTACCTATAATCGATAGTAAGAAGGAAAAATTCAACGATATTGTTCGATAGTTTTTCGTCCACACTTCAAGGTAGGAACCGGGTTCAAGTGAAGCTGGCAAAAAAGCACATTCCCATACCGGGAATCGAACCCGGGCCTTCTGGGTGAAAGCCAGATATCCTAGCCACTAGACCATATGGGATGCTGACCAAATTAAACCGTTAGTTCAGCATGTGATATTTGCAATAATTAAGACATTTTAAGACAATGAAATACGAACTATGTACGCTTATTCATCATAGATTTTCAATAATTAAATTATCCTTGAATTCCCGCAAGACCGATACAAAGAAATTTAGATATTGGATTCCTTCGACACGGAAAAGCAAGGCCCATACACCTTACACCTTTGAAACACAGTAAAAAGTGCAGGCAAAGTTGTTGAGGTTATGGGAGATCATTGACGTACTACCACCTTGAAAAAACCAAGATGGTAAAAGTCCACAGAATTGTAGGCCGTCGTGTCGGTCGCGGCGGCCGGAAAAATCTGTAAACCTTACCTGGCTTATTGGCGAACCCCACAGGGAAAGCTTGTTTTAACAAACAAGATACGAACGTAAAATCTTGGATCTTGGAACAAAATGTTTAAACTAAAATAATAATTCTGATATCTTTATTAATATCTCGAATTAATGTAAGCCCTAAAATTACGAATTTATCTAAACACGCAGACTTACATCGAAGCAATATAATTAAAATTAGAAAAAATATTCTTTTCTTATTTTCAAAAGTTATTATTATTATACTGCAAAATAAAATAATGGTATACATGTAAGAAGTCTATTTTCCGCTTCTTCGTTCTTCAAAGCCTCAACTGATAATCGTTGTAATGATCTGAATTAAACTGACAGGCTTCCTAATGCGTTAGCAAATTCACATGTTCCTGACATAGCTTATTAATCACGCACCTTTCAAATGAAAGTGCATTAATCTAGATCCGATAAGTGAAATTTGAAAAAAAAAAGTTTTCAATAGTGAACATAGAAATTTATTCTATAAGACAGGTGAACAGCCGGAAACATGCAGACATTATGTATATATGTAGATTAAACAGTGACCACTGATCTAAAAGATACATGAGGTGCCAGCAAAAAACAACTTTAACTCAAGGAATCGATGTCGATTGAGTTTTGACTATGATTCGAAATTTCACTCGAATGTATCTGAAAACGGAATGAAATCGATCTTTTAGTTTCTAGTGGATTCTACAATTAAGGTCAATTTGTAAAAACGTTAAATTGATGATGTAGAAGTTTTTTAATTATGATTAAGCATTTCGATCAATCAAAAAATTCGAAATTGGACAGAAATGGGGATATACAAAAAATAAAAACAAAACTTTAAACAGAAGTCAAAGAAAAATATACTAAACCTAAGAGACCCGATTTTGATAATAGAATAGGGATAGTTCTTAAACTAACTTAATCGGGGGGAAGATTTGCAGTTTTAAGATGTTTCGGAAGTGTTAATCCCTACACCACCGATGCATCTTGTAGATGTAGAGCATGATAGAATAACTTTTATACATAGTTATGTTTCATCATTCATTTTCACAATATTCTTTAAAATTATGGTTTAATTCAAAATTAATAATCTATTTTGTTATTGACAATTACAAGCTTTAGTATTGGATATGGAATACATATGAGCAAAAGAACTTTATGTACTTTGAAGGCTTTGAAATGTCTTCTATCAGATACACATTTCGAAAATTAGTAATCATTCTATTTATAAATAAATGTTTATATTTTCTTAATTTAAAATTTAATGCTGTGGCGATAGATTTCGTATTTTTTATTAAATTTTTAATATCTCATATGGTCTAGTGGCTAGGATATCTGGCTTTCACCCAGAAGAGCCGGGTTCGATAGATTCCCGGTATAGGAATTTTTTTTTTGGCTAAGGTGCCAAGAGAAAGATGATGTGTAGAAAGATGTTAAGATGAATAATTTTTAAAATTATATTTTTAGAAATGGTCGTTCGATTTCTCTCTTTCTGTAACAAATTTGAGGTGGGTTTAAAAGTGAGATAAAAAAACACTTTATTAGAGAAATTCTTTGAGCGGGATGACACCTCTTGAATGCACACTCATTTTAACGTTGAAAATTCCCTAAAATTTGGCCATTTAGCCGAAGTCATCGATCTCTCAAATTGTTCTCGAATCAGCATAATTATATAAAGTTATTTATTATGTTCATTTTAATTCCGTTTAATAGGACGTTGTTGGTATAATATTTTGTGTACTAGTATTTTATGTAACAGTTCCTTAGACCTTCGAGCATTAAGCACTAAACTAAAGTTGATTTTTACCTTCTTATCACCACAATTTCGTTGAATCTGGTCGAATTCACGCTGCAGAAGAATTCCGATGACTTCGATTGTTAGTTCTTCTGTAAGTGATTAAATCGTCCGGATACGTAATTGAGTATAAGACTACCTACATATATGAAATCATTGTTGTAAAAGCTGAAGAGATTCGGCGAGTTCATCGCTTCCTGTTGCCGAACAATTTAATTATTGCCTTAATATAAGGACCTTCTAAACAGACGGTGCTGAGAGACTTCTTTTGTTTTGTTGATTATTGGCATTATTCCAACCTTTAACTGGTGTCTTTCGCACCAGTTGTACAGATCCTTATGGAGAACATTTTCGAATATCTTACTGATAATTGGAAGAAAACTGAGAATTCCGCGGATTGGAACTATATTCTAAGGGTGATGTCGTAGTATAATGCTGGGTATACCATCGACTTCGTCTTTTTCTTTGCTGATTCGTAGACGATTTGGAGTTAAACTTTCGAAATGAGCAGAGAATCTGGGGTGCCAGCACGTAACTTGATATAATCGAGTTCAACTAGAGGTTCAATCGATTGTCCTTGATTGTATCGTCCGACTCGGCAGCACACAAACTTCAAACAAATATGAAATCCAAACAAAAAAATTCGATTGATAAAAAACAGACAGACGTTTTGACTGGACATCACATATTTAATTCCTTTATCTCTGCCAAATCATGTTAATATAGTAAATCAATATATTAAAAACTTTGTCGAGAAAATGGTTGAAAACCCAACGGACACATCCTTTATTTCTGTATAAAATACTCGGACCAATCTTTGTTAAATGTGGCTCTCTTATATAATTATCTTTACTAAGTCTTCGTTTAATTCCATCAAAAAACGAATGCTTGTTTTCAAACTATGTAAAGAAAATGAAATAAAAGGCACGACTGGGTCGCACGTACTTGATCATATAATCCTTTTTTTGAAAAAAGGTTTTTATGAATTTTTCATTTCAAAATTGGTTCGACCAGTTTTCTAAAAAACATGTTTTCTTTTTTTAACTTTTCGAAAACATATTTTAAAATTTGTTATGTATGTCAATTTGAACAAATCTATATAGTCTGGGAGCCAGCGACAGATTTCCATCACCAAGTTCCTCTCAAACGATAATTGGTGAATAGCATCAGGGAATAGTATTATAAAACCTCGTGAACGTCAGCTGCGGTTCCGTTGGTGTGATGGTTCGTGGTAACCTCCCTTGCACGAAGAATATAATTTTTTTTTAGTCATTTCCTCACGACTAAAAATGTGTTAAACCATAGCTTATCCATCATCTTGAAGAAAAAAAAAGTCAGCTTGAACTTGCAAACAAAAATTTACTTTCAGTGATTTCCTCTCAGCTACAATTTAGACTGATGGTAGCTTATACGCAACTATAAATGAATATACAAGTCAGCTGGCTGTATCTTGGTGGAAAGACCGTCAGTTGATACTTTTAATGTTATAACGCTCTGGACTGCTCATCCCACCCACGGAACTACAGCTGACGTTCACGTAGTCTTATAATACTATTCCCTGATGCGTTTCACCAATTGCCGCTTGAGAGGAAATGATTGATCAAATTTTCACCTGGTTCCCGGACTAATAGTTTATACTAGGAAAAAATTAAAAAAAAAAAATCTATGGATTCATTTAAAAAAAAACAAAAAAAAGTTTTTTTTAAATATTATTAAAAATTAAAATATTAAATTAATTTTTTCTTTATTTGAATAGGAAATATTATTTGAATCATAAAACAGTACTTATTTTGAAGATTTCATCAAAATCCGTCAAATAATTAAGGAGAAAGTCTGATTTAAAAAAAACCGGTCACATGAATTGTACCGTTATAAGGCTTTTTCTGAAAAATCCATAGACTATCTAACAAAACACCATTCAGAAAGTTTTATCAAAATCGTTTGAACTGTTTTCGAAAAAAATAAGTTATATGGCAGGTATACATATATACCAAGTTTGAAGCAAATAGGCCCAACCGCTAAGGCTTTATGAATCGATACGGACAGACAAACAGACAGTCAAAATTGCTCGACTTACTTTTTTTCGACATCTCTATCATCGTAATTTCATGTTTGATTGTTATCTAATTTTTTTTTACGAATGAAAACTTTTGTAATGGTGACGTAAATTTTATTTAATTTTTAAGGACTAAGGGTGGCAAAGTTAATACGAACTTTCAAAAATAATTAGAAACTGCTTATCATTCATCTGCTACGTCTAAAGCAGACTTTCTGTTTTGTGTTTCGATATGTATAACCTTAACCCTATAACAGTTCTGACTTACAATAACAGAACACTACGTTGTCAAAATCAATCCTTTATTAACAATCTATGTATATGTCAAATAAATGCAGTACCTATTTTTTTTAAGGACATGACTCGCTGGCTCTACCTTAGATTGATTACATATCTGACAGTCTACATTAACCCTACACCTGTTCCATTTGAATTAATTCATAATCCTTATGAAAGATCCTGCCTAATGTCAGGTCTGATCCACCTTGAATAGCATACTAATTGCTTATACCGCACACATCCTATTCAAGAGTCAGTCACTCATATTGGCAACCAAACTCCCAGGAGGTAACCTCAATCTGCATGTGGAATTCCCTCTTCCATATTTTTTATGCTGAACATAGTTCCCGGCTCATAAATCATGTATGCGTAGAAACATATATACAGCAATAACCAATTTGCAGGCAAAGTTACCATTCAACGAGATGTCAGTCGGTTTGACATGCCTGTGGGAGCGATATGACATATTTTCCATAGTTGACAATTGCCTCTTAAAATAAAAAAAATATTTGTGGCTTCACAGTCATTCACCATAGAAGAACTCCTCATATGGAAACCAAATGTTTAGGTAGACTCGTACCACTGATTGTGGGAGGACTTGCCGGAATTATCATTTCACTTTGCTCTCAAAATGTAACACAAAGACAATTGGCCATTTCGGAGCTCGTTAGTCATATTATTCTTTGAGGTTATGGCGACTGATGTTCCGCGATATGGGACGCTTTTGATCTTCATTAGATAAACTCTTCTCGTCTTAAGACTCTGACGTTGCTGTCTAATTAACAATTAGCCTTTGTAGGTATTATCCCTTTGAGCTGTGATACAGCTTTGTATGAGTCTGTATAATAGTTGTCGGTATACTTCAGGCAAAAGATAATGATCTTGTGAAAATGAGATTTTAATGGTGACGGTGAGCTGCCAGATCGGTGGCACTAGATGACTTAGATTACCAGGAAATTACATCTTGTGTGGAGCTGTTAAGTTCTTTTTTATTGCCCAGACACTATGTAGGGGAGTTTAAGTTTCTTTTGTTAGGTCTTTACATCATGAGAAAGTTCTGGATGGACGTGAAAGAAATGTGCAGAAATGCATCGTGGGATAAGCTTTCATTTTCTTTAATGAAAAAAAGGTTAAGGAGAAAAATTATATCTATATTAGATTTAAAAAAATCCTTTAAGACAATGCCGATATGAGGCGCTATCTTGAGAAAAGTTGTAAGTTAATATTATAAAAGTTTATGAAAACAGGGAGGAGAACTTTTTAGTTACCTTTTATTTTATAAATCGTTTCAATGTGTATATCCTTGCAGAATAACACATCAGTCAAGTTTTTATAAAATTCTAAAATAAATCCCTTTAGTACTTATTTGCAAGAAGTTTTTCTCTTTTCGCACTAAACTTAGCTTACCTCCGCTCTGTAGCTTGAATTTTAGCAACACCAGGGATAAACATAAACATAAATGAATTCCTAATTGCAACACTGGTGCACTTGCGCAGCACATTCATCAAATTTATATTAAAATTCATGAGATGTCCCTCTTCCAGTAATTACCGCCCCACGATCTTGGGCAAAGGGAGGCAATTCAAATAAAATTCACAGAAAATTCTACACCGATCTTCCCTTTTATAATTCCTCCAGGTTACGTTCTGTGACTGCCTGTCCACCTGACTTGAGATCGACGCATGCCGACAACAACGCCACTCTTTTACACTCTGGTGTTGCTGCCACTGGGGCGTTTCTTCAGAATAAATTCTGAATAAAGTTATGAAATATTGCCCCTTTAAACGTTAGGCATTTGTTTATGAACCTTATGTATGTACGAACTGCTAAAAGGTATTGCTATACAGTTCGAATTAATATGCCTCATTTGTCATTTAACCATTAACGGTTATAATATGCGATTGAATGTCAACGGCATTCATTGAACTTGCACATGAAATTCTCATTGACTTCTATGACCTCCCACTGATTTAACTATTGGATGCATCTATCTTCAAGCTGTGAGTTTGTTGTTTGTCATAGTGAAAGTCTACATCCCAAAACTATGTTAACACGTATGTCATGTGCTGAACTGAGTGTTTAAGCCATAACACCTCCGCCATTTAGACAAATAAATAATTTATTATTCGCATTTATGGACAAATTTACGGAAAATCATATCCGACACTACAAAGATACGACCCACATTTTTATATGGCAAAACATTCGCTGGCGTTTGCTAGCCGCGCGCCATCTTCATGAATCTGGTCAAACTTGAATCGAGACATAGTGCTATGCTGTGCTGTCTGTGGCAGTGGTCATGCTAAGTGTTTGGAAATGAGCAACAGGCGTATCAATCAAGTTCAATGTGGAGAAAAGCTGTTTGTCATTTTGCCTATCGTTTTCATCTTTTTCTCTAGCCGTGCATGCACCATGAGTTGCTAATATTTATTTTTGGAAATTAAGATGCTGGACATTACTAACATAAGTTTTTTTTCTTACATTTTCAGTGATTTATCATCGTTCTACGCTGGCTACCAAATGGCACCCAGTATATGTCAGAACTCGCCTCTGTCCCCTGGTCCGACTGCCCAGATCCACCATCATCATCATCCCACATCGGCATCGTCGACATCTTCGTACAAAATGACAAATTCGGAGAATAGTTGGCCACAAAATTTTACAAACAAAGTGAGTTTTGCCTTATATTTTGAATAAGATTGTGATACAATATATGACAAAAAGGAATCGAACCCGGGCCTTCTGGGTAAGAGCCAGATATCCTAACCACTAGACTTAACTTTACTTTTAAATGATTTTTATTTTACTTTTACTTATATCTACTTAAATGCTAGACAAAAATCTTAAAACTAGCTAAAACTATCATCTTAATTAACTTACTGGCCCTATGCGGGCGCTCTAAATTAATCTTTATCTTAATTTAATTGCCTTTAAGCCTAAAAATAACTTAAAATTATCTTATCTATATTGGGGTTTTATTTTTTACCCAGAAAAATTTAAAACCTAGGTCATCATTATCATTTTTTAATCTATCTTAAACTACTTAAAAACTAACTTAATATAAACTAAAAATAAGCTTAAACTTACTTAAAATAAACCTTAAATACTTAAAATTACAACAGCCGCAGCAGCCTTTTTTATTTTAACATTTTTTTGTTGGATTTTCGTTTTTTTTTTTTTTTTTTTTTTTTTGTGCCGCCGCAACTGCCCTATTTAACTTAGATACTAAAGATATATGTAAGTCGGCCATAGGCGATATTTCGTCTATGTCGACTAAAAATGGTCGGGTTTTAGCTAAGCCACCAAAATTGGTGGACCTGATCTAGGGCTTCCTTCCGATCCCGGTCGGGCACGGCCCTACTGAAACGGAGGCGCTCTGCTTCGCTCCCAGCGACTATGTCTCGGTCGTAGAGGAGCCGCCTATCGACTGTTCTGCGGCCGACATGGTAGATCAACGGAATCGCCGATCTATCCTGCATCAGCCCTCGACTATCAAGGTATAGGAAAGCCTCGGGCGGGATAAAACCACTCGAACGTGTGCTTTCAAAATATTCATCTTGGGGGTAGTAAGCCCCGAAGATTTGTCCATTAGTTGAGGTCATCGCCCTTGCAATGTGTCCGCGAATGAGCCTAATTAAAAAGTTATCTATCCTGTTTATATTGGCCCCGTTGTATAGGACCTCGTTGGAATAATAGTGTTTGTACTCCGACTCTGGTGTTCTAAAAAGACCGAGACAAGTGCGAAGGCACTGTCTCTCGAACACCCGAATCTTTTCCATTAGAGATGGTGCAACGTTGAACCACACAGGGCATCCGTAGGCAATCATCGGCCTGATAAGGGCCATGTAGCAAATCACTTTTACCCTGCTATCAAGGCGGCTGCTATAAAACAACCGTCTTGTCAGGGCAAAAGCTCCCCTAGCCCTGGCCAGAGCAGCCTCTACATGTCGATTGAAATATAGATACTGATCCAACCAGATGCCAAGGTACTTTACTACATTTTTACTCGCCAGTGGATGTCCATGTGGCCCAGCGATCACTAGCTTGCGCCAGTTCTTTCTCGTATCCCTAGAGGCCCCAGACAAAGGGGTTCTAAACAGGATAGTTTCACATTTCTGGAAGTTAATTTTCAGCTTCCAATCATTATAGTACTTTTGAATTTTATCGAAATCACGTTGCAAGAGAATTCTGATGACTTCAACTTTTGGACCTGTTCTGTACGCAACTAAATCATCGGCATACGCAATTGCATGAGGTAGGCTCCCAATGAGATCGCTGGTGTAAATACTAAAGAGAATCGGCGAGTTCACCGCTCCCTGTTGCAGACCGTTTTTAATATCAAACGTTGTGGTAGATGTTACATTGCCACTCTTGACAACAAACTTTCTACCATTAAGCATGTCGTAAAGCATATATAACAGTGGTTTACTTATGCCCCATCTGGTTAGCTTTAGATACAGACCTTCTAACCATACGGTGTCAAAAGCCTTCTCCAAATCAACCAGACAGGCACCCGTGCATTGATTTTTAGCATTGTTCCATTGGACAGCGATACTAACTTAGACGCGGCATGTGTCATGTCCCGCCTTAAAGCCGAACTGTGTGTCTGGAATTATATTTTTGTCCTCGGCCCACTTGGACAGAGCTCTATTGATAACCTTTTCGAATACCTTACTGATACTCGGAAGAAGACTTATCGACCGGAGATTTGCCGGATTGGAATTGTCCTTTCCCTTTTTGGGGAGAGGATGTACAACTGCTGTCTTCCAACTCACTGGATAATATGCATTATTCAGCGCGTTGTTGAACAGTGTTGTGTATATGTTTATTGCTACCTCAGGGAGATGTCGTAGTACAACATTGGGTATACCATCGACTCCTGCTGACTTCTTTTTCTTTAATGATGTGAAGATCATTTGTAGTTCGACCTTCGAGATGAGCAGGGAACTTGGCCCATTTCGCTCGGCGACGGTGGCATTTGCCAGATTGTCTTCATTGAATCCGGTAAAACCAAGATTCTCAGATCGCCATTGCGTGATGCTATTTCGAAGGTAGAAGTGATTCAGCAGAGCTCTGTTCTCCAGGCCGTGATTTTGATGAATGGACTCATTCACCTTATACACTTGCTGAAAAGCAGAACCCACTGTCTCAACCTTCTCCAATGGATCTTCGATCACAAAGAAGTCGTCGTCCAAGACGGCGTCCCCGGGAGTGTGACAAATTTGTCTGTTTTTGCTAAAGTTCCGGCAACATAATAACGTGTAGGTTTTGTATGGAAATGATGTTTGCTTGATTTCTAGAGCACAGTTGTGCATTATTATATATTTGTGGTTTCAGTGCTGAATTGGAAATTTATTTTCGAGAATTCGCATTATGGGTCAATATAAATTTTTGAAAGTTTTCAAAAATGCAGTATAGATTTATGTCATAAAAAAACATTTGTGGGCTGCATCGGATTAAGATCATTGCGACCAAAGAAGATAATTTTGTTAAAATCAATCATGCCAAAACTATAATAACCTTACCTTTCCACCTTTCCTTTCCTTTCACTTTCCTTTCCTTTCCTATCCTTTCTTTGCTTTCCTTTCATTTCCTTTCCTTTCCTTTCCTTTTCTTCCTTTCCTATCCTTTCCCTTTCTTTCCTTTCCCTTCCTTTCCCTTCCTTTCTTTTCCTTTCCTTTCCTTTCCTTTCATTTCCCTTCCTTTCCCATCCTTTCCTTTCCTTTCCTTTATTTTATGTAATTTTATTTGATTTATTTTATTCTATTTTACTTTATTCTATTCTGATTTATTTTAGTTTTATTTTATTTCATAAATTTAATTTAATTTGTTTTATTTAATTATCTTAGAAAAATCTCTATAAACTTGCGAATTTCTGGAAAATAAAATAAGAACAATCGACCAATGGGTCAAACTTCCCAAGTTAAAGTTTTGTAGCCTCATACCTCACGTAATCAAATAAAAACAAAAGTTCATTTTGAATGCTGAAAACTTAACTAAAATTTATTATTATTTTTTTTTTATAATTAAACCATTTTTACACGATTTGCGATCATTTTAATCTATCCGCTGTAACCAGCAAGTCTCACAGGTGCTAGGGCTACGGGTACGGGCTGAGCGATAGGAAGAATTTGCTTAGTAACCAAAAGAGCACTTGGTGGTGCAGCTGCAGGAACAAGAACTTGCTTCTGAATGATAGCACTTGAGCTGACGGCAACAACGAACAAAGCGAGAAGAATAACGTACTGTGAAAATTTTAAAGAAGGTTAATGTTTAGCTTTGAAAATGTTTAGTTCACTTACTTTCATATTGATGCTGGAGTGAAATCAACTAATGGTGATATCAAACGAACATCTTCCTTTTATACTGAAAAGCTTATGTATATACAAGTATATTGATTTTTTGTTAACTTGCAAAAATGCATTAATTATCCCAAATTAGAATTTTTTGTTCGCTACCTATACCAGTTTTTTTTTTTTTTTTTTGTAAATAGGTATAACAAGATTTGGTTCAAAATCAATTGCAGGTTTTTAAACGTGTAAGATACTTAAACATTTATGGGTACTTACAGTACAAGATACAAATTATGAGCATTCGGCAATAATAAGAAGATCTTTCATCAGAATTATTTGAGGGTGCAAAAAGACAATAATTTATTCCAAAAAGAACGTTAAACTAAGTGTTTCAATAGTCAATAGTGTCTGTTGTCTGTAAGGTAATGATGATGAAGTATAAGGCAACAATAGTTTATATGGCTACAAAAATACAATAAAGTCCAATTGTCTTTTCGCCATTTCTGATTACTGCATTAATAATACTTCAAATATCAGAAATAGTTTTAACATAATTTACTCAATACAAGAAACATCAATCTGTTTTGCTTCTAGCTTTATGTGGAATAAAAGTTTACCTTTCTATTTCAGGTGCTCGACTGAGCATGAACATTTTCATGAATCACATGAAATTTTGTTCACACATTACCAGGGGATCAGAAAATGCAAACTACTCTATTTTGTCGGGAGGAAAGTTTATCCCTATTGCATTTTCTGTACCCCTGGTATGTGAGTACAAATTTGCAAATGAACTGTGTAGTTAGGGCATGAAATCGTAACACTTTCATGAAACACATGAAATTTTGTTCACACATTACCAGGGTGTTTTGTTTCATGATTTTTTATTTAACTTTTACTTATATCTACTTAAATGCTAGACAAAAATCTTAAAACTAGCTAAAACTATCATCTTAATTAATTAACTGGCCCTATGCGGGCGCTCTAAATTAATCTCTAACTTAATTTTAATTGCCTTTCGGCCTAAAATAACTTAAATTTATCTTATTTATAACGGGTTTTATTTTCCATTAAATTAAAAAAAACTGGATTATCTTATCAGTTTCTTAAGCTATCTTAAACTACTTAAAAACTTACTTAAGATAAACTAAAAATAAAACTTAAAATTACTTAAAATAAACCTAAAATATTTAAATCTAGAACAGCCACAGCAAGCTTGTTTTTTAATATTATATTTTTTTTTGTATTTTTATTATTTTTATATTTTTTTTAATATTTTTTTTGGTGCCGCCGCCGACTGAAAATATCCGGTCGGGCACGGCCCTACTGAAACGGAGGCGCTCTGCTTCGCTCCCAGCGACTATGTCTCCGTCGTAGAAAAGCCGCCTATCGACTGTTCTGCGGCCGACGTGGTAGATCAACGGAATCGCCTATCTATCCTGAATCAGCCCTCGACTATCAAGGTATAAGAAAGCCTTAAGCGGGATAAAACCACTCGAACGTGTACTTTCAAAATATTCATTTTGAGGGTAGTAAGCCCCGAAGATTTGTCCATTAGTTGAGGTCATTGCCCTTGCAATGTGTCCGCGAATGAGGTTAATTAAAAAGTTATCTATCCTGTTTGTATAGAACCTCGTTGGAATAATAGTGTTTGTACTCCGACTCTGGCGTTCTATAAAGTCCAAGACAAGTGCGAAGACACTCTCTCGAACACCCGAATCTTTTCCATTAGAGATGGTGCAACGTTGAACACAGGGCATCCATAGGCAATCATCGGCCTGATGAATGCCATGCAGCAAATCACTTTCACCCTGTTATCAAGGCGGCTGCTATAAAACAACCGTCTTGTCACGGCAAAAGCTTCCCTAGCTATGGCAAGTGCAGCCTCTACATGTCGATTGAAATATAGAAACTGATCCAGCCAGATACCAAGGTACTTTACCACACTTTTACTCGCCAGAGGATGTCCATGTGGCCCAGCGATCACTAGCTTGCGCCAGTTCTTTCTTGTATCCCTTAGAAGCCCTAAACACAGGGGTTCAAAACAGGATAGTTTCACATTTTTGGAAGTTAATTTTCAGCTTCCAATCACTACAATATTGTTGAATTTTATCGAAATCACGTTGCAAGAGAATTCTGATGACTTTAATTTTTGGACCTGTTCTGTACGCAACTAAATCGTCGGCATACGCAATTGCATGAAGTAAACTCCCAATGTGAATGCTGGTGTAAATACTAAAGAGAATCGGCGAGTTCACCGCTCCCTGTTGCAGACCGTTTTTAATATCAAACGTCGTGGTAGAAGTCACATTGCCACTCTTGACAACAAACTTTCTACCATTAAGCATATCGTAAAGCATATATACCAGTGGTTTACTTATGCCCCATCTGGTTAGCTTCAGAGAAAGACCTTCTAACCATACGGTGTCGAAAGCCTTCTCCAAATCCACTAGACGTGCATTGATTTTTAGCATTGTTTCATTGGACAGCAGATACTAGCTTAGACGCGGCATGAATTGTGTCATGCCAAACTGGGTGTCTGTAATTATATTTTTGTCCTCGGCTCACTTGGACAGAACTCTATTGTGAACTTTTTCGAATACCTTGCTGATACTCGGAAGAAGACTATCGACCGGAGATTTGCCGGATTGGAATTGTCCTTTCCCTTTTCCGGGAGAGGATGTACAACAGCTGTCTTCCAACTCACTGGATAATATGTTTTATTCAGCGCGTTGTTGAACAGTGTTGTGTATATCTATTGCTTCCTCTGGGAGATATCGTAGTACAACATTGGGCATACTTCTTCTCCAAATCCACTAGACGTGCATTGATTTTTAGCATTGTTTCATTGGACAGCAGATACTAGCTTAGACGCGGCATGAATTGTGTCATGCCAAACTGGGTGTCTGTAATTATATTTTTGTCCTCGGCTCACTTGGACAGAACTCTATTGTGAACTTTTTCGAATACCTTGCTGATACTCGGAAGAAGACTATCGACCGGAGATTTGCCGGATTGGAATTGTCCTTTCCCTTTTCCGGGAGAGGATGTACAACAGCTGTCTTCCAACTCACTGGATAATATGTTTTATTCAGCGCGTTGTTGAACAGTGTTGTGTATATCTATTGCTTCCTCTGGGAGATATCGTAGTACAACATTGGGCATACCATCGACTCCTGCCAGGGTGGTCCCCTGCAATGGTGGCAATAGGGATAAACTATTATTTTTTCGGGATAAAAAGTGTATCCCTATTGCATCTTTTGTACCCCTAGTATGTGAGTAAAAAATGTCACGTGATTGACTTAGTAGTTATGGAGCGCATGAAATTGTAATGTTTTTATGAATTACGTCGAAATTTGTTCACATACTACCAAGGGAACCAGAAAATGCAAAATATTTTCTTTTGTCGGGATAAAAGTTTTCGATAATATTTTTGAACTTCTCTATAGAAAATGTTTACTATTAGGATTATAAAATTTTTGATTATGGCAACACTGATTGACTTACTAAAGTGTACGAGGTTTATTTCCAAAATTTTCGCAACAAATTCATGAGAAATAAATTGCACGACTGGTTCGCACGTACTTGCTCATATGGGCGGTCACAGCCACGAATAAAATTTAAAATAAATTGCACGACTCGATCGCACGTACTTGCTCATATGTGCGGTCACATCGTCGAATAAAATTAAAATAAAATGCCCGACTGGGTAGCACGAACTTGTTCTTCTGCCAGAAAATTGCTTAGTGGCTGCGTACATATGTATATGTATATATTAAAATAAAAAAAATTTAATTTTGTTCGAAATTTTTAATTTTTTTTTTTAATTAGTTTAAGAGTTTTTTTCAGAAAAACAAAGTATGCAATAAATTTTGAAAACTAAATGCCTATCAAGGAAAAAAATATTGAAAATCCTTCGACCAGTTTTTTTAACAAGTCGTTTTTTTAAACTTTTCGAAAAAATATTTAAATTTTTTTTAGTATGTCAATATAAGAAAATCTGTAGTTTCCATCCGAGAAAATTATTTAAAAAATTGTTTTAAATTCAATCAACCGGTTTTCAAAATATTTCGAAAACCAATTTTTTTTAGAAAATTTAAAAAAATCAAAAAAAAAGTTTTTGAATTTTTTTAAATGCAAAGTTAATTGAATTATAAATGGCTTCCTGTGTGCAAAATTTTATTGAAATCGGGATAATGGTTTACGATAAAACCGCATTTGAAAAAACTTGTTCTATGAAGGGTATATATAGAACAAATTTCGAAAAATTTATTCTAACTGAAAGATGTATTTTGGTAAGAAAATAGCATCCTGAAAGTTTTATCAAAATCATTGGAACTGTTTTCGAGAAAATCTAACTTTTTGATAAAAATTGTATGGCAAGTACCGTTATTTTTCGACCTAGAGCAAAAATGAAAAACTTGAGATACTACTAAATAAATATTAAATACCAAGTTTGAAGCAAATCCGCCTATCCGTTTAGGCTGTAGAGGTGCGGACAGACAGACAGACCGACAAACGGACGAAATTTCCGGACCCATTTTTTTGACTTCTCTATCATCGTAATGTCATGTTTGATTGTTAGATTGGTTGCACGAATCCATAACTTGTATTATAGTACCTATAATCGCAGTAAAATAAGTAAAATTAACGTAGAAAATTAACACTATCTGGACTTAAAAAAGTGTGAAAACCACAACACTTAACCGTTTTTAGTAAAAATGAAGTACGCCATCATACGTCTTGTATAATAACGAGCTTATGAAAAAAATATTTCGAAAATTGTATGGCCGATTTTGATAAAATCCTGGTTTTTATTTTTAGTTTATTTGAAAAAAAAAATTAATTTTGGTATTCAGTTTGTTAGAGTTTAATAATATACATACATATGATTATACAATTTTAAATAGTTTTTTTAACTAGTTTTAAAAATATTGATTTAAAAAAAAATAAAAAACCAAAAATTTATTTTAATTAAACAAAAAAAGTTATTCAAAATTTTGATTTGCGGAAATAGACTTTTCCCGTAAATTAGGTTCTGATCAAATAATAGCCAATACCAACAAAAAAATCTCAACAATTTTCATCAAAATCAAAAATCAAAAATCAAAAACCTTTTATATTTTTAGGCCTAAAAATAAAATATCAATTTCCCCTCTCGAGAATGCCAAAAAAATCACACACACCAAATTTGAAGATAATCGCTTAAGCTGTTTTGGCTGCAGCTCGTTATACATACTGACAGACAGACAGATAGACATTTTTTGCCACTAACTTTTTTAGACTTCTCTATGATCGTAATGCCATGTTTGATTGTTATCTGAATTTTTTTATATTTACGAATCCTAAAATTGCCTTATAGCCCCTATAATCGGAAGTAAAAATTACGAGGGTCGCAGGAATTAATGTCCAAACAAGCTAGTTTACTAGAATATGTATTTACGAGGTTTACGAGGCTTTTCCGCGATTGCATAAATACCCCTATTTATAAAATGGGAGCACATCATACATATTCACTCGAAGTAGCCAGTTGCATTCCTCCCCTTAAAAGTTTCGCCCGTAATACTCATCTCGCAAGGAATGCTCATCAGTTCACCCTTGAGCCTAATTTCGGACGTACCGTGAAATATAGGGATTCTTTTTTTAGCCGAACGACACGATTTTGGAATAGTTTACCCGGCGGGATTTTCCCTTGCCATTTTGATCTACAAACATTCAAAACCAATGTTAATCGACACCTCCTATCTCTCCCCTCCCTATCTTCGTAATGCCCGCGCAGTGTGTTCTACATTAAAAGGGAAACACATAATCCCTTGTGCGCGCGTTAATTATAAAAAAAAAAAAAAAATATTATGTCTGGTAATAAAGTTTGGTTTGAATTAAAATGATTATGTCTCGTGAAATAGAAATTTATAACTTCTGTAAAATTTTCTTGAATGCAATTGCCAATAATTTGCTGCATTAACCATAAAACATCTAATGTATGCCTAAAACATTTTCCAATCTACTAAAACCTACTACATAACAATAATTTATAATCCATGACATTTAATCCGAAATGTTCAACCATAAAAATGTCATGTTTATAGACTTAAAATGTTTAATTATAAACCAAATGGATTGCCGGACACCAATTTATTTATATTTATTGCTTTGTCTTGCGTGGGAGGTATTTTAAAATTAACACAATTACAGGTAGTTAATATTATGTGCTGAGACAAGTTGATACATTAATTATACAAAAATAAAAAATGACAGAGATTATTACAAAAAAAAGACTAGAAAATAAAATTAAATGAGGACGACCTTGCTTTCAAAGGAAAAATAATATATTTATAAATACTTTTATATGGAAATGTGATACACAGGTTGTTTCATATAATAAGCTACAAAAACCTAGAATTTCTATAGGGATGCAATAAAAATTGAGCATTTTAATTTTTGTATACATTTAACATTAAAAAAAAACTTAAGGAATCTACTAATCTCCCCGACGGGGAATTGAACCCCGGTCTCCCGCGTGACAGGCGGGGATACTGACCACTATACTATCGAGGACTTGAAAAAATTAAGTCGAAATGACTATAAGTACTTAGAACGTAAATATTAATTAACAATAAAATTAAATTACATAAAATTTACTATTAACTAAGAAGGTATGCTTCTTTAATTCCTTCAATTATTAACTATTAACGTGCTACGAACATCATGCCGTAAATCGTTTTTCAGGCTTTAAGCTCTTCACTCTGTATGAATTTCAAAACAATCTAGACTCAAGAGAGATGTATTAAATAATGTTTCCTTGGTATTTTTTTCATTTTATTTCAGGAAAATCAACGTCCTCCAGTTTACAATCCCGAGGACTATATTCAGTCTTTGAAAAAATTTGGAAAACGTCAAACGGGAACAAATGCCAAATCTATATATGACCCCAACGATGTTGAAAATCCCAAGGATACTTTTAAGTCAGCAACTCTACCCTCTAAGTATTCCGAGTACAAGTAAGTCGTTCATCTAATAAACAAATCATAATTCATTCAACTTGCCGCTTACCAGGAGCCCAATCCCATCTCCACCGGAAACCGATAGTGAGATGTCTTTGAGGCAATTCGGTTCTATTACCGATCTTCTTACAAAACTTCGAGCAGACCTTCGGGTTTCATTTCCAAGTTTTGTCCAAGAATTTGTTGCCACACCACTAGATGGCGTAAGTCTTCTACTGGAAGTACTGCGAGCTATCCAACTTTCCCAGACAATTAATCCAACAGCGTCAATGACTGCATCTTCATCGATGCCAAGAAATGCCCAGTCTTATCAAAGAAGAGCTCTTTTGGATGAACTAGCTTGCTTGTAAGAACTTCCAATCAATAAATTTTAATGAACAAATCATTTAGTTCCCATATTTTATCCATTATCAGGCAGTGTCTTAGCATCTGTTGTTGTCGATCTCCAGAGGCTAGTGCCAGACTGGGGATAACCCCAGTTGGACTCCTGCCTTTGGCTGCCTCAGCAACTGGACAGGGTATCAGGGCGAGAATATTTGCCTTGCAGCTTATGACCGCGGCTTGCGATAAGTGTTTGGTTGGCCACGGTTCACAGAAAGGTACCTGCGTTGGACATACTGCTGTTTCGGAAGCTCTTTCAACACTTAGACTGAGGTGTAGTGAACCGGTGCGGTTCAGACTACTCGTAGGCATGTTGAACAGTGGCGGTGGCAGTGGTGAACTCCAAGCTGTTGGTGTAAAGTAAGGCACATTTGTTTTCTAACACACTTATTTGAAACTCTAACAAACTTTCTTTTCTAGATTCCTGAACACTTTCCTTGAGAGCGCAGAAAACCTACAGAACAGACTGTATTTGCAAGCTGAACTCTTTCAAGCTGGATTTGAGCCTTCACAGCTAACAAAGGTAAGAGTTTGCAGAGCATCATGTCCAAATTGATGCAAGACAACTATCTTTATAGTGCATTGAATCATCTTCGCCTTGGCTGGAAAAGGTTCGAAACGAAGTGCGGCGATTTGAGGAGCTCAAAATTGATATAGAAAAACTTCAGAATCAAGCCCGAGAATCCGATAGAATTCGAAGCCAAATGGTTATCTTAGAAAGAAGAGTCCAGGCAAGTATTTTGTAAGTTTTTTTTCTTTAAACGATATACATCAATTTTCTTCCTTTAGATCCTGCATGAAGAAAAATCCGTTTTGACGTCAATGGAGCGTCGCCTGCAGGAGCGCTGTGCCGAATTACAAAGAGAAGTTTTTCGACTTCAAGGCGCACAAAACGAACATTTCAAATCGATTGACAAACAACCAGTAGCTCTGCCTCGACTGGTTCCACCCAATGGAAGTAAACAAGGTTTCTCTGAACATGAGGACGAAGGCATAAGTAGTTCCGAGACTGGACCATCTTTAAGTCCTATTCCGATTCTTGTCCTACCCCAAATTAACTCCCAAAAATTCAGCATAATGCTCAATGAACAAAAAGAAGATGATACAACTATTGAAGATGTTATTGAAGAGCTGAAGAACATTGTCAGCGATGCTGAGAAGCAGATTTCAAATCAAAGTGTTTCCATCATCTCTACAGATGGCAAGCCGAAAGTTCTGGAAGCAAAGGAAAAAGAAATCGTTCCCGTCAATCTACTACCTCAACCACCAAGAAAATCGCGATCTCTGGCACACATCATGTCGAATGGTGGCGAATCAGCTTCAGATCTAGATGGCTCTGAATATGGGCTTTTGCTGCTCCAGAACCAAAACAATGCCAACCAAGATCACAATTTGTATTTTGGAGAGCCAGCCGACTATGATGCCAAGCCATATCACCAATCCGATCGCAGTCCAACCTCACCCCGTATGCATCCTAGCACAAATCGCGAAATCCTTGATGTCATCATGAATGCTCGTCATACCGACGACGATCCAACAATGAAAGCTTTTCGCGAAGGCGGTGGAAGAAACTCCCACACGTCACTTCCAGTTGTACAGTCAGAAACAGTTGCTCCCCCACCTGCTCAGCACTTCAATGGGGTGTTCTTTATGACCGGCATGCATACTCCACAGAAATATCCTCGACCTGATGTAACAGCTGCCCTCGAAGCTCGCCGAGTCACAAAAAACATCGAACGGATCGAAAGCTCTGGCAATGAGATCGCTTGTGAGAAATCCCGAAGTAATCAGCAAATATTTTTCGGGTCGAGTCCCACTCTGAAGATAAACACGGGATTGTGTATGGGCAACGTTTCTGTTGTCAACAATATCAACACTCGAACCCGCTCGTATACCCATGGCTCAAAAGTCACAGATATTCCATCGGGACTGTACTGAATTTAAAAATTCCATTTTTGTTTTAAGACTTATAAGCAAGAAAAACCTAAACATTTGATCATTATATAAACATCCTCATCCTTTGTGCAATATTTAATAAATAAAATTAACTGTTTTTTTTTAAGTTTTTCAAACAAAAAAAATATTAAAAAAACGAGCATTTCTGGTGAATGGTTTCGATAGTATATTCTTCTTTCTAATATATTTTATTATTTATGGGGAACATTTTCTAAATTCTTTCGACACCTACTAACAATAAAGTTGAGGTTTCGAAAAGAGAATGCATTTTAAATATAATCATTTTAATCAGCATTAATAACGCTAAGAATTATTAAAGTTAAGTAACAATATTGTGTTTTATTTAAAACACGTGAATTAATAAAAATAAACTAAAAAAAATAATTACATTTTTCGTTTTGATTGATAGATTCTGTAAAATCTCTTATTTTTTAACAACTTAAGTATTATGAAAAAAATCCAAATAGAATCCGATTTGAAGAATTTTGGAGCCGAACAGATGTTGCGCAAAAATGACCAAACAATAGGTGGACACATTTTTTTTAATTTCATTAGCGCAAAATTATTAGTCATTTAACTCGACACTTAAACATATTTAGTGTGAAACTAGGTTTAAATTTTGTATGAAAATATGACATAGGTTTTGATAATGTCGGCCTTTACTCTCTATAGTTTTGAAACTAAAATTTTATTCTTATTGTATTAAGAAAGAATTTAATAAAAGAAAAATATTAATTAATAATTAATAAACGTAGAGTAAAAAGAAAGTTTAAAACATTAACTGTTAAAAAGTTATAGCTCTCAAAAGTGTTCACAAGTACTCCAAGTAATATGCTTTCTACGCCATCAACTTAGAAGTTAAGTTCCAAGATGAGGTATAAGATGGCGGGTTAATTTCCCGCCATCTAAAAATATGACTCAAAACAGAAAAACATTATAAAAAAACAAACGGTAACACTAAAAATGAGACCTTCTTCTTAAGGCAAAAATCCCTTCTTTTATTTTTAATTAAGAGTTTTTGAAAAAAAAAAAATAATTTTCAAACTCAAAATTTTGAAAATAAAAATGGAAAAAAAAAATTGATTATTATTCAGGTTAAGTTACCCCGAAAGTTAGGACAGGAGTACCTTTGCATTAATTCCATCATTGTATATACATTTTCTATAGTACTCTCATGGTGGTCATTTTTCGTCTGGCCATCTTCCTGGTTGATTCAGAACTAACTCTAAATAGTGGAGACGAGAACCTTTACCGATATTTTACCAGTATTTAATAAACTTTTGTTGTCTGTACTTATTCTATATTCACACCAATTGGCAATTTCAGCACGCCTCATTGCGACTTGATTCAGAACTAAAAAATGATGCTCCATGATAGTACTATATGCAGTGTATATACAAAGATTCCATTGTATATACATTTTCTACTCTAAATAGTGGAGACGAGAACCTTTACCGATATTTTACCAGTATTTAATAAACTTTTGTTGTATGTACTTATTCTATATTCACACCAATTGGCAATTTCAGCACGCCTCATTGCGACTTGATTCAGAACTAAAAAATGATGCTCCATGATAGTACTATATGCAGTGTATATACAAAGTTAATTCCCATAAAACTGAACATTTGCATGGACGTTAAGAACACCATTATAACGAAAAGCAAAATCCCCATCGATCCTATGTGTGCAAAAAAAATTAGGCGATGTCGAAAGTCACAAAAATATTATTTTTTTTTATTTTTTTAACGAAGCGGTTAGTTTTATGATAATAAATCGCAGGTATTTGCTCTTATGTGCGGCCACAACTTCAAATAAAATTTGAAAAAATATTATGGGGACTTCAAAGTTTTATTTCGATTTTCTGACATTCGATTGTTTGAAAAAAGTACGTAAAATAGTTTTCAGCGGAAAATTTAAACGCCATTTTAGCGGACAACATTTTTCTAAATATCAATTTTGAGCAGTTTTCGAGAAAGTCGAAGAAAAAAAACGGTTATATGGGAGATACCGTTTTTAGCCCACCATCTTGGATTTGTTTTTCACCAAAACATAACCTACACCTACAGTAGTACACTGATTTTTTTCATAAAAATTCTTGGAGCTGTTTCCGAGAAAAATAAGCTTTTACTTAACGGTTATATGACAGGTACAGTCAATATTTGGCCAAACCGTTTAGGCTATAGTTCAATATACATCCGTACAGACGGACATACACACAGACAGATAAAATTTTGCCAGTAACTCAAATATGTTTCTCTATCATCGTAATGTCATGTCTGATTGTTAGAATTATAGTCCCTATAAATCGCAAGAAAAAATAGTATGTCATGCAAATATCTATAAAAAAGTGCCCTACACTTTTTTCCCCAAGATTCACCATTTCTGACAAAAAAAATACTCTAAAATTTAGATAGTGCACTTGGCTTGGTTTCTCGTGGTACGCCTACTCCACGATCTAGTCCATTAAATAAACAGATTTTACCCTACAAAAGCTCGGGTAGTTGTAAATTGTTGATATGATGTTTGGGATGCCCGGTAGATACAAAAAAAAAATTCCCAAACCACGCCCCCTTCGCCGCTCTACAACCAGGTAAAAATCGTCAATTTTTTTCAATCTTTGGCATTTAACTACTTTCTGGTGCCTGACCTGCTCAATCACCGGTCCTCAAACGAATTTAAATTTAAGATGAGGTATATTATTTTGCACACTCATTTTCAATGAGTTATAAAGTTTTTAGAGTTTTTTTTCTTAATTGTTAATTATTATTTTTTGAATGAAGTTAACCATAATACTAATCCCCGTAACCTGTAGACTATATAGTCTTTTCCTCTTTTCTATCTTTATCACCATTCGTTACCATCAATCAATTTTTCGTCATTCCAAAAATGCACTCTTGGTCAACAACTATCAACTCTTGATATAAGCATTTTGTTTAATTTTAATTTATTTCCTTTTTTGGGAAAAACGAGTTTTTATGTGGGCCCATCGACCAATACTAAATAAACCAAACTCCAAAAGAAAGGTTATTAATATAAGTTTAGTTAATTTAAGTTACAGCCAAATAAGCTAATAAACAGAGCTAGGGTGATTTCAGACAAGCCAGTGAGATGGAGAAACAAATGTACATTGCTTCTTCCCAAAATTTTTAAGTTTTTCATATTTCACATAAATTCAATTAAAATCTTAGATACTCTAATTAAGTTATAAATAATATAAAGTAGCATGGAAATGTGTTTTTAAATGGCTTCGACAACCTTTCTTCAACTCAAAGAAAAAAATGTCTATAGAATTCCTAAGCAACAGTTCTAAGGAATCGTATTACTTTCACTGCTATAAGGATCAATGATTGACCAAATGAGATAAGCTTCTTCATTGGCTTACAGTAGATTTAATTTTTAACACAAAAGCTTACAGTTTTTTTTTATATATTTTAACGAATATATTGATTCTTTATTTGAGAATTATTGTTTCTCTCTTCCACAACAAAAACCAAATTTCATATTTTTTATTGATAAATATGTTTAATAAATCATAATGCGCCATTCTTTGACCTTTTTTTAGTAACAGTTATAAGTTGTAATCAAGGACTACGACTATCATTTCCATTATATCTAATTAAAACATTTGAAAAGACATATCAATAATCTCGGATCACTGCCGCCTGCTGTCAGACTTCCCATTACCTTATCTGCAGCACCTTTAGCTCTAGCTACCTAATCAATAATTGATTCGATCCCATTTACAACTTAATAAAAAAGTTCATAGAGAAATAAACTAAATTCACCTCTTTTTCAATTGAAAAATTAAACTTTTTATTTGTTGGTTTTCGTAACCTAATCCACATCCAATTTTCTAAACGAACCTGCAATACCAAAAACTGTTTCCGAATTCATTGGTTTGCCTGGTCTTAACTTTTCATTTGTTCCATAATTAGCCTCATCAATAAAATATTCTCGATAACTCAACAACTTTGCCTCCCATGTGTCGATAACGTCTTTAATGGTTCCATTCTTACCGCCATACTCAGCTGGCAAGTACTTTTCAGGTACATGTTCGTAGAGGGTTTCATATTTACTATGAATGTGGAACTGAAAAAAAAAATCAGAAAAAGTTCAGAATGGCTATGATCCAGTCTGGAAGGGGTTAATGTCTTACTCTATTCTTGATCTTTTCACTCAAAAGTGACCTCACAAGCGATAAGATGGTTTCTGTTCCATTCGGGACGTTGACGAAGTGGAATCCTTTCTGCCGATAGGGCCAGGCTTTGTCACCCAAGGCTGCTAGTTTCTTAACCAAGGATGGATCGAATTGTAGCAAATGCGATCCGGTTACACCTTTAAAGTCAATGATTTCAATGAAACCCTTTACCATGGCATTGTCGTCTTCGACAAATTGGATTTCTTGCAGGAATGTGTTAGTTTTGAGGACATCAGCGATGTTGTATTTGTGGCAATCGTACATGCCATAGCGAGTAACATGTATTCTAGGACCATCTTCACCAAGGGGTGATGGCAATCGAAGGAGGCAGCTAAAGGTGTGGAAAAAAACATGAATTTTGGCACTTTATTTGGTTGATCCTTGCAAACTCACCCACTACGCAGGATTCCAATAACTTTGGGGTCATCTACGCTCCTGTTACTGTACAGTTCGTTGATAATTCCACGCATGGTGTAGAACATGTCGAGCTTGTGTTTTGCCTTTTCCAAGCTGTGTTTGCAGCCCCTTAAAAAGGCAATCAAAAACTGGTCATCTGTACGACATTTGAGATGAGGTTGCTTGGATATCCATTCCCGAAACGCCTTGAGATCATCATCGATTCTTTCTGGAACTTCATTGAGTTCTTCCTTAGCTTGCAGTGCCAATAGAGGTGTCAGCGGGCGTATATTTGACATGGTTTAGTTTGTATCTATATTGTTTTCGCAACCCACACGCGAAAAATCTTACCCGAGCAAAATTTACAATTTTTTTTTTGCAGATAAATACTTTAGAAAATTTGCAACCTATCGCGTTAGAGGTTCGATAGCTTATGCGGCTAGATTTTTCTTTTATGCTCGCGAATTTTTTTCCTACATAGATATTTTTGCACAGAAAATGTAGCTTTCAGATACTTTCTGGTACACTTTTTCGCTCTTTTAAGAGAGAATTCGCAAAAGATACTCGCGCGCACTTAAAGTATCTTTGAGTTTGAACTTTGTCGATGTGACACTTTCACCAAGTGCTCATATACTGCCACCAATTGATTGCACTTTAAATGTACTCAACTTACTCGAACTGTTCTTATTTCTTTAATGAAAACGTCGAAATAATAATTTATGAACTTCAATATATAATTTTAGCCTTCCAAACGGTGATAAGATAAGCTCCAGCTAGCGACGCAAGTGTAAACAACAATTTTAGTTAAAAAGTTCCATAGGAATTCAATTTCAATTAAACGTTTAAATGAAATCCAAGAAATTCGTTATGACATTTTTGGAGATTGCATAGTTTTTTCTTTTTATTTTAACGGTAAGATACAGAGATACGGTTGTCGAACTGGTTTTTAAAAACTTGCAGATTCACAAATACTATCAGAGGGCATTCAAAACAGGCACTAGTGAACTTAGCCTATTGCATAAAGTCGATTCATATAATGAGTCACAGATCCGATGACAAGTAAAATTGAAACTATGAGATACTCGTGTACTCTTTGATGTCGATGTCGAGCTTGGCATTATAATAATATTTACTCACTTGGTTATCGACTTCGGCAACGATATCTGGAAAGCTTTATTTTAATGTGGGAAGCCAACAGTCTTTCGCCATTCAGGGCAATTTATTTAAATTGATTTATTTATCTTTTTTTTTGCACAAACTAGAACTTTACGATCGTCAATTTTGAAGTGATAAAATTTATCTTTTTTAAGTAGGAACCTAGTTATATGCATTTTCACGGAAGTGTAGAGTTTAACTATACTATACTTAAAACTAAGTTCAGGGGAACAAAGTCCATAAGGTCTTCAAGGGGCATTATTTGCATGCCTGGATTGAATGCATCAGTAGTTGCAGTTCGAGCTAATGGGTGTAATGCAACGATAAAATTCAGATAAGCGTGTTAATTGAACAACAAAGTTAAAGTAATTGGAAAACAGTTTTCTTAACAAGGAGCTCTATAAATAAAGGCGGTTAGAAATATGAATCATTGGTGAATTTTTGAGGTAAAACAAATATGCGCCTGAACAAATAATAGGAAAAAGACATGTCAACCAAAATCAACTAAATAAATATAACTTTTTTATGCATGTGTACATATGAACATACAGCTTTGGTCAAAATAAAAGTAACACTTGGTATTTTTCTTTAAATTTCTTGGTAGGCAATGATATCAACCCAAGACCTTGAATACTATAGTCTGTTCAACAGAAAATGTTCAGTACAGGGAAGATAGGACGTTTGAATCTTAGTCTGGTTGAATTGGCTTGCATATTTCTGTTTCAAGTAAAAGCTCTAACAGGGTTTCCGTGCTTATCATTTAAACACAATTTAAACCAATTTCAGTTTACTATATTTATTATCTAATACTATATATATTTATATTTATTTCACGTCAAAACACTTTTCCGAATTATAATATGATTATGTATTATCGAGAAAATAACTTATTTCTAATAAAATACCAAAAGCCAACACATTTAACTGAATTTTAACGATTTTCCAACTCTTAGTATTATTACTGTTAGTACACAAAAACGACAACACTTATTTTCTCACACTACTTAATTTGTTCTCAAAAGCTTCAAAACCGAAAGCACTATGATAAAAACCAATGAAAAAGCTAAATAGTGAAAAAACCTCGCTAATAAGTCCTGTACTGACAATTTTTACTGAACAGACTATTATTGAAAACTTATGGTCCAATTAAGTCAAAATAATTGTTTAAAAAAAAAACACTTTATAAAGATATTTATTAAAAAAAAACCTTTAAAAGTTCTGGCAATAAAAATAGGGATACTTTTAAAATTTCATAAACTTACATATACATACATATTTCAAAACTATTTTTTTGTAATCGTAATTGTTGGGCATTGAATCTTCTAATTTTGTATACTTCTTTTTGGAAGTGCAGACCAGATTTCTTTGAAAATATTCCAAAGTTCCGCTTTATTGGTCTTTTTTTTATTCACTTCACGGTTTCCGTCCATTTCAAATAGATTTATCTTTCCCTCGTCGCTCCACACAACATTCATTCAATATTTTCTAGCTTTTAGGGATTATGGTTAATTTAATAGAATTTGTCAAAGTAAATCCGCTTTTGGCTGTGTAGGTTTTTTTAGCTACTTAGAACTTTCCTGATCAATCACGAAGGCAGATCTGCTATCTGTAAGAAAGAGATAGATCATTCTGACTGATCCATTTTCCTGATACTGCAATTCCGGCGCCAATATATTTTGAGGCTATTCTATAACAAATGTTTGCTGTTAGATATTCCTGTGCCAGTTAGGCAAACGCAACGTTCTAGTGAAATGAGGTACTAAGAATGTTGCTGCCACTCAAGCTTCCGTCGTAAACGAAACATGCTCTGTCTCCTTTAAGATAAAGAATAAATAGCCCTGTCAAAATAGACATTCAAACAAATTCCACAACCAACCCCTTTTCGCCCCCTTCTGACTGAAAATCGGCATTTTTTATTCTTTGGCCTATAATTTGGTTGAGTGGATTTTCTCAGTAACTAAAGATCTTTATTAAATTTCAAAAGATTACGATTGAATCATTTCGTATATATTTTGTTAAGAAGTTCTTATTATTATATACGTTGTCGTAATTCAAACTACCTCTTTAATAGAACACCATGACTCTTAAAACCTTGAAACAATTTAACACAACAACTAAAAACCAAATTGAATCTAAGTGATTTAATAAAATTATTTATTTAAAAGAATTATTTTATGTTTCTATCTACCTATTTAACCTATAATTTTAACCACTAATCAACATCGAGTTTTCGAAAAGATCCATCTGCCCCGAATTCACTGTTCAAATTAATTGGCTTCCCTACTCGTAGCTTTTCATCAGTCTTATATCGGGCATCTTCTTCGAAGAAGTCCTTATGTGACAAAATTTTCTTATTCCATTGATAAATTATTTCTTCAACCGATCCATTTTCTCCGCCATATTCTTTTGGAAGGTATTTTTGAGGAACAGTTTGATAAAGTTCTTCGTAATTTTTTCCATGAACTTTAAGCTGAAACCAGATTAAAAATTGATATTGACTAATTTATGCAAAAGTTCTGGAAAAATTGTTCTTTTTTAAATTACCCTTTCTTGCATTTTTACCGGCATAAACGATTTGATTGTATTAAAAGCCGTCTCGAAACCAACAGGTGTATTAATAAAGTGCGCACTTCGAAGACGTAAAGGCAATGCTTCTTCAGTGAATAGGGAAAATCTTTTCATAAACGACGGATTCAGTTGGAAGAAATGGGCTGTTGTGACATCAGTGAAATCTAAGATTTGGACGTATCCACTTACGACAACATTGTCATCTTCATGCATTGTAATGTCCTGTATGGCAATACTGGCCCGAATAATTTCCGATAGTGTGAACTTGTCGGCAGGATAACCTCCGGTGCGGATAACCAAAATTCTTGGACCATCTTCACCCAGAGGTTTTGGTAGAATCAGTGTAACTCTGAAATATAAATTAAGAATTAAGATTATTATTAATATAGCTTGGGTCCTCTTCCAATCTTAATATATTTATAAGGAGTAAGGAAAGGACTCTGAAAACAATGGAAAAAACTGGATTTTGCAATAAGTCATATCAAGTGGAGTTGAGAGTGGCATATTGTCGTTTATTGGAATAACAATAAGTTTAAAGTTTTATTAGCTAGGTATAATATTCAGCAAATTAATAGTAGTAGTTTTCAAACAATCTCGACCGTATACTTGACCTGATTTTTGTCGACAAGGAATAATGTGTAGATATTAATTATGCCTCTTCATCTTCACTTTCCAAATCTCCACATCGTATATGTAGCTCTTGATCTAAATGTAAAATTTTATAACTATATGAAACCTAGCCATATTAATTGTAACTATGTTTTCGATTATGCTATAGGTGATTTTGTCTCTATTTCGAATTTAATCCGTTTCTTTGACTGGAGATCTGTTTTAAGTGACGGTGAGCTAAGCAACGCGTATTTTTATTTTGGTAATAAGCTTAAAGAGGCCATAAGCTTACGTATTCCTAAAATTAGTTCAAAAAATATGAATAAGCCTCCGTGGTTTAATAAAGAATTAATCAATTTGAATAATAGAAAAAACAAAGCTTTGAAACTGTTTTGAAATTTTAATAATAGTTCAGAATTATCTATCAGGTACTTCTCCTTGCAAAAGAGTTTTGATTTTCTCAATAAGTATTTATATAAGAATTATGTATATCCAAACTAAAGTCCGATTCCAAATGTTTTCGGGCTTTCATTAGTAATAAAAAGAAATCGGTTAGTATTCCAAATAGTATGCGATATTTAGATACTTCTTCAGATCTTCCAACAATTTGCAATATTTTTGTCGATTTTCTTCGCTCAGTACACGTTAAACCTTTAAACGATGTACAATTTGTTGATGGCAATATTTCCCTGAATACATTAAATATAGGTAGCTTGATTCTCACTGTAAATGAAGTTGAAGAGGAGTTGGTTGAGTTGAATTCAGACAAAAAGCAAGGCATGGATGGATTTCCTTCTGTTATCTTTAAAAAATGTGCTCAGGCTATTGCCTTTCCACTATCTATTATATTTACACGGTTTTCTTGAGTTAGGATTATTTATCGATGATTAGAAATACTCTTTTTTTAATTCCCATTAATAAGTCTGGTTCAAAAAATGATGTTAACAATTATAGACCGATTTGTAAAATATCTACCATTCCTAAGCTTTATGAAAAAATAATTTACAAGAAACTTGTAGGGCTATCTTAAGAAATCATTTCACTGTTGCAACATGGTTCTATTAGTGTAAGATCTACGAACACAAACTTGGAATTTTTTTCAATTTTTTTTCTGTGTGCACTGGAGAATGGTCTAACATGTGAAGTATTCTACACTGATTTTGCGAAGGCTTTTGGCAAGTTTGATTTCTATATACTTAGGAAATGAATAAAATCGATTGACTTATAACACCTTTTATGTTCCCCGCCCCAGGGTAAATTATGGTCTAAATGAACCGATCTCACATTTCTTAAGGCATGCTAACTCAGTATCTACTAATAATAAAATTGATTTCTTCCAATTTATAAATAGAGATACTTTCAAAACTTATTTATTAACTGAATTAAAATTCGGAAAATGATAAGTGTAATTTATTATTTGTTATTTAACTATTAATTTGTAGGTATAGTAGTCTGTAAGTAGTTTCGAACTCGAAAATTGACGAATAAATAAATAAATAAAATAAATAATATTTTCATGATTTGAAAAATAGATGAAATACGGCTCGAAAGGCAACGTAGCAAAGTAGATCGGGTTATGGTATGGGAAAGAGCAAACTTTTCGGACCAGCAGACAGCAGATCTTGATTTTCAAAAATGACCGCAAACACTTTTTAGTGAATACTGGAAGTGCTTTTTCACAGTTTTTTTAGTTATATACAGTAGTGGACACATAATTAACACACTTTACAAAGTATTAACTGAATTGCATATAAACCTCAATTCTTCTATTAAATTAACGTGGTTTCTCTTTGATTTAAGCTAAGAAAGGCTGCGGAGAACATAAAACCGTTAGATTTTTGTGTTTTTTTATAGCTAGATTTTATGTGTGATATTCGTCAGAGATCATTTTTAAGGTTGGTCATTTAATTAGCACAGGCAGTTTTCATTTAGAATCATTCTTATTTTCATTAATTTGATATAAATATTTTATTTTTTTAATTTTATTAATAGATCGGTAAGTGTGAATTTTAAATAATTTTCTGTAAAAAAAATCAATAGACATGGGAAAAGGACCACACTGCTCAGAGGATAAAAGATTCTTGATAAATGAGAAATGAAAACTCAATAAAAAACTTTTTCAGAAATTTCAATGATATAAACTGTTGCAGAAAGGTGTTTTAAACGTCTCAACATCTTGAGACATTTGGAACTTTAAGAAACGTTCCAAGAGCCCCACTCAGAAGAAAAAAGAGTTTCTAATGCAGACTCATTGAATACTTCAAATCAAATAAATTCAGATGCTGAGTCACAGTACGGTATTTCTGTGTCTTCTCGAATAATAAGACGACGCGACGGATGAATAAAATTTAATTAAAGGGCTGCATGGTGCAAAAAAACGTTTGTCTAAAAAAAAATTAAGACGCAGAATTCAGTTTACTAAAGAACACATTCGAAAACCTCTTAGTTTTTGGAAAAATGTGCTATGAATCAAAGTTCTGCAGATTCAGATCAGATGGAAAAAAATCTGTTTGGCGTCCACCTAACTAACAATACAACCCAAAGTACACCCTTAAAGTAATTAAACATGGAGAAGGAAATGTTATGGTGTGTGAAGCTTCTCTTGTTGGCACGGTATTGGCCCAATTGTCAAAGTCAACACGAAAATTGATAAAAACATTTATAAAAAATATCTTGACAGATCACATGATACCTTACGTGGATGACAATTTGTCTTTGACAGGGCGTTTTATGCACGATAACGATCTGAAACATAATTTTCGGTTAGCTAAATCGAGTTAAGAAGATACTTGCGTTAATATTTTGAAATGCCGGCTCAGTCTCCCGACCTCAACCCGATTGAGAATCTTTGGAATGATATTGAACGCCAATTGGAAGGCAAAAATCCCTAAAACTTGAATGAATTTTGGAAAAACATCAAAAACCCATGGTATGCAACGTCAATAGAACGCTGCAGAAAATTGCTGGAAAGTTTGCCAAGATGTCAAGCTGTAATTGAAAGCAAGAGTTTTCGAACAACATATTTAGTTGGATGATGAAATTAAAAGATAAATTCGTGTTTTAGCACATGTGCTAATTAAATGTCCCAGCTAGAATAAAAACATTTTACTAACTGTCGATCTTATATCTATTTTCTTACAGAAATAAGTGAAAATAAAAAACTCAAGGATCCCAAAACATTAACAAATATTTATATTTAATTCAAGCAACAAAAACTTTATGTATATTAACTTCAAATGTTCCTTTTACTTGAATTTAATAAAAGATTAAGATTAACAAAAATATGTGCTATTTATATGGCCACCACTGTATATGCAATAAATATATCGCAAAAATAATATAAACTTAGATTCTGAGCAAAAATGTAGACTTAATAAAATGGTCGCGATATTCACCGAACCTGAACATCATGGAAAATGTATGGGAATGCCTTTTAAAAAAGTCTGCAAAGGAAGACACCTATACTTTAACATGGAAAAAATTATTAAAAGCATATTAATTACTTACAAAAAAAATATGAATTTCTTCACAGCTGGCTTCTTGATGTTATACAGCGATTAAGATATAGTATACATTATTTAAGACTATACTCTGTAAATAAAAGGCAGCAAGAAAGACAGTTGCAAAAAGTCTTGGATCAAATAAATGCACTGACACCTGCATTTAGTTGCCCTCAATATGGAACAATCCAAATCTGGAGGCATGCCAACGTTGTCGACGAATCCCACTGACGGAGCATTTTGGCAACCTATCGTTAAATCCACACGCACACACCCCAATATCTACATCTATTTTCTACTTCAACAAAACTCCGCCTATTTGTTATTTCTTTTTCTTATCTTGTTCTTTTTGAATTATTTAGGGAATTCGCGCCTATTCTTTTTCATGTTCGCTTGGTGCTTAGAATACGTATGCCATCGATTTTGGTTGAAAAAAAATTACTCACAAACCCTCTCGTTAAATCCACACGCACCCCTATATTACATCTACTTCAACAAAACTCCGCCTATTTTGTATTTCTTTTTCTTATCTTGTTCTTTTTGAATTATTTTTGGAATTTGCGCCTGCTCAGTTTCATGTTCGCTTGGTGCTTGCGATCGATTTTGGTTGAAAGAACCACAGTATCGCAAAATGCGTCACTTTTCTTATCAGCATTGTCAGCATGAGTCAGGTTACTTCGTATATGTAGCCTGTCATCATTTTTATTACACGTTATCACGTCAAAAAAAAAATAATTTTTATTTGATAAAAAATTAAAAAAAAACTCAAATAAAAAACTTTAAATTTAATTTGTTTTTAAATCCAGACTTTCTTGAACAAAGTCTATGAAAAACAAAATAAATTACAATTTTTGCACAAATTTCCGTTACTCTTAGAAAATATTCTTTAAATTTCTGAGAGTTCAAATTATAGTTAAACTTTACCTTTAACATAGCTCTGAGAGTTTCACATTTAATTGTGTTTTTTTTTCACTTGATTATTATGAACAAAAACACTTTCGACTGGAGCATTTGAACCTGACAGACCTAAGCCGAACTCGACAATTAATAAAAGATTTTAATTTTTTTTTACTTTTCTTCCAAAAATGCTCAAAAATTTTCTTTCCCTTTATCGGACACAATGTATTGTTTTGTTTTTGTTATAATGTGTAAGGTTAAGAATGATTTTATTAAAAAAAAAAATTGTCAGTTAAGTTGCAATTATTGCTAGTTGTATTGCTTGGTTGACAAAAGATAACGTAGATTCTACCCAACTAAAAACTTCAAAGTTTTTTGATACATCCCACTGATTTAAGTATTCGTAACAGGCTATGAAAAATTCTGAATATTTGCCTTACAGTCGTTTTGACTTATTTTTGACTTATTGATTTAAAAACATTCAAACGCTTTGTTATTCGAATATGCATATGGCAATACGGGACAAACCCGGGACAAAAAAATAAAATACAGGACATTTGTACATCCGCGGTTTTCTCAAAATTTTGCCGGGACAGACGTGTTAAATACGGGACTGTCCCGAGAAATACGGGACGGATGGTCACCGTAGCCATACATCATTTAACAAATCTGTTAAAAAGTTGAGGCGTGATTGCGGGACAAACATCCAATCAAATTTATAAGCATATAAGAAATTTATTTTTCAAATTTGTTGTCACGTTTCTTCTTATATGTATGTAAAATTTTTCAAACAAAAATAAAACAAATTATTTAGTAATTATACACGGTCATCAAAAGTCAAAATACGACCGATTTCTGATTTTTTTTAATTTTTTTTGATTTTAAGCTGGAAAAATAAATTAACTGTTTTCTTTGTTTTTCTAGCTAACTTGTTGTTTTTTTTGCGTAGATTACGATAAAAAAATTTGCAAATTCAATTGGGTGAGGTAAAAAAAGTTTAGAAGGATTGTACTTTGATTGTACATTGATTTTTTTTCAGCATTCAAAGGTAAAATAATTATTGAAATCTGACATGAGGCTAATTTAAAGATTTCTTATCGGAAATCCACCGTAATCTATGATATATGCAGCCAATGCAGCCTATATACATCTTCTTGAATATGAGTTTTAGTTGAAAACGGTTGGATAATATTACCAAGAAAGAGTTTCCGAATTAGAGGATGGTTTTTGTTTAGGATATTGAGGAAAATGAAAATTATAGTGAACAAAATTAAGTTAATGAGAAATTCAACTAAACTTCGAATTCAACGGCATTTTCGAAAAAGTTTCAGTAAAGCAGTTAAAGCTTATAGAACACCTAAGGGCCTAATTCCACAGTTTATAGTTTCTACCCTATATACGTTGATTCACTCATTTAATTGCTGTCAAAACTAAAGAACCAAAAAAATGCGTCGCCAACAGGGTAAAACGAAGTAAGTATAATATATATAAAAAAACTCAAATTAAAGTCAACAATGCGTTTAAACATTGAACATAATGTACATAATCTTATCAAAATAAATTTTGCAAGTGGTATTAACCCCGCAGGTAGATCAAGCACGTGTAAATCGGTTAATCATTTTATTTATTGAATAAAGTTTAAACAAAAGCCTAAAAAAATGTAGAATTATTTGTACAAAAACAAAAAACAAGTTTTGTTTAATGAACAACCTAATACTTTCAAAACTCTATAATCACGTTTTTATTGTTCTTAGTTCTTCATATTTATAGCTCTTTAAACTAATCTTAAATATATAAAAAAAAACTTGAAGTTCGAAGTACAAACTTTGTTTATCTAGCTGCATTTTATTCGATTAAAAATGTTGTAAACAAAATTCCGTAAAGTAAATATAATTTTGTTGGCAAATTGAATATATTTAATTAAATTTGCGTTGTATTTATTAAGAACGATTTTCTGTCAGCTATAAATGAAATAAATATATCCCTTCTTTAAATCACTGCCTGTTCCTGACAATAACTCCTCCGCAGAAGATCGACCAATAAGTCGACTTCTTATGTTAACTTCTCATCTTTTTATTCTTGATTCGAACACATATCTTATAAATGTCTGATTTCCTTAAATTTGAATATTGAACACGAATGTACATATATAATTCTCCATACATAAATTTTAATTTTTGTTTTCACCAAATACTTATATGTAAATATATGTAAACATTTCTCACCCCAATTGATATATATCCTGAAGCCTAGGATCTTCAACATTTCGGCAAGTCAGGGTGCTCTCGTAAATCGTCCGAAACGAATAGTATTTGTCAATTTTAGTCTTCGCCTTCTCTAGACTAAACTTGCATCCGCGCAGGAATGTCACCAGGAATTGGTCATCTGTGCGTGCTTTTAAATGTGCTTGCTTTTGAATCCATGATCTTAACTTTTCTATATCCTCGTCCAATCTGGCCGGTACCTCATGTAGTTCTGCGATGGCTTTTGATTGCAACTTCTCACTCAGTGGTCGTATGTTCGGCATGACTGTCCACAAATAAATAAACTAAAAGTATCAATTTCAAATTTCACTCAAAATGTCGATAACTCTGCGTGTTGTCTATCCTATCAGAAGAAACCCCACAAAGGTGGTTCAATTAGAAAAGAAACTTGTACTTTTCCCCTATCCATATGGCCATTGATTACAATTGGATTTATAAAGCTTAATGTTACCTTAATTTTTGTTTTCTAAACCAAAGTGTAGCTTAGTTTCCAGTGTTTCAATCGTGCTTCCTAACAACCTAATGAAAATTAAACTGCAGTTCAATTTTATGCAGGTGAAAAACTAAACATTTACCTGCTGCCTGATAAGATAAGAATGGGGCCTCATCGGGTATTGAAAGAAAGAGTTAGGAAAACTAATGGGGCTTGTTCTGCTGATAAGTTATCTAGGGTAAGGTAAGCTTTGGCAAGTAGGGTGATGCTAAATAAATCGCTTATTGCGAACAGCCTGGAAGTAGGCTATAAAATTTAGGCAATACACTCCGTGTCACATGCACAGGTATATCTTTATTTACTTGCGATTATAGGTACTATAAGGCAAGTTATGCACCGGTTATATGACAGGTACAATTAATTTGTAAGCTTAAAAAAATTGAAAAAACTCCTCTGTAGAATGTCTAAAATCAAAATAACCTTAAGTTCTAAATTTGAAGACATCCGCGCAGAAAGACGGACAGAATTTTGACAGTAACTCAAATATGTTTCTCTATCATCGTAATGTCAAGTTTGATTGATATCTCGAATTTTTTATTCTGCACGAATGCATAACTTGCATTATAGTACCTATAATGACAAGTAAAAATGATTATGGTGGGCTTTTTTTTTTTCTTCGAATTTCTCGAAAACTGGTGATCCGATTTATCAAAATTGATATTCAAAAAGATGAAGGTAGATTTAGTAATTTCGCATTAGTTTTTTTTCGATTTTTTTTTGTATTTTTATTTTAATAATTTTTTTTTTTTTTTGAAAATCAATATTTTCATTTTCATATTTTTTAAAATCATTTTTTTGGAAAATCACAATACAAAATATTACACCAGAACAACGTTTTTAAATCGTGGACATTTATTTCCAAAATTCGCGCACTTGTCGCCAAACTTATAGATCGCTTCCTCAAGTTTACGGTGCCCATAAGCGTCCATCTGAGCAGCTAATATATATCTGAATAGCTTTTGTTTTTTCCCCTGCAGAGAAATTTTTATATTGTATTGACCTATTATACCTTGAATTAAACTGTTTCATCAGCATAGAGTGGCCTTTGTATATACACTGAAAATGTATATACAATGGAGTGGCAATGTTTTTATATAAAAAAATGGGCACGACTGGGTCGCACGTACTTGCTCTTATGTTTATTATAAATTATATCTTAAAATTTGGTATGCAGTTTTTTAGAATTTATTAAAATACATGTGATTATAAAATTTAAAATTTTTTTTTATTGATAAGTTTTCAAAATATTGATTTAAAAAAAAAAATCAGAAATTAATTTTAATTAGAAAAAAAAGTTATTAAAAATTTTGATATGCAAAATTAATTGGGCTACCTAGATCTTCCTAAATATAAAATTTGACAGACATCCAAAGAGCCGTAACCGAGAAAGCCAAAAATTAAAAAACCGTTATATTAAAGGTCCCGTTAATAGACTTTTCCCGTATTTGTGGTATTAATCAAATTATAGCCAATACCAACAAAAAAATATTCCCAAAAAATGTTGATTAAAATCGTTGGAGCCGTTTTCGAGAAAAATAAGATTTTCCTAAACGGTCATATGGCAGGTACCATTATTTTTAGGGCTAAAAATAAAATTTCAATTTCCCCTCTGGGGTATGCCAAAAGAATCACACACACCAATTTGAAGATAATCGCTTATGCCGTTTAGGCTGCAGCTCGTTATACATACTGACAGACAGACAGACATTTTTTCTCGATCACTTTTTTAGACTTCTCTATGATCGTAATGTCATGTTTGATTGTTATCTATTTTTTTTTTAATATTCATGAATCCTAAACTTGCCTTATAGTCCCCATAATCGCAAGTAAAAATGAAAAATGACTAAACTGGCAGCTGAAATCTTTTTTTTTCATGTTTTGTTTTATTCTTATCAATTTTATACTGCAAGTGAAAAGCTGTCATATTTGTCGACGACCTTATGCTCAAATGAACTTAATAAATTCACGATGTGAAAATATCTTGAACTCCAGATTAAACCTTTAATTCATTTATTTTAAATTAAATTTTTTTTAGTACTTTTCTTGAGCTCCCAGGACTATAAGCAAATCTTTTTTGTTATAGTTTTGAGTTAATTTTACTGAAAAACTTTTCCTAAATGCTAGGTGGGAGAAAAAAAATGATACATATGGTTTTCCATGGGCAGGTTAACCGAATACTAGTTTTGATAATTTGATACATTAAAACGTTTTGAATGTTTAAGTTATCAGCATTAACATAAATATTTTCAAATTATGAATATATTTTTTTGAGGATTCAGCCAGAAAGTAAAAATGTATGATCGCAACTTAAGATTCTTCCGTCTTCGTCTGTCCGAATCTTGAAGAACCATATCAGTGTTCTATGAGTTGAACTATTTTTAAAGCTCTATTTCATAAAATAAGTTTTGAGCAAAGCGTAATAAAAATCTTAAAAATGTTACCTTGGATTCTTGTTTAGAAATATCACCAAATGCTAAAAATACTCACAGTATTATTTATCAGCAATTTTGGTTAGATTCAACCTTAAAAACTTTTGAATTGAAAACAAACAAAAAACAGTCACAGTTGTTTAAAAAATGTCTTTCTTTTTTCGTATAAGAATTTCTTTAAGATAAATAAAAAGTCAACAAATTTACAATATTTTTTTATAAAAATTAAGTATAAATTAATTTAATAATGAACACTTAAGTTTCAATCAACTCCAAGTTTTTTAAACGAACCACTTACTCCAAATATACTATTTAGAAATGTTGGTTTTTCAGTCTCCTTGTTGACCTTGTCCACAACACCAAGAATGGCGCCTTCTTTGAAATGTTCTCGATAACTCAAAAATTTCACTTCCATAGCTGCAATTATTTCTGCAACTGTTCCATTTTCTCCACCGTATTCCAAGGGTAAGAACTTTTTTGGGACAAACTCGTGGAGAGTTTCACTAAGAGCTGAATGAACAAAAATCTAAAAATGTAATAAAATTAAAGGAAATAATAAAAATAAGTCATAATCTTCAGTTTTAATTACTCTTCTTGTTATTTTCTCCGGGAAAATAGCCTTTAAGCCACGAAATCCAACTTCAAAAGCGGATGGCACATTTATGAAATGAGTTCCCTTGTGTCTCGTTGGATTGGCTTCATCGGCATACGTTGAACACTTTCTTAACAAATTCGGATGAAGCTGGAATAGATGGCTGGCAGCGACATCCTTCATGTCCATAATCTCAATATAGCCACTAATGACTGAATTGTCATCTTCAAGCATCATAATTTCACCAAACATCACTCCCAGTCGAAGGACATCAGCAAATTTGTATTTTTCGGTGTCGTAAATTGTTGCACGAATAATATTGATGCAAGGACCTTCGTGGTCCTTTGGGAATGGGATCTTTAAAATAACTCTAAATTAATTTTTTTTTTGTATTACTGAGCCATAAATTGTATTGTCACAATTAGTCTTACCCCATTCGAATTATTTCCAAAAGTTTTTCGTCATCCACCAAGCGGTTCTTGAAAACCTCTGGTATTCCAGTTTGCAGGGTATAATACTTCTCTAGTTTGCTCTTTGCCTTTTCCATATTGAATTTGCAACCCCTGAGGAATGCCACCAAAAACTGGTCCGATGTCCTGGAACAGAAATGAGGTTGCTTCTCCACCCATTCACGCAGGGTTTGAATATCCGTTTGTAAGCGATCAGGCTCTTCGTTCAACTCCTTTATGGCAAGTTCTTGTATGTTGGCAGGCAACATTCTTAAATGAGTCATTATTTTAAAGTTTTTAATTTTTTTTTTATATTTCACAACTATTACTAAGAATCCTTAGATAATCTTAATAAAAATAAACTTCTAAGGATATTGTATGCGGAACAACATATGTAATTACTTTCCCCGTCGTGACTTTTATAACGACTGAAATATACACAGCTTACCTTGCACGCCAACACCGCATAATCGCCATTACTTCGGGATCGAACAAACACCCTCCGCATGGCCCCCTCATCGATGAGATACAAATGGTCAGAACTCATTTTAAAGATACTTTTCATGTATCGATTTTAATCTGAATAGCACTTATTTTACGTTAATCGGCAATGATCCAAACAATTGGATTCCGGGTTGGGGGGGGAGGAGAACGGGTTCATACTGTCAAATCTTAAATTGGCGTGGAATTATCTCTTTTGGAGCGTAAATAGGAGCACACCACAGATACATATTTAACTGTTAATTTCTGTTTACCTTGACAGGGGATTGCGATTAATTATATTGATGAATGTGTTGGGGGAGGCATCTATTGGGTCGCACGAACTTTTTGTAGCGTTAAAGCATGGATTGATTGGGTTTTGAATACTAAGTATTGGAACATAGAAATAAGCATATGTACGTTTTTTGTGATAAGCTTTCTTGAAGTTTAGAACAGGTTAACGAAACTATTCAAGATGGAGATGTTTTTCTTTGATTTCGAACCATTTTTGTTTGGATTTCATATACGACAGACTTCAGTTGCTCCATAAACTGTCATTATCGTTTAAATTTAATAATAATTTTATATAATAAATAGTAGGTATTATCATAAAGTGGCTAAAATAATTGAAGCCAATATTTGAAGTCGTACATAATTTTAAGAAACCAATACTTACCCTTAATTTTAACATTGCAAGCAAATAAAATATGTATATTTATGTATATGTATGTATACTTATGTTTGAATTGGTTTAATCTCTAGATGACTTTTTTTAAGATTGGTTGTAAAAAAGTCTGTTTCCTTTTGATTTCATCTCATCTGTTGTCTTAACAAAAATATTTATATTCGATAATTTTCGTTTTTACAAAAGTCCAAGCAAAAATTGTATCTTATCAAGGGAGCTTTAAAGATTGTTTATTATACCATAACAACTTAAATGCATACATACAAAGATAGCAATTTTCGTTCAAATACTAGATTAATTGTAAATGGAACTGTATGGGAAAAATGTATGTTAATTTTCAGGCATCATTAAAGATCAGTAAATATGTAAAACAAAAGTTCTAGTTCTTGAAACAAGTGCATACGACATTTGCATAATATCTGTGTACAATTTTTCAATTTTGTTCTGTGAGTTTCTAGCATATTTTGCCTTAGGCTCAAGTTTTATCGGAACAGACTGTTTTTTTTTTCAAATAAAGGACACTGTGGCGTATGTGTAACATTTCTTGTGATAATCGGGATCAACAGCAATCTAGTTTCGATGCCATTAATCGAATGTAGGCCGTTTTTTGCACGAGTAGGTTTTTAGTGCAAGATGTTTCAGCAAAATTTTCCATATAGTGGACACAGATCCCATTGTTGCAACCAGATAAAAAACCGTGTTAAATCAGCCAGAAATTAACCATAGCATATTTTGCCTTAGGCTCAAGTTTTATCGGAACAGATTGTTTTTGTTTCAAATAAAGGACACTGTGGCGTATGTGTAACATTTCTTGTGATAATCGGGATCAACAGCAATCTAGTTTCGATGCCATTAATCGAATGTAGGCCGTTTTTTGCACGAGTAGGTTTTTAGTGCCAAGATGTTTCAGCAAAATTTTCCATATAGTGGACACAGATGCCATTGTTGCAACCAGATACAAAACCGTGTTAAATTAGCCAGAAATTAACCATTTATCATGTTGTAATTTTTCCAACGGATTGATGTGTTAATTTTTAACCAAATACAAAATTTTGATAGATTCTATTTATATTAAAAAGTGTTAAGATAACATGAATACACTGTTCATTAAAACTGTAAACCGTACGTGAACGTAAAACACGAAACCGTTGATTAACCAACATAATTCAATGTGAAATTCGCAATGCTCTCGTAAGATCTACACTACCCTTTGTCAAATGGAGTCTGGTAAACATTAAATTTCAATGTATTAACATGATCCGCTGTAAAATCAGCAATGCTCTTCGTGAAATCTACATGACCCATAATCAAATTAGTATCTACTAGTGTTTATGTTAAATTTACATGGGACTTCCAATAAATCAACATGATCCACTATTGAACTAAAAAGGCTCACCTGTGTTATCTGCATGACCTTATGTCAACTTAATTTAAGTCATCATGTTGTACCTATATGAAAACCTTAATAAATCAGAGAGACGAACTGCAAAATTAAAACTAATGAAGTTAACATTTACTCCTGGCAGAAAAAATAAATTATAAAAATCATGATTTTAAGCAATAAAGTAACTTTATTTAAAAAATAATAACATAAAGCTGTTGTTTTCAAAGGGTTAAAACAATAACACTTACTTTCTGGTATAGCATCGGCAGCTGATACATACGAGTGAGTCTTTAGAGATGGACTTTTCTTCCGCATTTTCTGCCTAGCATTTTTTGCTTTGTCGTATAACTTGGGTTCAAACCCTTTCCACCGAAATTTGTTTTTAAAGCATGTTTGATAAAAATTGAGATCTAAAAACCACTAGCGTGAAAAGCAAAAAAAAACTAATGCGAATTTGGACCAAGAGATTGATATAATATTTTGTACATACCAAACATTTTTTTTCGATCTACCACCAACTATGATCACGAACAAACTGCAAATGTTCTTCTATGCGATTGGAAACTTTTGATGTGTTCAATTCCAAACCAACAGATACATTTTTGTATCTACACTGCAATAATGTAAATGTTGTAAAGGAACACTGTTATCTTGGGTTCAAATGAACTTATACAGTGGATTAATTATTTTTTTAACATTTTAATTTGACATAGATAATAACTTCATAATTAAAAAAACCTAAACTAACTTAGCAGGATTAAGTTTCATTCAGTTCCTAACCGTTTTGGCAAATTTTATTAAGATCATAATTGGTCTTCTTGATTTCTCGGTACTGACGTAGAGCCCAGAGAGTTATGGTAAGAAAATTTTAGGAATGAGAAATTTCGTCTCGAATAGATCTTAATGTTTCAAACCTAATTATAACTCATTGTTCGATTCAAGCTGTAAAAAGGTTGGATGGAAATTGGATTAAAGTTTCAACAAACTAGAAAAACCTGCTATAGTCATATTCGTAGAACAAAAAATACAGCAAATTCCCTAAGGCATTAAAATTTTGGTCATTTGTAAAATAAAAAACGGGAACGGTTCACTTGGCTGAAAACGTTTGGCAATTTTTTATTTCGCCAATTTTGGTTTTGCATTATGTCATGTTAACAGATATGTACACATTAACAAAATGCTGCATCCCCACCACTACAACCCCCGTGCAACACTGCTTAGGTTTACAATAGGATTAAAAGTAGGTGCGAGAATTGGTATGAGCAAAGTTTTTAAGTAAAACAACAAATTGCAACGTAAAAATAAGCAAAATAAAAGTTGGGAAAGAAAATTGGCGAAATGAACACTTTGCAAATTCAAAAGGAGAATTTAAACAAAATTTTATCTGATAATGGCAAAGTAAACGTTGACGAAAAAAATTTTGGCGATGTGGCACGCTCAGGTAAAAAACATTGTTGCCAAGGGTGCTTACGCTTATCTTCAACTGATCTAAATTTGATCTTGACAGCATTGTTCAATTAGAATAATATAAAGCGGCGAATTTAAAGCTTCCAAAACTTAATGTTGCCTTTTAACGCTAAAGCGAAACGTACCACTCATGCCACTATCTATGAATTGTACTTGCATCGAAGAAACCGAACGCGAACCGAATGATCACAATTTCGACGTTGCTTAGCGAAGGATCAAGTTTTTGCATTCAAAATGCACACTTCAGAGCTACGAATAACAGAATTGACTGAATTGTAGGCCAATATAAGCATCTTTTATTGTACTCAGAAGGATTATTTTTAAATCTTCAGAATAAACACTCCCTCTAGGGAATCAGATAAGAACGAGTGCAAAGAATACCTACGGCCGGGTCACCTAGTAACGACTTAAATATACTTCAACTATCAATTCGCAATGTAACTGTTCATAAGAGCCAGTACGTGCGATCCAGCCATTTAATTTAATTAGTTTTTTTTTATAATAGATATAAATATATATTATATTATATAAATTCAACAATTAATGATTAAAAGATTTTAATCATAAGGTTTACAGTTTTTTCACCTCCTTTGTTATATTGTTTAGTCTAATCTCAGTGCATTATCAACGAAAAATCCGTATCAATCAATTTATTTCATGGTTACTCAAAGGCGACAAGGGCGACACTTTTCATTTGAGAGCCTGGTGGTAAAATATAAAACTTAATACTTTTGTTTTGGAGATTTTATTTGGGAATAATGTCTTCAGGGAAATAACACCAACCTACAAACTTTCGACAACAGTTAGTCGCGCGCACTTGCTTGTAGCTCTAATATATATAATACATTATCGTATGTAGGTATGTCGGGAAAAAAGAACTTTGCCAAAATGAACGAATATATGAAAGAAAAATATCATAACAATGGTCGATTCAATAAGAAGATAAAACCACTACACTTAACAAATATTGAAGGACCGATCTCGATAAAAGCTTGTTTTTTTCGTTTTAATTTCGGAAAATATTTTTTTTTTAATTTTGCGGTAAGCAAATTTTTAGAGTTTATAAAAAGTCATTAAATTTGAACAAAGATTTAATAGTTTCACAACTGTATATAAGTTTTAAATTTGTTTGATTAACTAATTTTATAAATAGAAAAAAATATGCGTTATAGGCCAACGTCTTTTTAGATATGTATTTTTTATTTAATCCAGTTTTGTTGAAAACTTTAGATCTATTTCCAATAAAAATAAGCAGTCTTATGGCAGTTTTCAATATATTAAGACAGATAGACATTGATGATCAAAATGAAACTTTTAAAAAAATATTTAATAACATTCATTTATTTATTAATACTATTATATGTTTAATCAGAATAACCCTGTATGCGTGAAATAATGCCGGACATACTGGCATTCTGTTTTTTTTTTTTAATTCGGCTTTTGATCTCTCTTCCCTTTTGATGCGGAATACTTTGTTCATGCTTTTCCGGCGCTCCTGCTTTTATATTAAACGGTTAATATAGATTAGATTTATTAACATTAAGAATTTTATTTAAATCTAATCTCAACATAAACAGAAATTATCTAATCGATTGTTAATTTCTTAAATGATCCATCGATACCGAAAATACTATTGTAATCAATGGCATTCTCCGTTTTGCGTAGTTCTTCTGATATTCCAAAATTGGCACTCTCCTTAAAAAATTCCCGATAGCTCAAAAATATCTTTTCCATTGATGCAATAATTTCGGGAATAGATCCATTCGATCCACCATATTCCACCGGCAAATGCTTTTTCGGAATGTGTTCGAAGAGGGTTTCACTGTCTGTCGCATGCAGATGGATCTAAGGTCACATAAAAACAAAAGGACACTTCACTTATTTTTAATAATCGTTCCCGATATTAGAAAAAAACTTTTTTGAATCGGATCTTCACTCACCCTCTTTGTAGCTTTTTCCGGAAAGAAAGCCTTAATTCCCCGAAATCCAACTTCGAATGGCGGTGGAACGTTGATGAAATGAGTTCCCTTCTGCCTCATAGGACTGGCTTCATCAGCAAAAACTGAAAGCTTGCGCAGCAAACTCGGATGCAATTGGAACAGATGATTTGCTCCGACATCCTTCATGTCCATAATTTCAATATAACCACTTATCACTGCATTGTCGTCTTCCAGCATCATGATCTCTCCAAACATGATGCCAACGCGAATTATATCGGCAAACTTATATTTATCTGTATCGTAGATTGTAGTGCGAATAATGCTGATGCAGGGACCTTCATCGTCCTCAAGACGTGGGAGCCTGAGCACAACTCTAAAGAGGACAAAAATGTTTTCTTGAAAATTGTTGTTTTTTTTTATTTAAAAATTCCATTTAAATCTTACCCCATTCGTATGATTTCCAGCAGCAGTTGATCATCAACCGACCGGCCATTGAAGACTTCTGGTATTCCAGCTTGAAGAGTGTAGTATTTGTCAAGCTTATGCTTGGCCTTCTCCATGCTGAACTTACATCCTCGCAAAAATGCCACTAGAAACTGATCAGAAGTCCTCGATCGCAGATGCGGCTGTTTCTCAATCCATTCCCTCAGAGTTTTGATGTCTTCTTCGAGGCGTTCGGGCACTTCATTCAACTCGGCCACTGCACGTTCTTGTAGTCTTGGAGGCAATGGTCTTAATTTCGCCATTATTGTCTAGATTGTAGCCAAACACACTTGAGGCAATTAAAAATAAATTGTTCCCAACTACACTCCACGATACCTTAGCCAAGAGCCCGAGTACCTGTGCTACTGTATTGTCGTCTCTATGCCAACTAAAATCTATAATAACATTAAAATGCGTTAGAACACCACTAATCTTAACTTCGACTACCACTACCACCCTCAATTTAACAGCCCACTATAGACGCAGAAGGCCTTAAGGGAAAATACTATAACGGTTCGACTGTAATCTTTATTTGAGTCGTCGTCGATTTGTTAAGCTTCTTGATTTTTATCGAAAGCTGGATGGGAAGCCATAGCCCAATCGTCTATTGCGGCTAGAAAGCTAGATTAATTCGGCATGTAAGCTCTTATTTCAGTGGCGCTGAATGTATCTGAACTTGTTGCATTGTTTATGTGTATCTATAGGGGTTAGTCGGTTAACTTTGTTATAGTTGTGGTCGTTTATATGCTATTGTTTGAGAATCAATGCGGATTAGATAGTTTTGTTTTGGTTTTGGTTTTGCACGCGACAGTTCAGCTTAGTGGTGTCTAATTTAAATGTCACATGGTGAAACAATTACAGGGATTAGGGGTTTTGCTTAATTTCATCTTTGTTGGGAGAGAGTCTTGACAGGCTGACGTTAGATTGTAAGCATTTTATGAAATGAATATTGGCCTACCACATTTATTTCTGTATATATGTACATAAATGAATTTTTTTATTTTGAATAAGGTTATTTCTGTTTATACTCTAGCAAAACAACCGATTCAAACCCAGGAAATTTGAATAAATATGCCACTTTAAAATTATGTCATATTGTCTTCATTGGGTCAACTAATAAGTCCAGATGCTGACACTTAACAGATCTGCGTTGCTGACTTAAATATATTTTGTTATTATATTTCACTTATTGTTCACTGTCTTTAATATTAAATTTAGATATAAAAGAAATGATTCACAGTCAATGAAGTATTAGTACCTATTCCAAATTGAAACGAATAATATTCAACTTGGTGTTCTTTTCATCCGCTTGGAATTATTACGGGAACAAGTTTAAGAGCTTGTTTCCAGAACAACAAAAGAATTCAAAATCAAGTTAATTTGGTTGCTGTGATTTATTAAGACAAACGAGTCTAAGCAATATAAACACTAGTTTTGGCGGCGGATTTTTGATACAAAAAAAAAACTTATTTCATTTAAACTCTAAATTTCGGGTGCTGCTGTCAGCTCTAAAGAGAAAAAACCCAACCCTTTGCAGCCCAATTTCGGGCAAACCTGAGGCTGTTAAAAAATGATATAACCCGTCGGGTACTTGAGATGTTAAAGGATTTTATGGGATCAATATTTTTTTGCACTCGTTCAGTCACAAGAAACGATTCTTCTGATTCTTAAGATTCTTGTGATTTTTAAGATTCACAAATCCGCTATACCCTGACAAAACATATGCGCCAACTTTTTTAACTGTCTTATTACTGTGGTTTCTTCCAAATGGATCGAAAACAGCATTTGTCCAGTTCAGTTTAAGGAAATATTTCGAAGAACAAAAACTTCTTAATTAACGCGGCAGTACGGCTTTGGCAGAAATATGTCCCCTAGTAATCTAATGATACATCTCACCAAAATGTGTAACCAATCTGTTTTTAGTTTTGGTATGAGTAGGGTTATTGCACTTGAAATTTAAAAAAAAAGCATTTGATAGACCAAGATAGAGTTTGGCACATAACCCTTTTATCGAAAATGCGTTCATTTAAACTCGATAAAACTCTTTTTCTCTATATTAATAATTATTATCTTTAGAATCGCTCCATACATATACATATGTATGTAATAGTTTCGCACGGATTCAAATCTGATATTCAAAAAATAAATGCTGGTGTTCCCCAAGGCTCCGTTGTGTCCCCGATACTCGTTATAATTTTCATCAAATCCCTCTTGTCTGAAATATCAAACATATTAAATTATTTTGTTGACGATAGTTCTCTCAGCTTTTCATGTTCCATAATTCGATTTAAAAACAACAACGACAGCATGATTTGTTGATTAAATTTTGATCTTAACAGTGGCAATAAGAAATCGCGTCAAATTTTATTATTATTATAATTAATTTTTCGTTAAAGCCAAAAAAATTCCTACGCGACTATGAATGGCACCTGTATAGAGAAAATGGACAAACTCGCACTTCTAGATATGAGAAACACAGATGACCTTCTGCAAAAAAAAAAACTCGAAGTCGCCGTTTACCCTTGAGTTCAACTCCGAACGTTCTGCTAAGTACAGAGATTCTTTCTATAGCCGCAAAACACGAATGTGAAACTCTTCTATCTGTCTGTCAGTATATTAGTCTACCGCTCAATACGTATGATACTTTCAGCATTCAGCATTACAAATTTATTTTAGGGCTTAAAATACAAACTGTTAACAAAAAGCTTATTTTTTCGAAAATGGTTTAAACGATTCAGATGCAAAAAGGATTTTTTGTAATTAGGTATGATCTATTATTTTATCAGCAAAAGTACCAGAAAAGTCTCTTAAAAGTACCTTTCATATAACGGTTTTGAATTTTCGAATTTTTAAATGAAGCTTATTGGATTTCTACAAAATTTAATATTTGAAATTATATACATAGTTTGCTGTTTGTATTATGATTTGTATTATGCCAACTTAAAGAATATTTTTTTTCATCTTTAAATATTTTTTTTTACTTTTTTTAGACTTAAATAAAAAAAAAAAGAATTCAAGAATGCAAACCTATAAACCCATAACAACCTACATTTTTTATAATTATATTAGCTAATTAATATTGTTATAAATATTAAATTAAAAAAAAATAATTATTAAAAATCCAAAAAATCGCTATTCGAAAATATGTAATTATATGTACATATATGAATTTTTTGAAGTCATATAAATTTTCATAATTATCAATTTTGATTATAAAATCGGGTTAACCAGTTCTCGAGAAAATGGAAGAAAAATAAAATGCACGACTGGATCGCACGTATACTCATATGTGCGGTCACATCATCGAATAAAATTAAAAAAAAACACGACTGGGTCGCACGAACTTGTTCTTATGCTAGATAATTGCTTAGTGGTTGCATATGTATGTATATAAAGGGTGTTTTCTTAGACGTGTGGTTATCAAGAAGATATAAAATGCATTTAATTTAAGGTTATTGCCAAGAATTTAGCTTTATTTTAAAGATAAGGGTTTTCCATTATGTTTTAAGCATGATTTCGGGCAAGTGACCTCGGCTGGCTCGAATAAATTCCATTTTGTGAAAATTGGGATCGGTGGCCATCTCGTTTTGGGTCCTTGCTCCGAACGTGCGACGCGCTTGATGATCGTTCGGCTTCAATTCTTGCACGAGTTGAATTTTATAAGCCCGCAAACCAAGATCCTTCCGCAAAATCTTCTATAAAGTGGATGGGCACAGCTCCAATTGTTGCGTGCGATGGCGGGTGGACTCATTCGGGTCTTCTTCGATACTCTGCTCCAGCAAACCGAACCATTATTTTGGTAATAAATTTGCACAATTTGCAAACGTTGTTCAGGAGTAAGTCTATTTATTATGAAATGGTAAACCAAATCGAGCATAAATCAAGTGAAAGCTGTCAAAAAGACCAACTCAGAAAAAAGTATTGCCTGATTAAAAACCACATGTCTAAAAAAACATCCTCTATTAAAATAAAAAATTAAAGTTTTTTCGAAAATTCTTTCATTTTTTTAATAAGTTTAAAAGTTATGGGAAAATTATTAAAAAAAATTCAATCAACCTGTTTTCAAAATATGTATTTCGAAAACCAATTTTTTCGAAAAAAAAGTTTTTGAAAATTTTGATATGTAATATTATAAATAACTTCCTGTGTGTAAAATTTTATTGAAATCGGGATAATGGTTTGCGATAAGACCGCATTTAAAAAAACCGTCTCTATGGAAGGTACGGTTTTAGAACAAATTTCGAAAAATTCATTCTAATTAAAAGATGTATTGTTGTAAAAAATAGCACCCTGAAAGTTTTATCAAAATCGTTAGAGCCGTTTCGGAGAAAATCTAACTTTTTGTTAAAAATTGTATGGCAGGTACCGTTATTTTTCAAACTAGAGCAAAAATGAAAAACCCCCGAAAAACTACCAAAGAAATACTAAATACCAAGTTTGAAGCAAATCGGCCCATCCGTTTACGCTGAAGAGGTGCGAACAGACAGACATACAGACAGACGGATGGAATTTCCGGTCCCACTTTTTACGACTTTTCTATAATCGTAATGTCATGTTTGATTGTTAGAATTTGTAACTTGCCTTATAGTACCTATAAACGCAAGTCGGTCCTATGGGAGGTACTGTTAAAGCGACAAGGCATACATTTAGAATTATGCCACAAACTATATTATATTTCCCTAAAATCGTAATGTCGTGTTCGATTGGTATCTTGATATTTTTGAATCTGCATTGATGCATAACTTGCCATTGTTTCACTTAACGAATAATAAACATGTGTATCGCAAGTAAGGCCATAAATAGGCTCAGGTGGCCAAGAAAAACCACAATTCTTTACCACGAAGTACTATGACTTACGGTGTTGGCTCCAATTTGATTTTAAAAACGAAGCTGCCTACAAACATATGTTATTGAAAAGCAACAACTTCTTAAATCTTTAACCAAGACTTTCTGAAGCAAACAAAATGTGCAGTGAAGATTTTTAAAGACCTTGCTTCTTCAAAATCCATATCCAATCATTAAAATGTACTCTATCTTAATTGAAGCCAATTGGATCGATTGAATGACTTTGATTTTCCCTTGCGAATTAAACTGTTCAAGTAAGTTGATGGTCTTACAGTTTGTTTATTAGTTTAAAAAGACAAGAGAAGAACTCAATATTAATTTACGAGAATTGAATTAGAAAAAGGAAAATAGCTTAATTTTAGTTCCTTTTACAAACAGCTTATTTACAAGCAAGTGCTTAAAACAATACGAGTGTATGGTACAGAAATTTTTTTGATTTTATCAGACAAAATCGCTGTTTCGTGGCCATGGAGCTTTAATGAATGCCCTCTAAGGGCATTATTTAAGACAATATTTGCATATAACTTGCTTTTCTGTAAGCAAGTGCTTAAATCTTAAAGATCATAAATGGTAAACAATTTTGGGATTGTACCAAACCAAGCTATAGACACTCACAAGCAATTGTAAATGCTCCATGGTACATACTCTCGAACTCTCGAACGTCGAAGAAAAATAAAGTCAACGTACCACAATGTTAAAGAAATAGAAAGCATTTGAAAGTAAAGCTTAAAATCAAAAGCTCTTTACTTACGTATCAATTATTTTTATGAAGGATCTTGGCTTTATAATGCCACACACTGCACATGTACAAAAGAGCACGAACGTGGGACCAATTTGTGTCCTTATTTTAGAAGACTAAACATTTAATGAAACTAGTAAGCATGTAAGTTAATAACAAAAACAATATAAGTATGTGCGTATTTAATTATATTAAAAAATAAAAAAAAATCAACATATAAAACTTGTTTCCATATTAAACTCTTGATTATGTTCTAACCAAACCTAAATTAGGTGTAAACTAATCCGTAGAACTAAACAGAAATTACCTTCTGTTTAGTTCTACGGATTAGATGAATTCTTACTAAACGCGTGTTGTATATAATGGATTTCACTTGTATGACCCCGTGTTTGACCTTTGGTATATACAGATTTGAGTTAATTACTCAAAGCTTTACGGCTTATTCTAGCTTGACTTTGAGTAAGCGAAAAAGCACAGCACAAATAAAGATACATTTGTTATTTTTTTTTTATTCTTAGTTGCAATAAAATGTCAACAAAGATAGTCAATCCGAGCGATAGAATAGTTGCAATTCTAATCGAAGATCTTCGGCTATGGATTCTCAGTCAGCCACATCTTAATTCTCGACTAGATGACGAATTCCTCCATGGTTTTTTAAGAGCTTGCCAATTCGACCTGAGGGAGGCGAAAAGCCGATTAGATACATATTACACTTTGAAAAATGTGATACCATCGGTGCTGGCAAACAGAAACATCAATAAACAACTTATTGAAATGTGTCAAACAGGGTAAATATCAAAATTATTTTGAATATTCTAAATATTAAAAATATGTATGTTTTCAGAGTTTCAGTTTTTCTACCGATGTTCGACAAAGGTGTTGGATTACATTTTTCAAAATATCCATCATCGGCTTATAAAAATTTGCATAAGTACACTGAAGCCTTGAAGGTTTTCTTTATGCTAGCTGAGATCAATTTGTTGGAATCTCGAAATTTAGAATCACCCAGTGCGATAGCTTATATTATTGACTTGAAGGAAGCTACATTCAAACAGAGTCTCAAAATTAACTTCGGATTGTCACATAGAATTTCACATTTGATTCAACACGGGTTACCATTGAAGATCTACGAAGTGCATTTTATAAATGTATCTATATACTTCCAATGCTTAATGCGAATAATGTGCTCGTTTTTGAGTAGCGATATTAAAAAGAAGGTGCGTACACTTAAACAAATTTTAGTAGGTTTAATTTTTTTTTGCAAACAGATTTTTTTTTTTAAACGTATTTGTTAGATCTATCTACATACTTCAATGGATTCATTTTATAAGCACATTCCCAAAGATTTCCTTCCCTTTGAATACGGAGGCAAGAATGGCAGCATAACCACTTGCATTAAACGACAAACAGAAAATCTAATGCACTATGAAAAATATTTTCAAGACGACGATAAGTATGGAGTCAATGAAGCCTTGAGACGACGAAAAATGTAATTTTGTTCCATTTTATTATTTAAATTTTTTTTAAGTAACTTTACTCCCATTGTTTACTTTTTAAAAGGTTATATAAAAAAATATGTTAAGCATAAGCATAATTTTATTCAATATTTTGTTTCAAAAGAGATGTTTTGATTCATTTGTTTTAATAGTAAAAAATGCAGTTGAATTATAAAAATCCTAGCTTCTTCCCGCGAATTCGTCTGCTTGGACTTCAGATTAAATTATTTGTAATGTTTACATTAAAACTCGACCAAAAAATTACTCAAACTTCTCCAGCAGAAACGGTGCTATTTTTTTGGAATAAAAGTAGCCTGTGTAGTTAATTTAATCTTATAACTCTTCTGTCTACCAAATTTCACAAGTTCGAGCTGTCGCTAATGTATGGAAGCATATCAAACAAACTTCTAGCAATTAAGTATTTCATACATTTGAGCATCTCCCACAGGAATCGTGCATTTTTTGTGGATAAAAAGTATCTACCTATAAAATACCATTCAAATCCGTTAAGCCGTTGAGGCGTAATTGAGAAACAAACATCCAAACGTCCAAACATATGTACAAACATTAACATTTATTATATAAGTAGGATCACAATTCTTTTTTCTCTTAAATTAAGATATTCTGAAAACATTTACTTTGGTGCAAAAAAGTAATCGTGAACATAAAAAATGAGATACCAATGAAACATGACATTACGATCATAGAGAAGTCTAAAAAAGTGATCGAGAAAAAATGTCAGTCTGTCTGTCTATCTGTCTGTCAGTATGTATAACGAGCTGCAGGCTAAACGGCTTAAGCGATTATGTTCAAACTTGGTGTGTGTGATTATTTTGGCATTCCCCAGAGGGGAAATTGATATTTTATTTTTAGGCCTAAAAATGACGGTACCTGTCATATGACCGTTTAGGAAACGTTCATTTTCCTCGAAAACGGTTCCAACGATTTTGATGAATTTTTTTGAGAATTTGTCTGTTGGTATTGGCTTTCATTTGATTAGAGCCATATAAACGAGAAAAGTCTATTAACGCGACCTTTTATATAACGGTTTTTTTTTAATTTTTGGCTTTCTCGGTAACGACTCTATGGATTTCTGTCAAATTTTAAATTTGAAATGATCTAGGTAGCCAAAATAATTCTGCATATTAAAATTTTGAATAACTTTTTCTAATGAAAATTAATTCTTAAATTTTTTTTTTTTTTGAAAAATTAATATTTTTAAAACTAATCAAAAAACAATTATTTTTAATTTTATATTCACATGTATATGAATAAACTCTAAAAAACTGCATACCAAAATTTAAAAATATTTTTTTTTTCAAAAAAGTAAAAATAAAAAACAGGATTTTATCAAAATCCATTCCACAATTTTCGAAATACTTTTTTCATAAAATCTTTGTCGTATTTGACGTATGTTGGCGTACTTCATTTTTACTAAAAACCGTTAAGTATTGGGGTTTTGATAGGTTTTATAAGTTCAAACTGTGTTACTTTCAACGTAAATGATTTTTTGTTTTTGTCCAAGATTTGTGAATATAAACAAAAATTAGATAACAATGAAAATGTATATACAATGATCATAGAGGAGTCTAAAAAGTTATTGACAAAAAATATCTGTCTGGCTGGATATATAACGAGCTGCAGCCTAAACGGGGTGAGCAATTGCCTTCAAATTTGTGATATTTGTATCTTTTGACATTCCTCACAGAGGAAATTGAAATTTTGTTTTTTAGGGATAAAAATTAAATTACTTTCCATATAACCGTTAAGGAAAAGCTTAAATTTCTCGAAAACGGCTCGAACGATTTTATTGAAATTTTTTGAGATTTTTGTTTATCTATCATTTTATTAAATCCAAATTTCTAGGAAAATTTTAGTAACGGTACCTTTCATATAACGGTTTTTTTTTAATTTTTGGCTTTGTTTTTAACGGCTATATGGATTTCTGTCAAATTTTATGTTTGGAAAAACCTTAACAACCGAATTATTGCTGCGTACCAAAATTTTGAATATTTATATTTTTCTATTTATAATTATTTTTTGAAACTTTTTATTTTCAAAATTCAATATTTCAAAAACTAATCATAAAAAATTATTTAAAATTTTATGATACATTTTTTTTTTATTTTTTGGTGCGACAGCTCTTTAAAAAGCCAAGGCCTAGTGATTTATACTCTCAAGCATTCTTGTGTGTGTGTGTTTGCAAGAATTGTAGGACGGATTTTGATAAAGTCCTGTTTTTTATTTTTTTTTTTTTGTTTTTTTGAAAAAAATGTTTTTAGAGTTTATTAATTTTGCTACTTAGATCTTCTCAAATATAAAATTTGACAGAAACCCAAAGAGCCGTTACCGAGAAAGCCAAACATTTTAAAAAGAGTTAGGTATATGAAAGGTACCGTTAATAGACTTTTCCCCTGAATTTGGCTATGATTAAATAATAGTTAGTACCAACAAAAAAATTCACAAACATTTTCACAAAAATCGTTGGAGACGTTTTCGAGAAAATAAGCTCCTTAACGGTTATATGGCAGGTACCGTAAGTTTTAGCCCTAATAATAAAATTTCAAAAGTCCCTCTGAGGAATGCCAAAAGAATCACACATACCAATTTTAAAGGTAATCTTAAGCCGTTTAGGCTGCAGCTCGTTATACATACAAACCGGACGTACTGACTGACAGACAGACAGACATTTTTGTCGATCACTTTTTAGGCTTCTCTATGATCGTAATGGCATGTTTGATTGTTAGATTTCTTATTTTTTTACGAATGCATAACTTGCCTTGTAGTCCCTATAATCGCAAGTAAAAAAGCTTATGTTACAAAGAAAAAACCCATTAACATATTTAAATTATAAGAATGCTTTCATACATCTTTAAAATCTGTATATAGTCACACGTTTATGTCTGCAAAGTTCAAGCAAATAAATATATTTATATCTCTCTCCCATTCATATACTGAACTTGAAACCGAAATAAAATTTAGATAAACAAAGGTAACTCACATTTTTATCGCAAACGAATCACTCAATTCTATGAACAAGATTAGGTACTTTGTAATTTTTTTGTTATCATAATTCAGTCTTGAGGTAAACTTTCATTAAATCGGTCGGCGCATTAACATTGTTTGGAGCTGCAAAAATCGGACAACGATGGCTAACGTTCGACCTCTGACTCCGGAACTGGCTCTCAAGGCACGTCAGGAACTCAATGAAGTAGAAAATCGTATTCCTGAGGACATTGCTGCTCTGAGGAATTGGATTGAAAAACAACCTCATCTCAATGCAAGGACACACGATCAATTCTTATTGAGTTTCCTGCGAGGATGCAAGTTTAGCCTGGAAAAAGCCAAACAAAAAATCGACAACTATTACACAATCAAGAGTTTGTCCCCAGAAATTTTCCTTAACAAGCAGATCGATGATAAATCAATGAGATTGGCAAGGCTTGGGTAGGGAACTTTCCGAAATTGGCATTAGATTGAATTAAAGCAATTTTATTACTCTTCAGACATATAATTCCGCTGCCAACACCTTTGAAACCTGATGGACCCAGGATTCATATAACTCGCTATGGGAACGTCAATCACAAGGAACACACGATTCTGGAGCTTTTTAAAAACCAACTTCGAATTTTCGAAATCCAAATGTTCGAAGATGACAACTGCGTCATCGGAGGTGTTCTAAATGTTGCTGACTTGGCCAATATCTCCATGGGCCTCATTCTACAATTTGATCCGGTTCTGATAAAGAAACTAAGCGTTTTTGCCGATAAAGCTGCACCGTTTCGGATTAAGGGTATGCACTTGATAAATGTTCCAAAAGAATGTGCGGCCATCATAAATGTTGCTCGAAGTTTGATGTCGAAAAAAATTAGAGAAAGGGTAAGAAGAGGTGTCAAGGCAAAAAAAGCTGGGTATTGATGGGTAATTTTTTTTTAGTTGATTGTTCATTCAACGCTTGAAAGCCTTTACGAACACATCCCAAAGGAATATCTTCCAAAGGACTATGGTGGCTTAAACGGCACCCTTCAAGACGCAATCGATGACTGGGACAAAAGACTGCTTAAATATAGGGAATTTTTCCAAGACGATGTTCAGTACAAATCGAACGAGAGGGCGCGCATTGGAGCCAGGATGAGCTTAGAGTCTATGTTTGGATTAGAGGGTTCATTTAGAAAATTGGAAGTGGATTGAAATTTGGTATTTTTTTTCATTTTCTTAGTCACAATTATGGACTTTTTTGGTTATTTTAATCTAAGGTACTATCTAGAAAGATAAGCACGTGTTCATTTCTAAACTGTTTTTAATGTACATATATATGTATTATGTTTATTGTGATTTTTTCTAATAATCGCCACTGCCAAGGAATAGTTTTTGTTTACGTTATGTATGTAAGTGGTTGCAGCCATAAAAAGTTAATCTTATTATTAAAGTTAAATAAATAATAATTAAATATATGACAAAATCATTGCGAAGCTATCTATTGCCCGCAGCTTATCATTTTTACTTGCGATTATAGGGACTGTAAGGCAAGTTTAGGATTCGTGAACATAAAAAAATGAGATAACAATGAAACATGACATAACGATCATAGAGAAGTCTAAAAAAGTGATCGAGAAAAAATGTCTGTCTGTTTGTCTATCAGTGTCAGTATGTATAACGAGCTGCAGACTAAACGGCTTAAGCGATTATGTTCAAACTTGGTGTGTGTGATTATTTTGGCATTCCCCAAAAGGAAAATTTAAATTTAATTTTTAGGCCAAAAAATAACAGTACCTGCCATATGACCGTTTAGGAAAAGCTTGTTTTTCTCGAAAACCGCTCAAACGATCCATTAATGGTACCATTCATATGAGGTTTTTTTTTATTTTGGGCTTTCTCGGTAACTGCTCTTTGGATTTCTATCAAATTTTATATTTGAGAAGATCTGACTAGCTTTATTAATTCTGCATTTCAATATTTTTAATAACTTTTTTTTCGATTTTAGTACAAAAAAATTTGAGAATTTTTTTGTTGGTATTGAGTATCATTTGATTAGAACCAAATTTACGGGAAAAGTCTATTAACGGTACCATTCATGTAACGTTTTTTTTGGGCTTTATCGGTAACGGCTCTTTGGATTTCTATCAAATTTTATATTTGAGAAGATCTGGGCAGCTTTATTAATTCTGCATATCAATATTTTTAGTAACTTTTTTTTAATAAAAATTAATTTTTGAAATATTTTTTTTTTGAAAAATCAATATTTTTAGAACTAATCAAAAAAATGTATTTTAAATTTTATAATCACATGTATATTTATAAATAAACTTTAAAGAACTGCATACCAAAATTAAAAAAACTAAAAATAAAATACAGGATTTTATCAAAACCGGTCCTATAATTTTTGAAATACATTTTTCATAAATTCTTTGTTATTTTTCTTTTGCTAAAAGCATTGGCATGGTTGTACTATCCAGAGAAAAAGTTAAAAGTATATTTTAAGCAAACATTGTTTGAGGCTTTTCTTCGTTTTTATGGCATAAGCTATAAGCTACAAATTGCAAATATTTTCGACGTCCTAGCGTTAATTTCAATCACATCCATATTCAGATGAAATGTAGCAAATTTGACCATACCATCAGAAACAGCGAAGAGCGAAGAGCTGAGTTAAATTTTGATACCATAAGCGTATGTACATAGATATCTTATAATTATCAAGGATCGGTAGGTTGTAAATGAAAACACAAAAAAGTAGTGAACACAATATGGACCCTTTTAGAACTCTTGCTCTTGTTGGAAGAAATTCGAAAAGTTAATAGCTAATGGATACGAAATGAAAGTGAGTATAGCCGTAGATCTGTAATTTTAACAGTAAGCTCAAGTTTTCTTAGAAACGAGTATAATTTTTTATACTTTCCAGGTTTTTGAGGTAACACTTCCTTGTGAGAACATAATATTAAATATATGTGTTAGGTGTGGCGAAATATGTGAGAATATTAGCTTAAGAAACTTCGGATGTAAACTAGACTGATCAAGAAAAACAATTATATCATTATTTATAGAAATGGCAACATTTTAGGGAAAAGGTCGAATTAAAGCATTCCACATTCGTGTGGTGTGACTAAAAAAGAATATCTGCTACATAACAGAACGTCCGAATTTGGGTTCTATCAGGAGAATTGTTTGTACAAACAGCAATAGCACAATGAAAGGTACGCGAGAGGTGCGATTACAGTGATGATCGAGAAAGTGTATCCGTAATTTTCTGTCATCTATCAACTTTACAGTTCTTTCTTGGATTCCACCCAAAAAAACTCAAGTAAGAATTATACTGAATTTTTTGCCAAATGTGAAACCTAAACATTTTGCAGCATTTTCAAGACTATTAATGGTCATTCCATAGAAAGTTATTTGTAATGCACATTTCAGGAAATAAGAGGTATTGGGTTTCTTCGATGCAAGTGCCATTCATAGATTACCATGGGAGGTACCTACAACATAAAAAATAGAGATTTTGAAGAATTAAATTATACGCAATTTCCCGGCATATGCTGACAAATTCAGAATTTAATGGTCCCATCATACGATATGGTTGACAAACAGAAAATACTGTCGTCAGCAAATCAGTTCAACGTATTAGATATTTAAGACTTGTATGGAGCGGTTCGAAAGCTTAATACAAAAAATAAAGCTTAATAAAGATTTTTGAATATACTTTTTAATGAATATCAGTTATGTTACAAGATTTTATTTCTTTTATGAATTATTTCTTAACTAGAAAAAAACCAATCTGTTAATTAACTACTCATCTTGATCAAACTTTGGTATCTTAAGAAGATAATTATATTAAATGTGCAACCATATTATTATATTTTCCGATCAACTATTGTTTCTAATTTACTAAATTATATATATATGTGGTGTGTATGTATATAATCTTTTAGAGCAACCTTATAAGACTCTGTAATGCATTTGTTGATTTGATTAAGTTAATCTATTAGTTAGAGCTTTTTAATTTTTCCACTTCACTATTGCATTTGAAAAATCGATACTTTATCTTATTTACAAAGCATATACATATAACGTATCAACATCTGGGAAGCTCATACAAAGAAACAAAAAAACAATAACCTGGTCGAAGAAGTGGTTTCAGTTAACACATTTATCATAATAAAAGCAGTTAGTTTTCAAGTTCATTCAAAAGAGGCAGATATATTTCCGCACAACCAAAAATGATCAACATTCGACCGATTTCTTCTGAACTAACCGAAAAAGCTCGCATTGAACTTAACGAAGTGGAATCACGTATTCCCGAAGATATTTTCGCCCTTCGCCAATGGATTGAGAAACAACCTCATCTAACTGCCAGGACTGATGATCAGTTTTTGATAAGTTTCCTTCGTGGTTGCAAATACAGTTTGGAAAAGGCTAAAAAAAAGTTTGACTTCTATCATACATTCAAAACTATTTCACCGGATGTTTTCCTCAACAACCAAATTACTGAAAAGTCTTTGAAATTAACAAGAATCGGGTTTGTTGAGCATGATAAAATAATTTTGAAATTTTTGATTGATACTTAGATTTCTTTCAGGCCATTTCTTCCCCTACCAAAGCCTTTAAAACCCGATGGACCACGTCTCATTTTAATCAGATCCAAAGGTGTTGATCCCAAGGAGTTCTCTTTTCTGGATCTTGCTAAGAATCAACAGCGTGTTTTAGAAATTCTTATGCTTGAAGACGACAACTGTGTCATTGGAGGTGTTGTCAGTATAATTGACTTAACAGACCTTTCACTAAGTTTCATATTAAGAGCTGATCCTGTTCTCATAAGGAAGCAAGCAGTCTTTTCTGATAAGGCTCGTCCACTCAGGGTGGCCGGTGTACATATAATAAATATTCCGAAGGAAGCAGCAAGTTTTGTAAGAACTGTTCAACATTTAATGCCAAAGAAAATAACAGAGAGGGTAAGTGTATACAAAAAAAAGAATTATTCAAAATTAAACTTCTTTCTTAACCAAACTCCTCATCAAGTTGATGATTCACTCAACAACTGAAAGTCTCTATGAGCATGTTCCTCAGGAATATCTTCCTGAAGAATATGGAGGACAAAATGGTCGTATTAGTGAGACTATCGATAACTGGGAGAAACTTTTGCTGAAGTATAAAAACTATTTCGAAGAAGACAATAAGTATCGATCGAATGAAGAATTACGAATTGGTAATAAGCTTACCTCGGAATCTGTCTTTGGATTAGAAGGGTCATTTCGAAAGTTGGAAATCGATTAAATTCTTTTAAAAAAAATACTGATTAACACAGAATTAAAGTTAGGGCATGTTTTTCTAGCTTTTATTTTATTAGGTCTTTTTATTGTTTTTTATGAACATTTAATGAACTTTAAATGTCATTAAAATTGGTTTTGTTGCTGTACTCACTAATTTATTTAATTTTAACAACTTTGAGCAAATTCATATGACGTTCATTGGAGACTTTGTTTGTATTTTTTTGTCATAAGAATTACATTACAAAATAAGGTTTTTACTGGTTTCCTACGTCATATTTTTAATTGTGCAATTAAATTCATATAACATACTTGACTTTGTTTGATTTATGTTTTTTCTGTTTTCCTACATTTAACTTCATATACAAGTGGTTTGAAATAGGTTATAAACTTTTAGGTAATGTCATTGAACCTGAAAAGCCATATAATTCTGCTTTTATATATGGTCCTTGAATGACTGCTTTACAGTAAGTTAATAGCTCAAAAAAGACTCAATACATATGTTTTCTGATTCACTCATTTTTATTTGCAGAGATTTTTTTTAATTGGATGAGTACTTTCCAAGTGTGGAGTTTTGAAAACACCGACTATGATCAATTGCTAAGCAACTTGCGAAGACATCAATCTTCACTAATAGTAGCATATGTGAAATAGCAGGAGAAGAGAGCCATAACGTGTACGGCACCTGTACAAAACTATTGGGGGTAACCACACTGATCAACATCAAAGTTGAACATGGAAAATAACTATTATTATAAACGTCTAGCTAACACCTTGCGTGGAATGTTCATGAAGAGAAATCAACTTGAAACTGATATTATTAATTTGGTTCTTAATATATATTGTTCCAATAAACTTGGCTGAAAGCATCGTGTTTTATAGAAATTGTTATTTTAATAACCTTTTTTCTGTTCACTGAAATCGTGAGCCTTTAATTTAGTAACAAAAAAAATCGTTTCTACGATTTCATTCCAAGAATATATTAGGTTTCAATCAGTCGACGGGAAATACTAGTGAGAATTAGTTTCTTCTATTAAGTTCCTTCAATGTCCATTCAATATGGCTAACATAAGACAGATATGTCCAGAACTAAGGATAAGGGCACGTAATGAAGCAAATGAAGTAGAAAGCCGTATTCCAGAAGACATCGAAAAGATTCGTGATTGGATTAAAAAACTACCTCATCTCAGAGCCAGGACTGACGATCAATTTTTGTTGGCTTTCCTTCGTGGTTGTAAGCACAGTTTGGAGAAAACCAAGTCCAAAATTGACTACTATTATACTATCAAAACTCTATCCCCAGAGGTATTCCTTTGGAAGCAGATTGATGACAAGACCATGAGGCTGAATAGGCTTGGGTAAGGCTTTAGTAATTGTTCAAAGCATTGGTATATATTTTTTTTTTTTTTTGGTAAAGGCCCTTTCTTGCGCTGTCAAAACCAATCGAAATAGATGGACCAAAAGTTATCTTGATTCGTTATGGACACATCGATATAAACGAATTCAGTGGCGAAGATATATTTAGGCTCCAACTGCGAATTTTGGATATTCTATTGTTTGAAGATGACAATGTTTCAATTGGCGGTCTATTGTATGTGGTTGACTTTACCTCATTGACGGTTAGCCACGTTATGAATTTTAGTATTGCTCTGGTAAAGAAAATATCAGTATTTGGCGAAAAGGCAATCCCTTTTCGAATCAAAGGGATTCATTTGATTAACACACCTAGCGAAGCTATGTTTGTGATCAATACAGTACGTAATATTTTGCCGAAAAAGATAGAAGAAAGAGTAATGAATAACTAAGTGTATTTTAATTAAATTTTGTATTGAATAGTTATTTTCATACAGTTATTTGCACATACCACTTGGGAAAGTCTTTATAAAGAAATCCCTCAAATATATCTACCTAAGGAGTATGGTGGTGAGAATGGAAGTTTAGAAGATGCGATAGACTACTGGGAAAAATATCTTCTTCGATACAAAGATTTTTTCGACGAGGATGTTAAGTATGGAGTTAACGAAAAATTAAGACCTGGAGAAAAAGTGAGCTTAGAGTCGTTGTTTGGGTTGGAAGGATCTTTTCGAAAACTTGAAATTGATTAATGATTATGAACGAAAGAATAAAACCGTGCCAAAAAAAATATATAATAATAGTCGTTTTTATTCAAATGCTACATGGTTATAAGAAATGTATTCCTTAGTACAAAATAACACTGTTAAAAAGTTCGGTCTGTTTTGTCCTCGGATTTTTTTTAAACTAATTTGTACCCTATACGCTACATAGCTTAAGAGGCTAAGGTAGACTCTAAAACTTCCAAAAATCGAAACTGGTAATATTGTATATACATATATCCCTCTGGTCCCGGATGCTGTCCTACTAAACCACAGGAGGTTGGAAGATCACTCTTCACCTCAACGTGGTTTCCCGTGGAAACGAAGAAGTTTGAACAATTGAATATCGATGTCAAGCCAATGTTTGGCAATGCGTTGTCTATACTTATGGGAAAACTGATAGCCAATCACAAATTTCACAATAACCCAAAACCCACCCTTGTGTTTACGACAACTACTTTCATACGATCGGGGTTACCCTAGCTAATTTTACCCAGATACCTACCACTTTTTGAATAGTTTTCTACTAGAGCTTCCAGAATTTTGTCTTTTTTGTATTTTAAGTTTAAGCATCAAGTGTTATCGTGGTACTAGAAACTGCTTGCCAGATTCTGACTAAGGTTAATTGTTTTTAATATTGATTTTTATTTACGTACTTTGTAAATATTTCGTTGTTTTATATTGTTAAAAGAATTATGTGTCTTATTTTATTACATATTATCTACACATATAAATGTTTCACTATTATATATTGTTAAATAAATAACTTTTTAATAAATGAAGTGATATTTTTATTTTGTTGTTTTTATTGATTATATTAGACTTACTAGGGATACCCTTTTTAAAAAAACGCACCTATTATTTTACTTCATTGTGGTGTGGAAAAAATTAAAGCAAATTTATATTTTTGTTTTCAATTGTTATTGTCAGATTCAACCTACAAGGTGGAAACGCTAGTACTTTTTCACTCAAGTAGAAGAGATTTATTATAAGCATACAACGGCATCGCTGGAAAAGCATTTGTATGCGATAGGCTTATGCAAGGTGTTACAACCAAACTGAGATCCAAACGTTTTATCTTCCCTGTACTGAGATTTTTTGTTGGACAGAGTATCGTACATCTTCGGCTAAGATGGATAATCGAGGGTAGCCCAATCATGAGGTGTCAGAAGCAGACGAAATCGTTTATGACAAAGAAACAGCAGAATTTTTAAGAAGCGTGTTACTACTTGCTGTCATTTGGCTCGCTGATATCGGGATTCAATTAAACTCAAGGTTTGGATGCGCCTGCAGTAAAAGCCAAGGTACAGTTAGAATCTTAGAATGCTATTTCTGCAGGCACCTATCGCTTTGCTGTCTTTTCCAGAACTGTTATTTATTAAAAATGGTTGGTCTTGACTTTATGAGTCATTCTCATCCATAATGTCTATACTTCGGTATTGAAGTAAAAGCACTACTAGCAGCTAATTACTCGTGTTTAAATTGCGGTTGGCTCCCTTGTGGGAGCTTTGTTTTTGGTTGTAGTTCTCCTACTTACAACTAACTAGAAAACTCCTATTGAAAAATCATTGTGCTGGAACTAATGTTTTCAACAAGCAGCTCTACTGCGAAGAAAAAGGTATGTCTGCTTTGTCACGTCTGAGTTATCTGGAAAATAGTATAACCAGACAGAGTTCATACCATAAATATGAATTAAATCGTATGCCTGAGTATTCTTGAGACCCTATAAGGGGTATTCGAACTTTGTCTTTATAAAAGCGTCTAGCAGATAGACATAGCATTTTGAAATAAAATTGAATCAAATTAAACAAACCTAAAAAAATACATTAATTAAAATTAAAATTTATTAAAATAAATTAAATAAAATAAATTAAAATAAAATAAAATTAAATAAAGTAAATTAAATAAGGACAAATAAAATAAATAAAAGTTAATAAAATTGAATTAATAAATAAAAAATAAAAAAATAAAATAAAAAAATATGTTAAATTAAATTAAATACATTAAAATTGCACGAGTTGAAAAAATAAATAACGCATACAAAATGTCAATAGCTTTACTTTATTATATTTAGATATATGAGTTTAGGAAAAGACTTTATATTTGTTTCCCAATATGTTACACAGGAACCAGACTTGGTTCAAGTTATCGTGATTTTTTGAAATTACTTTTTATAATAATTATTCTGTTATAACACACATCGTGAGCCCTTAACCCGAATAAAAAATCTCAGTTTAGTTTGTAATTCCAATCAGTCGAAAAGCAACGTTCAGCCAAATTGTTGCTTTTCTAAAACCCTTCCATTGCTCTTTAACATGGCCAATATAAGACGAATTTGTGAGGAACTAAGCACTAGGGCTCGTATTGAAACAAACGAAGTAGAAAGCCGCATTCCAGAAGACATCGAAAAGATTCGTGATTGGATTGAAAAACAACCTCATCTCAGGGCCAGAACTGACGATCAATTTTTGTTGGCTTTCCTTCGAGGTTGTAAGCACAGTTTGGAGAAAACGAAGTCTAAAATTGACTACTATTATACTATCAAGACTTTATCGCCAGAGATATTTCTTTGGAAGCAGATTGATGACAAGACCATGAGGCTGAATAGGCTTGGGTAATTATGCAGTAATTCTTCAAAGCAGTAGTATAATTTTTCTCTTTTTTTTGGTCAAGGCCCTTTCTTGCACTGTCAAAACCAATCGGAATAGATGGACCAAGACTAATCTTAATGCGTTATGGACACATCGATATGAACGAGTTTAGTGGAGAAGATATATTTAGGCTCCAATTGCGAATTATAGATATACTATTATTTGAAGATGACAATGTTGTAATTGGGGGTCTATTGCATGTTATTGACTTCTCCTCAATGACAATTAGCCACGTTATGAAGTTTGGATTTGCTTTGGTTAAAAAAATATCAGTATTTGCCGAAAAGGCAACCCCTTTTCGTATCAAAGGAATTCATTTGATTAACACACCTGCAGAAGCTATATTTCTGATCAATTCAGTACGTACTATTTTGCCGAGAAAGATAGAACAAAGAGTAATGGACCACAAAGTTTTTTTTAATTATTTAAGTCGATATTACTTCATTTTCTTTTATACATAGTTATTTGCACATGCCACTTGGGAGAGTCTTTATGAAGAAATCCCTCAAATGTATTTGCCTAAGGAGTATGGAGGTGATAATGGAAGTTTAGAGGATGCGATAAATTGTTGGGAAAAATACCTTCTTCGATACAAAGATTTTTTTGACGAAGATGTTAAGTATGGAGTAAACGAAAAATTGAGAAATGGAGAAAAAGTGAGCTTGGAGTCGTTGTTTGGATTGGAAGGATCTTTTCGAAAACTTGAAGTGGATTAGTGCTTGTAAACGAAACTTTAAAACCGTTGCCAAAAATTGATATCTGTAGAAAAAGTAGATTTTATTCAATTGCCATATGGTTATAAGAAATACATTCCTTCTTGAAAAGTAACACTGTTAACCATGGTAAAAAATTCGGTCTGTCTTCTCGTTGAATTTTATTTATAATTTGTTTCCTTAGAGCTACCCAGCTTAAAATCTAAAGTAGACTCTAAAACTACCAAGAATTGAAACTGGTGAAATTCTCTGATATTTCCCTTTAGTCCCAACCGTACACTATCCTCATTAACAGTAGCCGGAAAGAAGATCTCTTCCCACCTCTGTCCACCTCCTAGAAGTCAAACCAACATTCAGCCGTGTTTATGGTGCGAACGATTCCTGGCACGTCTTTGGCTAAGAGAATCTTAGTAAATTCTTTTCGAAGGAGGTTGGATTCAGAACGTTCGCAGGTTTTGAAGTATTTGAAGATGATGCTTCAGCATCAATTGCAGTTAGTTTGCTATTTCTACGGCAATGGCAAGGAATTGCAGCAGCTATCGCTTTTGTTTTTTTTTCCGCAATTTTTTTCTTTTTAAGGATAGTGGACCTTGACTTTATGGGTCATCTTTAATATCGTTATTGAAGGAAAAGCACTACCCATGTTATATTGGGCACTGCGGGCTAGCAGGAGCCCCCGCTAATTATTCGAGTAGTAGCCGCCTGTTAAATTTCGGTTGACTCCTTCGTGGAAACGTTATTCTAATTAGAAACTAATTAGAAATTTTCTCCTTTGGTTTGTATATAATAATTATCACAATAATTCAATTTATTAAAATCAACTCTCTTAAGTATGCAGCAATAGTTTCAACAATATTGCCTCTTATAACTGTTATTAATCTTATCTCTCGTTCCTCAATTTTCTATGTAGGTACATTTGTATGTAATGTACCATTGTGTCTTTCATTACCAACTTTTTTTTTATTTAGTTCCTATCAGTTTCAGTTAGGAACAAACTGTCAGAAATGAGTGTCTGCCCACTTCAACAATAAAAAATAGTGCTAAGTTCGTGACAATTGGTAACAAAAATTATACCTAGTGTCTAAATTCGTGCTGTTGTGAACAAGCTTTGAATTTAATTAGGGTTTGCGTCAAAAGTTTAATTGACAGAGGTAAAAAATAATGTTTATTAAATGATTAACATAATTCGAAGAAAAAATTATTTTGGAGTTTGAGTGTTACTTTAAATGTTATCAGTCGTAATATGAATATTATTAGGATTCAAAGATTTCTATGCCATTTCGTTCCAAAAATTCATAATTGTCTAAAGTCCTTTCATAGGCAAATAAAAAAGTCATCTGACCTGAATTTTAAACTAATGGGTCCACTCAAAAAATAAATACACCGTATAGAAATCAACACAAAGTATTTATTTTTTTTCTTTTGAACAATATATTCGAAAAATGCAATTGTGTCAGTTTTTTTCTTCTAACCGTTTTTGGTTTTATCGACTTTAGATGCCTAACTAATTTGCTATCATAAATTTGATTATTATAGCTTTGTTAGTTGGGTCTTTATCTTGCTCCTACTAATGTTGCTTCTGGTGTTACTAAAAGTATCTAATTTTTGTCGATATTTGGCAAACACAGAAGAAGAAACAAAACAAGTTTGAATGGTTTGTTTGTTTGTTTATAAAACGCGACTTCAAATAACAAATTTTAAGTGTCAGCCTCAGTATAGTAAGTTAGAAAGTAGCACTGTCACAATAAGTCTATTTAAGAAGCATGTACGTGCTAATTTTATAAATTGGCTGATTAAAAAAGAGCGTTGTTTTTTGACGTACATATGTAGAATAATATGTATATAATGTTTTTTAACTAACGGTTACGGCCAAACTAAAATTGTTATGTAATCAAATCAAAATGTTTAAGACCTATTAAAAGCTATTAGCATTTAGCTGTCATAAAATGGCTGTGCTGATACAAGCTAAGTATACTTCATTGAAAGCTATTTGCTGCTATTTGCTGCTATTACATCTGCCAACGAAAGTCTTAAATAAATAAATAAATTTATTGGCGCGACAGTTCCTTAAGGAGCCAAGGCCTAGTGACTTATACTCTCAACCATTCCTGTGTGTGTGTTGTTAATCTGCAAGAATGGAAGGGACCTACAGTTTACCGCCGATTCCGAACGGCTCCATGAGATGCACTTTTTCGAGACAAATTTTACTCTTGGAGGTTTTGTCAGTTCCGCGCAAGAGGCAGTACCCCGGAAAAAAGGTGGCTATGAGCTGGATTCGAACCCATGCTCATTCGCTTAGCAGTCCGACACACTAACCACTAAGCCACGGGGCACAACGAAAGTCTTATAACTTTTAAATGTTTCTATACCAGCCCTATAAACAGAATTTCTTTAAAACACCACTCTGAGGGAATGCCAAAAGAACCACACATACGAAAAATTTAAGGTAGTCAGTAACTTTATCCATTTAAGCTACTGATCGTTAAAGATACAGACAAAGTATCTAATACTAATTTTCTTCATTCATGAATTGAAAACAATTACATGAGATCCAATTTCTATTTTTTTTTTTTTTGTTCTAGAAATTGTAAAAAATGGATAGCATCCGTTCTCTGAATCATAAACTTCAACAGATAGCAACTACCGAAATGAACGAAAATCCCGAGCAAGTCGAAGAAGAAATCAAGGCAATTCACAAATTTGTTGCTTCACTACCAGGTGTGTCTAAATACGAACTTACGGATCAATTCATTTTAAGTTTTCTGCGATCATGTAAATACAATAATCGTGTCATTAAGAAAAAACTACCGAATTTCTTAACCATGCGAAAGATATGCCCTGATATATTTGCTAATAGGAAGGAAAATGAAGAAATGCTAGAAATCATCAAAACAGGGTAAGAATATTTGGAAAATGTAGCCTTATAAAAATAATTATAATTATTTTAGCATCCATCTTCCTTTGCCAATCCCGCTGGAAACAAATTCATCTCTCATTCAAATTTCCAACTATGGCAATCTTAATCTTAAGCAGCATAGTATCTACGAAGGTATTAAGGTGCTATTCATGATGTTGGAAGTAAGATTTCTGGAGAACGATCACACTTCAGTAGCTGGCATTACGTTCATAGAAGACTTTTCCGATCTGTCTTTTAGTCATATGATTGCGATGAACATTGGTGTCCTTAAAAAAATAACGGGTTATCTAAGATCGGGTATGCCATATCGAGTTAAGGGAATCCACATAATAAATGCTCCGTGGTTCGTCAATGGAATATTGGGACTTTTTCGCGATATATTGCCTTTGAAGATGAAGAAAAGAGTAAGCATGTTCAGCTGAAAAAAATAAAATATATTAGTTAAATTTATTTATTTTTTAATAGTTCTTCATTCATAAAACAATGACTGAACTCTATGCTCATGTACCTCAAAAACACCTGCCAAAAGAATATGACGGAGAAAATGGATCTATAGAAGAAATAATCCAACTTTGGAAAACAAAAATGCTGGCTTATAGAAACTATTTTCAATACGATTTGAAATTTGGTATTCAGTTAGAAACAAAGGATGAAGTTATTTAACTTTACATTTAAACTAAGGAATCGGAAAGTTTAGATTTAGGGTAAGAAAAAGCAAGTCACCGAACGTATTTAATAAACAAAGTTATCAATGACAAGACTCACTATTAGAAAGCATTGGAAACGTTCTAGAGGAAAACGATACTATTTACAGGAAGTGCTTGGCAGTTCGAAGTTATTTGTGTACACAAAGCAATTTATTTAAGCAAACACATCACTAGAAAAAAACCATACACAGGTATTAATCTTAATTTTAAAAAAAATAAAACTTATGGAATTTTTGTAAAAAAAAAAAATTATAATACACTGTCTTTCTATAAAAAAAATAATAAATATACAGATATGTATATTTAAATGTATACGGAGTAAAATGTGTATATAGATTTAATAAAGTATTGATATATTTGATGATTTTACAAAGTTAGAGTTAGAGGATGCCGATTTTTGTTTTCGAAAAACATTTTGAAAAACTTTTGAACCTTGAAAATGGCTGTTTTTTCAGTTTGGGTTTAAATGTAGGTCTTTGATGTGTCAAAATTTGCATCCTTGAAATTAAAAAGGAAAAAAAGGTTACTGCAGGAATCAGGTTCGAAAGTTTTATCAAAAGGTAAAAAGAAACATTCAAGGCTAGAGAATTCGAACAGAAGTTTGCTGCTGGGAATATGGAAAAACCATTTCTGCAGACAGACTGTATGTATAATATATACATATACAATGGCTAATCTGCTGTCAAAAAGAATCAACCATTATATCTGGGAGAAGTAGAACAATATATCCGCCCTCTATGAGTTATGGCTTAAGACCAATAAAGCTGCAAGCTTAAAAATCTAATAAAAACCTTAAAAAAGATTCGATAGAAAAATCTTATCCAAACGAGGCTAACTTAAAAGATGGGAATCAAGAAAATCTATAGTCTTACTTCTCGCTTAAAAGTGATTTTATAAAATTTCCTTCTGACCCCAAAAAAGAGACAAAAGCCGAGTTCTGAGTTAAATACAATTTTTTTTACAGAAAACTTCTTTGTATTAGTTTCTTTAGACACAGCCAGTACAGCTAAAAACTTTTGACTCAACGCTTATGAGACACTCAAGTAGTACTTCTAACACCAGCAAACGAGATCGGTTTGATCGAGCCCTATAAACAGATATAATCCTAAAAATATACATAGTTTAAAAAAATCTCTAAATTTCAAAAGTTTCAATTAAAAATGGTTGTTAACTCGCCGCTAAATATGTTGTACTAATTCAGTCTTCATCTTTATCATTTTCCAAATGTACTAATTCAGGGATCACACGCTTCTACTACTTTAGTAAGATTTTTTAATCTGAGTCCAAGTCTACTACTTTTGGCCATTAAGTGTTATGATAACTGTAAAACAATATTTCAATAAGTAATTTCAATTTAATAATAAAATAAATGAGTGGATATATGTTAATATTATCCCTATAAACTTCAAAACAACATATCCGTTTTTGATGACATTGTCAAAGAAATGAAAATAAATAACGCTCGCGAGCTTAAAAGCTTTAAGGTGTGCATTTTACATATTGTTGAATGGAGGCTTTACATTAAACTCGCTGGGACAAAAATCACTTCAAATAGCGAATAGGCTTTATTTCTGCTGAGCTTTTTTTATAAAACCAACAAAAGTCACTTTATTTTAATGATCAGTTTTATATTATATTACCATTCATACTTGGAAAGTGTAATCACTGGGCTTATCTGTCAAATTCAACTACTTCGAAAGAACAAAACCAGTTACTTATGTATGTATAATTCTTACGTCAAACAAGAATGCGCTTCAATACGGCTTTCCCAAAGAATCGCTAGCTAGTCTAACGCCGTGCATCCCCAACAGCTGACAGATACTTTACGCGTGTCGTCTGTTAACCCAGTTTATTGTATCCCAAACGAGTCTTGGTGTATCTGTTTACCTTTATCTATTTAGTTGAAATTTTTGAGTTTTTTTCTTAGTAAACCTAAATAACTTGATACTGATGACATGAGTGATCTTTAGTTTTGTCTCAAGCCCTGTTCTGTATCTGTATCCGCGTCCGCGTTTGAAAGGTAATAAAGTCTGTCTTGTGTCTTGTGACGAAACCGACGTCTTTCGGATTTTTGTATCTTTTGTGTGTTATATGGAGAATTGTTGATTTTTGTCATGCTTGTTTATCTTTTTCGTATTCTTGTCTGAAATTTTTCATCACTCAAGTATAAAATTTGCAAAATATTTGTTTTGCTTTATGGTTTTTGAGTGTGATTGTTGGAATTATTTTGAGTGATAAGATTAGCAAAATTTTTGTTTGTTTTTTTATTCCTCTCATTATTTAATTGTTTTTTTTAATAAAAAAATCGATAAGCAATCAAAGTCTGCCTTTCAATTAGACAGAGCAGCGCATGCAACATTACCGCAAATACAAAGTAGAAGTTTAATTACTTATTAAAAAAATTGATTCAAGGGGTGTTTCAAATTTCAAATAATAGTTTAGAGCTTTTGATATGACGGAGGTTAAAACAAACATTTTCATTCTAAGGTTATAAAACATGTGAGGAATATGTAACTAAGTAGGTACCTAGTTTTTGTGACAATTTGTGATAATTTCAGTATTCGGAAGTATCCCGTTATTAGTGATTTTAATATTTTGATAAGTGGTCTGGTCAGCAATTTGACTCCCATAAATTGAATGAAAAAATACAATACAAGTAACAATTAATGACCTTGAACTTGTGTTTAATTAAATAAACGCTATTAGAACTGATACTGATTATCAATTTTTTTTATTTTTGTAGTTAATTGTTGGGTATGTACAGATATTTGTATATATGTACATATTTCTAAATCTGCTCAGGCAATGGTTTGCTTTGGGTTTAAATCTAGTATCTGAGAAAAAAAACAACGATTGTTCGTAGTTTGATATGACGAAGAAAGACCTATCTGTGAAGTTGTCAGTGACAGGGTGTTCGCCAAATACAAATCTTAATATTACTTGAAGACCTTATTTTAAAATGTTAAAGATAGTTAATATTTTTTTATTTCTCGATATTTTGAATGATCTGCAAATAAAAACTGGCATATGTATTTAAATACTTATACCAAAAAGAAATAAAATAAATGAATAACAAATATTTTTACAACAGTGTCATGTTTATGTTTAAAAATATGATAAAACTGAATCTTATCATTTTTTCTGGAATAAATACTAATTTAAAAATACATACAATACATTTTGTTATAGTTATTGTAAATACATAAGTTACACCCTTGAGTCGAAAAATGTTGCGTTTATGTCAATACCCTTAGAAATAAACAATTATTAAAACAAAGACATATTCGATACGTCGATTTAAAGAACTAATGTATACTGCCTTAATTTTTTTTAACTAATTCAAAAACGTCGTTTTCTAATTATATTAACTTTTTTTAAATAATAGTATGTAATTGTTGTATATGTTTTGGTCAATCTTTATTTAATAGGTAGGGATTAATAAAAACTGATTTCATTAGTTTTAACCTGATGTAATACGTACGTATTTTTTAAAAAAAATTATTAAAAATACAAAAAAAAAAGTTTTCGAAAACAAATTAATGCAAAATTACTTAAGCTACCTACATTTTCTTGAATATCAATTTCGGTAATAATCGGATCACCTGTTTTCGAGAAAGTCGAAGAAAAAAAACGGTCCTATGGGAGGTACCGTTTTTAGCCCACCATATTACATTTTTTTCACCAAATAATAATGCTTACCTACAGTAGTACACTGATTTTTCACTGATAAAAATTCTTGGAGCCGTTTTCGGGAAAAAATAATCTTTTACATAACGGTTATATGGCAGGTACCGATAAGATGAGATTCTGTATGTCTGTCTGTAAAAATGTATCAGCTTCAGGTGTTGCATTTGAAAAACTTGCCGATCATTTTAATTGAATTCTGAACCTTCCGGTATCTCTGTTCAGATTCCAATATGCTTTACCTCAATTTGTATTACTTAAACTAGACACGCCAATTACAAAACAAAAATTTACAAAAACAATACCCCAAAACATTGAAAAATAATAGGTCAGCAGGGATAGATGGTGTTCCTTATGAATTATAAACAACAATTTATGTACAATCCCATATCCTATATACACAGTTGACGAACTGGGTTGAAGTGAATAAAGTCCTTACTATTTTCCAAGTGAGCTGAGCAAGTACTAACGGTACTTTTCATATAAAGGTTTTTTTCTAATTCTCGATAACAGACCCATTGGATTTTTATTATATGTTATATTTGAAAACACGCATGGAGCCAAATTAATTCTCCATATCTACCACCATTTTCAATAATCTTATTTCGTTTTATATTTAATTTTTATAGATACTTATATCAAAATCTCAAATAAATGTTTTTCAAAAAACTAAAAATAAAAAACAATTTTCGAAATACTTTTTTCATAAATTCAATAACATTTATGACGTGTGATGGATGGCGTACTCCATTTTTACTAAAAACCGTTAATAGCTTTGTTCGATGTCTGCCCTAGGGCGCACTGGTGTACACTGGATTCGCACTGAGGTGTTTTATGTGACACTTTTTTCGCCCCAGTGTTTTTGCACTGTGTTCGATGTCAACCCCGAGCTCGCACTGAGTGCACACTCTCACGCCCCAGGTTTTTGGTCGGTGTAAGAAATCAGTGCTGTCAAAATTCATTTCAGCTGTTGGTGCTTGGTGGTAGAATTTTAAAAGAAATTTTATTTTACAAATTTGGAGTGCAATATCTGGTAAATATAAGATATTTTGTAGGTTATTTTGCAATTATTAAGTTATTTTTGTGATTTTAGATAAAATGCCGAGATATACTCTATCTGATGGAAATTGGAAAACTGTAGACTTTGTAAAGAAAATTAATACATACATGAAATGTCAAAAAATTAAAACTGTTGCACTGAGCTGTTCGATGTTAAATCAAACCCCGAGCAGAAACACAGTTTTTTGACAGCTAAACGAAATGCACTGACATTCCCCAGTGCGCACTGGGGCTGGGAACATCGAACAAACCTAATGGTTGCAGTTTTAGCACTTTTTATAGGTTCTGACCGAGCGATTTTTCTATGCAAATGTTACTTGTTTCTGTTAAATATCTTGCCTTCCAATGTAATTAGGCACATAAGACCAAGTACGTGCGACTCAATCGTTCCATTTTTTAAGCACGAATGCATAACTTGCTTTATAGTACTTTATATAACTCAAAAGGTATAGAACTTTTCGCTGTAGTCTTTCTCCAACGCTCCACCACCTCGCCGATATCGCAAGTTAAAGCTGTTGCAAGTTGCAAAGTAATGCAGCAACAACCTTTTTTTAAATAAATAACAATTATCACAAAGATAGTATATTTCTTGAGAGTATTTAGAGATAAACCTGCGAAGAGGATAAAACAAAGTCGATTAACCAAGGTTTTTAGATTTTCTACAACTCTCCAGTAACTATTCGGTTTTGTTTTTCTTTTGAATAAATCAATAACAGAACATCAAATAGATTTTAGTTTTAAAAATATTATAATTTTTTTTTTATGTTTTCCAGACCCCCCAAAATGTCAAAAATCCGTCCACTGAAACCAGGGTTGCTAAAAATTGCAACGACTGAACTAAATGAAGATCCAGACAATATTCCCAAGGAAATAGCTTCTGTCCGCCAATGGATCACAGAACAACCAAAACTGGGAAAATACCAGCTCTCAGACCAATTTATATTAAGTTTTCTAAGAGCATGTAAGTACAACCACGAAACAGTGCACAAAAAACTACCCAACTACTTGAATATGAGACAGTTGTGTCCGGAGGTATTGGCCAACCGGAGAGTCGACGAGGATTTAATGGACTTAATTCGAACAGGGTAACGAAACGACATTGAACCTTTAGTACATGTTAAGGTTATGTTTCTGATTCTTAAACCTTTTACAGTTTTCATCTTCCTTTATCTCTGCCAATGGAGAGTGACAATTCGCGTATTCATGTGTCCCAATATGGAAAGCTTGATCTCAAAAACCATACAGTCTACCAGGGTATCAAGCTCTTGTACATGATCTTGGAAATAAATTTTCTCGAGGATGACAATACAGCTGTGGCAGGCTTTACTTGCATTGAAGATATGACAGATCTGACTTTTAGTCATGTGATCTCACTGAATGTAATGGTGCTCAAGAGAATGTTGCATTTTGTAAGATGCGGTTTGCCGCATCGAATCAAAGGAATTCACGTTATAAATGCGCCTTGGTATGCCAACGGACTTTTTAACATAGCTCGCAGTCTTTTACCAGCCAAGTTGAAAAACCGAGTAAGTTATAGAAGTTTTTTCAAAAAAAAGATAAACTTTAATAATAAAATGTCTGTTGTAGTTCTTTATCCATAGTAAAATCGAAGATCTGTATGAATATGTGCCACAAAAACTTTTGCCAGCCGAATATGGAGGTGAGAACGAGACCATTGATGATGTGACCAAAGTCTGGGACAAAAAAATGCAACAGTATCGGGAATATTTCGAGCATGATTTTCAATTCGGAACTGGGTTTGAGCATGAAGTTTAAGGGCTTATACACAAAAAAGCAAAAAGCAAATACTTAATAGTCACAAATATTTTTTAAGTCACATTATAGTACTTAGATATGAATTAAGTTGAACTATATACTTACGTTATAAGTGGGTTGGATTGTTTTTTAGCTTATGAGATATAAAAGTTGTTAAGTTTGAAAATGAGTTTTTATTTTAGTATTAAGTGTCAAATTCGTGTACTTATTTCATTTGTATGCTGGATAAGGTAGATGATATGTTATCATTATATATATTTACATACATATATTATATTATATATATTATATTACAACAAACGTTCTATCATTGAGCATGTCATAAAGTATATTTTACAATGGTTTATGTGTACCGATTCCAGCTAACATATAAAGATTTTTAGATTTTTGCCATTGAATATCGAGATGAGGTTACATACATATATACGCGACATTAATTGTGTCACGTATTTTTGTCCCTACCCCTTTTAATGAACTTTTCAAATTTATTATTGATGTTTAGAAGATGGCTCGAAAATGAAGTAGAGCTCCGTATTCGAGATTAGCAGAAAATAAGGCCGAATTTGCACGGGGCTAATGGGTTTTTGACAAGTGCTCGGCATTCAACCCGACAAAATAAAGGTTTTCTGATCGCCGTTGTGTGATATCGTTTCCAAAGTAGACATAGTTTTCAAAATTTTAAATCTGAAAACGAACTAGTCTTGTAGTCTTCAGTGTTCGATAAAGTTGAGGTCTCATGGCAAACTTGAACATCAGTTTTAGTTGCCAAAATAGACAAAGCAGCATTAATGACATTAATTTGGTTACTCTTAAAGATGGTTGTTGTTTGAATGATCACAATTAATCGGTGCACTGAAATGGGGCAATAGGGCTATTACGATAGCCATATGAGGAATGTCCTTAAAATCAATAACCGTAGGTACTAGTTATTAAGAACATTAACAAATTTCAATTTAATGGTTGGTAGGACAAATTATGAAGAGGTCTTCTTTCACAATGGCTAAGCCACGGCGTAAGCTTTCCATCACTCCTACCCTTCTGGAATCTTTCCTAGAAGATAGAAAACAGCATTTGTCCAGCCTGTCCCTAAGAAAGGTGACCCATCCTCACCCTCCTCCTACAAACCCATAGCACTTCTTTCTAAGGCCATGGAAACACTGATCAACCGTCAGCTTAAGGAATATCTCGAAAACCGAAAACTTCTCCATGACCGTCAGTATGGCTTTCGCAGTAATCGTTTCACTGGTGATCTGATGGCATATCTCACCGACAGTGGAACAAATCCTTACATCGCTCCGATTTATACAGCATTTTCAAATGGGGTAATAGGAATCGTGTGGAGTTTAATGCTTCGAAAACTCAATGCTGTCGTATGTCGTTAAAGCTATAAACATACCCCCATGCCATTGTCCATGAATGGTACTTGCATTGAAGAAATCGAAAAGCTTGCAGTACTCGGTATGTGCGTCAACGAAGACTTCCGTTGGAACGACAATATATTTGAGACCACATGCTGCTAAATGTTTAGGTTTCCTGTATCGATGCAAGCAGATACAGACCTTCAGATCTGGCTACAATTTAAAAAACCTTTATACGCTTAAAACTCGAATATATCTTCCACCTATAGAATACAAAAAAGAGCGTAAAGATTATAGGAAATAGAAATGCCTCTAAAACAATTTCCCCTCTAGAATACCGACGCAATGTTCCATGTATATTCTTATTTTATCGTTTCTTTTATAAAAAATATTCACTCGAAGTAGCCAGCTGCATTTCTCGCCTAAATGTTTTTCCCGTAATACTCGTCTGGCAAGGAATGTTCATCAGTTCACCCTTGAGCCCAATTTCGGACGTACCGTGAAATAAAAGCGTTTTTTTTTTTAGCCGAACAACACGAATTTGGAATAGTTTACTCTGCGAGATTTTCCCTTGCCATTTTGTTTTACAAGCATTCAAAACCAATGTTAATCGACACCTTCTGTTCTTCCACTCCGTATTATCCTAATGCTCGCGCAGTGTACTTACATACATTAAAAGGGAAAAAATAGTCCCCTGTGCGCGAGTTGATTATAAAAATAAATTGAACGACTGAATCGCACGTACTTGCTCTTATGTGCGGTCACAGCTTGAAATAAGATTTGAAAAATATTAAGGGAACTTCAAAGATTATATTCGATTTTTCTGACTTTTGATTGTTTGAAAAAAGTACGTAAAATAGTTTTCAGCGGAAAAATTTAAACACCATTTTATTTCTTTAAAAAATCATTAGAGCCGTTTTTAAATAAAACGGTTTTTTTAACAACTTTTTTTAAAAAAATTAAAAAAATAATTCAAAAATACAAACTTAAACACAAAAATAACGTACATTTAAAAAAAAAAATTTTAAAAAAATCACTTACCCGTTTTCAAAATACTGATTTTTCAAAAAAAAAAAAAAAAATAAATATTAAAAATACAAAAAAAAAGGTTTTCGAAAAAAAATTAATGCAAAATTACTCAAGCTACCTACATCTACTTGAATATCAATTTTGATTGTAGTCGAATCACCAGTTTTCGAAAAAGTCGAAGAAAAAAAACCGGTCCTATGGGAGGTACCGTTTTTAGCCCACCATATTAATTTTTTTTTAATTTTTCACCAAAATATAATGCATACCTACAGTAGTACACTGATTTTTTTTTATAAAAAAATTCTTGGAGCCGTTTTCGAGAAAAATAAGCTTTTACATAATGGTTATATGACGGGTACCGTTAATTTTTAAGCTAAAAAAAATTGAAAAAAGTCCTCTGTAGAATGTCAAAAGACCCTTAAGTTCAAAATTCGAAGACGATTGGCCCAACCGTTTAGGCTGCAGTCCAAAATACATCCGTACAGACAGACAGACAGACAGACAGAATTTTGCCAGTAACTCAAATATGTTTCTCTATCATCGTAATGTCATGTTTGATTGTTATCTCAAAATTTTAAATCTGCACGAATGCATAACTTGCATTATAGTAGGTACCTATAATCGCAAGTAAAAACACTGTTGTGTGCTGCATTAATGTTTTTGTGCATGACATGACTTAGTATTCAATCTCTAAACACTGATTTCTTGAATAAAAGCACCTAAGCAATTCATTTTGTCATTTTAAGTTAGAAGATTATTCACATACTTTCGGGAACCAAGTGCTTGCAATCCAGCTATGCAATTTTTGTTTACGTTTCTTAACAAAACATTTTTGTTTTAATTACAGATAGTCACAAAGAAACATTTAAGATCTATTCAAGCAATGAAAGCCACAATTTATTACTACAGATACAATCTCTACAAAATATGTAAAGTGCAATGTATCTTTATGTTTTTTTTGTGTCGCAAAATTTTAAGCTTTCTGAGTTTTGTTTCCTTGTCCAGTACATACTGCTGTGTCCAATATCCATGTTACTTATCCTACTAATACTCATTAATCTTACGATGAAAAAATTATGTTTCTCAGACAGTTTTACTTCCTTATTAAGATTGTCCTCTTGCGAATAAGATATAATTATAAATACTAGAGAACCCACCCAGTGTTGCTTGGGTTTAGCAAACATTCTTTAAATCCCGACAGTAGGGCTACCTATCGGGTCCATCTATTGCTAACATTTTCAGAAAATTTAATCAAAATCGGTCATTCCATTTTAGATTCCATATGAAACATTAATATACACTATAGACACATTTATTTTTATATTTATAGATAATCAGCGGAAAGAGAAAGAATAACTAAATCGATTTCATCATATTTTGCTAAACATTAATTTCATTTTATTTATAGGTCTCAACAAATAACTTAATAAATTATTTAAATTGCATTGGCTTTTATATATTGAGTTAAAATCATAGGGTATAATAAAAACATTCAGAAACCCACTGTAGATGGCTTTATCTGCCCACACTATTTAAGTGTTTCTTTACCTGCCTTGCCTCGCATTATGTAAAACCTCAAGTTGCAGACCCCTTTTAATCTAACGGTAACCTGATCTGCACACGTGCTGCGCCATTATTCAAATAAATTTTTCACCTGCAGTCGTTATAAATAGATAAATGGAAAACGTTTATCTTCAACACATTTCAAGTGGAGCTAAGAAAACTCGCTTTTCTCAAATATTCAGCTGCAGCATTGCATGCAGCTAAATATTTACTTTTCAAGTTTCAAAGTTTGCAGACAAATTTCTTTTAAGAATCAAATTGCAATTATTTTTTCAGCTCAGCTTTTCAAGTGTCTTGTCTCGTAAGTCGTAACCCCTTTGGAAGCTTTAACTTCCTTTTGTGCACTCTTTAGCAGCGTGTTAACGACATGTTATTTTAAAGATGAAAAAGCATACATCAAATGTGACAAATTGGCTTTTGTAACGTTATTCCAATGTGTTCGATGGAAGTTGTCGTTGCATACAAAATACAAGTTTGAAACCATTTGGTGAAGTTGATGTTAGACATAATACTGACCGTGTGCAACAGTCTTCGTTGCAGTTTCATTTGAATCGATTGAGCTTCTTTGGTCAGGATTAGGTTTTATAAAGTTATCGTTGTATATTTTCGAATAATATTCAAAAGTATACCAAAATGTTAATTAATGTGAAATTTTTAATTTATTAATTTCACCAAATTTTATTCAACTCATTCATTTCTAAATGCATATCGGATGCATTTTTTGTTTTGTTTTATTTATGTCAACAAATTTTGTAAGTTCGTTTAGTCTTCGTTAATTTTTTGTGATCATAACAATATTATATATCAAGTTTAAATGGGTAAGTAATTGGTAAGAACACTTTTGTTACCAACCTCTTTTCGAGGTTAATTAACGAAGTTGTTTTCATTTTGCCTTCATATATCTATTTTTCATTTTTATCTTAAAAGTAACATAATGCTAGACAAAAATCTTAAAAACAATCTTTACAAATTCTAAACTTACTAAACTTAACTAATTTACTGGCGGGCTTTCTAAATGATTCATTTTTACTTATTCTAATTCTAATTCTAGTTCTAATTCAACTTCATTTGACCATAACTGAAAGCATACAAATGGGCGTGCAATTCTTTGTTAGGTATAATTTTATTTAAAAACTATCTTTAACCATTATAAAAATAATAAAAACTAGAATAACTAAAACAAGCATTATCTATAATATGTATTTTTCCCCGGTTAAGTTTTTTTTAGTTTATATTTCTTGTGTGTCATCCAACTGCCTTACTCTAACTAGCTTAATTAATTCTACTTTAAACCTATGTTAGCTGACCATGGAGGTAACGTAGATCCACTATCAATCTTGCAACCACTAAAACTGCCTTAAAGATACGACTGTCTAAATGGAGAAATGGCTAGGGGGATGAAACCGCTTATACTCTTTCCAATAAAGATTATCAGTACAGGGAAAATAGGACGTTTGCATCTCAGTTTGTTTGCAGCGTTTTGTATAAGTCTATCTAATAAAAAGGGTGTTACCACGATATCGTGCAGAGGTGACGAATGGATTACCCCTGGGCCCGTATTTCTTCGAGGGCCCGAATTTCTTCGAAGGCTCAAAATTCTTCGAAGGGACACGTAAATTACTATAATTGTTTTAATAAGGGGCGGCCCTACATATTTACCACTGGGCCCGAATATTTTCTCGGTGGCCCTGTGCCGTAGTATGCATAATAAATGGTCCCATGAGTACCTATTTTTCTCCTCTGCACTAAAATTTCCCTTCGATGTTAAATCCATTTTTATTGCACTAAAACACAATATTTGATTTTCATTTTCATTTCACCTAGAAAATAAAAATAATTTTTCCACTTCTCCCGCACATCCCAAAAAACAACATTTCGATACATATTATAAAATACACCCGCAAAAAATCAAACAAATCAAAACCACGAACGAAGGGGTATCGGTAGGCGGTTCTGTTGGAAAAAGATCTCCATATGCCTACAGTTTTTATAGATAGAGAATAGACGCACACTCTTAAAATATTCGTCTTGGGAGTGCAATGCAAGGCTCCGAAAATTTGGCTGTTTCGAAGGTAGAACTGATTCAGCTGATCTCTGTTCTATAAATCGAGATTCGGTAGAAAAGGAAATGCTCTCATATACTACCTCGAAAAAAACCCCTACCGCCTCTACCTTCTATGAGCTTCTGTTTATCGTACGTTGAATAATTCCATCCATTTGAAGCAGATATCTGCGGATCTCAAGGTTCTCTGATGTCTGCATCACTTCTTGCTCGTTGAAAGAGATTAGCGAATGTGATTGTCATCTTATCATTAATTTTGTGTTTTGTTTTTGCACAATAAATATAAATTAATATTGCGATCCAATAATATTTGAGTTTAAATAATTAAATCCAATACATGCTTCTTATAACACAAAATTTACTGTTAAGCCTTGAATATTAAATTAACTCACAATTACTTGAAAGATTGAATTAGTATTATCTTACAGCGGGTACACGTATCATATTCATAAACCTTATATTTTTAAGCCAGTACCATATGCAACATTCGACCATTACCATCAGCATTGGCTAAAAAAGCAGCTGAGGAGCTGAATGAGCCACCAAATGATTTGCAATTCTTCTTGGACTCACTGAAACATTGGCTAACCAGAGAGCGACATCTAAGGTCACGTACTCAAGATCAATTCCTTATTGCATTTTTACGTGGCAGTAAATTCAGTTTGGAAAAGTGCAAGCAAAAGATCGAAAACTTTTACACATATCGTGCACTATTGCCTGAACTTTTCAAAGACCGTGATGCAGACGATCCAAGAGTCTATGAGATCTTGAAATTAGGGTGAGATTTTTTATCTAACCAAGCAATATTTTGTATTCCTTCTCTACTTTCCAGATCAATGTTACATCTTCCACAAACGATAGCTGAAGATGGACCACGCGTGATTATGCTTCGTTTTGGCAATATGGATTTTCATAAATTCACAGTCGTTGAAGTCTTCAAAGTCGGCGTAATGATGGCTGATTTATGCCTCTACGATGATGACAATGCCATTGTGGCTGGTTATGTGGTTATTGTTGATTTGGCCAATGTAACACCGTTTCATTTGTTTAACTTCGATCCAATATTCGCCAAGAAAATAACAGTGATGACAAATAAGGCATTGCCATCAAGGATGAAAGGTTTTCATTTTATAAATATGCTGCCAGCAGTTCAAAAGTGCTTTAACTTGGTTAAAGGTGTTATAAATGAGAAATTGAAAAATAGGGTAGGTGGTAAAAATGCATGAAAAATAATCGTGTAACTGATTTAGATTTTGTTTTAGTTTTATTTCCATGGAAATGATTTAGAAAGTCTTTATGAACACGTCCCCAAGCACTGTCTTCCAGTCGAATATGGCGGAAAGTGTGACACTGTTAAAGATATACTGGAAAGCTGGGAGACTAAATTGAAAAAACACAAGGAATTTTTCATTGAAGAAGATGCCTTTGGATGCAATGAAAAGTTTCGAAAGACTGAGGCATCAACTGTGGATTCTTTTTTCGGAATTAATGGATCGTTTAGAAAGTTGTCTATTGACTAATTATTTAATTGTTTTTTTATTGTATTTTATGTTAAATAAAACTGAATTCAAAAACCATAAGCTAATATACATTACAGAAGTAATTATAGTTTTTTAAAAATGAAAGAGTTTATATAGTTTCTTTGCAGATTTAATTGCTTTTAAAATAATATTTTTTTAATATACATTTCTTTGTATAAAATTATTATTCTAATCTACCGGACATCTAAAAAATAAATAATAAAATTTTCAATATTAAAGTTAAGGACGAATGACGATGGACTTCTTAACTTACCTCTCAGGTTTCAAAGTGTAATCTTCTTGGCATGTAACTTGGAGGCAATTTCCGTTGGGTAGAACTTCAGAATACGACTGTCCCTTGTTAATGCCTCGGAAATACTTTAAGAATATGTTCTCCCCTTTGGAATTTGTATACATACAAACTGGTTCAGACACTAATTTTTTTAAAAAGTTAAGTAAACTTATAAGTGTTATCCCAAAAATAAGGGATTTTGTATAATTATAACATACTTGCTGAACATGCCCCAAAGTAGGCAACTGCTACAAAAAGAGCTAAAAATATTGCGAAAAATTTCATTTTTTTTTAAGAATACACTGGGATCTATTTCGAAATTACGGACTATTGAAACTGAACTCCTAAGGCAATTGCTTTAACTTTTATAGATTTTTTTGAGTCAAAGTCAAAAACATTTTGTATAGAGTATGATCAATATAGCAAACATTGGTAGGTCTAGGTACTAGGTAAAAAACCCAAACTTAGCAAACTGCCTGGATCAATAAGCAACGCAAATATTATTGTTTAAGTAAGAATCGATTAATTTGGAAGCACAGTTTTGAAATATTATTTATTTAAATATTTGGGAGTCATAGTCTTGCGTTAAAACATATGCAGTTATTTAAACAAAATTATGAAACACGAGTTAGTCATCTAAAACTCATGGAATTTTTTTCATAGGCTTTAAAAAATAATTCATAAAGCTTTGGGAATGTTTATTTTATCCATTCAGGAGGATAGTCCCGAAGCGTTGACGAAATGCTGGTAACCTCTCCCGTAAAAAAACAACAATTTTCTCATGATATTGAGATATTTGTACAGAGCTCGAGCTGCACATAAGTTAGCCGATTTTCTGTCTGACACAACAAGAAATGAGATGGTTCCAGGAAATGATGTATTGCAGAAAAAAGAATATGACTTAATACTACAACGGTCACTCAAAACACCAAGTACTTGGGCTAGGAATCGCGTCTTATAGATACACAGTCAGCCAAAATATAAAGCCTATTATTATCGGCGTTAATGCAATAATAAACGAACTCCATCGTCAATCCTCTTGAGGGAGTAATTGTTTACAATAAAGAAGCGCAGTTCTGGGAACACATAACCTTCTTTAAAAAAGTGCAGTTGAATGTGTGTATGCCTGTTTCATTCATACATATTTGCTATAACAGAACGTATTCCCGATTCATAGATTGTAATCTTTTATATAATTGAATTACCATTCAAATCCTGACACCTGTCGCAAAGCTTTTAACCACTTCACACTGAAACCTTATCAGCTTCATAGAGAACGCACTATGAGTTTCATTAGCTTTACAAATCCCATACTCAAAACCTTCCATTTAGTGTTCTGTCGATGGTGAAACTTTAATATTTGGAAATAATTAATTTACCTCAAAAATGACAAAAAGTGAAGATTCGGTAAATTAAATAAACCTCTGCCATTGAAGTTGATGTAATACTGCCTAATTTCAGTTGGACTACAGTAACATCAACTTTCCCGAAGACCGAATTTGGTATATAATACCAGAATGGGAGGTCATTTTAAAAGTGACCACCTTTGTTCCTGTGATAGTATTCGGAATTGCAGGAAATTTTATTATAGTTTACTTAATTTTTCAAAATCGAGCATTGAGAACTCCAACCAATATGTTAATTGCCAATATGGCTGTAGCTGATACATCAGCCCTTATTGTCTGTCCAATAATGTTTATGTACAATGACTTCTATCAGAATTACATGATGGGGTTCTTTGGATGCAAGACAGAAGGATTTCTTCAGGGTTCCCTATTGATAACAGCCGTTTTAAATCTATCAGCTGTGAGTTATGATCGGCTGACAGCTATTGTTCTGCCACTTGAAGCTCGACTGACAATAAAAGGTGCCAAAGTAGTAATGGTGCTAACGTGGCTAATTGGTTTTGCTATAGCAACTCCGTTGGCCATTTTCAGAACTTATAAGGTGTGTTGGTATGGTGTTCAACAAACGAAGATACATTTTCTGTAATTTTTTTAACAAAACTGCAGGTTCGTTTGTGGAAAAACTTCAAGGAAACCTATTGCAAGGAGAACCAATATATTTTACCGAAATATTGGTATTTTCTTATTTCAGCTTTGGTTTGGTTTCCATTGGGAGTGATGTTGATATCATATACGGCTATATTCATCAAGGTTAAATTTTTTAAGCTATATTTGTCCGAAACGTAATGTTTTTTTCTTTACCTTAGCTCGATCTTTATGAAAAGAAAGTTCTCAGCAGAGACCATCCTTTGAATGTTTCCTACAAAAAGACAGCTGCTAAAACTATGTTCATTGTAGTTGTTGTTTTTATTGTTCTGCGGGTCCCTTTTACGGTATTGGTTTTTATTCGAGCTGATCTTTTGGGCACTTATACCGGCGGAACAAATAACAGTTACCGTACCCTTTGGTATGTGGCTCATTACTTGATGTTTCTTAATGCAGCAGTTAACCCAGTGATTTATGGATACACAAATGATAATTTTCGAAGAGCTTACGATCAAACACCAATATGCAAATGTTTTTCGAGAACAAGGATCACCAAGAAGGTTAAATATAATTTTATTGTATAATGATGTTATCAATATTGTGTTTTTTAGAAATGTTTCTGGGAAAGTTCGTCATGCTGCTGGAATGGGATTTGTGATTGGAATTTTGTTCGAACAAAGAAAATCGATTTCAATATGGTTGCAACGAGGACTACTCGAAGTCCGATTGGCATTAGAGCTATAACAAAGGAGACAATGCTGGATTCAATTCAAACTAACTGCCGAGCCAATGAGTCACAAATTGTAGAGAACGGATTTATTTAGTCTTTAAAAATAATTCCTATTTTGGACTATCAAAATTTATTCTAAATTGTTAAATTAAAATTAAGAAGCAATTAATTTAAACTTTATTTGTTATTATAAATTTATGGACGTTGCAATTTACATTAAACTGTTTCATTCTTCCTTAAAGAATTCGCCCGTAATACCCGTAATACGGTGTCCATTGTATAGGGTGGGTATAAATCGTATTGAAACTGTTCAGAAAAAATTATCGAGGTATGCTTTGCGAAAGCTTAATTGGGTTGACAATATTTTGCCTAGTTATAGTGAGAGTGCCCCGTGGCTTAGTGGTTAGTGTGTCGGACTGCTAAGCGAAAGAACCTGGGTTCAAATCCAGCTCATAGCCACCTTTTTTTCTGGGGTACTGCCTCTTGCGAGGAACTGACAAAAACTCCAAGAGTAAAATTTGTCTCGAAACAGTGCATCTCGGCGGTAAACTGTAGGTCCTTTCCATTCTTGCAGATTAACAACACACACACAGGAATGGTTGAGAGTATAAGTCACTAGGCCTTGGCTCCTTAAGGAGCTGTCGCGCCAATAAATTTATTTAATTTTATTTTATAGTGAGAGATGCATGTTAATCGACTTAAGGCCTCTTGAAGCAAGGAGGAGGTATTATCTAATAATGCTTGCTAGAGATACTTTGTGTAATCGTATTGATTGTTCTAAACTTCTCTCTCTTTTTTCTTTGTATGCTCCCTCAAGGCAATTAAGGATGAGGCAGACACTCTTTTTTGTTCCCCGTTCTTTTATGAACTACGGTAAATCCGATCCAATTTCACGATCCAGCTCTGAGTTTAATTCAATTTATCAAAATATTGACTTGTCTTTAGCAGAGATGTTTTCAGAACTACTGTTTTGAGTTTAGTGTCGTAGCATACCTGTGTTAATGTAAGTTTAAATTCTCTGATTATCTTTGAAATGTAAAGTAATGTCAAATATATGTAAAAGATATAAAATTTTGTAAATATGTTTAAGTCTAATAGATATTTGTACTCGATAGATGATAAATAAGTAAATTGTAAATAAATAAATGCTCATCAGTTCATCCAATTTCGGCTTAACCATAAAACATGTATAAAAGCCGCACAACACGAATGTAGATGGTCTAGTCACCAAGATGTTTTTTTCTCATTTCGATTTACAAATTATCAAAACTAATGTTCAATGCGTTTCAGCTTAAACGAGAAAGGCAGACCCTGTTTCAAGCGAGTCAGTTCTGTTCGATACTTAAATACCTACTGCTCTATAAAATGTGCTTTTCATTGCATCCTGCATCCCAAACAACCTTTTTTTATTGAAACGTATGAATTATTATAAGGGTGTTAAAGCAAAAAAAAATACCCAGAATATATTCAGTGGCTTGGCTTTAAGAACCCGTTAAAGGTAGCAAACAGCTGTTATCTCTAATCATGCTTTAATCTTTAAGAGAGAACTAAATCCGTCGTCAGTGTAAGTTATTCGTTTCGCTATAACAGACTCCATGTTTTGTCAATTAAAATGTTTTACACGTTTCGCTTTGTAACGGCTTTTATAATATTCGCTTCTATAAAAACTGTTCCTTGTCTTGAATATTCCTTACAAGAGAATCTCAATATTAAAGTGGAACCCTTTAAGACGCCCATAAACAAACGTGATATCCCGCAGTTCTTCGATAAAGGTAAGAGTTATGTGCCTTTCATCACATTTACACTTAATTTCGTGATAAAGATGAAATGAAACCAATTACATAAAGTATCTTAACATTTATTAATTTACATACATATTTACATGAATCGTTTACACCAAACCGTATGTTATTCAAAACCAAACAGATCTTTCTTAATATACCCTGAATTATGCTTTTCCAAAAACGTGATGAACTGACCCATGCTGATTTTTGTGCCCTCATCATCGCCTGAATCGGAAAACAACTCCTCGCGAAACCCATCGAATCTTCTCAGCTTGTCCATTTTTTCGCCAGCTTTTTGTCTTACTTCACTCTTTCGTATCGTGATTTTATGCCATTGCATTGATTTAATGATCCTCCAGAACTCTTGAGTGTTTTTCTTTAGACCCTCGACACAGATTATTCCCGGTTTGCCGGGTCTCAAGAATCCAGACAGATCCAGATCACGACTTTGTTTTACGATCTCTTGACGTTTATATCGACTCTTTATGTGATGCGAATAGATCCACAAGCGTTCGAAATCATCGACATCGAGTTGAATGTCTTTTTTCTCCAAATCCAGGTCACTTGTGTCTTTGGTAAGGAATGCATCGATTTGCTCCTGAATCCAAGAAATCACTTGGAATATATACGTGTCGGATTTATCCATAGAGTCAATGTAATTTTCTATTTCGGATTTGACAAATTTCTCTTGCGGTTTGGTCAGCAATGCACTGCGGAGTGTGACAATGGCATTCTCTATGGCAGGATAGAGATGAGGTAGTTCGACACGAACTTCGATTTTGTTGCCCCGACTGTTTAGGATTGTAATGGCAAAATCTAATGTTGCTCGAAGTACGGTTGATGATGCTTTCAGGTATTCATTGAAGTCACTTATCACGCCTGGATCGTATATGTGCATTTCACCGGGATTGCAATATATGGAGGAGAGTAGGTCTACTTCTTCTAGCTGTTTACTGATGCAGTCTTTGAAGAGAACGCTTTGTGAGGCGGTTATTGTTTTCAGGTCCATTGAACTTAAAAAAAAACAAATAGAAGAATACGATGTTTTGTTTAATTGGAACTGCTCAGTTAATATAGGGTTGACAATTTGTGTATATGTAATAAATAGGTGTTTTTATTTAAACTTAAAACAGAATAGATAACATTATTTAACACGATTTAATAAAATACTGAACTATTCATAAAAGCCAATATCAAACGCTCAAACCCCAAACCATTCTTGGAATTTTTTTTACAGCGTCCTTTTCTTTTAATGGCCTACAAAAAATTGAATCCATTCCCATAATATTCCCTTTGGATATATGCATTTTGAGAGCAAGATCCGTTAGATACGCTGCTTGTTTGCATATCAATAAAGAAGGAGTTCGAAACTTTGTTATATTCAAGGCAGATGTAAGTAAAATTTGGTTTAAATGAAACATTACATCAGAATTCTCTCAAACTTTTTCTTTTAGAATGGAACTTACGAAAAAGTTTTCAATTTGCAAACCCCTCTTGCCATTGGTTTGGATTGTAAATCATTTGGCCACCAGGGATTTGTTGCTCTTGCCTACAATCTAACAACTCCCGTAGAACAAGCTAACGAAGGATCACCCATTATTCAAATTGACTCTGGTCGTATAAAAACAATTCAATATTTTGGATCACAAAATTTGAGAGCAGTATACCTACGAGCTACAGCAAATGATCTATTTCTTTTGCAAACTTATGTGAACACAGTCAACACAACACTTTTCTGCCCGTATTTCAAATGGTCCAGATATGAGTTCAATAAGCTTGGAAAAATACCTTGCAGCAATGCCAAACGATTAGAGCCATTTTCTATCGATTCAGAGAGCTATATTGCTGTGGCCAATTATGCTGATCAGTTTGGTCAAACTGAAACCAATTCGGAAATTTATAAGTACGATCGAGAGAAGAAGAAACTAGTACTCTTCCAAAAGATCAAGACATATGGTGCCGTTGATATCAAATACTTTAGTGTCCCCTTCGAAGAAATCAAGAAACAACATTTTTTGATCGTGGGAAACTCGCTGGCGAGAAACAGTGATGAACATGAACATCAAGACCACCTAGAAGCTGATTCTGTTATCTACAAATTCGAGAAGGGGACTTTTATTCCTTATCAATCACTGCCATTGTATTCCGTTGGAAAATTTCTTCCTGTAGAGGTAAGATAATCATTTTTAAAAACAAGTTTCAAAAAAAATGCCTACAAATCTCTTAGAATATAGAGCTAGAAAAGTTTATTCTTCTTGTTGCTTGTTCTAATCAAGACACGAAGATTTACAACCTGAACGATTGGAAATTCGAGGAATCCAAAGCTCAATTCACTGAGGGAGCTTTGGGAAAAGGCGTATCAAACATGAGAATATTTGAAGAAGATGATGTCAGCTACTTAGGTACTGTTGGTACAATAGCCTGGAGCAATAAAAAATGTTTTCTTTGATTTTAGTGATCGCGAATAAACTAATGCTCGAAAACGAAACAAATGTTTTTCTACCAATCTTCACCCAAGAGGAACATGCCAATACACTTCGACAGCAAATTATTGATTGGACTTTGGAAGCAATCGACCGTCTCAGTAAAATCGATGTGGAAAAACTTAAAAATGATGTTATAGCAGCAGAAAAACTAAAGAACGAACTTAAAACATCAGAAATTACAGAAATTTCTTCAGCAAACATTCAAGTGGCTTATACACGATCGGTAAGCTATTTAATGTCTACATATCCTCATTCATCATGTTTTTTTCTGAAATTATCTACAGCTCGTCAATCCTCAGCGAAACTTCACAAAAGCCTATTGGAAAGCATTGTCTTACGCCCAGCAGTCCCTAGAAGTACTAGAATCTCGCGCGAATAAAAAATCTGCAATCAAACGACATACATCGGATAACACAAAATCCGAATATATTCAAGACACTCTTAACGTTGGTACTCTCGTAGTCAAAGATAAATTCAAAGCTAAGCACATTAATGGAATTGATTTGTCAAACATTCAATTCAATAAAGTTTTTGCTACAAAAGTTATCGTAAACGGAGATTTCAAAAGGCCACCCACCGGTCGAAGTGACACTAGTCCAGAATTTCTCGATACTACGAATGTGGAGAACTTACAAATTTCCGGAAATCTTAATAACATCAGTTGGTCAGACTTGCAGTTCAATACACTCAAGAAAACTGGGCAACAGTTTTTAAAAGCACCTGTAAAATTCAATTACTTACAAGCTGATTCACTTTTTGTCGCCTCAGGTATAATTAGCGATCAAAATCTTTCGAAATTGATACGAACTGATGGTGGAAGTTATGTTGTCAATCAAGATGTTCAATTTGCCAAGCCAATTTATGCCAGGAATCTCACAATCAACGATCGGTTTAATAACATTCATGTGCTACAGAATAAATTAGATGTTTTGTTGCTTAACTCTGATGAGGTCCAACACATAACTGGGAAAAAAACATTTGAGAATGTTAAGTTGCTTGAGCCAGTAACGATATCGGTAAGTTGAAAGACAATTCTGACTTTGTCGAAATACCAATTCCTAGCATTTTCTTATTATTTCAACGTTTAGGGTAAAATCTTTGGCAATTTAGACCTCATGTCTCCATTTAAGCAAATCCACGAGTCTATCAATTTAACCGGTGACTTTGCTATCACCGGCGATGTTGTCATTAGTAAGTTTCTATCAGCCAACAACATCATTGGTTCTTCGGGTGAATTAAGCCTTAAGAAAGCTCTCGATCAAGGTATCCGTTCGTCTGGTCCAATTCAAGGACTTCACTTGAGCTTTGAGCATCAAATCGAAGTAAATAATACAATCCTGTCAATTGTCAACGGGATTGATGTTCAACAATTTGTTCCAACTGGTTTGGATGAAGTTCAAATAATTGAAGGTGAAAAGATTTTCAAAAAGAACTTAGAAATTTCGAACGGCTTTGCTGAAGTTAAGATTCTCAACGGAATTGACATCGATGAGTTTGAAAAAAGAGTTTTAACAAAGAATGGACAGCAAAACATCACTGGAACTCTTGCATTCAAGAGAGTTATTGCAAAAGGGTGAGAACTGCTTATCAAACAATTTGTATAAAAATATGAATCTTTTTTTTTTTGCTCAGAATATTATCACCATCAATCAAACTTCACGGGAAAGACCTTTCAGAATACCTCACAACATCTGGGGATCAAATTTCTGAAGGTTCTTTGAATGTCGAAAGCTTAGAAACAAAGTTTGCAAAAGTTGAAAATCTACAAACCAAAAACAAGGTATTTAAAAGAATACTTAATACCCTAAACCTTAAGGGATCAGTACCAAATGTAGAAATTTTCAAAAACTATCCTGGCACTATTCGAGTTGGGAACCTAAAAGTTGCAGGTTGGATAAATGAAAAACCTATTGAAGAAGTTGAAAGATTGCTCACACAATTGAATGGCAACGTCAAGTACGTGGGTGGAATGAAATTCCCGTATAGTATGAAGGTGTCCAATCTCACCTTTACCGGCAAGCTTAATGGAATACCTGCTGAAGATTTTGGCAATTATTGGTTGCAACAGGATATTGAACAAGTTTTCACAGCACCACAAACGTTATCAAGTGTTTTGGCTGACAAAGGTCTTAGCTTGATGGAAACACTCAATGGCTATGACCTTGAAGATTTCATTTCGGGAACTTATTTAACAAATCGTAATGAACATATAACAAATGCTGTTTTTGGTTAGTTATATGCTGCCTTATTCTGATGCCTTCATTGAAATAGATTTTTTTAGAAAACACAATTAAGATTAGAACATCTCTAAAAGCTTCAAGTGTAAATGGACTCCAAATCCCAAACGATATTCTCACCAGATATTCTGCTGAACTACAAATCCTGAAGGAACCAATAATTTGTAGTAAAGATGTTCATGTTAAAGGACAGATTCGGAAGTTTTCCACTATTAACAAACTTAACCTGGCACTTCTGAATGATTATCTGCAAGGAGACATGGAATCCATTGCCGTCCAAAATGCAGTTTTTGAAAAGCCACCCAATTTTGAAAAACTTAATTCACATAATCTCAAGGAAATGATGGAAACCGTTTGGTTTGCTAATGAAAATGTAGATTTGCAACATCATGTGGAGATAGCAGAAGCATATTTTGAGGGACCAATTGATTTTGAAGTGGGTGAATTAATTTTAATATGAACAATATAACTAAGGAAATTTCTTCATTTTTAGGGTCCAATCAATGGAATGAATCTTAAATATTTGAAAGAGAATTATTTTAGTTTATCTAAGCCTCAACAGGTAACAGCAGAGATGATATTCTCCAAACCAGTTGTTTTTAAAAATGATTTCGCTGTTGAAGACTTGCACTTGTATGGACCAATTATTGAACAATTGGGGTAAGATTTAAATGTGGGAGTGGTTTGAGTGGTTTGATGTTCATACTAGTAACTAAAAGATCTTTCTTACATCCATTGATTAGCGACCGAAATCTACATTTAAAACAGTTTAAAATTGTAATTTAAGTAGGCACAGTTGTTTGTTTAAATCGATATTTCAATAAAATAATAGCGGATTTGGTCAACTTGACGTAATAACAGTTGATTTTTTTATAAAATCTTCCAACTCTAGGTACATAATCTTACGAGGTGACCCAGTCAGTTTGAACCAATAGAATTCTTTCCTACCTCACTCCTTGGCTAATTGCTTTCCAAGTTAATTAAGTGAGGTAATTTTTCTAACAGTTCGCGTTACCTAAGGCAAGGTAGAAGGTAACCCTTAATTGTTTTGTCTCGTTGAGGATGGAATTAAAATTTTCATAATGTTCTGGATCGTTGTCTTTACGCTCTAAAGAAAATTGCGATATTTATTTTGTTGACCACATCAGTATGCTTGTACAACACGCATAGTTCGTGGTTCCAAGGCTGGTCAACGCAAATGAGCTCAGAAATCTTACAAAGAATCTATTGATCGAATCGTCCTAGGATGACTTCATCGACTTTTAACAGATTCCAAATCTAGGAATCTAGGAGTCAGAGCAGGAATAGAAAGATCAAGGTACCACGCTGTTCTCTAAGAAAATGCCTTATTTACCCTCCTACCCTACATACTTCTTTTTCAACGATTAGGAATAATAATTCTTGATTTTTAACTAGATGTTGTGAGAAGGCTGCAGACCTTAAAGTTGGGCCTACCCAGGATGATATTTGTCGTCTGCGTATAGTAGTTTTTTTACAATTTTCTCCACTCTTATGTTAAAGAAGGTGCACAGTTGCATATCTAAAGTTTGCTGAAGACATCAACATGAAGGTTTTGTTTACATATCAGATAATATGCTTTGCTCAAAATTAAATTAAATTGGACTTTTGTTGGAACAAAAGCAGATGAACAACAAGAGATTGAGCCAACAGGACAACTTTGCTCTATGATGCGGAGGCATGGATATTGTCAAAAGTGGACGAGTTAGCTTTGGGTTGCTTCGAGAGAAAAATTCTCAACATATTTCCAATGGCTTGTGATACAACTAAGAACTGTACAGCGACACAGGCCTAGCCAAAAGAGAAAAGAGTAAAAGTCAAACGTCTCACATGGCTGAGTTATATAGAGTGGATGACATGAATGCTCCGGCACGGAAAGTCTTCCATTTCATTCTGAAGGTACGTTGCAGTAGAGGAACATCGAGACTTAAGTGGCACTCGCAAGGGAAGAGGACTTCAACCACCTTCACGTGCAAGACTTGAGGCAGTTAGCTAGGTATCTATCTGGTTTTGGTTTTTGGCTGAAAGGTAAACTTGGGACTTAAGCTTGAGGCAAAACATAAATTTGCGTCAAAATCAAAAACCGAATAAAAGCCACACATTATACGTCGCAACGCGTAGGCTTGCAGTGGAAACAGATTCTATCCTTCATCTCAACAAACAATTCTAGGAGGTTGAAGCTATGTATTCTCAATTATTCTAGGATTGTACAAGAAGTTTCTACGACTTTGTAATTCCTTGACTATTGTACATAAAACAAGTAACAGCCGCTCAATTGATCTGTTTTTTAAATGCTATACTACTGCTTATTAAATTTATTTCAAAAATTCACTTTCTAAAAAAACTTACCTTTTGGTTTGATTGTTGTTTTAAAAAGGATATTGATGTTGAAGTCAAGCAATAGCAATTTACATAGAAATTAAAAAAAAACAACCTGCAGATCTTTTGTTTATTGAAAAAATTGTTATTAAGCATGACATACTTCAAAACAAGCAAATGTCAAACAACAGCTGTTTTGATGAATAATTACACTTCTATTACTCAACAGATGACGTTTTGTTTTTATCGTTATTTTTTTTTATTGCTAGCAATTCCGAAATTGATTTTAATGATTTTGTCGACAACTCTCTTCTCACGTCTGGTGGACAAAAAATCACTGGACAATGGAAAATTTATGAAGCATTGGTTTCAGGTAATTAATTTACTAAAATCTAAAAAAAAAGCACGTTAACTCTCATTTCTCTATCAGGAGACCTTGACAACGTTGGCATAAACAATTTGAATCTTGCTGACGATGTGATTCGCTTGGATGTGGCCAACAACATAGTCACAGCTCATAAGGGTGTCAAATCTGCAAGCATTAAGAATCTGTTTTGTGCTCCTAAGAGCTCTGTAAATGGTGTGGATCTAACAGAATGGGTATACAACACTGTCTTTGTATATGAAAACTACACCATTCGAGGCAAAACAATTGTGGATTCTGCTATTGTTTATGGCGATATTGATGTTCATGGTATTGTCAACGATAAGAGATTCGATGATCAAAATTTATTACTTCGCGATAAAAATCAAGTAATTCATGGTAATGTTCAAATTGAAACCAAATTTCCAAAGGAAAAGAAAATTCTTTCCAATTCTATTGAAGAACTTCATACAGAGACAATCAATGACTTCAATATAGATGAGTTTTTCAAAAATCAAGTCATCGAAAATTCTGGAAAATCACCTATTGTTATTGATAGTTCAGTTGTTTTCGAAAATCCAGTTGTTGCAGAGAACTTTGAAAGTAAATCCGAACTCAGAGATTCAAAAGAGACAAGTTTTGATTACAACCAAATGCACGATAAGACAGTTAAGGCTTTTGATCAATTAAAACAAATTGTTGAAGGAATTGGACAAAGTTACAAAAGTAAGATAAATTAATTTTTAATTGGATTGATTGTTAATTAATTTTTGTCTGATATTTAGATACAAATTACTATTTGAGTCATTTCGAACAAAAACAAACAATACCTATTCAAGCTGAGAAGGTGATCTGCTTTACGTTGCAAGTTGATGAGAAATTTGTTGATGTTATTGGAATTTTGAAGGAGAATGAAGATGAGAATGTACAATTTTATCGCTGGGACTATTATATACAGGAATTTGTAGTTGATAAACGTAAGTATTGCGTTTAAAATGTAATTTTTGGGTTAAAGTTTGGGAAGAAGTTCATTAATTTCTGATCTCCATAAAATTGTCCAATGGCGATTTTCATGATTTATGAATTTCATATAAATTATTTTTTTTTTTTTGATAACGGGCGGTCAAAATAATACATAGATGTGTCGCGCTATAGACAAACATAGCTTGAAAGAAATTAACAAAATTCCTTACTTTGTTCAAATTCTTTTAATATGACTGTTTCGTGACTTTCGATTGTTAACAGGGGTACAGAGCGTTGCAAGGATCAATCAGTTTTTGGCATCTTTTTACTGATATTGATGTCCAGATATCCTAAAATGTTGGCCAAAGGTTCGAGTTATTTGTCGGCTTGGCTCGGCCAACCAAGTTTTTAACGTATTCTAAATAGGATTAAGATCGAGTGACTGCGAAGGCCATTCCATTTTTGGAATGCTTATTCATTCTTTTGTTGGAAGAACCAAATCAATGTCGGTTTCTTAATTATTGGCATTTGAAAAACAACATCCTGCATAATTTAAACGTAAAGTTTTTTCTATGCCATTAATGGACCCTATTCAGTAAAATGAAAAACAAACCTATATCATAATACTAGTGCCTCCGGGTTCAATTTTTACTTGCGATTATAGGAACTATAAGGCAAGTTTAGGATTCGTGAATATAAAAAAAAATTGAGATAACAATGAAACATGACATTAGGATCATAGAGAAGTTTAAAAAAGTGATCGAGAAAAAATATCTGTCTGTCTGTCTGTCAGTATGTACATATAACGAGCTGCAGCCTAAACGGCTTAAGCAATTACCTCCAAATTTGTTGTGTGTGACTCTTTTGGCATTCCCCAGAGGGGAAATTGAAATTTTATTTGTAGGCCTAAAAATAACGGTACCTGTCATATGGCCGTTTAGGAAAAGCTTATTTTTCTCGAAAACGGCTTCAACGATTTTGATGAAAATTTTCGAGAATTTTTTTGTTGGTATTGGCTATCATCTGATTAGAACCAAATTTACGGGAACAGTCTATTAACGGTTCCTTTCATATAACGGTTTTTTTAATTTTTGGCTTTCTCGGTAACGGCTCATTGGATTCAAATTTTGTATTTGAGAAGATCTAGGTAGCCAAATTAATTCTGCATATCAAAATTTTGAATAACTTTTTTTTCTAAATAAAATGAATTTTTGATTTTTGTTTTTGAAAAATCAATATTTTAAAAACTAATCAAAAGCAATTATTTTAAATTTTATAATCACATGTATATTAATAAATTCTATAAAACTGCATACCAAAATTTCAAAAATAAATATTTTTTCAAAAAACTAAAAATAAAAAACAGGATTTTATCAAAACCGGTCCTACAATTTTCGAAATACATTTTCATAAATTCCTTTTTTCTTAAGACGTGTGATGGCGTACTTCATTTTTAATAAAAACCGTTAAGTATTGTGGTTTTTAATACTTTTTATAAGTTCAAACTGTATTATTTTCAATGCAAATGTTACTTGTTTCTGTCAAAGATCTGGCTTTCCAATGTAATTAGGCATATAAGAGCAATTACGTGCGACCCAGTCGTGCCCATTATTTGTCTTGTGTATTGAGCACTATTATTTTGACCTCAACTGTAGCTTCAATATCCATGAGTGGTGCTTGCGTCGAAGAAACCGATCACCTCACAGTTCTCGGAATGTGCATTACAAACCTCTTATGTGGAATGACCACATATTCGACGTTGCTTAGAATGCTGCAAGGTGTCTGGGTTTCCTTCGAAGATGCCAAAAATTGTTCACCGCGTGTAATCCTGGCGTCTGAGTATAAAGCGTATATTCGTATTTATCGCTATTTCTATAAAAAAAAATGCTCTAGCGAAGTCAGCTGCATTCCTCTCATAAAACAATTCAACTGTAACACTCGCACTCCTAGGAATACTTTGTTGAAGAACATTAAACGTTCAATATATTACTTATTAAACACTGTTGTAATTGACTACAAAACTTTGCTTCAAAATCTATCAAGTATTCTTTTATTATATATTCAATCCCAAAACATTTTTTCATTCAATAAACATCTTTTTAATTTATAAAGCTTAATTTATTTTCTTGTTGGTAAAGCTATAAAGGAAACTCAATTATTTTAACAGATTATGATACTATGGAAAGGAAATTGTACACTTCCGTGGTCACGTTTTTGTGGCCGTAAAAAAATCAAAACTGAACCGATTTTCATGATTATTCTTAAACGTTCATTTTGATGGCGGATTTTTAAAAATTTATGAATTTCATATAAATTAATTTTTTTTTTTGATAACGGGCGGTCAAAATTATTCATAGATGTGTCGCGCTAGACATACATAGCTTGAAAGATATTAACAAAATTCCTTACTTTGTTCAAATTCTATTAATATGACTGTTTCGTGACTTTCGATTGTTAACAGGGGTACAGAGCGTTGCAAGAATTAATCAGTTTTTGGCATCTTTTTACTGATATTGATGTCCAGATATCCTAAAATGTTGGCCAAAGGTTTGAGTTATTTATCGACTTGGCTCGGTCAACCAAGTTTTATTAAGATCGAGTGACTGCGAAGGAACAACCAAATCAATGTCGGTTTCTAAATTGGTAGTGTTTTTCATAAATGTCATAAATCGACCCTATTCAGTAAAATGAAAAACGGCCTATATTTTAATACTAGTGCCTCTGGGTTCAGTTTTTTCTTGTGTATTGAGCTTTTAAAACCCAGATATATTGAAAAAAGTATCAAATCACGATAATACAAGGAACCGATCACTTCGCAGTTCTCGGAATGTGCATTACAGACCTCTTATATGGAATGACCACATATTCGACGTTGCCAAGAATGCTGGGAGATTTCTAGGTTTTCTTCGAAGATGCCAAAAATTGCTCACCGCGTCAGAGTTATAAAGCGTATATTCATTTTTTATTGCTATTTCTATAAAAAAAAACTGCTCTAGCAAATTCAGCTGCATCCCTCTCCTAAAACAATTCAGCTGTAACACTCGCACTCCTAGGAATGCTTCTCAGTTTACCTTTCAGCCAAACTTTGGACGCTGTAACACTCGCACTCCTAGGAATGCTTCTCAGTTTACCTTTCAGCCAAACTTTGGACGTTAATTCAGAGAGAGATATTTTCTTTAGCCACACTACACTAATATACATAGAATGCCTTGCCGGACTGTTTTTCCCTCCTCTGAATAGAACTTTAAAACAAATATGACAGTACCTCCTTTAAAATTCTTCCTCATTTTTCAAACGCCCGCTGATTCCATCGTAACAAATCTCCGATTGGATTGCTACGCTACGAATCACCAAAAAAATTGTATTCACAGAATCCGAATGGAATCGAAAAAAACGATTTGCTCCCATTATCAGTTTCGAAATCAGTAGTACATTCAAATTACATTCAATCTGAGATTTGTGGAAGATTGTGGCTACCAGCTTGGCAGCCTAGTGCTAGGTACCAAAATCTACGAATTTCGTAGCAGATTTTTCACTGTGAATGGATTTTTTGATAGATTTGTTGGGATTCGTAGAACATTTTCGATTACGATGTAATATATGATAGGGCTGATTAATTATGTGAAATTTACCTCAAACTTAATCAGCTTCACTTAATTTAATTGAATTCTTTTATCTCTCAAAAAATAGAACATCAGTTTACTAAATATTGTTTTATTTAATGCTTATTACATTATTTATACAATCTTATGTCTAACGCGAAAAAAAAAATTTGTTTTTACAAAATCAAACCATTTTGTTTAGAATACATTTTTAAAAGTCAGTTAAAACTTAAATTTAATATAATGATATATTTTAAAAGAAACACACGTGTACAATTACACAATCAAGCAAAATGTAAACTGCAACGTCGAAAAAAAAAAACATAAAATACTTTTAATCTTAATTCTGTCCATGCAAATCTAGACAATTACATGTTATTAGAGATGTTTTTGTGTTTAGAAAGCCAAGTACAATCTACAGTTTCGTCAATTCATCTGACTGTGCCTCGATGATAGACTTTAGAATGTTTATTTCTAACCTTGCAGCTGTCTTTCCAGTAACGCGATTCATAACGTTAGCAACATACAAACCAAGGGCTTCGTGTCGATTTGAATTGCAGAGATTTTTGAAAAATGTCGGCGGCAGTTGATTATCAAAATTTCCAATATTAATTATCTCTCCAGGGGCGGCACTGGGTTGACATGATTTAGATCCAACTGATGGATTATCGAAAATGATATCTTTTTGAAAGTCCAATTCTTCGATTTGTGTATTGAAACCGTTTGATTTAATTGTTGTTATGCCATTTGATAATTCTCTCGTAATTGTTTGGTTATGCGATGGAATAGTTATGACATTGATGCCCTCCCTGGAGGTGAGAGTAGTAGTGGGCAACATTGCTTCCATTTCGTCTATTGCTTCTTTTTTTATTTCAATTTCTGGAATCTGTGATGTGACATGTGTAGGAGCTGTTTGCAATGTTCCGACGTTGATCTTCTTTGAAGGAATGGCGTCTTCAGTGTGCAATTCATTATTTTGCATTTTGCGCTTGGTTAATGTATAATTATCTGGAGCTGATGGCTTTGTGGTTTTATTTAGGGTTGTCGGTTTTACTATAAGTCCAGTAGTCTTTCGCACACTTATACCTTTATTTTGAAGAGCTCTAGAGAAAGCCGATTGTTTTGGTTGTTGTTGGTTTTGTTGATTGGATGCTGCTCCATAGTCAGGTTTGAGCAGGGAGGATGGCTGTGAAACTATTGAATTTGTATTAAGTACTTTGGGCTCTTGTTTGATTTCTACATTGGTTGTAGCTTCTTTTTCTGGAGATCCAGTTGAGCTGGTGCTGCGCATAGATCTATCTTGGTTGTCGCTGTCTCCTTCGTAATCGTCATCTTCCTCACGAACTTCAAGAAACTCCACCATTGACTCTTCTTCCTGGTCATTTGTTTCTTCTCTGAAAGCATAAAACAGAATTTTTGTATAACCTGACTCAAAATTGCTTACTCTGAGCCGTCGATCGGCTTAGATACATTCAAAAATATAGCTTTTCTACATCAGACTTCGATGTTGCATAATGGCTATTAAATATCTAAAATACTGATTTTTTTTAGGAAAAAGTTTTAATGCATTGAAAGGGGAGTACACAGAATCTAATACAGTCTATAACTTTCTGCTAAGTTGACCGAACCGAAAATAAATCAATATTCTTTGCTGATGATGGAGAGATCAATATTGAAAATCTGTGATCGAATGGCACTTAGCTAAAAAGAAGGCTCTACGCTGCATTGGTTATCTAAAATCAACCGGATGGATCGAACATTTGGTCAGTTTTAATTCCAGTCTAGATCATGTCGTTAATTTATTTTTAATTTATTTCACGTGGTAAGATATGTTTTGTAACGAAAGCCCTGAAGGTGATCTGAATTTATATCTCACTGAAAAGTATACCGAGCTTTATTTTTTCCGCAACATCTGCTTCGAAGCGTATTTCATAAAATTCATGATTGTATCTTCTCCTAAATCGAACACGGAGCCAAAAATTCTAAAGAGGTCAGAGTAGCTTTAAGGAAGCACTCAAATCTCGAATCCGTATGTGAGTACTGGTAAGATTATAGTCTTGTACAGCAGCAGCTTAGTTTTTGTGCTGATATCTGGCTTTGAAGAGCCTTGACACATTATAGAAGTTTCTGTGCGTTAGCGTAATTCTCCCACCATTTTGTTAACTTTTCACCCAAGGTAGTTAAAGCATTGCACGACTTCAAATTAATGCTCCATTATCCTGGTTGTTGGACCAACACTCGCAGACTTGGTACTTGGTGGATTTTTCATTAACATGCAGCCCCAGGTCTTATGCCGCCTGCTCGAGTTGTTGACTTCACCGATGATTTCGATCTCGTCTGCGTAAAACAATACCTGGCTGGACATGTGACAATAGTGGCTCTTGTTGAAGTGCTAGCGATACGCATTGCTTTCTCCAACGTCAGGTTGAAAAGGACCATCCCCTTGTCGGAGTCCTTAAAGATGTTGATTGGTCTGGACGAATAAACGGCAAGTTTACTTGGAATCTATGTGTTCAATAAAAAGCGAATACTTTTGCGACTACCCATGCTATTCTCCTAAGGTCTGGGGGCTTGCCATGAATTGCAACAAATCGGAAAAAGGGAGAAAGGCAGGCCTCCAAAACCAAGGGGTTTGCTAAAGTTATATTAAGTCATCTCGACAAATCGCAAACCAAGATCAAAAAAGTAAATCATGAATGATGAAATGTTTCAAACTAGACTTAAGTCTGCCTCTATTTTCCGGCAACGTCTAAGCACCAAAGATTTAATTGTTTTTGAATAAAACTAGAGCTATTGCGATCTAATATATATGTACATATGTAAAGCATTCCAAGTATTTCTAGAAACTCATTGAAATGATTAGCAATCAATGATATTTTGTTAAAAACTGTAGAAAACTCACTCTTGTTTCGGCTCTATCTTGGCTTCCTCCTTTCTGCATATATGTTCCATTTGATTAAACAGCTTCCAGCTGCTCGAAGGCTTCATTTTCTCCTGTTCGTATTTCTTTTGCAAAACTTTAAAAATCGATTTAGCCTCGTGCGCTGCAAAGGCAGTAAAGTGTTTATTAATTTTGTTCAATACTTCAAACCAACAACCAACCAGAAAGTTTATTTTTCTTGCCGACTTTAATCCAAGCATCATCTTGTTCCTTTTTTGATTTCGCGGCTTCACTATGCGGATGTAGAGGTTTTTCTTCGGCAATGTCTGACAAAATTTTATCCAATTGTATCGGCATAATTGAAGGTTTTGTATATATTTTATTGATTACAAATGAAATTTAAATCAAACTTTATCTTATTAACTAAATTTTGTTTTTGCAAAATAACTAACAACGGCGGGAAAACAACAAATCGAGAACACAAGCGAAATTTTACGGGCTTTTGAATTTATTTTAGTAGAGCAGTAAAGATGAGGTACGTCTTTGTGTTCGCTTTTTTCGTCTGTAAAATTGGTTGCGTTTCTCATTTTGTCTCTTTTTAACTTAAGGCTTTAAGGTAGATGAATGAGATTCTATTTGTTCTTTTCTTAACGAAAAATGTCAAATAAATCGTTCAGTTATATTTTTTTAACTCAGAGGCTCTCAAAATTTTTTTTTTATAAATTCGCAAATTTGCATTTTAATTAAAAACAAAATTAAAAAAAAATTATTTTGTAATTATTTTTTTCAATTCGATATGATTAAAACTATAGCTAAGAGGTATATCTGCATTAAAAGGTTAAAAGTTTCATTTATAAACACAAAACTGCATTGAAATTATCTGCTTCCACCAAAATGAAATCTCGAATTTCAAGTTATAAAAATTTCAGTGATTATGAAAGAGAGAACAATCTGAGACGATATGCGATGATTACTGTCCTTGGTACAGCTTGGTTTTTTTATATTCTGTGATACAAAAATTGGTTGGTTGTTTTAAAATCGATGAACAGAGATGGGTATCGATGTTAAATTCTTGGGTTTTATGTGGGCATCTAGCGTAGTGTAAAGATATTCCCATTATATGATCGAACGGATGATGCTGAGATTCCAATCATCAAGCAAGAATAGAAAATTCACTGAATAAAACTTAACAGATTTTTTTAAAATAAATTCATTGGGATTCTTACGAACTTGTTTGTTGGTTAAAAAAAGGTTGTCACCCTGTACAGTCCAACTCCTAAGAAAAAAGTTTGAACATCACATTTGAAAAGCTGTGCTTATTAACCCTGCTGAAAGGCAGAGATAAACAGAATCCAAAAAAGAAAATATTACCCACTTTTATCGTTCTCTGTTCTAAATCAGACTGATTTACATAAATGCGTTTCCAGCAAGTAGCATTTGTAAACCATAATTCATAAAATGGCCATGACAATCAGGATTGTTACTCTTTGCATACTCATTCAAGGAATCCTAACTGCCAATCTTCCCATTGTTATAAACACCTGGGCATTCATCGATGCCGCAACTGAAGCTTGGAAAATCCTCCATCAGCCACACAAAACAGCTCTAGACGCTCTAGTGGAAGGTTGCAGTACTTGCGAACGCCTGCAATGTGATGGCACTGTCGGTTATGGTGGTAGTCCGGACGAACATGGTGAGACAACTCTAGATGCAATGATAATGGATGGAGCTAATATGAACATAGGAGCTGTAGCTGCCTTGCGGAACATAAAACATGCAATTAAAGTTGCCAGACATGTCTTGGAAAATACCCAGCATACTATGTTGGTTGGCGATCAGGCAAGTCAGTTTGCTCAGATGATGGGTTTCCAAAAAGAGTCTCTCAACACTCCAGCTTCTAAGGAAATCTGGCAGAAATGGTGGAAAGAAGGATGTCAACCGAATTTCTGGGTTAATGTTCAACCAGACTCTAAAAGCTCTTGTGGACCATACAAACCGTCACCAAACTATAGACCTATAAACCTGTATACCAAAGATCAGTTTGATTTTGGACCTAACAACCATGATACAATCGGAATGATTGTTATAGATTCAAGTGGTCATATCTACGCCGGAACTTCGACAAATGGAGCAAATCACAAAATTCCCGGAAGAGTTGGAGATTCACCAATTCCCGGAGCTGGAGCTTATGCAGACAATGAACTCGGGGCTGCAACAGCGACTGGTGATGGAGACGTAATGATGAGATTTCTGCCATCTTTCGTGGCCGTTGAAAATCTTCGAGCTGGACAAGATCCCACAACTGCTGCCCGGAATGCTCTTAACAGAATTCTCAAATATCATTCCAATTTTATGGGAGGACTGATCGTAGTTAATCTTTTGGGAGAGTTCGGTGCAGCTTGTACTGGCATTGACAAGTTTCCATTTTCTGTAGCCTTTGGCAATCAAAGCAAACCTTCCATTGAATATATTAACTGTTGAGATAAATAGTTTGTTTTATTTGCTTTTAAGTCTTTTCCAAAATAGACGTTAGTTTCTTAAGAAAATTTAAACATATTCGCCCTTCCTTCTACTTTTTCCAGATCTCTCCTGGTTGCCTAACAGTAAAGTTCTAATCGACATCTTTCGAGTGGCGTTTGGAAAAGCAGATTACGTTACCATAAAGAAGTCATTGGACGATAACTTCTTTCCAAATGTGGTGTCCATGGACACCGAAGGACTCGATGGAGTTCTCAAGAACAATTTCGGAATGCTTGAAGCATTGGAACTGGATGGCGAGTACTGTTTTGTTGCCAACAAGAAGATGGAAGGAACCTTGGGTGTATTCTGTGTGGAACACAGTGACAAGGGACTGAGATTCGTGTATAAGAATGACATCCAGAAGGATGGAGTTGTTCAGGTAATCATGAAAGTGATTTTGTGTAATCCAATCCAACACATTATTTTTTGCAGATTGCTTCATTAGAGAAGAACTTGATGGCTATTCTTCTAAACGACTCTGTGGAAATCTGGAAACCAAATGAACCAGAAAAATGTAAACAAAAGATCCCAGCGGTGACTCCAGCTCACATCTCGACTGTGGTAACCATAAATTCAGAGAAATTCATAGCGATTTGTTCGAAAATCAAACCGAAATCCTTCCACCATGGATCGGTGGATATCTACAGATCCACAGAGGGTAATCCATTCGAACTAATGCAGACAATCGAAATTGTTAGTCCATTACAAGTTGAATTCGCCCTCCTGCCCGAATCGCAAGACATCCTCTTGAACATACTCACTGAAAGCTTTGATGAACCATTAGCCATTTATCAATACAAGGGTGTCGTTGGCTTCCAGTCCATCGTTGGTTCATCAACAATAACTCCAGGACGCAGCATCAGCGTAATTCATCTCAATGCCTGCCAACAGCATCTGATTGCTGTGATGTCAAAGGAGGAACTGACTCTCATAGAAGCTGTCCTCAACAAAACATAGAAAACAACAAGTTCCAAGTTTACTTTTCGTAAAAATAAAATTGTGTTGTTTATTTAAAAAAAATGTTTAACTCGCTTTTCTTTGTCTAATCATCGCTGGATTCAACATTTTCCGTTTGAAGTCCCTTGAATGTTGGAACTGGAACGTAGGTGACCAATGTGAATAGCTTGTTGGGCGAGTCTTCATCGTCGTTGCGGCGACGAGCAAGTCGCACACGAACGCGGAAAGGTGTACTCCTGAAAATAGAAAAAAGAGAATGTTAGTTCTGTTTTGGAAGTTTTCATGTTACAAATAGTTTTACCTGATACCCTTGGACCAGATGTGCTTGTTCAAGCGGGTGTCAATCCTCACATCATTAGTACCCATCTCCTTCTCAGCGAATTTGCGGATTTCCTTGATGGCACGAGGAGCGCGTTTCTTGAACCCAATATTGTGCACCCGCTTGGACAAGTGAATGGTGCATTCACGGGTTACAACCTCATTGATTGCCGATTTGTTTCTCTTTTCGACTTTTGTCTTTGCCATTTTTGGTTTGTCGGTGCTATGAAGCTACACAGAACTGTGGAAAGGAAGAGAAGAAACATCATCGTAGAAACATTACAGTGCACTGAATTTTTCATTTCAATTTTATTTATAGAAATTGAATGCAATTTATTGAAATTTTCACGAAAATTGTTAGATTAGTATTTAATTTATTCATTTCAATGATTAAATTATTAGAAATTTCAATAAATACACGGATGTTTTTGGATTTTTTATAGAAAAATTATTAAAACCAACCTATCGGATATGAAAGCCTGACGTAAAAGAATTGACGGCTGTCAAAATGGGCACGATTGGGAATTTTAGTTGCTCAGTTTTTGTGTTGAGTGTTCGAAAATGTCAATCCTGTATTTCGACAATCGAATGTGTTCAACAAACTATTTATTTGAAAAAAAAACAAAACGTTTGAAAAAACTGGGAAACAAAGTTTAGAATTTTGAAAACTTTTATTTAGAAGTTAAAACATTCAAAAAGAAGCCACAGTACACATATCTAAGGTAATATCATTTGTTTATATTTTTGCAATCTTCTGCGCATCTGCCAAAATCAAAGTAAAATGGCCGCCGCCAGAGACCATTAGCTTGTTTGACCTTACATGATTTCCTCTTTCGGGTGTTTCTTCATTATTTCTTTTTGACAAATGGGTAAGGGGCATGATACACAGAAATACAAGGTATGCTCACTTTAGCTGATTATGCGTGTGACGTCACGTTCTTCTGATTTTTGTTCTTAAGGAGTGTAAATAAATGTATTAATGTGCCGATTTTGTTATTGTTTTTTTAAGTTTATTGATCTTATAATCATAAAAAATATCGTTTAAACCTTCAATTTTAAAAAATAATATTCACCTAATAAATAAAATAATAATAAAAGAAGAGTGTGACGTCATAAAATATCAAGAAGGCGTTTTGTATGCTACTGAGCATACTTTGTATTTCTGTGTATCATGGGTAAGAGATGAAGAAAAATAGAGGGAATGATTTGTTCTTAAAAATTAATATCGTGGCTATATTTTAGTGTTGGTGGTAATTAATTTATAAATAAGCGTTTTAAATAACAAGAAAAGAAGAAAAAATATAAAATAAACGTGTGTGCAGTTTTGTTCATAATTTTTTTGTTGTAGGTCTCCAACAACCACCATTTATTTAATTTTTAAGGACAGATCAGACAGATCAGATTTGGCACACCAAATCGAAGTCTGTCAAATTATATTTGTTAGCTGAATACAAAAAAAATGGGTATGTAACAAACCCCCGTATAGTTAGCAGCACTATGTCGGGAATTTTCATTTTTTTGGTGCCCCGAATTTGGAAAACATTTGGAAAAATTTGGAAAACCATTTTTAAAATTTGGAAAACTATAGTTTAAAAGTTATTAACAATTAAAGAATTGGCGTATAGTTAGCAGCACATAGAAAAAAAAGTGGACTTTTTTGGTTTCAATCGATGGGGAATTGTTTGGACAAATTTGGAAAACCATTTTTAGAATTTGGAAAACCTTAGTTTATTAATTAATTAACAAATTGTAAAAAAACCATTCGTAACGTAACGTGGCTATATTATTATTAAATTAAAAAACACTTGCACATGTAAACCCAGTTTTCTTGTCCCAAATTCTGTCGCAAGCAATTGACAGCGAAAATCAAAACAAAAAATTCAATTTCATTTTCAAGGTAGATAGATTTTAAAATTCCTGTTATTTTGTTTTGTAATAATTTTCCGTAACTCAATATATTTTTTTTCTAGCGCTATTTCATCCAGCGATGACGATGTGCGGATATAAGGAATGTAGTAGCCCGATTCAACCGACTAAAGTTGATGGTCAAATGTGGCTATTTTGCCTGTCTTCTCACAATGGCAAACTCGAAGAAAAGCCACTTCCAACTACAAAAGTCTGGGGATACGGGTAGCCCCGCAAGTGGATATTTAAGATCTATTCAGAAAAATGCAACCGAGTTTATCTAGCACAATTGCCGCTATCAATCGGCTGGCATTCTCATCGAATTTGGAGGAAATAATTATGAATTCGCCACCGGATACCCAACAAACACCAGGTTGCCAAGAGGAAGCTGACGAGAATATAAAAGCAAAAGAGCGGAAGGCTAAGAAAGCACAATCAGTGGTTTCGCCTAAGTCTGCATTTGATGAACCATCGCTACAAACAGTACCTCCGGAATTTCCACCCGTCGAAAAAAGACTCAACTTGTTTGTGGTCGAAATTGTCTGAGAAGCGGATGAAGACAATAGTATTCCGGATGAGGTCAAGATGTCGTCAACATCTTCAACATCAAGCCAGTCAAGCAATTCAAGTTGCATTGTAGCAAACTTATTTGCTACCGCCTATAAGTTTGACGGCAGCGACATCAAATCCATAACGTCGACAGACTCCATTAAACAAAATTACTATCTGGTTCACGATTACGGATAAACATCGCAGCCAGCTGTTAAGGCAGATGTTCCGTAACCAGAAGTTTTCAATTCTAGTGCTCCAGTGAAATATGGTCCAGGTCGACCAAGAAAGGGTTTAATTCAGGCACAAAAGAAAAAGGATGAAAAAAGGCCTGTTCTCTTGTTCTGCCCAAGAAATGATTTTACTTTATGAATTTCTCACGCGTGGAATTGACTACATTCGAAAAAACTGCGAGTAACATCTACAAGAAGATTGCTTTGGTTACTGGTTGAACAAAAATCATTGGGAGGATCACTGTGTGACATGAAGAAACATCGGACCGGCTGTGCCCGTACCGAAGGCTACTAAATACAATCTTGACGTCAAAGACAAGGCCAAGCACTTATACAATCACCCTAAAGCGGCATATACACAAGTCAACATCTCATCAAGCATTGGAGGAGGAGGAGTGTAAGTAAATTCTGCTTTACATTGCATACACACTTCAAGCATAAATCTTCAATCATTCATTTTACGTACATTATGAATTGAAAGGACGTAAAGTTTCTTATCGTTCGCTTTGTATTTTGTTTAGTTCAAGTAAGTTGCCTCGTCTCTGTCCTGAATATAAACACATCAATGCTTGCTACTTGATTAAACAAAAATCAAAAAGTTTTGATATTGCTTCAAGCAGACACACAACATATACATGTGATATTTTCACAAACGCAATCTCCCATGCTTGATGAGATTTTGACCTGTTTGATAAAGTAAATATAAGGAGGAAAATATTTCGTACGTTCCATCCACAACACATATTTATGTGTTTGTTTCTTTGTCGTGACGAATTTTCGTTTCATTTAGCTTCAATCAGGTTTGTATCCGGCAAGAAACTGCATTAAAAGATTTCTATTTAGAATGCCGTCTCAAAAAAGTGTCTTTTGAAAACCAAATCCAAAGATAGTGAGAAATTTCAAAAATAAGAATAAGGAAATCTCCGAACCTAGAAGTCCCAGAAAGAAGATAAATACATTTCCAGAATCAGGTTTGCATCCGGCAAGAAACTGCATTCAAAGATTTCTATTTAGAATGCAGTCTAAAAAAAGTGTCTTTTGAAAACCAAATGCAAAGATAGTGAGAAAATTCAAAAATAAGAATAAGGATATCTCCGAACCTAGAAGTCCTAGAAAGAAGATAAATACATTTCCAGAATCAGGTTTGCATCCGGCAAGAAACTGCATTCAAAGATTTCTATTTAGAATTCAGTCTCAAAAAGTGTCTTTTGAAAACCAAATGCAAAGATAGTGAGAAAATTCAAAAATAAGAATGAGGATATCTCCGAACCTAGAAGTCCTAGAAAGAAGATAAATACATTTCCAGAATCAGGTTTGCATCCGGCAAGAAACTGCATTCAAAGATTTCTATTTAGAATTCAGTCTCAAAAAGTGTCTTTTGAAAACCAAATGCAAAGATAGTGAGAAAATTCAAAAATAAGAATGAGGATATCTCCGAACCTAGAAGTCCTAGAAAGAAGATAAATACATTTCCAGAATCAGGTTTGCATCCGGCAAGAAACTGCATTCAAAGATTTCTATTTAGAATGCAGTCTAAAAAAAGTGTCTTTTGAAAACCAAATGCAAAGATAGTGAGAAAATTCAAAAATAAGAATAAGGATATCTCCGAACCTAGAAGTCCTAGAAAGAAGATAAATACATTTCCAGAATCAGGTTTGCATCCGGCAAGAAACTGCATTCAAAGATTTCTATTTAGAATTCAGTCTCAAAAAGTGTCTTTTGAAAACCAAATGCAAAGATAGTGAGAAAATTCAAAAATAAGAATGAGGATATCTCCGAACCTAGAAGTCCTAGAAAGAAGATAAATACATTTCCAGAATCAGGTTTGCATCCGGCAAGAAACTGCATTCAAAGATTTCTATTTAGAATTCAGTCTCAAAAAGTGTCTTTTGAAAACCAAATGCAAAGATAGTGAGAAAATTCAAAAATAAGAATGAGGATATCTCCGAACCTAGAAGTCCTAGAAAGAAGATAAATACATTTCCAGAATCAGGTTTGCATCCGGCAAGAAACTGCATTCAAAGATTTCTATTTAGAATGCAGTCTCAAAAAAGTGCCTTTTGAAAACCAAATGCAAAGATAGTGAGAAATTTCAAAAATAAGAATAAGGATATCTCCGAATCTAGAAGTCCTAATTATAATTTAGGTACAAAAATTAAAGAGAATCTGTTTAGCCGTTAAAGCCAAAAAACCATAAATTCACATGTACATACGTATATATTCAAGCAGACAGATAACTACCTAATTTTTTACACTGTTATATCATAGTAATGACATGTAACATGTTTGATTGTTATTCCGATTTTTTTCATATTCACGAGTCCATAACTTGGAAAAATAGCTCTTCAAAATATTACTAACATTGACCTAATATATATGGACTTGCTTAAGTGGACTTGGGAAAGTGATTTTTTTTAATTTTGTTTTTAAATGTACGTTATTTTTGTGCTTAAGTTTGTATTCTTGAATTATTTTTTTAATTTTTTTTAAAAAAGTTGTTAAAAAAACCGTTATATATAAAAACGGCTCTAACGATTTTGAGAAAAAAATCACACTTTTTAAAGAAATAAAATGGCGTTTAAATTTTTCCGCTGAAAACTATTTTACGTACTTTTTTCAAATAATCAAAAGTCAGAAAAATCGAATATAATCTTTGAAGTTCCCTTAATATTTTTCAAATTTTATTCCAAGCTGTGACCGCACATAAGAGCAAGTACGTGCGATCCAGTCGTGCAATTTATTTTTTATTGCAAAACTTTATACTTTTGCTTATATTATTCAATTTAAAAAGTTTGGAAAAAATCACATCATAATGAACTTCAGTTACACTCCTTGTTCATATTCTAGACACTTCTTGAAAATTAATTCTTTTGTAGGAAGTAAAAGTGTAAATTGAGCAATGTATGTATTTAAAAAAATCGACTCAAAATCCTATTGTGGCTTAGTGTTCTTTTTTTTGGTAGTCGGAAATCGGTCTTATATATACATACATAGAATATAGATTTCAAATAAATTTATTTTGAATTCCATTTGTTTGTAAACATTTTTTTTATTTTCAGAACATTTAAATGTAAGAAGGCCAAATGTTGTAGTTTTTAGTATTTGAATTTGAATTCAGGTTGCACTTTTTTTATAAGCTGTCGCTTCATTTTCATATTTGAGTAATGTGTTTGTCTTCTTGAGTAGATTCTGACTTTAAGTTGAGAAGCAAAATTCCCTTCTCAGAATCGTTCAGAAGTTTTTGTTGCAGTGGAACGATTGCAGAAAGATTCAGACGACCAATTGAAAATGCTCTAAAAGAAAGAAGTATTAATATCAAAATCCTCTTCCGATAATGTGTAAACTTATGTCGAATTCGTTTTTAATTTTCATATTTGATCTCAGATTTCAGATTTTTCTTGCAAAAACGAAACCAATTTTCTTGTACCTATAACTTGTTATCTGTTTGTTTACAACTCTGTTTAGACTGGCAAAAGACACGACAGAAAATTGTCAAAAAGCGCTCACACAACTCCAAAAATAATCAACCTCGTTTTATGTTCGTTTTTACAAGAAAAATCTGAGATCAAATCTGAAAATTAAAAACGAATAATCCACTACTCGAATAAATCCATGGTCTAATACCTTATGTTGTTCATATAAGATTTCATCTATTTCTTTTACTGTAGTTCGTTTAGTTGCTTCATTCATAAAATATCCTCAAGATGAAATGGAAATATCAGCTCCACATGAATTGAGTTTTTCGTGCATTGCTTCATATCCTCTCCATAAATGATGCGAATTATTTATTGTAGTTTCTCCACCAGCTACCAAAGAAGCAAGTACCAAAGCTGCTGTTGACCTTAAGTCAGTGGCACACAGGTTAGCTCCAGATAAGCTTTTTATTCCACTTATAGTAGCTTTGCTTTTCTCGATGCTGATATTAGCGCTTAACTTTCTCAATTCATCTGCATGTGTAAATCTGTTTTCAATAATGTTCTCTTCAATTACTGATATCCCATCAGCGATGCACATTGCAGACATCAGTTGTGGTTGTATATCACAATAAGGTATTTTATTTTCCGATTTCTAAAATAAAAACTTCAAAATCAAAAATAAAAATAGAAACTGACATAAGATTGTCAAAATCGTGATCGCGCAATTTGGGACAGGAAGTCCCAATATACTCGCGTTCATTTTTCAGATCGATAGCATATAGATAATTTGATATAAATCCGTTTTGCACTTCGAAGAACTGTAAACTTGAATAAATGTACGGTATTTAAACAAATGTTAATAACTAATTAATTAACGTTTTCCAAATTCTGGAAATTTGTAAAGAGCTTACTGAAATAATTCTTAAATTTAGAAAACCTTTTTCAGAATTTGGAAAAGCATATTTAAAAAGTTATGGACATTTGTTTCACAGAGATATTTTTGAGAATTTTTTGTATGGGTAATTCTTAAAATTTTAAAAAATTGTTTATAACTAATTAATTAAGGTTTTCCAAATTCTGAAAATTTGTAAGGAGTTTACTGAAATAATTCTTAAATTTGGAAAACCTTTTTCAGAATTTGGAAAAGCATATTTAAAAAGTTATGGACATTTGTTTCACAGAGATATTTTTGAGAATTTTTTGTATGGGTAATTCTTAAAATTTTAAAAAATTGTTTATAACTAATTAATTAAGGTTTTCCAAATTCTGAAAATTTGTAAGGAGTTTACTGAAATAATTCTTAAATTTGGAAAACCTTTTTCAGAATTTGGAAAAGCATATTTAAAAAGTTATGGACATTTGTTTCACAGAGATATTTTTGAGAATTTTTTGTATGGGTAATTCTTAAAATTTTAAAAAAATTGTTTATAACTAATTAATTAAGGTTTTCCAAATTCTGAAAATTTGTAAGGAGTTTACTGAAATAATTCTTAAATTTGGAAAACCTTTTTCAGAATTTGGAAAAGCATATTTAAAAAGTTAAGGACATTTGTTTCACAGAGATATTTTTGAGAATTTTTCGTATGGGTAATTCTTAAAATTTTAAACATTTGTTTATAACTAATTTATTAAGGTTTTCCAAATTCTGAAAATTTGGGAGGAGTTTATTTAACTAATTTTAAAATTTGAAAATTCATTTTTATTATTTAGAAAAGTTTATGTTTAAAGTTTTTGATAATTTAATTTTTATCTGCATTGTTTCTTGAAAAGGTTCAACATTTAAATATACGTTAATAACTAGTTTATTAAGGTTTTCAAAATCTGAAAACTTCTAACGAGCTCAGTCACAAGATTTATAAATATTGAAAATTATTTAAGTGAAAAATTACATTAATTTGATAAGTTGAGAATTTTTTTTAACATATAAATAATGAAGATTAGCTATTATATTAAGGTTTTTTGAATTATAAAAACTCATAAAGAGTATTAAAATTGATTTCAAAATTTTGCAATTACTATTAAGAATTTGAAAATTATAAATTAATTATTCATAAACAATTATTTTCGCGTTGATATTTTTTAAGCGATTACCTTACGAATTAATAAAAAAAAAACTCGTTTTTACTGGCAGATGTAAGCCCGTTTTTATGTCCCAACGTGTCCTAATGCGTTACGTTACGAGTATTTGTTTACAGATTCTGTCAATACTTTTACATTTTTGTTGTTTATTATTAAATTACACTTTTCCAAATTCTAAAAATGGTTTTCCAAATTTGTACAAACTGTTCCCCATCGATTGACACCAAAAAAGTCTAATTTTGTTTCTATGTGCTGCTAACTATACGCCAAACCTTTAATTGTTAATAACTTTTAAACTATAGTTTTCCAAATTCTAAAAATGGTTTTCCAAATTTTTCCAAATGTTTTCCAAATTCGGGGCACCAAAAAAATGAAAATTCCCGACATAGTGCTGCTAACTATACGGGGGTATGTAACAAGCACAGTAAAATCATGGCATATTACCTAAATAGTTCTCTACTTTATACCATAGATAAAAGAAACAAGAACGACAACTGATGTAATGTTTTTTGGTACGTCAGATCATATTTTTTTGATATGAAATTTGATCTGAGACCAAAAAATGTTTTTCGTTTGGTAACAGATCAATCTTTTTTTTTTTTTATCTCAGATCATATTTCAGATCAAATATGAAATCTCATTTTTAATTCAGATTTAACACACATTTGTACACACTACAATAATTTGACAGTTATCAAGCGTCAAATTTTGTTTGTTTATTTTTTAGTATTCTGTGAATTTCGTTGTGGGAAAAGAATTCTTTTTGAAAAAGTGAGCAGTTTTTTAATAATAATAATAAATACAGACAGTTCAAGTGAAAATTAATTGAAAATTTATAAATATTTGAAAATTTATGAATTTGAAAAAATCAAAGAGTGCAATGAATGAATATATTTTTGCGCAAAAAGTGACAAATTTAGCTGAGATTTCACATTTCAAAAAAATAGTGTTCACACCAATAAGATTTCACATGTCAAAATTTGCAGTAAGCATAACATTTTTAACACCTTCGTGTTATTGTATTCAGTGATAAACAAAATGATAGCTGAATACTGAAAATTTTGACAAATTTAGCACGTATTTCATATATGCTGTATTTTTTTTTTTTGCAGAAATCGAGATGCAGATACATGGTTAACCAACCATTATTTCTATTTTCGAAAGTTTATTTAGTCCATGTTTTGTTTCTCAAACGACGTCAAACGGGAAACGCCAAAATATAACTCGGTAGTTTGTTATCCCTCAAAAATTATTTCATAAAGGAAAAAGAAGCGGCGAACAATGTGTTTATCGAAGTGTGAATCGTGTGTAGAATGCAAATAGAGCTTGGCAGTGTGGCAATCAGATTGGAATTCAAGGGGACCAATTTGTTTTCCCCAATTTATCTTATTTAAGAAACTAAAATGCAAATTTTCGCATAAACATTAATGTAAATTATACTAGCAGGTACCCGAAACTTTGCTGCCGCTCTATTTGTTTATATGGAATGTAAATGTGTGAAAAAAATCCAAAATGTACTGAAATTCATGTTTTTTCACTTACGCACAACATATACATATGTTTTCCGATTTCAACAAAACTTCACAAAAAACATATTTAGACCAATACCAAAGATGTGTGAAAGTCCTTTATTCGTCCTTTGTTGTTTGCTCCCATATTCCTTAAGGTACTATTCACATGAGAGCGACCACCGATCAACGAAGAAACGAACATTCGTCTTTTTTGACTTTTCTTTCACGTGACATCTTTTTTTTCGTCGCTAGCACCCACCAAGGAAACAAACACAAAGGTGGTTTTGAGGTTATTTGAGTGCCAACAATTTGTTCGTCAAAGTGTGGATCGTATGTGGAACACGAATAGAGCTTGGCAGTTCCTAGCAATCAGGTTGAAATTTGTGACGAACAATTTGTTTACCATATTTTAGGAACTAAAATTCAAAAAAAATTAAGTATAAGTATCTAAACAATATCATAAATATTTTCGTCATTTGGCATTATCTTTGTGAAGATTTTTGGTGCCTTAAATCGTATTTGATCATTTATTCGTCGTTCGTTGGTCGCTCCCATATGAAAAGTCCTTAACAGTTAAATTAAATTGAAATTCGTGGCAACCAATTAGCTTTCAGCAATGTATTTCGAATTTAAATTGCAATTTAAGTATCTGAATTGAAATATAAATTATAATTCAATCATGTGGTGATAATTGAAGAATTCTCATGTGAACAGTCCTTAACGCTATTAAAATTAAATATCTTCCTTCACCCGTGAACGCATGAAGATGGAAATGACAGGCAAAAACTAAAACGTCAAAAAACTTATTTTGCAACAAATGTTGCTAAACTTCACTTCTGACGAGACGAAGTCCCAGTACCCAGTGGTTTTCCATTTCCATTTACAACTCTGGCTCTGTGCACTTTATATTTGTATTTCTACTTGTTTTTAATATCCAACTCAAGTTCTCGAATAATGAAAGACACAACGGTAAGCACCAAATAAAATTCACATACTAATTGAACTTATTTTTATTAAGTTCTTCAAAATAATTTTTAAATCTCACTTGGCAATAAGAACTTTCAAAGTGATTCAATCAATTTCACCATCTAATTGTGAATCTATAATAAGAACTTCACTTGCTTTTTCAGAACTTTCCACCTCTTAAAAACGACAATGTTTTAAGGGCAGCTCGTGGTGAACCTGTTGACCGAGTTCCTGTATGGGTGATGCGACAAGCCGGTCGCTATCTGCCAGAGTTTCAGGAAGTCCGCAAAGTACATGACTTTTTTGAAGTCTGTCAAACTCCCGAAATAGCCTGTGAAGTTACTATGCAACCTCTGAGGCGGTTTGACCTCGATGCATCGATAATCTTTTCAGATATTTTGGTTATACCTCAAGCGTTTGGAATGACTGTTGAAATGCATCCCGGAGTTGGTCCAGTTTTTCCAGAACCTTTAGAAACTCCTGCCGATCTGGCCAAGTTGATTCCAGAAGGAGCCGTAAGTAGGTTGACATATGTTGGGGATGCCATTACTATGATGAGACATAAATTGGATGGTAAGGTTCCTTTAATTGGATTCACAGGAGCCCCAGTAAGATCTTATAGAATTTATAATTTTTGAAAACGATTAATGTTATTTTTTCTGTCAGTGGACGCTAATGGGTTACATGATTGAAGGCGGAGGAAGTAAAACCATGTCGAAAGCCAAATCGTGGCTGGAGAATTACCCAGAAGATTCAAAGAAACTCCTGTCGATTCTGACCAACGGTATTGTCGACTATTTGGAAATGCAAGTTAAGGCCGGTGCCCAAATGCTTCAAATATTCGAGTCTAGTGCTGAACATCTGCCTAAGGAAACATTCCTCGACACTGCAGTGCCTTATATCAAAGAAATCCGCGATAAACTAGTAGAAAGGTTAGATAACCAGGGAATTCCTACTGTCCCGATGGTATGTAACAGGATATGGTTAAGAATTCAGGGAATATCAGGAAAGGATTTCTTAACTTTTCTTGTTCCTTCAATTTCAGGTTCTTTTTGCCAAAGGAGCCGGGCACTCCTTGAAAGAGCAATCAACGCTTGGCTACAATGTGATCGGTATTGATTGGACAGTTGATCCGATAGATGCCAGAAAAGAAGTTGGCCCTAATGTAACACTACAAGGCAATCTATGGCCGGAGGACATGTACAAGACACCAGTGAGTTTCATGCAGCATTCCAAATGATAAGCTTATACTAACACAACAATTTCAGGAAGAAATCCGTGCGCTGACTACAGAAATGGTAAAGAAGTTTGGAAAGACGCGATATATTGCCAACTTGGGACATGGAATCACTCCGAAGACACCAATAGTCAGCATGGAAACTTTTGTGGAAGCAGTGCATAACGCTCTCTAAGTTAAAAACATCAGACTGACTATTTTTTTTGTTTCTTTAATCGGGATTTGTTGGAATAAAAAGTTATAAACTATTAGCGAATGTACTCTGGCATAACTCTAGAACTTTCTTCTTTAAGTTTATCGTATATGATTATAGAGGTACCAATGCTCACCAATGCTGTTCCAATAATAACATCTGTAAGGGAAAAATGTAGCCTTGGGCATAAGTGGTAGAAAACTTGTTTTTTTTTTACTTTTTCCTGGAATCTTCTCTCCCAGCAAATAACCGACTACAGCTGTGAATGCAAAACTAAGAGAATTGGCAATTGGGACAGCTACAGATATGCTGGAATTCTGAAGAGTATACACATACAGAACACTGCCTAGCTGGTTAAGTAAAAATGGTATCCAATATCCCAAACGTGATCCGATCAATCGGATCTCTAGAATAATATTTTTGATTCTAGATCCTGTGTCAATGTTTTGAATTCCCTCGGAGCCGATACGAATGAATGGATTCGTTGCACCCCAGAGGAAGCCGACGGCAAACAGGGACACTGTAAATAAGATCTTAAAAATCTTGTTTTTTTTTGCGGAATAATTTAATTCTTACATATTGAACTCAACATTTTTAATTAAATGCTAAAAATGAAAACATTTGTTTTCTTTCGTGATTATGATAACTGATAAACAAATATGGATATCAAATGAAAGGCAGTGTTCAGAAAACCATCTTCTTTGTATTTACAGAGAAGAAATGCAAAAGAGAGAACAAGACAAAGTTCAAATTTCGTGTTTTTTTTTGTTTTGGTAAATGCAGATTTGATCTGTTTTTGTTATTGTGTGTGGTTTCTTTTGACGTTCTTAATTTGATTAAAATTTACATTAATTTTTTCACTTTGCACAAAAATATATGTACATTCTAATTCAAATTTACTGTCTTATTTATTAGATTTCGCTAAAATGCCGTTGAGTGATTGATTAGTTACGCCACGTCAAATCTTTTACTCAACGTTGAGTAAATCCTTATTTATAAAGAATTTTTAACCCATATTAGTTACTTAGAGCTCATGTAATGCAACGTAACGCAAAATACAAAAAAGGCGTCTCATCCAAAACTCTGGCTATGATAAACATCAATTATTGTAAATCATTCTGGCAAAATCAAACAAGTTCGACAAATGGAAGTGAAAACCAAACAAAAAAAAATCCCATTTTTTGAGCGACATATGATCAAAATGATTTTTGTAATGCTTCGGTCTTCTTGTAGTAAAAGCATTTATACCATTTAAGTCATTTTAAAAATATAAATAATTAAAAGAAATTTCGTTTTAAAGCAAAAGAACTTTTGTAAATGTTTTGGACTTTTTATTTTAAAGGACGTTTCGATTGTCTGACTGATTGATTGACATTTAGATGCTAATATGTCTTTACGCAGGCTCTAATCAACCTATACACTCATTTTAACTTACTCAGCCACTAATCAACGTATTTTTTTAAAGGCTGCGTACATTTACTCAATCTTTAATATGAGTTTATAAATAAGGCTGTTATAGTTTATTTTTTTAAAATTAACGGGCGCACAAATGACTATTTGTTTTCCTTTTAATATAACCCACTGCGCGGGCATTTGATTTATAGATACCTATTTATATATAAATTCTCAATTCATTTTCACTTTATTTATTATTATTTAAAAACTGTGATCACTTTTCTAACAAGAATTCTTTTTCCACAATGAAATCCACAGAATGCTAAAAAAAAATGACGCTTGAGAAATGGAAGCGATCAACAAACGAGGAATAAATGAACAAATGGGATTTAAAGCAACTTATAAACCTGAATTCTTCACAAATTCAACACCAAATGATGTTAATATAAGATTAGATTAGATTTATATACAATATAATTTACACGACGAATAAATGAATAAATGCAATTTAAAGCAATATTAGAAAAAAAACAAATTCTTCACAAACTCAACACCAAAATGACGAAAATATAATTTATATTAATTTACGTTTTTAATTTGTAAAATAAGATAAATTTTAAAAAACAAACTAGTCGTCGCGAATAGCATTATGATTGTTACGAACTGCCAAACTCTATTCGCGTTCCACATACGATCCAAAGTACGACGAACAAATTGTTCGCGCGCGAAAAACCTTAAAGCCTTGCGTTTGTTTCCTCTTGGTGGTTGGCTTATACAAACAGAAAAAATGTATGTGAAAGAAATGTCAAAATGGGTGAATATTCGTTCACTTACATATATCGGGTTTTCTAATAGGGACTTGACAACTTTGAATTTAATTTGTGAACGCAACCTTTCACTAATCATCGAACTGTCATTGTCAATTTATTCAGTAAGCTGAACATTTTCATTGTGGTAAAGTACACGAAATTCAAAGTCGGTGATCGCAACTTTAAGAGCGTTGAATTGTTGAATTCCATCACAAAATCATTTTCAGTGACGAAGCTCAATATGCGTTTTTGGTCGGGTAAAAATCCACATTTGCTTCATGAATCACCACTTCATCCACAAAAAATAACTGTTTGGTGCGGTTTGCATACTGGCGGCGTTATTGACGACGATAACGACCGTCATATTACTGTGAATCACAGTAACAGTACACATATCTAAGGTAATATCATTAGATGTTTATTTTTGCAATCTTATGCGCATCTGTCAAAATCAAAGTAAAATAGCGGTCGCCAGAGACCATTTAGCTTGTTTATTTGTTTTGAAAAATAGATCAAATAGATCCCGTAGCTATATTTTACAGTATTTGTTGTAATTAATTTATAAAAAACCTTTTTAATAAACAAGAAAGTAAGAAAAAATTAAAACAAACGTGAGGTGTGCAGTTTGTTCATAAATTTTTTATATTTTCATGTGGGTCTCTAACAACTACCATTTTTAATACAAAGTGACAGATCAGATTTTGACAACCTGCGCAATAACTGTAGATGGCCTTTTCGGCCGAAATGTGTGGCCGAGTCATCGAAAAAATTGGGTCAAACGAATTGACCTATGCAAACGTGCCCACGGTGGCCATATGAACGAAGTCGATTTCCATTCATAAATGTTTTGATTGTACTTCAAGCCGATAATAAAATTTTTGAAATATCTCAAATGGTTTGCATTTTATTTAAAAAAGTTGTCAAGCCCTTATTCAAAAACCCTTTATTTGTTTCGTATTACTTTTAATGAAATTTGCAGATCAAGATGTCGCGGAAATATGTAATCAACCATAAAACTAATTTTTTAAACTGGCTATTATAGTGGATTCTAAATACAGAGGTTTTGTGTCAGAATTATTTTTTTGTTCTATAATTTTTTTTAAGTTTTAGTAATCAAAAATTATTGATCAAACATTCAAAAAGGGTCATAAAACATATATAAAAGAAAGTAAAGCTTAAATCCATCTTACAAAATCACAAAAGGAAAAATTGACCATAGTTCCACTGAAATAGTGTATTGCCTACTTCTTTCTAACCTTAATACCACTTACCAAATAGACTGACCCTTAGTTCACATCCATATAAAATGCTAACTTGTTGACAGCAGAAACCCAAAAATCTGCACTTCTGCATAAAACATAACCTCTCCGATGATGGCGCCGCGGCCGCATTCAGTTGACATTTTTTAAGTTTGGTTTTTGCGGATCGTACCGCTAAAAAGTTTGTTATTTCAATTTTCTTTGATAATTTCACAATTTTTTAAATCAAATTCATTAAAATATACAAAATGGAAGCCCTTGAATATAGTGACATTCAATCCGAAGTCCGTGGAGTAATGGTAAGTAGTAAAAAATCTTTCCAAACAAATTCCATTCTATTCAAACCACATTGCTTGATCCTGCACCTTTAACCAGACTCCAGGACGCCTCAAATTAAGCGATTCAAACATCGTCTTTAAAAACAACAAAACAGGCAAGGTCGAACAAATCAATTCGTCCGACATTGAACTGGTTAATTCACAGAAATTCGTTGGTTCCTGGGGAATTCGTGTATTCACAAAAAACGGAACACTCCATCGGTTCTGTGGCTTCAAAGAAACCGAAAACGAAAAGATTAGCAAATTCTTTAAGAAACAATATAATCTGGATATGTTGGAGAAAGAATTATGCGTCCGAGGATGGAATTGGGGAACGGCCAAATTCAATGGTTCTGTACTTAGTTTCGACATGGATGTAAAGACTTCCTTTGAAATTCCATTGAATCATGTTTCGCAATGTAATACGGGCAAAAACGAAGTAACTCTGGAATTCCATCAGAACGATGACGCCCCAGTTGGCCTCATGGAGATGCGTTTCCATATTCCTACAAGTGAATCAGCGGAAATCGATCCAGTGGAGAGTTTCCAGACTAATGTCATGAACAAAGCTTCGGTCATCTCAGTTTCTGGTGATGCAATTTCCATCTTCCGGGAAATTCATTGCCTCACACCTCGTGGTCGCTATGACATAAAGATTTTCTCGACCTTCTTTCAGCTTCACGGTAAGACTTTTGATTACAAGATTCCAATGTCGACAGTCTTGAGGTTGTTCCTGCTGCCGCACAAGGACAACCGTCAAATGTTCTTTGTATTGTCGCTGGATCCCCCCATCAAACAAGGTCAGACACGATACCACTTCTTGGTGTTGCTCTTCGGTCCAGAGGAAGACATCTCTCTTGAGTTGCCATTTACCGAAGAAGAACTTAAAGAGAAATACGACAACAAGATCACGAAGGAGCTGTCCGGCCCAGTCTATGAAGTCATGGGAAAGATCATGAAGGTTCTGATCAATAGAAAGATCACTGGACCAGGAAATTTTATGGGGTAGGCTCAATGATTCCTTTTAAATTGCCATTTTGACATTTTTTAATCAATTTCAGTCATTCTGGAACTCCAGCTGTTGGTTGCTCATTCAAAGCTGCTGCCGGTTACCTGTATCCACTAGAACGTGGTTTCATTTATGTCCACAAACCTCCACTGCACATTCGTTTCGAGGAAATTGCCACCGTCAACTTTGCTCGTAGTGGTGGCTCTACAAGGAGTTTTGATTTTGAAATCGAACTCAAGTCCGGAACTATCCACACTTTCAGCAGCATTGAGAAGGAAGAATACTCTAAGCTCTTTGATTTTATCCAAAAGAAGAAGCTGCACGTGAAGAACACTGGCAAGAACGACAAGGGTGCCTACAAGGATGACTTTGGTGATTCAGACAATGAGAATGAACCAGATGCATATCTGGCACGTGTCCAGGCTGAGGCCCGAGAAAAGGACTCAGATTTGGACGATGAGGAGGGTTCAGAGGAAGAATCAACAGATGAAGACTTCAAACCGAATGAAAATGAATCCGATGTCGCCGAAGAGTACGATAGTAATGCACAGAGTGACTCGTCGGATGATAGTGATGCTAGCGGAGGTGGTGGGGATGCTGAAAGCGCTGAGCGCAAAGAGAAAAAGAAGGAAAAGAAAGAGAAAAAGGAAAAAGAGAAAAAGGAACACAAGGAAAAGGTGTCGAGGAAGACCAAAAAGAAGGACAAAGATTCCAATAAACCCAAACGAGCAACAACAGCTTTTATGCTATGGCTTAATGATACTCGAGAGCAGATCAAAAAGGAAAATCCTGGTATTAAAGTCACAGAGATAGCGAAGAGGGGTGGAGAGCTATGGCGTGAGTTGAAGGACAAATCAAAGTGGGAAGAACAGGCCAACAAAGACAAACAGAGATACGCGGATGAAATGAAGGAGTACAATGCAACCGGTGGCAGTGCCAAGGCTGGAAGCGATGATGAAGGCAAGAAGGCGGCAAAGAGGAAGAAGGAATCCCCCACTAAGAGATCGGCCAATGTCTCGGGTGGGTCTTTCAAGAGCAAGGAATACATCTCAGATGATTCTTCGTCAGAAGACTCAAGCAGCGCTGCTAAAAAGAAGGTCAAGAAGGATGAAAAGCAAAAATCGGAGTCTGAAGCTGATGAAGAAATGGATTCATCTGGAGAATCCGAGGATGAAAAATCCAAGAGAAAAGTAAGTGACAATTGTGGGATCTAACCTATTTATATTGCCTGATTTCCATTTAGAGTTCAAAGGGCAAACCAGATAGTAAAGCCGCTTCTAAAAAGGCAGAAGAGTCTGATAAAGATGTAGAGTCTGACGACGAGAAGAACAAGAGTAAGTCTTCGGTGAGTATTTTGCTGTCATAGTAAGTTGTATATTTGTTTTCTAAGGGGAATTCTGTTGAAGGTTAAAACGCCTGTTAAAGAAAAGTCTATAAAGAAAGACGACTCAGAAGAACAGGAAGAGGAAGAAGAGCAGTCAGAGGATGAGAAATCGAAGAGCAAGACTTCAGTAAGCTGAGGATATCCTTATTTAAATTGTGTTGGTATTTAATTCTGTGTTTATTTCAGGCAAAAAAAGACGATGAAACTGAAAATTCAGAGGAGGAGGAGAATGATACGACACAGAAAGAGGTAATGATAAGAGTTAGTTGAAGTTGAGGTATTGGTTTTCAATCTTATTTTTTTTTCTAGTCACCAAAAAACAAGTCTATTACAAAAGGCAAGTCAGGGCCAGCATCGAAAACACAGGGAAAGAAAAAAGATGAATCAGAGGAAGAAGAGGATGAGGACGAAGACGAAGATGAGCCAAGTGATGTTGATGTCAGCGATTGAAAATGCGAAATGTTGCATAATGCATAACAATATTATTAAATCATTTACGTTTAGTTTTTATTCCATTACTGTTAGTTTATGTTTTTAAAAAAAGATTGTTTCTTTTTTTTTGTGAAATAAATATTCATAGATTTCTGTACAGATTTGTCTGAAAGTTCAGGTTTTATTTATGTAGTATAAGCTTCTTCTGGCGATTAGGGTTTTATTTTTATTGGCGCAGGGTTTCTTCAGGAGCCACTTACGTATAACGAAATTAGTGACAGGAAATATGAAACCGGCGCGGAGTAAAACGATTTCCAAGGCTTAGAACTCAATCAGCCAAATGTTTCAATTTTGCCTTCAAGCTAAAACCATTTGTTCTGGTCCGAGTTTTGAAGACTGGCCCCGATTGCCGTTGTCGATTGTGATTCGAATCGAAACGTTTCGATTGGTTTTCATATTTTGTATTGTGTAACCATGGACGTATTCTATATGGACTGCTAGTAGCCTACCTCAAGTTGGTTCCATTTTAGTCAGTTATTTTGGTCGAGTTCCGCGTGGCTTACTGGTTAGTGTGTCGGACTGCTAAGCGAATGAGCCTGGGTGCGAATCCAGCTATAGCCATCTTCTTTTCCGGGGTACTGCCTCTTGCGAGGAACTGACAAAACCTCCAAGAGTAAAATTTGTCTCGAAAAAGTGCATCTCATGTAGCCGTTCGGACTCGGCGGGTAAACTGTAGGTCCCTTCCATTCTTGCAGATTAACAACACAAACAGAGGAATGGTTGAGAGTATAAGTCACTAGGCCTTGGATCCTTAAGGAGCTGTCGCGAGCTTCTACATATGTACATATGTCAACATTTTCAGTAGTTATTTTTTTTCCTGAAGTAGGTTTAAGAGAGCTGGCATAGCATTCTCAATTTTGGCGACATTTTTTTGACAATTGTTGTATGAAGCTGAAATTAGACTAGCAGTCCATATACATATAATACGTCCAAGTGTGTAACTCAATCGATCGAACCTTGCACTATTGTGAATAAACCTATAAAACATTGTGAATATATTAAATTTGACAGTTCTATGGTGCGTTATATCGTTTTCTATTTGGTCGTCCAGAACAGTCCGGAAGCATTCCGAATGCTTCTGAAATTGTTCGATTGGCACTCAATGACAGTGTTGTTGTTCTGAAAAGAACAGAAAATCTATTCTGTTTTCGTAGTCGGAATCAAAACGAGAATCACGCACACATAGACACAGCTTAAAATTCAAAATCGTGTAACGACATTTTTACTTGCGATTATAGGGACTATAAGGCAAGTTATGCATTCGTAAAAAAAAAAAAAAAATTCTAACAATCAAACATGATATTACGATGATAGAGAAGTCAAAAAAAGTGGGTCCGGAAATTCCGTCCGTCTGTCTGTCTGTCTGTCTGTCTGTCTGTGTGTCTGTCTGTCTGTCTGTCTGTCTGTCTGTCCGTATCGATATCTACAGCCTAAACGGTTGGGCCGATTTGATTCAAACTTGGTATATAGTATTTTTAGAGTGCTCTACCCGACAGTTTTTGGAATTGGCATTCTAGCTCCAAAACTAACGGTACCTGCCATATAACTTTTATTAAAAAATTTATTTTTCTCGAAAACGGCTCCTACGATTTTGATTAAACTTTCAGAATGATGTTTTCTGTGCAAAATCTATCTTTTAATTTTAATGGATTTTTCAGAAAAAGTTTTATAACGGTACCTCCCATATGACCGGTTTTTTAAAATCAGACTTTCTCCTTAACTAATTGACGGATTTTGATGAAATTTTCAAAATATGTAGTGTTTTATGATTTAAATAATATTGCTTATCAAAATTTTCAAAAACATTTTTTTTTAAATTTTAATAATTTTTTTAAAAAAATATTTTGTTTTTTGAATATTTTGAAAACGGATCTATAGATTTTTTTTTAAATTTTTTCTCCTAGTATAAACTATAGATTTCTTAAAATTGACATACTAAAAAAAATTTTAAAATATGTTTTCGAAAAGTTTTTCAAAAAAAACATTTTTTTGAAAAAACTGGTCGAACGATTTTGAAATGAAAAATTTATAAAATAGAAAACAGCAAAAGAAATAAGATGGCTTACAACATTTTTTCCAAAAAACGTTATGAGTAGTGTTTTTTTGAATTCATAAATTTTTTTCCCCAACATTTTATTTCATATTGCTCGGCTAAGCCCTAGCCAAGCCATTAGTCAAATAAAAGAAAGTGACAACCTACATTACATACATACTTACGTATTTTAAAGTATTTTTCATCATCATAAAAGCACAGAATAAATAAGGAAGCCTTTGATAAACACACAAAAACAACTAACAAATAAAAAAAACTATTCGATTCCTACTGAATGCAAAAATTTCAATCGAGAAAACAAAAGTTTACACCTTCCTATAAATAAACAAAACCACTGTGTTAACTTTTAATATTGTCTCTATACCTACTGGCTTAACAGTAGTTGGAACACGTATCTTAATTTTAGTACCTACCTTCCTTCCAACCTTATTATAGGTACCTAAATCCTTTATAAACTCCATTGGTCCCATATTGGGACGTATAAAGGTCCCTTTACCTAGCATTATTGCCATACTGCTGATTCCGACGAATCTTTATGCCAGTTGTTCAAATTTTTCCATACCAAAATGAAAATTTAACTGAAAAAAGTCCTTTGTATCTTTCTATTAGCAAATTATATTATAAACAGTAAGCAGCAAGTGGAAAGATAATATACTAAAAAACTGCAAAAGCTAACAATCCTATATAATTATGTGTTTATCCCTTTGTCCCTTTGTCAAATTCATTAAAATATACAAAATGGAAGCCCTTGAATATAGTGACATTCAATCCGAAGTCCGTGGAGTAATGGTAAGTAGTAAAAAATCTTTCCAAACAAATTCCATTCTATTCAAACCACATTGCTTGATCCTGCACCTTTAACCAGACTCCAGGACGCCTCAAATTAAGCGATTCAAACATCGTCTTTAAAAACAACAAAACAGGCAAGGTCGAACAAATCAATTCGTCCGACATTGAACTGGTTAATTCACAGAAATTCGTTGGTTCCTGGTGAATTCGTGTATTCACAAAAAACGGAACACTCCATCGGTTCTGTGGCTTCAAAGAAACCGAAAACGAAAAGATTAGCAAATTCTTTAAGAAACAATATAATCTGGATATGTTGGAGAAAGAATTATGCGTCCGAGGATGGAATTGGGGAACGGCCAAATTCAATGGTTCTGTACTTAGTTTCGACATGGATGTAAAGACTTCCTTTGAAATTCCATTGAATCATGTTTCGCAATGTAATACGGGCAAAAACGAAGTAACTCTGGAATTCCATCAGAACGATGACGCCCCAGTTGGCCTCATGGAGATGCGTTTCCATATTCCTACAAGTGAATCAGCGGAAATCGATCCAGTGGAGAGTTTCCAGACTAATGTCATGAACAAAGCTTCGGTCATCTCAGTTTCTGGTGATGCAATTTCCATCTTCCGGGAAATTCATTGCCTCACACCTCGTGGTCGCTATGACATAAAGATTTTCTCGACCTTCTTTCAGCTTCACGGTAAGACTTTTGATTACAAGATTCCAATGTCGACAGTCTTGAGGTTGTTCCTGCTGCCGCACAAGGACAACCGTCAAATGTTCTTTGTATTGTCGCTGGATCCCCCCATCAAACAAGGTCAGACACGATACCACTTCTTGGTGTTGCTCTTCGGTCCAGAGGAAGACATCTCTCTTGAGTTGCCATTTACCGAAGAAGAACTTAAAGAGAAATACGACAACAAGATCACGAAGGAGCTGTCCGGCCCAGTCTATGAAGTCATGGGAAAGATCATGAAGGTTCTGATCAATAGAAAGATCACTGGACCAGGAAATTTTATGGGGTAGGCTCAATGATTCCTTTTAAATTGCCATTTTGACATTTTTTAATCAATTTCAGTCATTCTGGAACTCCAGCTGTTGGTTGCTCATTCAAAGCTGCTGCCGGTTACCTGTATCCACTAGAACGTGGTTTCATTTATGTCCACAAACCTCCACTGCACATTCGTTTCGAGGAAATTGCCACCGTCAACTTTGCTCGTAGTGGTGGCTCTACAAGGAGTTTTGATTTTGAAATCGAACTCAAGTCCGGAACTATCCACACTTTCAGCAGCATTGAGAAGGAAGAATACTCTAAGCTCTTTGATTTTATCCAAAAGAAGAAGCTGCACGTGAAGAACACTGGCAAGAACGACAAGGGTGCCTACAAGGATGACTTTGGTGATTCAGACAATGAGAATGAACCAGATGCATATCTGGCACGTGTCCAGGCTGAGGCCCGAGAAAAGGACTCAGATTTGGACGATGAGGAGGGTTCAGAGGAAGAATCAACAGATGAAGACTTCAAACCGAATGAAAATGAATCCGATGTCGCCGAAGAGTACGATAGTAATGCACAGAGTGACTCGTCGGATGATAGTGATGCTAGCGGAGGTGGTGGGGATGCTGAAAGCGCTGAGCGCAAAGAGAAAAAGAAGGAAAAGAAAGAGAAAAAGGAAAAAGAGAAAAAGGAACACAAGGAAAAGGTGTCGAGGAAGACCAAAAAGAAGGACAAAGATTCCAATAAACCCAAACGAGCAACAACAGCTTTTATGCTATGGCTTAATGATACTCGAGAGCAGATCAAAAAGGAAAATCCTGGTATTAAAGTCACAGAGATAGCGAAGAGGGGTGGAGAGCTATGGCGTGAGTTGAAGGACAAATCAAAGTGGGAAGAACAGGCCAACAAAGACAAACAGAGATACGCGGATGAAATGAAGGAGTACAATGCAACCGGTGGCAGTGCCAAGGCTGGAAGCGATGATGAAGGCAAGAAGGCGGCAAAGAGGAAGAAGGAATCCCCCACTAAGAGATCGGCCAATGTCTCGGGTGGGTCTTTCAAGAGCAAGGAATACATCTCAGATGATTCTTCGTCAGAAGACTCAAGCAGCGCTGCTAAAAAGAAGGTCAAGAAGGATGAAAAGCAAAAATCGGAGTCTGAAGCTGATGAAGAAATGGATTCATCTGGAGAATCCGAGGATGAAAAATCCAAGAGAAAAGTAAGTGACAATTGTGGGATCTAACCTATTTATATTGCCTGATTTCCATTTAGAGTTCAAAGGGCAAACCAGATAGTAAAGCCGCTTCTAAAAAGGCAGAAGAGTCTGATAAAGATGTAGAGTCTGACGACGAGAAGAACAAGAGTAAGTCTTCGGTGAGTATTTTGCTGTCATAGTAAGTTGTATATTTGTTTTCTAAGGGGAATTCTGTTGAAGGTTAAAACGCCTGTTAAAGAAAAGTCTATAAAGAAAGACGACTCAGAAGAACAGGAAGAGGAAGAAGAGCAGTCAGAGGATGAGAAATCGAAGAGCAAGACTTCAGTAAGCTGAGGATATCCTTATTTAAATTGTGTTGGTATTTAATTCTGTGTTTATTTCAGGCAAAAAAAGACGATGAAACTGAAAATTCAGAGGAGGAGGAGAATGATACGACACAGAAAGAGGTAATGATAAGAGTTAGTTGAAGTTGAGGTATTGGTTTTCAATCTTATTTTTTTTTCTAGTCACCAAAAAACAAGTCTATTACAAAAGGCAAGTCAGGGCCAGCATCGAAAACACAGGGAAAGAAAAAAGATGAATCAGAGGAAGAAGAGGATGAGGACGAAGACGAAGATGAGCCAAGTGATGTTGATGTCAGCGATTGAAAATGCGAAATGTTGCATAATGCATAACAATATTATTAAATCATTTACGTTTAGTTTTTATTCCATTACTGTTAGTTTATGTTTTTAAAAAAAGATTGTTTCTTTTTTTTTGTGAAATAAATATTCATAGATTTCTGTACAGATTTGTCTGAAAGTTCAGGTTTTATTTATGTAGTATAAGCTTCTTCTGGCGATTAGGGTTTTATTTTTATTGGCGCAGGGTTTCTTCAGGAGCCACTTACGTATAACGAAATTAGTGACAGGAAATATGAAACCGGCGCGGAGTAAAACGATTTCCAAGGCTTAGAACTCAATCAGCCAAATGTTTCAATTTTGCCTTCAAGCTAAAACCATTTGTTCTGGTCCGAGTTTTGAAGACTGGCCCCGATTGCCGTTGTCGATTGTGATTCGAATCGAAACGTTTCGATTGGTTTTCATATTTTGTATTGTGTAACCATGGACGTATTCTATATGGACTGCTAGTAGCCTACCTCAAGTTGGTTCCATTTTAGTCAGTTATTTTGGTCGAGTTCCGCGTGGCTTACTGGTTAGTGTGTCGGACTGCTAAGCGAATGAGCCTGGGTGCGAATCCAGCTATAGCCATCTTCTTTTCCGGGGTACTGCCTCTTGCGAGGAACTGACAAAACCTCCAAGAGTAAAATTTGTCTCGAAAAAGTGCATCTCATGTAGCCGTTCGGACTCGGCGGGTAAACTGTAGGTCCCTTCCATTCTTGCAGATTAACAACACAAACAGAGGAATGGTTGAGAGTATAAGTCACTAGGCCTTGGATCCTTAAGGAGCTGTCGCGAGCTTCTACATATGTACATATGTCAACATTTTCAGTAGTTATTTTTTTTCCTGAAGTAGGTTTAAGAGAGCTGGCATAGCATTCTCAATTTTGGCGACATTTTTTTGACAATTGTTGTATGAAGCTGAAATTAGACTAGCAGTCCATATACATATAATACGTCCAAGTGTGTAACTCAATCGATCGAACCTTGCACTATTGTGAATAAACCTATAAAACATTGTGAATATATTAAATTTGACAGTTCTATGGTGCGTTATATCGTTTTCTATTTGGTCGTCCAGAACAGTCCGGAAGCATTCCGAATGCTTCTGAAATTGTTCGATTGGCACTCAATGACAGTGTTGTTGTTCTGAAAAGAACAGAAAATCTATTCTGTTTTCGTAGTCGGAATCAAAACGAGAATCACGCACACATAGACACAGCTTAAAATTCAAAATCGTGTAACGACATTTTTACTTGCGATTATAGGGACTATAAGGCAAGTTATGCATTCGTAAAAAAAAAAAAAAAATTCTAACAATCAAACATGATATTACGATGATAGAGAAGTCAAAAAAAGTGGGTCCGGAAATTCCGTCCGTCTGTCTGTCTGTCTGTCTGTCTGTCTGTGTGTCTGTCTGTCTGTCTGTCTGTCTGTCTGTCCGTATCGATATCTACAGCCTAAACGGTTGGGCCGATTTGATTCAAACTTGGTATATAGTATTTTTAGAGTGCTCTACCCGACAGTTTTTGGAATTGGCATTCTAGCTCCAAAACTAACGGTACCTGCCATATAACTTTTATTAAAAAATTTATTTTTCTCGAAAACGGCTCCTACGATTTTGATTAAACTTTCAGAATGATGTTTTCTGTGCAAAATCTATCTTTTAATTTTAATGGATTTTTCAGAAAAAGTTTTATAACGGTACCTCCCATATGACCGGTTTTTTAAAATCAGACTTTCTCCTTAACTAATTGACGGATTTTGATGAAATTTTCAAAATATGTAGTGTTTTATGATTTAAATAATATTGCTTATCAAAATTTTCAAAAACATTTTTTTTTAAATTTTAATAATTTTTTTAAAAAAATATTTTGTTTTTTGAATATTTTGAAAACGGATCTATAGATTTTTTTTTAAATTTTTTCTCCTAGTATAAACTATAGATTTCTTAAAATTGACATACTAAAAAAAATTTTAAAATATGTTTTCGAAAAGTTTTTCAAAAAAAACATTTTTTTGAAAAAACTGGTCGAACGATTTTGAAATGAAAAATTTATAAAATAGAAAACAGCAAAAGAAATAAGATGGCTTACAACATTTTTTCCAAAAAACGTTATGAGTAGTGTTTTTTTGAATTCATAAATTTTTTTCCCCAACATTTTATTTCATATTGCTCGGCTAAGCCCTAGCCAAGCCATTAGTCAAATAAAAGAAAGTGACAACCTACATTACATACATACTTACGTATTTTAAAGTATTTTTCATCATCATAAAAGCACAGAATAAATAAGGAAGCCTTTGATAAACACACAAAAACAACTAACAAATAAAAAAAACTATTCGATTCCTACTGAATGCAAAAATTTCAATCGAGAAAACAAAAGTTTACACCTTCCTATAAATAAACAAAACCACTGTGTTAACTTTTAATATTGTCTCTATACCTACTGGCTTAACAGTAGTTGGAACACGTATCTTAATTTTAGTACCTACCTTCCTTCCAACCTTATTATAGGTACCTAAATCCTTTATAAACTCCATTGGTCCCATATTGGGACGTATAAAGGTCCCTTTACCTAGCATTATTGCCATACTGCTGATTCCGACGAATCTTTATGCCAGTTGTTCAAATTTTTCCATACCAAAATGAAAATTTAACTGAAAAAAGTCCTTTGTATCTTTCTATTAGCAAATTATATTATAAACAGTAAGCAGCAAGTGGAAAGATAATATACTAAAAAACTGCAAAAGCTAACAATCCTATATAATTATGTGTTTATCCCTTTGTCGTGACGCATGTTCGTTCGAGCTTCACCCCAAAACGATTCTAAGGAAGTTGCACGTCATACAAAAAATATTAAAATAAAATCTTTGTCAAAAAGACGCCTGCACTTAAAAAGGATTAGCACATAAGAGCAAGTACGTGCGACCCAGTCGTGCCTTTTATTTTATTTAACGTATGAAATTGTGATCGGGGATTTGAGGGAGATAATAACAAAATAAACATAAGAAAGAAAGCAAATACAGTGAAAGAGATAATTTAATTGATTACTGAAATAGAAATATATTATAATTTCTCCTTTTTCATTACAAATAAAATGCAATCCTGCAAATTTGCATCCGCCATGCTTACAAATAAATGAAATTCGATAAAAAAAATTGTTTGAATCGCATTTGACGTTTTACATATACAATGAAACCCAAACTTAAGAATTAAAACTGCTTTGGCAATTTTTTCGTTTTGAATTCCGTATCGGGGTGATTCTGTTATAGCGAGTTTCATTAAAATTTTAAGGATTTGATCTCAAAATTGAGATTTGATCTTTTCAATGAAACTTCCTTTATGATTAAAATGTATCATTGGTGAAGGACTGTCACTCTTCTTTTGTCATTTGCATTTAGGGATGCAACATCGTTCATAAAAACATGATGATGATATCGATATTTTCGCAATGTTTAAGAAAAATATTTATGAACTGATTTTTTGATGCTCAATAAGCGGTTACTTCTTAAGTTAAAATACGAATGGTAATAAAATAAAAAAAAAAAACAATAACTAGCCAGCTATTTTTAATTCTGAAGGTTGTGTTTCATTGCGTTTGTAAAACACCAAATGCGATTTGCCAAACTCAATAATGGAAAGACCGTTTTTTTGCCGATATCTCAGAATATTTGAGGTTATGTTGAAAAATAGCCTGAAGTAAAATTATAGATTTTTTTTGTATGGAATTTCATATATTTTCATATAACCAACATTAAATTTGAAAGGCTTGGCCGATTTTAAAAACATTTTGTAACTACGTCTACGTTTGTGGTTTTTGGCTATAATTAGACCGCTTTCGGTATCAAGAAAAGCTAGGGTAAGCCCGAGCAATGCAGGTGGGTAAGCTAGTTTAATATAGAAATGACATTTCTCTATTTTAAATTTTAAACTGCGTCCAGGGTGCCTGGTTTCGATTCTTTAAGAAAAGAATCGATTTTCTCTTCTTTTCAGACAAAAACGTTCACCAAGAACGACGTATAGATGTTTAAGTGGGTTTCATCGATGTTTCGAAATCGATGTTTATGAATGATACATCGATTTCTTAAAACATCGATGTATCGCCTGTATGTTGCATCCCTATTGACATTGGCAGAAAAGTTTATTTGCATGTATGTGTGCATTCAGATCAAATCTTCCACTCCATCAGAGATCAAATCTTTCGTTTTGAGATTTGATCTAGATTTGCTCTTTTTCTTGCAATGAAACTCTCAAAATTCAAAAGATCAAATCTTTTGACAGAAAGAGCAAATCTTTTCTTGAATGAAACTCGCTATTACTGATTCCGCATTACCAAAAAAAAAACACTATTTAGATTTTGTAATCGTTATTTGGTTCTTTTCTGTTTTTTTTTATAAAACAAAATTAAAATAGTTTATTAAAATTAAAATGAGTGAAATTAGTGATAGTGGTACCAAAAATGCCAAGAAAATGTTGAAATGGTCAGAAAAAGAAGACATATCAGAGACATCTCTAATCCCTTAGAACTGGAAGAAACAATGTAAGATCTATGGAAAAGTTTTTAATTGCTTTACACCTACACATATTTCCTCTATATTTATTATAGCTTCTTAAAATACTTTCGCTTACCCAAAGAAAGATTCATTGAACTGCTAAATGAAATTAACCCGAAACTCAGGCCAGCAATAAGAAGCTCTTCGATTCCCAACATAATAAAGCTTGCCACCACTACCACTACTTTGAGATTCTGTGCTCATGGATCTTACCAAGTTAGCGTTGGTGATGAATTTTGTATTGGTCTTGCACAATCCACAGTGTCTTCAGTGCTCAAGGAAGTGCTCTTAGTAATAGACACTCATATTTGCTCCAAATGGATTACATTTAATTACGCTGCCTTTAATATCTTGAACCAAAGCTTTGATTTCATTGAACAAAATTCCTGGGAAGTTGTTGATTTCACCAATAGCACTAGCCTTTTTTTCCTTGAGAACATTTAGCTGCGTTTTATTACCCACCAAAATGCATATGGGTCTTTGGCTATAAAAAATGATAAATGATCCAGATCATTTATTATTTTGTGTTCAATTCCCATTACAATACTGCAAAAGGGCCATCAGATTTTCAGAATTAGTACTAATTCTTGGATCTTGAAATAGATCCAGATAGAAAGCAGGATTTCAAATTGTTATTGTAATACGTGCTAAGAGATAATCCAGATCCAGATCCGAAGACAATAAAACACAACTATTATTTTTTTTTTTTTTTTTTTTTTTTTTTTTTTATAATTAACGCGCGCACAAGGGACTATTTGTTTCCCTTTTAATGTAACACACTGCGCGGGCATTAGGAAGATAGGGAGGGGAGAGATAGGAGGTGTCGATTAACATTGGTTTTGAATGTTTGCAAGTTGAAATGGCAAGGGAAAATCTCGCCGGGTAAACCATTCCAAAGTCTTGTTGAACGGCTAAAAAAAGAATCTCTATATTTCACGGTACGTCCGAAATTGGGCTCAAGGGTGAACTGATGGGCATTCCTAGCAAGACGAGTATTACGGGCGAAACTTTTAAGGGGAGGAATGCAGCTGGCTACCTCGAGTGAACATTTTTTATAAAAGAACCGATAAAATAAGGAAAGACATGAAACATTGCGTCGGTGTTCGAGAGGGGCAATTGTTTCAGCGGCAGTTCTATTTCCTATCAATCTTAACGCTCTATTTTGTATTCTATCAAGCAAGTGAAGCGATGTTTGTGAAGCACCTGCCCAGAGGTGGGAGTTATACTCGAGTTTAGGGCGTATAAACGCTTTATAAATTGTAGCCAGATCAGATGGGGAAAAATACTTCTTACACCGATACAGAAAACCTAAGCACTTAGCAGCATTTTTAGCGATTTCAAATATATGGTCGTTCCAACGGAGGTCATCGTTGACACACATACCGAGTACTGAGAGCTTTTCGGTTTCTTCGATGTAAGTGCCATTCATGGACAATGGCATTGGGGGTATGTTTAGCTTTAACGACAGAAGACAGCATTGAGTTTTCGAAGCATTAAACTCCACACGATTCCTATTACCCCATTTAACAATGCTGTATAAATCGGAGTTTAATGAGCTTGACATACGGCACCGTTGCAATTGTACGTCCGAAGGCGAAGGACGTGAATTATCGAACGAATATGAAAAGCTGAGGGTAGAGTCGTCAGCAAAACAGTTAAGTGGATTAGAAGTAACAGACAGAAGATCATTTATAAAAATGAGGAAAAGAGTCGGAGACAGAACAGAGCCCTGGGGCACACCAGCATTTATTTTATGGGAATCAGACTTGAATCCGTCCAATACAACTTGTATTGAACGGTCCAGGAGATAGCTTCTAATCCAACGAACAAGAGTATTATCGATCCCAAAAGCACGCATTTTCGATAAGAGAGCTTCATGCCAAACTCTATCAAATGCCTTGGAGATATCAAGAGCAATAATCTTACTTTCACCAAAGCGATGTAAAGATTTGTTCCACTGTTCGGTGAGATATGCCATCAGATCACCAGTGGAACGGTTGCTGCGGAAGCCATACTGACGGTCATGGAGAAGCTTACGATCTTCGAGATATTCCTTAAGCTGACGGTTAATCAGTGTTTCCATGACCTTAGAAAGAAGGGATGTCAGTGCTATGGGTCGGTAGGAGGAGGGGGAGGATGGGTCACCTTTCTTAGGGACAGGCTGGACAAATGCTGTTTTCCATCTTCTAGGAAAGATTCCAGAAGAGTAGGAGCGATGGAAAAGCTTACGCAGTGGCTTTGCCAGTGTGGAAGAACACCTCTTCAAAATAATCGGGGGTATACCATCCGGGCCAGCGGATTTGTGTATATCGAGATCTTTGAGAACTCTTGCTACTGTACGAGTGCGGAAAAAAATCTGTCCCATGGAAAAATTTACATTCTCAAGTACAGGAGGGGCAACGTTGCTATGCGGCAGCGTGGAGCTGGCAGCGAAATGGGCGGCGAGCAAGTTTGCCTTCTCTGAAGAGTAAACAATTGGTTTGTTATTGTCGATGAGCGTTGGAACCGAAGATGTTGAGGAGTTTTTAATATTTTTTACAAATGACCAAAAATTTTTACTGCCTTTGGGACACTGCAGAATTTTTTGCCGTAATTTTTGGTCATGCAAAAATTTGGTTCTTTCAATAACGGAGTTGCATGAGTTTCTTGCTTGTTTGTGCTTTTTCCGATTTTCCTCTGTAGGGTTGGCTTTGTAAGAACGGAAACTTACTTCTTTGAGCCTGATAGCTTCTTTACACTCAGAATTAAACCAAGACTTTTCTTTAGGTTTGATGCTTTTTACTCTGTTGGGAATAAAAGCACGCATCCCAGGAAGAATCACATTTGTGATCATTTCAGCACTGGCATCAATGTCACTATCGAGGAAGCATAGTGACCAGTTAAAGTTTCGGAAAAAAATATTCAGGCCGTCCCAGTTGGCTTTCTCGTATTGCCAAACGGTCCTGGTGGGAAGTTTTTCTTTAACTGGATGGGTGGAGGATGAGAAATTAGCTGAAATGACACAATGGTCTGAAGTGCCAAATGGAGAAGTTACACTAATGGTATATTTATCAGGGTGAGAAGTAAGAAACAAGTCAAGAGTATGGGCGGCTTGCCCAGCAACATCCGGTATACGCGTTGGCACATCGATCAGTTGGGTAAGGTGATGTAACCCGGCAAAGAGCTCAACATACCTTCCTTCGGGTGTTGTCTGACCAGAATAGCGGAGCCAATTGGAATTGTGTACATTGAAATCGCCCGCAATAACGATTTCAGTGCGAGGACAAAGGGAAACAATTTTCGAGATAGAATCGGACAGCGCATCAAACTCGTTACAAGTCGAATTGCTGTCGAGATTTGGACTCCTGTAAATAAAACAATAATGAATGACATGCTTGCGGACAGTGAATTTGAGCCACAAGAAGTTAAAGTCCGTGTTGGAACATTGCCCATATTGGGGAAGGCTCTGGCAAGCAATATCATTTCTAACATAGACCACGAGACCATGATGGGAAAAGAGTAATGGCACCAAGCTATACCCATGTAGAGCAAATTCTGATAAATCAGTATTTACTCCAACCTGGGTTTCACTTAATGCCAAAACAGCTGGCCTGTATTGAACAGTGTAGACGTACAGGTGAAAGAAATTCTTTCTAATACCACGAACATTGGAATACACGACACAAAAATCACTTACCATTTAAAAATACTTACACACAAAACACAATTCTGAATAAGTCGAACCATGCAGTGAAAATCCAAATTAATCTCTGTAATAATCAAACTGTCTTAGGTGTTATGCCCATAAGACAGCTTGCATACAAAAAATCAATTTAAATATTCAGCACAATAGGACAAACTCAGATGCCCTTATCTATTTACCGCAAGCATACGATGCCTACAGTAGATAAGAAAGAGGCAGTTAAGCTAAGCACAAAGGGTTGGGACAGATAGGAGGATAATTTAATTTGTTATGCAAGTGTGAATTATTTTTTTTTTTTTTTTCTTTCACAGCGCGAATGGGCATTTTATCGTCTTCCAACGACGCAAGTGGATATTGTTATTATCTTTACAGCACACGCGAGGGGGTTTTGCCAATTTCTCAAACGAGTGTGTAATATAATTTTTTTTAACACTCGCGATAACAATGCGCAATAATTTTTTTTTTTTTTTTTTTTTTTGACTTTTGTTTAATTGTTATGCGCGCACCTCGACCCGACGTCCGGCCGCTATGAGCTTAAGATCGACACTGATGATGATTTTGCTTTTTATGCATTACTGTTGGATACCGATGTACTTTTGTTTGGAGTTTCAATGAGGCTTATTATTGATTCCATGGTATCTATGTCCTCAATTTCCTTTGCATTCTCAATATTTTCCTGCGATACAAAATTATTCTTCTGACCAGATTCCAAGCAACCAAATTCAACTCCAGGTGTGTCCACGATGGCGTTCATATCCAACATTACAGCTTCTTCTTATTGGCTAAAAGTGTGAAGCTTGTTTGACCCAGCTCGTTATACATACTGACAGACAGACCGACATTTTTTGTCGATCACTTTGTTAGACTTCTCTATGATCGTAATGTCATGTTTCATTGTTATCTCAATTTTTGTATATTCACGAATCCTAAACTTGCCTTATAGTCCCTATAATAGCAAGTAAAAATGTAACAATCAATAAAACAAACTTCAAAACTAAATTAACCTTAACACTTTATAGTTTTTAATTCATAATCTCGTAGCTGCTAATCCCTGAAATGCAGTTCCTGAAATGTCTTTGGAAAAATCGTGGCCATTGCATTTGAATGTTGTGTGAATGTTCACACTATGTTCATGTCAACTATATAACTAATAGACATTTCTGTAATTAATTGAAACTTTGAATAACTTGGTGTTTGGGGTCAAGATCTATAGATCCACTATAGCCTGTCAATTTCATTCAATAGACTAACCTCTATCTTAGTCCATAAATGGTTTGCAAAACATCACTGACATACTGCAAACGCCCATCTATCTTTACATTTCGGAAGTAAATTTATGCAAAAGATGCGCTGGTCTGGTAGACATCATTTCCTCGATGAGCACACGCAATATGTACACACCTAACTCGCCCCCGACTGACCAACAGTTTTCGTGTTCAAGATAAGCGAGCTGGCCATTTAACAGGATGTTGGTTATTGAATTACAAGTTTTTATGGGAATGAAAAAAAAATTGTTAGATGCACCCAACCTTAGCCTTAGCACGCGCCTGACAATGTACTCGTATAATGGAATGGAATTAAACATGACACTTTATCAAGCTTTAACAAATAGAAGCGCAGCATGTTTGGAGGCGGCATATGGTCATTAGATTGAACTTTTATTGGCCTGACCATAACACTACACTAATCAAATATAGAAAAAAAATAACTATGTATATTTTATTGAATGCATTATTGGCTTATAACATAAAAAGAAGTTGTCAATGAGTTTTTTAAATATGGTGATGCAGAAATGATATGCAGATGCTAGAAAGATAGCACCCGCATATCCGCTTCCGTATTTTTAAAAAAAGAGTCTTAATGTTAAAACATTTTTTTACAGCCTCGTAAGAAGAGTTAATTGAATAACTGATATTGATATGTCTCCAGGTAACAAATGAGTGAAGAAACGAGGACAAAATTAACCTGGAAAAAAAGTGGATAGCAGATTTTACTACTCTAGTAAAAAATTAAATCTGGATTTAATGTCATATAAAATTGTAAAATTTAATGAAAACTTCGCAAATCCATTTTCTAGAAATTGCAGTTTAACCAATTCCAGTATGACACAATCTACAAAAGCTCTCTTAAGTAGTGTAGCGTTGTTTTAGTCAAGAAATTCTTGGAAGAAATAATTGTTTATACAAAATCGCTTATTTTGAAAACTATGTACTTTGTACATGATCCAGTTTGAAAATGATTTTGAAAATCTATTTCTAGTGTTGATTTCTGGAAAAAGGCGAATTGAATTTTTTTATTTTTAGTTTGGATGGACGTTGGAAAGTATGAAGAAATAAATTGCACGACTGGATCGCACGTACTTGCTCATATGTGCGGTCACATTGTACGAATAAAATTTAAGAAAATTAAAGTGAACATCAAAGCATTTTATTTCTTTAGGAAATGTAAAAAAATCGTAGGAGCCAACGATTTTTTTAACAACTTTTTTTTAAAAAATAAAAAAATAATTCAAGAATACAAACTATAGCACAAAAATAACGTATATTTAAAGACAAAATTGAAAAAAAAAACATACACTTACCCATTTTCAAAATACGGATTTTTCAAAAAAAAAAAATTAAAATATTAAAAATACAAAAAAAAAGTTTTCAAAAAAAATTAATTAAAAAATACTTAGGCTACCTACATCTTCTTAAATATTAATTTTGATTGTAATCGGATCACCAGTTATCGAGAAAGTCGAATAAAAAAACCGGTCCTATGGGAGGCACCGTTTTTAGACCACCATATTAATTCTTTTTTTCATTAAAATATTTTGCATACCTACAGTAGTACACTGATTTTTTTATAAAAAATCTTGGAGCCGTTTTCGAGAAAAATAAGCTTTTACATAACGGTTATATGACAGGTACCGTTAATTTTTGAGCTAAACAAAATTGAAAAAACTCCTCTGTAGATTATCAAAATTACCCTAAGTTTAAAATTTGAAGACGATTGGCCCAACCGTTTAGGCTGCAATCCAAAATACACCCGTACAGACAGGCAGGCAGACAGACACGCAGACAGATGGACAGAATTTTGCTAGTAACTCAAATATTTTTTTTTTATAATTAAGGCGCGCACAAGGGACTATTTGTTTCCCTTTTAATATAACACACTGCGCGGGCAACTCTATCATCGTAATGTTATGTTTGATTGTTATCTCAAAATTTGTAAACTGCACGAATGCATAACTTGCATTATAGTACCTATAATCGCAAGTAAAAATATAGGAGCTTCATTGTATGTCCATTAGATGATGGTAACTCCGTCATTATTGATGAGATTATAACGAAAGAAGTAAACCGAATAACGGAGAGTATCTTAAAGAACGTAAGCTTCTTAATGATCGGCAGAACGGTTTTCTCAGCAATAGGTCCATTGGTGGTCTAATGGGTATCCCATCGAAAAGTGTAACCAATCTCTCCATTATTTTGGTGAAACCAAGAATATTGACTTTGCAGGCGGCAGTGGTGCCATAAATAAGATGTTTGTGTCAAAAGCACATAATTTAACAGTTCTTTAATAAAAATGGAGTACGAAAAAAGTATTTCGAAAATTGTAGGACGGATTTTGTTTTGTTTTTTAAATGTTGATATGCAGTTTTTTAGAGTTTATTAATATACATGTGATTATAACATTCTAAATAAAATTCTAAAAAAAAAATCAAAAATTAATTTTAATTCGAAAAAATTTATTCAAAATTTTGATATGGAGAAAATAATTTGGCTACATAGATCTTCTCAAATATAAAGTTTAACAGAAATCCAGGGAGCCATAACCGGAAAGCCGAAAATTAAAAAAAATCGTTACATGAAATGTACCGTTAAAAGACTGATGATAGCCGATACCATCAAAAAAATGTCGATAAGTCTTCTTCCGAGTATCAGTAAGGTATTCGAAAAAGTTATCTCTGTCCATGTGGGCCGAGGACAAAAATATTATTCCAGACACCCATTCCGTTTTAAGGCGGGACATGACACAATTCATACCGCGTCCAAGCTAGTATCTGCTGTTCAATGGAACATTGCTATATATATACTTTATGACATGCTTAATGGTAGAAAGTATGTTTTCAACAATGGCAATGTGACTTCTACCACAAAGTTTGATATTAAAAACGGTCTGCAACAGGGAGCGGTGATCTTGCCGATTGTCTTTAGTATTTACACCAGCGATTTAATTGTAGACTCCCAAATACTCATGCAATTGCGTATGCGGACGATTTAGTTGCGTACAAAACAGGTGCAAAAATTGAGGTTATCAGAATTCTCTTGCAACGTGACTTCGATAAGATAAGGGCTTTTGCCCTGACAAGACGGTTGTTTTATAGCAGCCGCCTTGACGGCAGGGTAAAAGTGATTTGCTGCATGGCCCTCATTAGGCCGATGATTGTCTATGGATGCCTGTGTAGTTCAACGTTACACCATCTCTAATGGAAAAGATTCGGGTGTTTGAGAGACACTGTCTTCGTACCTGTCTTGGACTTCACAGAACACCAGAGTCGGAGTACAAACACAACTATCCTAGCGAAGTCCTATACAACGGGGCCAATATAAACAGGAAAGATAACTTTTTAATTAAGCTCATTCGAGGTCACATTGCAAAAGCAATTACCTCGACTAATGGACAAATCTTCGGGGCTTACTACCCTAAAGATGAATATTTCGAGAGCACACGTTCGAGCGGTTTTATCCCACCCGAGGCTTTCCTTTATTAAAACAGTCGAGGACTGATACAGGATGGTTCGGCGATTCCGCTGATCTACCACGTCGACCGTAAAACTCTAGATAGGCGGCTCCTTTACGATCGAGACATTGTCGCAGGGAGCGAAGCAGAGTGCCTTCGGTTCAGTAGGGCTGTATCCGATAGGGACCGGAGGGAATATTAGGTGCACCAGTTTTGGTGGTTTAATAACCGATAATTGCAGTCAACTTTTATTGCCTATGGTCGGCGTACATACTTGTAGGGTAGACTTAATTAGGTAGGGAAACGCAGTTACGGCGGCAGCACCAAAAAAAAAAAAATACAAACAAAAAATTACAAAATTAAAATAAAAAAACTGCTGCTGTGGCTGTTCAAGGTTTAAGTAGCTTTAGTTTATTTTTAATTTAGCTTAAGTTTATTATAAGCAGATTAAGATATTTTTTAAGGAAAACAAAAATTGATCAGATGCCTAGTTTAAATTTTTTCTGGGGAAAAATAAAACCCATTAGTATTTTAGTATTAATATTAATATAAGTAATTCTGAGGCCGAAAGGTAATTAATTAAGATAGTGAGTAATTTAGAGCGCCCGCATAGGGTCATTAAGTTAATTAAATCAATATGTAAGCTAGTAGTGCCCCGTGGCTTAGTGGTTAGTGTGTCGGACTGCTAAGCGAAAGAACCTGGGTTCAAATCCAGCTCATGGCCACCTTTTTTTCTGGGGTACTGCCTCTTGTGAGGAACTGACAAAACCTCCAAGAGTAAAATTTGTCTCGAAAAAGTTCATCTCATGTAGCCGTTCGGACTCGGCGGTAAACTGTAGGTCCCTTCCATTCTTGCAGAGTAACAAGACACACACAGGAATGGTTGAGAGTATAAGTCACTAGGCCTTGGCTCCTTAAGGAGCTGTCGCGCCAATAAATTTATTAAATTTAGTAAGCTAGTTTTTTAAGATTTTTTGTCTAGCATTAAGTTAGTTATAAGTAAATGAATAGTTAAAAAAATGAATTACAAAAAAGCCATCAAAAGAATTCTTAAAAAATCAAAATCGTTGGAGCCGTTTTCGAGTAAAATAGGCTTTTCCTAAACGGTCATATGGCAGATACCCTTATTTTTAGGCCTAAAAATAAAATTTCAATTTCCCCTCTGGGGAATGCCAAAAGTATCACACACACCAAATTTGAAGATAATCGCTTAAGCCGACAGACAGACAGACAATTTTTGCACTAACTTTCTTAGACTTCTCTATCTCAATTTTTTATATTCACGAATCTTAAACTTACCTTATAGTCCCTATAATCGCAAGTAAAAAGGCTCAGATCCTCAGATACATAAGTCCATAATTCCATTACTGAATAATTCAAAAAAAGGCAAATGCAAAAGTTAAAACACAGATATTGCATTCCCTCTGCGGATGAATAAATATGTTTTAACTTCTGTCACCTTCATAACCATGAACTTTAGCAGCAACCTACCAAGAGCTGATTTATTGTAGAAAGTGAATCTTAAATATCCCATAATTGGGTATAGTGACTTAAGTGCATGACTTTCCGCAGTTGGTCCTCTTCATGCGAAGAGGCATGACATAATTTAAAGAGGATAACAAAAAATATTTCCTTGGTCTCTGTCATTGTCAATTCGTTTTGCTTGCACGACAATCAAGCTCACGATTCACGATCGATGATATGAAGGTTTGAGCTTTAAACTTTTTAGGGTGCAAATCAATTTCAGGAGCTTATTTGAATCTTTGGTAGAAAAAACATGAAGAAGAAATAAAAAAAAAATTAAAGGATTGGTTATCGAAGAGATCAAACGTATGTATATATATCATCCACTGAGTTAGCTTCGCATAAATCTTAATGGATATTATGGAGTTTTCAACTGCTTTCGTATCATCGGAAATTTGTGTCAGCTTTTGACATAATGAACTCATTTATCGAACTTTAAAGCCTTTTTTTCGGACTGAGGTAAGAAAAGATTGACCTCCAATGATATGGATGTGAAATTGACTACATACTATGCGATTGCTTCTGTTTACCTATCGCATTCGTAAGTTTTTTAGTCAAATTTGGATCCGACATGGTAGTATTTAGATTTAAATGGAATCATAAAAGACCCCCCGGACATGTTAATTATGCTGACAAAGGTGTCATTCCCAGAGGCAAGCTTGGCTTGAAACAAATAGAAAATGTTTTTTAAGGCCATGACCAAGGTTGAGTTAACTGAAGCCTGAACTTTTTTGTTGATTGATAAAATCTGCAAATTGCTGTTATATTTATGTATATTCACTTTAAAAAAAAACTACCTTCTTTGATTTCGATTATGAGAACACCGACCTGGTTTGTCTGGAGTACAGTACACCCATCGCACAGAAATGAAACAAATGTTTATATCTGCTTGAGAGAACAAACTTTCAAAGCATGATTCTTATCCCAAAACTTCTCCTATACATACGTAAGCTGAAGCTGCTAGGTCAAAACTTCAGCATTGCAAATTGTTTCGTCTTCTGTTTTCAATGGAAGGTATGGAATAGTATCAACGGGATTCATTGTCATAGAAATTTCAACCTCAACATGTAACGTGCACCTCAAGTAAAGCAAGTTCGAAGCTTGATTATTAGTGTTGTAAATAAATTCAAGCACATACAACTTCTCTAAGATTTTATGCTAACTCTACAATAGAATTGTAAAGTTTCTGTGCAATGACAACCATTGTTCCAGAGAACTTTATTTGCCAACAAACAAGCTTCATTATGAACAAGCATTTCGGTAAGTTCTACACCAAAGACAAGGTAATTTTTTTTTTAATTTACAGTAAATATGCGTGCTTCATCACTACGCAATTGATGAATACAATGCATTGTCTGGGCTAATTTAAGTGTGAGAATATGCTTCCAAAATAATCATGGCATGGAATTTGTGTAAGTGTCCTTGAATTTAGTTATAATTCTGAGCCGCTGAAATTATGTAATTTTGTGCAACCCTAAATCATGGATCAAACCCAGATGCTATTGTTCTTATGACTTAAAGATATAGGATTTTTTTTTTTAACATAATTAAGTTAGACTCAAGTTTTATTCAAAGAAGATTCTTTATAATAGTAGATAGCCTTTCCAACGGGGAAGCTGGAAACTCTATAATAAGGTTCCATTTTAGCTCTGATGAACTCATGAGTTCAGCTTCATGAAATGAGTTCTATGAGTTTTATATAGTGCTTGTCTATTAAATGCGAAGACAATCATCGAAGAGTGTTAGAAGAAACTCTTAATATTGGACTAATTATAGACAGAATGTTGCAGGTAAAATAGATTGATTTTTAATATTTTATTAATGATTCGGTCTAACTTTTCAACCGAATTTATAAAAACGAAGTTCATCTTGATCTCGTTAACTTTGGTTGCTAAAATCTATCATTTTATGATGCTGTGTGGAGATAAAGTGATCTCACTTAATTTCCTTCCTATTCTTCTTATATCTGGTGACTCCTCAACTGCTTTGTCGTAGATGCATAGTGCATCAAGCATCACATCGAGCAACTTTATTGTCTAGTGGCACTTTTATTTAAACCAAAAATATGTAATTGTCTCTTAGAATCGGTCTTGGTAGGGGCTCTCGAGTAAAATTTACCTCAGCTTAGGGAGTTAATCGCAAATGTTTTATCTTTTTCCACCTTCTTCTGCAATAAGACTCTCTAAGGAGTTTTATTGTTCCTTTTGTCGCTAAAGAGCCTGCACCTTCATTATACCGTGTATTACTACTTGGCCTGATTAATTCATTATTTTAAGTGTACCAATTCCCCTTTTAATAATAAAATGTTTAATTTTATATATCATTTCAGCAATTTTTAAATTACTCAGCCTTTAATGACCTCTTTAATTCCGTGACAATGATCTTTCACATTCTTTTAAAAGTTCAATTCTTTTCAAACTTGTTTGTAAATAAATAATAACAAAAGTTTGTGTATTCATTAGGGATTTTAATTCTGATTTAACCTACCAACCTGTATGTTCGGGTTGTTTCAGTGTAACATATCAACAAAAATCTGCCTTCTCATTTCCTTTAAAATAACACTTAATAAATTATTAGAAATCAGGAGGTTCCTTCAACCTCTGGTTAATTAAAGTTAATAATATATCGATTTTTTAACCCAGTCATTGACTTAGGTAAATAATTTGGATAAGCCCAATTGCGATACTCTTCCTTTTTCCAATTTGCATATTAAATTGACCTTCATAAATAAATTAAAACTTATCACAAGGATCACACAATAAGTTGTAATTTTAAAAACATAATAAAATTTACAAGTGAATGGGTTAATCGAGCAGGGACCTTAGGTACTAAAAAGTTAAAACGTATTTTGTATCAATCAGGGTATTGACATTTTTTGGTATAAGAAATCAAAAACCTTATGAACTCTTTATTGACCGCAATACAAATACGTTCCATATTTTGTCCTCCAATAAAAATTAGGTCATGTTTCATTTATTCAAAAAGGATTTTTATTATCATTTCAGAAGCGGGAGTCATGGTGTTAATGGGATACGCTCTTTGTTTTTATGACAAATCTGTTATTATGCATAATTAAGTTGAGTGGATATTTATTTGTCACTTGTTTTATATTCTGTTATTTTATTAAGTTGAATATATTAGCGTTGATTTTGAGGAAAAAAACCTTTGAATAAACTTTTAATTGAAAGTTTAAAAGTTCTTTGACGTATAATTTGTTTTCTTATTAGTTTATTTGCATAACTTAAATTTATGATACAATTACTGGATAGATTTCGGTTTTTATTATATTTTAATACTTAATTTCGAAAATTAATTAAAAGCCTTTTGTTATTGTATCTTGGTAATAACTTTATAATGATCGACTCAGATTTAATGTAAAATATGAAGACGAATGGGGCTCATGTACAATTACGGTAAAAATAATAGTGAATTCATAAACTATGAACATTTAAAAAAATCAAAGGCATTTTATTTACTTAAATCATGTTTTGGGCAAGAGTACGATAACTTAGGCGCCAAGAAATAATAACGGTTTTTTGTAGAACAGTTCAATACAAGCATTTTTTTCTATGGGAGGGGGGGGCTTATATCTCCCCCCGTTTGGGCGGTAGGGGCATTTTCATAAAAAAAGTACTTAAAGGATTAAAAAATCATACAAAAATAACGGTAATACTTACAGGTAAGTTTTATACTTTTTTTTTAAAGCCAGTACTCCGTTCTAATTTTTAAATCAAGTGAAATCTATGCACAATTTTTGAAAAAACTAATTTTAAACTCAACATTTCGGGAAAAAAAACATAAAAAAAAAGTCTAAAGTGTATTTTTTCAAAACTGTAAGACTATATATTATTTTTTTTTAAATTCGTTGCTCTTATTAATTTTTAATCAATACCTGAAAACTAGATGATTTTATGTCTTCTGGTTTTTGAGAAAATTAAAAATTACAAAAACTATTTTTTTATGTTTGTTTTATTTTATTTATTTTTATTTTATTTGCTTTTTTGCTTGCTTATACATTACGGCGGCCGGCGTATAAACAGTGAGGTAGGTATGGAGGGGCATGCTGCCCCCCTGCAACCCCCCTGCTTGGGCACATTATAGGATTTGGGGTAGGTGAAAAGTTGGGTATATGCAAAGTTTTTTTGCCTCAAAGTGAAATCACTGTAAATACTAAAAAAAAAAAATTTCATAAAAAAGTTGTTTTAAGATAAATTTAAAATTTATTTTTGTGTGAGGCTCCTCGAAAATAACGTACATTTTTAAGACATTTGTAATTAACTGAGACTGACTGACAAATTGACTGACTTCGACAAATAGAACGGAGTATTGGCTTTAAAAAAAAGTATAAAACTTACCTGTAAGTATTACTGTTATTTTTGTGTAATTTTTTTATTCTTTAAGTACTTTTTTATGAAAATACCCCTACTGACCAAACGGGGAGAGATAGACCCCCCCTCTCATAGAAAAAAATTCTTGTATTGAACTGTTCTACTAAAAACCGTTATCATTTCTTGGCGCCTAAATTATCGTACTCTCCCCATGTTTTGTATATCTTGTCTGAAAATAAAAAAAAAATCTTAAATTGAAGTTTTGATTCATTGGAATGAGACAAGCCGAGATTTAAAAACTAAACATTTTCTTGAAAACGAACGGTCAAAATAATAGTATTGTCCTTGATGTAATATATAGCCTAAAAGATGTAAAGTCTTTTGTAACGTTGCTGCTATGTTTGGGGATAATTTCCATTTAAAAGAACTAAGCCAATAAATTTTATAACCTCCAGAGAAAAACAGTACGCAATGGACAGCGACATAGACTTAGATACTGTAGGGCCACCTTCGGTAATCTAAGGCTTCTTCCTTGGCCGAAAAGGATTATCATCAGAATCAAGGATAATAACTTATAACCTTCCCACTTTCCTGCTTCATTTAACTGATAATCATGTGGGCTTTATGGATCAAACTTAGAAAACGCCTTTTTAAATTTGTTTTCACCGGCAGAGATTTTAGGTCTGTCTCTTCTGGCGATTCTAGCGGGACTATAGGTATATTAACTTTTGATGAAGTCTCATGATTTCTTTTATTTTTTTTTATTTTTAAAGATCAACTAGCAGACCCGGCCACACGTTGCTGCGGCTCATTTAATTAATCGAGATAAAATCAATTTATGAAAATTGATATACCTATGTATACGATTTGTTAAAGTACAGGGAAAACCTCGTTCTTTAATATCTCCTGCCCAGTATCAAATATCGGGTAAACATTTTGCTAAAGGCTTTTTTATTTTTATTTGAATTAAAAAATGGTGAACCAACGCCACCTAGGAGTGTAATGGTCTTAAAGTCCCATCAAAATCTTTCTAAAAATAAGAATTTTCGTAAAAAAACGACCTCAGCGCCATCTGGTTGACAATTAAAATATAAAATCAAAATTGGAGCAGCCGTTCGCGAGAAACATATACATTTTTTTTTAATTTGTAATGAAATAAATAAATCTTTGAAATAAACTTCATTGGGAGCGAAAACCTTAACGAAAAACATTTGTTGCCAACACTTTGTACAATTGGAAAAAAACTTCGACTTCTGCAGGACGGGTTTTTAATTTTTAAATCATCTACATGGTCTCCTTTTATTTAATTTTTTTTTATGAAAATCCGCCCAGCCGGAATCAAGATATAAGGTCACACACAAAATTGAAACTTATTTTTAAATATGTACATATGTATAGAGATTAGTAATTTTGTTAATAAATCAAACAATATGCTTTATATAAATTAATTTAAATTTAATCAAATAAAACTTCTTACTTTTTCCTTTTTGACATGCGGTTATAGGTACTAGAATGCAAGTTATGCATTCGTGCAGGAAAAATATAGAGATAACAATCAAACATGACATTAAGATAATAGAGAACAATATTAGAGTTACTGGCAAAATTCTGTCTGTCTATCTGTCTGTATTTTGGACTACAGCCTAAACGGTTGGGCCAATCATCTTCAAATTTAGAATTTAATGTTATTTTGACATTCTTCAGAGGCCTTTTTTTGTTTTTTTTTTAGCTCAAATATTAACGGTACCTGCCATATAACCGTAAAGTAGAAGCTTATTTTTCTCGACAACGGCTCCAAGAATTTTTATGAAGAAAAACAGTGGACTATTGTAGGTGTGGTATATGTTTTGGTGAAAAAATAACTTAAGATGGTGGGCTAAGAACCGTTACTCCCATAGGACCGTTTTTTTCGACTTTCTCGACAACGGTTTTTTACATTAAAATGTCTTCGAAAACTTTTTTTTTGTATTTTTTTTTCTGAAAAATCGATATTTCGACAATGGGTAGGTTCCTACGATTTTGAAAAAAAAAATTCACGCTTATTCCCATTGTTTAAAGAAATAAATTGGCGTTTAAATTATTCCACTGAAAACTATTTTACGTACTTTTTTGAAGAATCAAAAATAACAAAAATCGAATAAAAATATTGAATATTTTTCAAATTTTATTCGACATTGTGACTGCACATAAGAGCTAAGAGCAAGTACATATGCGCCATTCAGTCGTGCGATTTTTTAAACATTTCCTCATAAAATCTCGATTTGATTAAAATAACTAAACATACATAATACATACATATGTACATAAGTTCCAATGAAAAACCGAACATAAGAAAAATAAATCTAAATTTCAAATGGCAGATAACCAAAATGTTAGCATAATTTGAGTTTGGGTTGCAAACTTATCAAAAAATCAAATTCAGCCAAAATTTACTATCAAGAGTCATTCAGTCTAGAGCCGTGACAGAAAAGACAGTCAGAATAAATCATAAAACTTTTCTGAATGATTTATGCGAGCCAACTATGCCGCCTTCAAAATTATTTCTAATTTATTGCAACATCATAGGCCAAAGCCCATAGGATCTATCTCAAAGACATGACTCAAAACCGACAAGAAGAAAAAAAAAATTGACAGAAATCAGAAATCGTGTTCTTTGGAGTTCACGGGTGATCCAACCAAAAAAACAACAAAAGTCTGAATCTATTTTATTTATTTATTTTTGACAGCAGTTTATACTTCTGCACGAGCCTTATTATCAAGATGTTTCTAACAAGAAAGTATCTTTTTTGTCAAAGTTTAGATACAAATCAAGCGGGATAGTCGTTCTAGTTCTCGTTCTCGGTGTGGCTTGAAGTTCTGAATTATTTCGGATTAATTATTGTTATTTCCGATTTTTAGTGTTTGCGGTTGTCTTTATTGCTCCTTGCAGATGTTTAGATTTGATAATAAAATTATTAATTGATCTCACACGAGCTTATTTATTATGCAAATTAGTTTATCTTGTAGATACCCAAATCAACTAGTTACTAGATGAAAGGATGTTTGCTTGGTTTAACTGGGTTTGGTTAGACAAAAAGACGCAAAAGAGTGTAAGCATGAAATTAGTATGATAATTTGTTGACACAAAAATGCTTAGAAATTATGTTGTTTATATTATTATTATTATAATAAGTTACTTAATTGGTTTTTATTGTTACATAAGCTCCAATTAAATCAAAATGCTTATGAATGTTTATGAATCGGTAATTTCAGTCAACCTTTTAAATAAGTTTTGTTTTGATCTGACTTCAGGCCACTCCTTTGAATTGAAAGAAAATGGTTGTCTGTTTTGTTGGGCACATATTATGCTATTGAGATTTTGGCTGCAGTTGAGTTCTTTATTTAGAACCATAAGCTTTAATGGGCTAGGAATGAATGGACCACGAACAAAATTACAAGTTATAGTTTTAATGTTGTATTTAATATTTAAGGAATATTGCCAAGCCTCGGGAAAAAATAGGTATTAGACATTATATATATTAATGTACTATTTGAGTTGAGAATCTGCTTATTCAAGTACAGCTCAGCCTGGTTTTTCTAATATTTAGATTTTTATACCTATCATGGCAGGAGTTTGGAAAAATATAAAACACTAGCAGAAACCCCGCGTTTTGTTGCAACTCTGTATTTACTTGCTTTTACTTTACTTGTTTTACGTGCAGATTAAAAATTTTGAGATAACAATCATACATGACATTACGATGATAGAGAAACATATTTGAGTTACTGGCAAAATTCTGTCCGCCTGTCTGTCTGTCTGTCTGTCTGTACGGATGTATTTTGGATTGCAGCCTAAACAGTTGGGCCAATCGTCTTCAAATTTTGAACTTAAGATTATTTTGACATTCTACAGATGACTTTTTTCAATTTTTGTTTAGCTCAAAAATTAACGGTACCCTGTCATATAACCATTATGTAAAAGCTTATTTTTCTCGAAAACGGCTCCAAGAATTTTTATAAAAAAAATCAGTGTACTACTGTAGGTATGCATTATATTTTGGTAAAAAAAAATTTAAGATGGTGGGCTAAAAACGGTACCTCCCATAGGACCGGTTTTTTTTCTTCGATTTTTTCGAAAACTGGTGATCCGATTACAATCAAAATTGATATTTAAGAAGATGTAGGTAGCTTGAGTAATTTTGCAATAATTTTTTTTCGAAAACTTTTTTTTTGTATTTTTAATAATTTTTAATTTTTTTTTTGAAAAATCAATAATTTTTCAAAATATAAACGGCTAAGTGATTTTTTTTAAAAAAAAAATTGTTTTTAAATGTACGTTATTTTTGTGTTTAAGTTTGTATTCTTGAATTATTTTTTTTAATTTTTTTAAAAAAAGTTGTTAAAAAAACCGTTTTATTTAAAAACGGCTCTAACGATTTTGAAAAAAAAAATTCACATTTTTTCACATTTTTTAAAGAAATGAAATGGCGTTTAATTTTTTCCGCTGAAAACTATTTTACGTACTTTTTTCGAACAATCAAAAGTCAGAAAAATCGAATATAATCTTTGAAGTTCCATTAATATTTTTCAAATTTTATTTCAAGCTGTGACCGCACATAAGAGCAAGTACGAGCTATCCAGTCGTGCAATTTATTTTATATGGAACGCCATCTGAAGGGCATTATTCGGACCAAGCAAGTACTTCATTATGGGATGGATTCATTTTGCCCCTTTCTTATAGTAATTCATTATTTTGGTAATTTTCTTTTGCTATTTAAAAAAATACATTTTGCCGTACGACTTGCGACTATGTTTACAACACTCAGTTATACTAAGAAAGAAAATTATGTTTGCTTTTCTTTATGTTTAACTTTTTTAACTTCTTTAAGTTGATATGCTGCATCATCAATCAATCAATCAATCAATTTGCTAACATAAATAAACATAATTTTTCATATTTAATTTTTTTTTTATCCAAATACGTCTTTAATTTTTTTTTTGGAGCCCACCTATAGGGCAAATTTTACTATGCCTATATCCTTCTTATAAGTGCGGGCAGTAAACTGACAAAGTTTCATTGCAATTGGATGGTATGGCAGCGCATTAAATACGAACATACAAACAAACAAACAAATTTTATATTAGACATATTCCAATACATGAATTTTCTCAGGGTAGTGAGTAAGAAATGGATTCACTTAATTTACATTAAACCTGAAATGCTTAAAACACTTTTAGACCGCATGAAGATAATTAATTAATATTAAAAAGGAAACAAAGTTTAAATGCATTTTTTTCACAAAAAAAAAGAAAAAAAAACAGAATAACTAACTTTCCCATTCTTAAGACCATACAAGGCGTTTGAAATTGCACTCTTTTACATAAGACACCATTAATGTTTCCAGCTGCTAACTCTTTCTTTGATTTAAGACCATTATAACCTTTTATTGCTGCAATATGTTTACACACTCCGTTCGACAATACTTCCAATCACCACCACCCGACCGTCCTTTATTTTTAATGATACAATGAGGTTATTTTTTATAGACCTGGCGCACTCAGATATTACGCAAGCAATCTATCACAAAAATGCAAATTAGAATTCCGCATAAGAATAAAACAACCTAATGGGCACCTCTAATGCACACAAAAGTTATATTCACTACCAAATATATAAGTTCAAGATACAAAATGCAACGCTGATTACTCTTCTTCACTTGACCTAAGAATACCAAAGAAAATCGATTCCAAAGCTTCCCAAGCTCTACTTGCCGCACCAACTCAGTGATTACATAACCTTTTGGGTTAATAAACAAAAGTCCGGCTTAGTGATTTTAAGTTATCATGGTAAAACACCTCCGGTCAAGTTGTGAGTCTAATGCACTGGAACTAATTAAAGCATTAAGATGTGGATTTTAAGATAGCTTAAAAATTTTTTGAGCCTCGCTCTCCCACCATAATTTTTTTCCATTCGGCGTGTCATTTGCATTGGCAACGTTCTTGTAGATACCAATGTAAAACACAAAAAAAAAATATTATCTTACCCTTGGCATGGGGTGCTGCAAGTAATCAATCTAGTGAAGGTCACCAGAGATCATCGAAGGAGAGCCTTAATCCAGATAACGATCTATCTGTGGCAAGGTATCTATAATTAACAAGATTCTGGGCGCTTGCTGCCACACACACCGCACCACTCTGGTGAGTAATGTGATATGGCGTGTGCGGGCGCGTTCGCCTCCTGGTCGCAACAAGAACTTAAAATTGCTAAGTCAAGGCTGTTCGATGTTTGTTTAAAGCAAAAGTGGCGAGTTGGTGTTGCACCTGCAGAGAGGTACATTTAGTATAGATAGATTTCCATTGATGGAATCTATTTTACTTGCTTCTAATTTGTTGTGTCTAGTGGATTGCGTAAGATGGATTTGAACCGTTTTCTTATAGAGTTCTTAACAGGTACTTAGAGGGTGGAGCTGGTGTTGCGCAATATTGTCTTGGAACTTTAGCGTCTTACCTTATTTTTGCGCTGTTCTCGCAGATTTGCATAAAAGTCGTTAGATCTTATGAGACTTGTTAATCTTGATTGTATCGATTAAGAATCGACATGGATCAAAGTCTGCACAGGAGAATTAGAATATATGGTAAGTTACCAATCCGGAATCGTATTTTGGTTTATCTCGAAGAACATGTTTGTTTGCATATGTTCTTTGGAGAAAGTTGCCTTGTAAAAGCCGGTAATCGACACAGCAAGATACCATAAACCAAAGAAATATACGACGAAGAATATAACATCCAATTTTGACTGAAACTTTATTAATTTAAACTGCGGTCAGGCTTAAATTAATGCAAAACATTGAAATTGATCTGTTTAAAGGATTTCGAGAGATTTGAATATATCTATCGCAACATGTTGCTTAAGTTCATGCCATGAACTTTAAAAATAAGTTTCTTAAGGCGAGCCAGAAAACTCAACTAAAAAGCCATAAAAAGAGTCACAAGATTTAATAAAAAGTAAATGATGTCGTAAAATCCTAATGGAAATCCCACGCGAATTTTTAGTGATCATGAAATCCGTTACCATTTTTTTATTGTTAGAATTTAAGTCTTCTTTGAAAATTGTTACTGCTTTGTTTACTATGACAAGCAGGAGTTTTTATAGAGCGATGTCAGAATTTAATGGCTTGACCTCTAAAATCAAAAAAAGAAATACGAGAACATTAAATAAAATGTTTTGAACTCAATATCTTCTACTGAATTTACAACTTTTGAGATCAAGTTGTGAAGATCTACAATGAGGTATCAATAGGAAATGACATCATGATAAAGTCTTAAAAAGAATAAAATGAAAACACAGTCTAATCTCATGTCACAGTGTTTGTGGTAGTATTCCTACGAAACGCAAACGGCTCGACTGATTTTTATGAAATTTTTTGTGTATACTTCGTAGGTATGAGAATAGTTCGTAAAGTATATTTCATAACGCTAAGTAATTGAGTGTACATTAGCATTTTTTTATATTTTGTTGACAAAATGTTTGTTTTGTATTTTTTTTTAGATTTGCCATTAAAAAATACTAATAACTACAATAATAAACTTTCCTATCTAACACCCACTTTGTAATTTTAGTATTTTTGTACAAACAATATACAAATACACGGGAAAAGTCTATTAATGGTACCTTTTATATACGTAATGTTTTTTTTTTAATTTTTGGATTTCTCGGTAACGACTTTTGGATTTTAAATATGAGAAGATCTATTTATACAAATTAATTCTGCATATCAAAATTTTGAATAACTTTTTTTCCAATTAAAATTAATGTTTGAATTTTTTTATTTTGAAAACCAATATATGTATACATACATATATATTCATAAATTCTAAAAAAAACTGTACCAAAATTTCAAAAAAAAAAAAAAATCAAAAAACTAAAAATAAAAAAACAGAATTTCTTAAAAATCCATTCTAGAATTTTTGAAATACTTTTTTCATAAATTCGTTATTATTCAGGACCTACGATGGCGTACTCCATTTTTACTAAAAACAGTACAGTGTTGTGGTTTTGACACATAGGGTTATTTTTCTATTTTATTGTTACTTATTTTTTTAATTTTATTCGAAATAAATTTTTTTGCACATATGAGCAAGTACGTGCGACCCAGTCGTGCAATTTATTTTGATCAAATTAGCTTTGCTGGTGTACTTTTTGTGTACAAAAATTAAAACTGTAAAAATTTCTCAAATGAGAGAAAAATCTCAAAAGTACGTGAACGCTTTTTGTGTAAATTTTTGGGAAACGTTAACTCTGAACTTTATTGTGCGATCAAGTTTATTTTAAATATCATTGGAAATTGTTTACCTTAAATAATTAATCAAAATTGTCCCAATGAAAATGAAAATGTTTTCAGTTCGAGTTATTTTAATGATAAAAAAGGACCAATATATCCAGTGTCAGTGTGCCGTTTGGCTTAGTGGTTAGTGTGTCGGACTGGTAGGCGAAGAGCTTGGGTTCCCGCTCCTAGCCACCTTCTTTTCCGGGGTACTGCCTCTTACAAAATCTCCAAGAGTAAAAATTTCTCTTGAAAAAGTGCATCTCATGTAGCCGTTCGGACTCGGCCGTAAATTGAAGATAACTCCATTCTTTCAGATTAACAACACACACAGGAATGGTTGAGATTATAAGACACTAAGCCGAACGCAACCTCGGTAGTACTTTTTATTATTGGATTCAAAATGATCTGTATGTCTGAAGACAACCGTTATGCTTTCCACCATTTTCAATCCCCTTGCAACATATTTCCTCTGTATTATGTGAAATATCGTTTAAAAAGTTATATTTAACATTTAAAAGTTTGTTTTACAAAATGGGTTGAATTTTTTATTGGAAGTGTTAAAAAATCATTTTGTAAGTCTATCAAATTATTTTAATCAGAAATTTATTTGTAGAATTTAATTATGCCACGTTTAAGAATTTTGAGTCCAGAAAAAGGTCAAAAAAGCACTGCATATAAAGGTTGTGCCCTTTCTGATCATGAAATCGTCAGAAAAATTGGAAGATCAGATCATAACTTTCTAAGGTTTGGGAAAAGTAATGGAAAAAAGGCCAATCACCCTTAAAATAAAAAGTCAACACGTCAAGTTCGGTTGATTTCACGTGAAATAGTCAGAAACAAGCTGTTTGCTTCTCAGATTAGGGCCAAACTTGACATGGATGTTTCTAGCAGACGCATTAGACAAAATTTTAAAGCCAACCCAACCAATATTTACAAAAAAGATCTAAGAAGCCACCTTGAGATGCAGCCCATAACACAGCAATAACAATCTGAACGGAGGAGCGGAGAAAAGTTCTCTTTATTAATGAAAATAAATTTAATTTGGATGGTCCTGAATTATATTGGCATGATAAACGTCTTCAAACACATGTATAATTGGGGCTTCGATTACAAGGGCAGAATTGGAAAAACTTATGGAATCGATGGCGATGGGAATAATGGCGGTCGTTTGAGCAAATGGTTAAATATTTAATTAGCTAAATAACTAAAATTAATAATATTTAAGATGCTGTTGCCATTTTTTGTATTAACCTATTTAACGCTAATCAAAAAATCTTAAAAGCTAGCTTAAATTTGAACTTAAAGAACCAGAATTTCACTGCAATTCAAATCGGCATTTCTAGGGTAATGTTGCTTTCCTAAAAGAACCGTTTATCCAATGTCTTATGATCGACGTGTTATATCAACGGTATTTTTGATCTACCCTGTTAAACATAAGAATGCTTGTGCGGCATTCCATTGTGTATTCTCAATTTTTTTTTACCATTAACCCATTAGTCAAGGTCGTAAAAAAACAGGACCAATCCTTTTTTTTCCACCACACTATAACTCCCTGTTATGTTAAAACCAATTTTACAATATTTTCCAAATTTGATATTTAATTAATGTTTGGCCTTCTCTACTTGACATTCGAAAACCATTTCCGGTATTTACTATAAAATTAACATTAAATGTTTTGTTTTAACCCACACAAATCAAACAAATCATAACTACGAGCACACATAATACTTTTTTATTACTAACAGCTTTTAAAAGCATCAATTCTGAAAGCTCTTGCAAAAATCTATACAAAAAGTAATTGTTTACAAGAATAAAGCCGCGCCAAGTCTGTGGTTTTGTTTGTGTATTTCAGGGGAAATTTTTTGGTAAGCACAGTGGCATGTCTTTGAAAGTAAGATCACGTGTTTGGAAATCAAATAATCAAAAAAACGTGTTATTCTTTCCTTAGTCGCACCACACGAATGTTTAACGTTTTGTGTGCCTCAAATATATATATTTTTTTAATTTTTTACGTTTGAAAAATGTTTTTTGAAAAAAACTTGAAAAAAAAATTGTTCCATTCATTCTCTATTCTATGATCCATAAAAACAAAAATGATTCATCCTCGATACAAAACTCCACGCAATATATTCAGATATAAATTTTGCTATTCTAGTATGGCAACAAATCTTTAATCCAAAAAGAAATTTTTTTGATTAGGGAGGAACACCCCTGATTTAATTATAAAGAGAATTGAATATTTTAAGTGAATCATCTACGAAATTTGATATTTAAAAACGCAATCCTATGGTCTGCGTGTAAAAGTCAACATGTTTTTTTTCATTATTTAAACACAAAAATGTGCGTGTACACCTTTATTCTGTTAACCTAGCTTTAGGTGATTTAAAGAATCCCACCTTCATCAATTTATTGTGATTTAGGTAAATTAAAGGTTTATATTTATAAAAAACGCTTTGGGGTATTTGAGGAATGACGACATTATGTCTAACTAAGTGCTTTGATTCCAGCTAGGGCTCGGCCCGGACTGGTTTCATGAATGATGAGCACAAGTGGAATAATTTACGATGGACCACTTGAATTGGAAGATCAAGCTCATTAATATTCTTTTGTGAAGTGGGTGTTTTTTTAGTGGACATAATGACTCAGAAGCTAAGATTAATTTTGTATTTTTAAGATAAGATTGTCGCCACTAGACACAAGATTGCATATTTTGGTGGATATAGGTACATACATATGTATATCTAGGTGTTGTATATTTATCTCGCCCAAAGTCTTTTCAGGATTGATTTCTAACTTTTCCTTGCATCTCTTCAATTCTAGGTAGATTTTGGAATTTTTTAATAATTAACAAATTTTGAAAAATTATGAATGGAAAAACAAAACATCCTAGCCCCTGGCATAGTTCTGGAAAACCGCCTCACTTTTTTAATTTTAAACCTTTGGATCATGTGGAATTCTATAGCTTCCTCCTATTTTCGTCCTATAAAGTGATCACGTGGATTGGATTTGAAGCTCTTTTAAATTAATTTAAACAAAACCAAGGGGCAATTAACTTGAAATCATTTGACTGAATCGAATGTAAAAATTATCTTGAACAATTAAATATTTAAAAAAGTAACCAAACTTTGTTATTTTTAAAACATCAATTCATTACCTTTCTACCAGAAGCTCTTTTCAATCAATCAATCTAATCAGTTAGATATATATGTGTATATTTTTAAAATAAATATATAAATCAATCTTAATGTAGCAATACACTTATGCAAATAATGCTCCAAACATCGATTACAAAATTAGAAAAAAATTACAAAAGAAGGAACTTCTTTTTCGCAACTACCAGTTAAACCATCATCCATGACTTGTCGTATGCATTTGACTGTCACCTCTCCCAACATAACATGGATTAACAAAAACTAGATTTAATAATATTCAAGAAATAATGTTATTCGATGACGTTATGATACAAAAAAAAACTATTTTATGTTAAAGAAGAGACTCATAAGAAAAATAAAACCAAGAAAACCTATTCCAATCATTGATTTTATAGTCCACACAACCATGCCCATTGCAAAGTGTCGGAACTGCTATAACAATGATTTTGGTCAATCCTCACCAGACCCACTGCATTTGTTATTGTTTTTTTACTTATCCATATTGCATATTCCTATAACATAGATTATTAACTAGGTGTACAATAACCAGACTTAATGTAGGTTTACTAGCTTGTTTCACGATGTATTATGTCTTCAACCTGTCTATTGGCTAATTTTTTGTTTGTTTTTCGTTTATTTTGTATATATATTTATTTTTTTTTCCTAACATAGTTTTTTTAGGTGCTCAATTTAATGGGCAATGCATTGGGTGCGAGAGTTTCCTTTCAAATGGTGAAATATGAAAAGGCAAGTTTTTCGCTCAGCTCTTTTGTTTCATGTTGTTTCTTTTTTAGTGTCTTATGAGTTTTTTCTTCCGTCATATGAAATCGCTTTATGCTAATTGGGCAGGGGTTTTATCATTTTTGTCACAAAATTATCTGCAAATATACATATATGTACCAGGTTGCAGTTGGAAAAGTGCTAAATGTTCAAGACACCATGACAGGTTTTGACTACTTCCAATCTTTGCGTACGTATGGTCAAATACTGATTGCAATAAATTATGTCGTATATACAGCTTACTACTTGCTGATTTTTTATGTCGATTACTCGGAGTGTGTAGATACTAATAACTGATATGGAGGTGAAGTAAATTTGTTGATCTTAACGCGTGATCCAAAATCGATATTACAGATGGAATGCTGTTGCACATAGGTAGCACCTATGGAAAAAGATGGCGATTTAACTAAATTTCAAGTTATGTGGCTCAAAATAGAAACTTTTAACAGAAACAGAAACAATTAAATTGAATTGAAATTTCCGAACTTCACACCAAAAAAGCTTAATTTGAATACTTTCCATCATTCTTTTTCTAGACCGGACGGATATTTTTTTGTGAGGGTTTGATATATTTTGGCAAATCAAATGAGCTTCATTTGAGTGATGGTTTGTTGTTTTTCCTTTTTTTCTTTTTATTCTTCATAACCACATCGCGATAAATGCAAAATGTGAAATAAGTGAGGAGAAATTTTATAAACTATGAGTTATGATCTGAACTTTTTGCGTAATTAAGTAATTTTTCATTTAAAATTTCTTAATAAGTTGCAGAAATGTTTATTTTGTTAGTTTGCATTATCATGATTGTTTAAACATAATTAAAAAGGAAATATTCCCACGATCATGGAAAAAAGAGTTTGGAAATTGTATAAACTGAATTGCAATGATCTAAATGGTTTGAGTAGATAATTAAGATCACGTGATGATGGGGACCTGCGGCTTGCTTTGCCTCTACGTGGTGGTCCCCGGGCAATGATTTGTGTATATTTTTGTACACAAATTAGCAAAAATTGCAAGCACTTCCTAAGGGTTGGCGAGGGGCTAGTAACCTCTCCCGTAAAAAAATATTACTCAGAACCCGAGAACAAGCCTTGGAAATATACTGATTTCTCAACGACGAACCAAGCAACGACAACGGCTAAACGATTTAAGAATTTTCTCATGGAACGTCAGAACGCTCTATAGAGCTCGAGCTGCACAACAGCTAGCTGATGTCCTGGCCATGTATAAAGCTGACATAACAGCACTTCAGGAAGTGAGATGGCCAGGAAATGGTGTTTTGCAGAAAAATGAATACGACATATATTTTAGCGGTCACTCAAAACACCATGTGCTCGGGGTAGGCTTCCTAGTCAGCCAAAAAATGAAGCCTACCGTCATTGGCCTTAACGCAATAAATGAAAGGCTATGCACCCTTCGCGTGCGAGGCAAATTCAATAACATCAGCCTCATAAACCTTCACGCACCTACTGAGGAGTCCGAAGAAGAAGAAAAAGATTCCTACTACGAACTTGTAGAGAGGACCCTCAATGCCTGCCCAAGGTATGACGTTAAAATCATCCTTGGTGACTTCAACGCAAAATTAGGTAGGGAGCAAGTATTCAGGCAGTACATAGGATCCCATAGTTTGCATGAGAACACTAATGACAACGGACTACGAGTCATAGAAATGGCAGCATAAACAAAATTGGTCGTTGCGATAGATCGCCGCCACTACTCGAGCCTGAGGACGATACGAACTTATCGAGGTGCCAACATCGACTCGGACCACTATCTCGTTGGTATGGTGTTCCGAGGGCGGATTGCTATGCAAAGAAGTATTGCATCCGCTGGTCAGGCTCGAATCAATGCAAAAGCAACCAATACAGTCGCGCACTAAGGCTCGCCCTCGGAGAGCTCGATGAGGGAAGAGTGAGTCCTGGGGACAGAATGCCGGGCATAGAGGAAAAATGGTCACGCCTTAAGAACAAAGTCATTAGTACTGCTGATACCATCTTAGGCAGTAGTCGCAGAGATCGGAGCGACTGGTTTGATGATGAATGCAAACTAGCGTCTGAACGTAAGAATGCTGCATACCGAGCAATGCAACAGTCTCATAAAACGCGGGCACGCGAAGATAAATATAAAGAGCTCAGAAGAATATAAAAAAGGCTTCACAGACGAAAAAAGGTAGCCTGGGAATAAAACATTGTCTGTGAAATGGAAAGAAATAGAGAGCGAGGTCCGCACCAAGCGCGGAAGTTCTACCAATCCGTCAGAAACATGTCGCAATACAGACCACGCTGTACATATTGTAAGGACGGAGAGGGTAATCTGATCACCGATCCTGAAGGCATTCTGGAGCGATGGGAAGTGTACTTTAATGAACTGCTGAACAGTCAGCTCACGGAAGAAATGGAGACTCCAACATTTCAAGAATGCTGCAGCCACCAAGCATTGAGGAGATAAAACAGGCGATTAATCGGCTCAAAAATAATAAGGCCTCAGGAGCCGATGGTATACCTGCCGAGCTGATCAAACATGGAGGGCCAACACTACATCGAGCAATTCATGAAATTATAGTACACGTATGGGAACACGAAGAGATGCCAGAAGACTGGCAAAAAGGCATCATATGTCCCATACATAAGAAGGGAGATATCACAAAATGCAGCAACTATAGGGGTATAACATTGTTGAGTACATCCTATAAGATATTCTCCTCTATCCTGCAAGAACGGATAGCCCCATACGCTAATACCATAATCGGCAAATATCATTGTGGTTTTATACCAGGCAAATCAACAATTGATCAGATCTTTACCCTTAGGCAGGTGATGGAAAAAAGTCTGGAATTTAATATCCCAACATACCATCTTTTTATAGACTTTAAAGCCGCCTACGATAGCATAGCCAGAGTAGAACTTTATAAGGCCATGAGAGAATTCGGCATCCCAAATAAATTGATACGACTATGTAGGCTGACCATGACCAACATCACAAGCCAAGTAATAGTAGCCGGTTTGCTATCCAGACCAATCAACATCTTTAATGGACTCCGACAAGGGGAAGGTCTGGCTTGCATCCTCTTCAACCTGGCGTTGGAAAAAGCAATCCGTGACTCTGGCACGTCAACAAGAGGGACTATCGTCACCAAGTCCAGCCAGATACTACGACATCGACATCATTGGCAGAAGCCAACAAGCTGTACAAGCTCCTTTACCCAGGTCGAGCAAGCGGCAAAATACCTGGGGCTGCACATAAATGAAGGGAAGACTAAGTACATGGCGGCAACGTCTGCGAGAAATATTGGTACAACCATCAGGTTAGCGGAGCACGAACTTGAAGTAGTGCAGTCCTTTAACTATCTTGGGTCGAAAGTAGCAGCCGATAACAATATGGAGGAAGAAATACGCGGGCGGCTGCTGAAATCCAACAAAACCTACTTTAGTCTGTCAAGGCTCTTTAAATCCAGAAACCTTACCATAAAAACCAAACTGCTGCTGTACAAGACTATGGTCTTACCAGTACTCACATACGAATCCGAGACTTGGGTGCTTACAAAAAGGCACTCTGATCTCTTATCCACGTTCGAGAGAAAAGTCTTACGGATAATTGTTGGCCCCGTGTGTGAGGAAGGACGATTCCGGAGAAGATACAATCATGAATTGTATGAAATCTATCTCGAAGCAGATGTTGTTGAAAAAATAAAGCTCGGCAGACTCCGGTGGACTGGACACCTAGGTCGCATGAGCGAAGAGGAACCAACTCGGAAAGTCTTTTGCGGTACTTTTTATGGTAGAAGACAACGTGGCAGACCTTGCTTACGTTGGAAGGATGGCGTAGACCAGGACGCCCGAAGCCTTGGGGTGCGCAATTGGATGGCGACGGCCAGCAATGTATGGAAGAATTTGTTGAAGGAGGCCCGGACCGGATCCCGGTTGTTGCGCCGATGATGATGATGATGATGATGATGATGATAGAGATATTTTGAGATTGGACACAATTTGGACAGTTTTTTAAGTTTTTTTTTATTTACAAGAAGATTAGATGCCGAAAATAAATGTCACCTTATTATTGAAAACAAAAATATATACTTAATTAGACAAATTTGCAGATTTATACATATGTGCAGATTCGAGTTTTCAATAGAACCATTATATCGAGTTAAAGTTCCTTATCAATTGTAGGCTCTGTAAAGTATATAGTTTGACAAAGCTTATGACCCTTTCGTAAATATTTTTGAAGCTCTTGAATTCAAGTTTATTATAGGTGGTGACTTTAATTCAAAACACATATTTTGGGGATCAAACTGATCAACAAGATGAATACAACTTTTAAGAGCTTGCATGAAATCTTTTACTATCCTAAAGACCTGGCCATAATGCCAGTTATTGTTGATTTTTACTTGCGATTATAGGGACTATAAGGCAAGTTATGCATTCGTAAAAAAAAAAAAAAATTCTAACAATCAAACATGCCATTACGATGATAGAGAAGTCAAAAAAAGTGGGTCCGGAAATTCCGTCCGTCTGTCTGTCTGTCTGTCTGTCTGTCTGTCTGTCTGTCTGTCTGTCCGTATCGATATCTACAGCCCGAACGGTTGGGCCGATTTGATTCAAACTTGGTATATATTATTTTTAGAGTGCTCTACCCGACAGTTTTTGGAATTGGCATTCTAGCTCCAAAACTAACGGTACCTGCCATATAACTTTTAATGAAAAACTTATTTTTCTCGAAAACGGCTCCTACGATTTTGATAAAACTTTCAGAATGATGTTTTCAGTGCAAAATCTATCTTTTAATTTTAATGGATTTTTCAGAAAAAGTTTTATAACGGTACCTCCCATATGACCGGTTTTTTAAAATCAGACTTTCTCGTTAACTAATTGACGGATTTTGATGAAATTTTCAAAATATGTAGTGTTTTATGATTTAAATAATATTGCTTATCAAAATTTTCAAAAACATTTTTTTTTAAATTTTAATAATTTTTTTAATAAAATATTTTGTTTTTTGAATATTTTGAAAACGGATCTATAGATTTTTTTTTAAATTTTTCTCCTAGTATAAACTATAGATTTCTTAAAATTGACATACTAAAAAAAAATTTAAAATATGTTTTCGAAAAGTTTTTAAAAAAAAACATTTTTTTGAAAAAACTGGTCGAACGATTTTGAAATGAAAAATTTATAAAATAGAAAACAGCAAAAGAAATAAGATGGCTTACAACATTTTTTCCAAAAAACGTTATGAGTAGTGTTTTTTTGAATTCATAAATTTTTTTCCCCAACATTTTATTTCATATTGCTCGGCTAAGCCCTAGCCAAGCCATTAGTCAAATAAAAGAAAGTGACAACCTACATTACATACATACTTACGTATTTTAAAGTATTTTTCATCATCATAAAAGCACAGAATAAATAAGGAAGCCTTTGATAAACACACAAAAACAACTAACAAATAAAAAAAACTATTCGATTACTACTAAATGCAAAAATTTCAATCGAGAAAACAAAAGTTTACACCTTCCTATAAATAAACAAAACCACTGTGTTAACTTTTAATATTGTCTCTATACCTACTGGCTTAACAGTAGTTGGAACACGTATCTTAATTTTAGTACCTACCTTCCTTCCAACCTTATTATAGGTACCTTTATATACCTTTATAAATTCCATTGGTCCCATATTGGGACGTATAAAGGTCCCTTTACCTAGCATTATTGCCATACTGCTGATTCCGACGAATCTTTATGCCAGTTGTTCAAATTTTTCCATACCAAAATGAAAATTTAACTGAAAAAAGTCCTTTGTATCTTTCTATTAACAAATTATATTATAAACAGTAAGCAGCAAGTGGAAAGATAATACTACACTAAAAAACTGCAAAAGCTAACAATCCTATATATTTATGTGTTTATCCCTTTGTCGTGACGCATGTTCGTTCACCCAAAACGATTCTAAGGAAGTTGCACGTCATACAAAAAATATTAAAATAAAATCTTTGTCAAAAAGACGCCTGCACTTAAAAAGGATCAGCACATAAGAGCAAGTACGTGCGACCCAGTCGTGCCTTTTATTTGGTATAGTAATTGCACTTACGTCCCTTCTTTTCAGTTCTAAGAAACGCTACTTAACTTTCAGCTTAAGAAATATCACAAAGATCGAAAGCTATCCTACTGGTGGTATAACTTTTGCAGCAATAAGTCCACTTGTGGTCTGATGGTACTGCTATATCTCAACGAAAAATGGAGTCAATCTTATCGCAAATGATATTACCAACGCTTTTGATAGAGTTTTGCATGAAGCTCTTTTATCGAAAATGCATGTTTTTGGAATCGATGATACTCTTTTTCTTTGGCTTAGAAGCTATCTTCTGGACCGTTCAACGTGAGTTGTATTTGAAGGTTTCAAGTCTGATTCCCACAGAATAAATGCTGGTGTTCCCCAGTGCTACATTCTGTCTCCGGCTCTTTTCCTCATTTTTATAAATGACCTTCTGTCTATTAACCCAGTTAACTGTTTTTCCGGCGATTCTAGTCTATACCCTTAGTTGTTTATATTCCTTCGACGATTCACGTTATTCGCTTTCGGACGTGCTTTCGCATATTAGGCTCATTAAGCAACGATTTAAACAGCGTTGATAAATGCTGCTAAGTTCTTAGGTTTTCAGTCTCAACGCAAGATTTTTTTCCCCTTCTGATCTGGTTACAATTTTTAAGGCTTTATACACCCAAAATTTGAGTATAACCCCCACCTCTGATGGGGAGGTGCTTCTCTAGCATCGCTACACCATACAGAATAGAGCATTAAATTGATAGGAAATACTCGTAGAACACCAACGCAATGTTTCATGTCTTTTCCTTATTTTATGGTTTTTTTATATAAACAAATTTAAACTCAAGCTGCATTCAAACCCTTAAACTTTTCATCCGTAATACTCGTCGAAATTCTGATGAGTTCACACTTGAGCCCGATTTCGAACGTACTGTGAAATACAGAGAATCTTTTGTAAGCCAAACAACATGAATTTTGAGTAGTCTATCTATGTAGCAAGATTTCCCTTTCCCTTTACCATTTCAATTTTAAAACATCTAAAACCAATGTTAACCGACACTTTCTGTCTCACCCTCACCCACTGTGTTTTAATATAAAAAGGGCAACACATAATCCCTTATACTTCATTCTTAAAAATATTTGAAATTAAAAGTAAACCAACACAATACTCGACACAGATAAACCTCCATTCACCAATAATCCTCAAGTGAGTTTGAGGCATAAGCAGATCACTTGATTCTACTCAAAGCTCATAATCCCTTGTTTTATTTAAGCTCATATCAAACCGAGTTCTTTCTAATCACTCAATTGGCAACAATCACTCAACTACCACCCAATTCACCATCAACCAATAACAAAGCTCATAATGCCACCTTAACATTTACATGACTACTACTTTTCAGCCTCTAAGCTTTCATAAGCTTAACTCATTCTCTTACACTATTTAAATTAAGCTCAACTCATTAAGTCTTATTTTCCATTTTGTTGTTTTTATTGCTGTTTTGTTATTTCCTCAACTCCAATCCATCATCTCTTCTCTTTCATTCCACAATCATGTAATCGATTCATCTACTTTAATTGCATGCAAAAGTGGTGTAAACTTTTAAGTCAAGCTTTTGACCATATCTTACAAAAAAGCGCATTTGAATAAGTCGCTCAAACCATCGTCGTCTTAGTCGTCGTCAACATTTTCATAAATTTTTTCTTCGGCCTGAAATAAAAGTCTTCGGCTTCGGATTTTGTAAGACTTAACTTTTAGTGTGCGCCGACCAGTTTAGGTAGACGGCCACAAATCGGTTGACGTTTTTGATTTTCTGTCGTCGTTTTCGATTCGTTTTTTTTTTTCAAAATAATTCAAAAAAAATAATAAATATTGTGTTTGGTTTGAAATATTGTTTTGTTAAAAAAATATTTTCTAACTGCATTTCGGTTGAGTTTAAATATTCAAACAAAAATATTTGTTTCCAAAAAAGGTGTGATTTTGCAAAAGATAAAATTTTTCTCTGCATTTTTTTCTCTAAAAAATCTTTTTTTAATACATTTAACTTTATTTCTTCAAAGTGCAACTGCAGTTGCTCTGCTCTGGAAAAAACTGCACTGCACTGCACACACGTATCTACAATGCTATCTCAAGTATCTTTTTGAGGTTTTGTAATAATTTGATCGCGTTTTCGCTTTTATTTCCCTTCATCCAACCCTCTTTCCTCCCGGCCTTCATCTTTGCCACTACAAATCTCTACCTAGTATATCCATATCAGCTTCTCCTTCGTGTCGTGGTCTTTCGTGAAAAGAAAAGTGAGACTACTCTACGCGAGTTACCACGACGATTACTATAATAATACACACTTGGACGAGCTTGAAAATAAAAGTGAATATTTTTACAGCAGCAACAAAAAAAATACAAATAAATGTATCTTTTCTTTTGTTGTTGTTGGTTTCGTTTTGTTAACAAATAAAATACACTTTACTACCTGCATAGATATTTGAGTTCCATAGATACACCTGGGCGCAATGCTAGTGTAGCAAAACGAAATAGCAGAAAAAAACCTTGAGAATTTCTTTGCATGTTTTAGGTATTATTATAAATTTAAACTTCCGAATTGTTGGTCTTCTTTATTGCTTTAACTGTTCTTTATCTTCATTTTTATTTCCATCTCGTAGACCGTGAAAAACCACACAATATGAAAACATCTGCAAACTTTGCATAAACTGTGAGCTTAAATTTTGTGCTTAATCTTCTACATAAAAGCCTTGTGACTGACTGTTTCTTCTGCACTCAATAACTTTTTGAAATATTTGTCATTTAAAAATAAAGTAACAACCACCAATCTGTTGGATACGAAAATGTATCTCTATCTTCTTGTCTCTGTGGTTGGGTATTGGTTTTGAATTGTTTTAGTTTTTTTATCTTCTCACTCAGCGCTTGCATCGCTCTCTTGTGGCCATAAGCAATCATAATTTGTTGGTGCGCACCGTGGCGCCTTAAAGGTGTTTCATCGTATAAGAGAAAGTGAATGTTTACCCAAAAAAACTACTCTATCTAATCGCTTTAAACTTCTTCTACTGTGAATTCTCTATCAATAAAATATTTTTCATTGAAAAAACAATATGATTTATGACATTTTCAAAAATTGTTGAATAATTTGTATCTAAACGCTTTTTTCTTTTCACCAAACAATCCGAACCATCTGCAATCTATCTATCATCGAAAAAGCAATAGAAAATAGATACGAAAAGTGAACAAATACACGGCCGAGGGAACCCAAGAGTTTCGTCATAGATTCGCAATTATTGTGCATTTTTAAAACGCAGATACAACAACAAAAAAACCCTGACATCATCGGTAAAAAAGGTCATCATCACCATCTGAGATCCTGAAGATACATTCGAATAAACATCTGTTGGTCAACACTGATTATTATTTACTCTGTGTGATTATAATTTTTCTTTTGGTGTGGTGAATATTTTTTTTATTTAATTCGCAATCGTGTCGTGGTTATCTAGTATAATGTGAATTTTGCTAAATTAAAAAAAAAACGGGCTAACAAAAAGAGAAAAAAAAGATACAAAGTATCATTTTTATTTGGAGAAAAAGAAATGAAAAAATTAATATAAAATACAAATTTTATTCAAAGTGAATTTCGCGATTTCAAGTTTTTGTGTTAGCGATACAAATTATATCTGTCAGATCTTTTGTTTTAATAGTTTTTTTTTTTTTTGGTAAATTTTGGATTCGTGTGTTTTTGATCATCAGCACGCCATCTTTTGTGAAGTTATCGCAATTTTATCCATCGATTGACCAGTTGGAATAAAGTGATTTTTTTGTGTTGGTTGTATAAAACCTGTGCATGGGATTATTGCTGAAATATTTATGATCAATTTGATTACAAAAAACCAGAAATTTAACGGTGAGTGACACTTTTCTGAAATATTTAATTGTTATTAACTATTTTGTATAATTTGCATAATCAAGCGTTTTTGATTAATTTGGATAGATTTTAAATTTTTTTAGGAAATTGAATTTCCTAATATTATTTTATTAGAAAGACCCATGTATGCCATTGTGTATGACAACATGGAATATGATTATTACGGTATTACACGGATCCAAGTGGTACAACATTCAATGATTCTTTCGCATAGCCATGGCATGTATCCTGCTCAGTTAAGTAGCATCGGTCGATTTTAGTTTACTCAGGAAACCCTACCAGAAAAAGTCTAGGGACTAAAATGGCACGACCTTGGTGGTCAATTCAATTCCAATCTGCAACCTTAGTCTCAGAATATTAGTGGTGGACTCCACTGTGTGTCATTCTCATGGAAACACACGCCAATTAGAGACATAAGAAATTGGTTATCATCGTTCTGAAGCACTTCCCATTGACGTCTCTTTTGAAAAAGAACGTATTAGTGACACTGCCACGCTGTGCTGGGCCAAAATTCACACCCACGGTAACTTTTAAGGATGATTTGTCTCCTGGTCAACCTAATGTGAGTAGGTGTCGTCTAATGTATTGCAATTTTGATCGTTAAAAAATTCGCATCGGCCCTAAAGAAGATGTTCCCGTTTTTTTATTTCAACGATTCGAAGCCCAGTCAGCGAACAAACGGCATTATCTATGGCCATTAATTTTGAGCTACTAGGTCAGTTGGATCTTGTACGGGTATAGGCCCAAATCCCAAGACAAAAATCGCCAAGTTGAAGTCTGCAAAAGGCCGAGTTCTTGTCTATGGCAAGAAACTGACTGTCTCGATGTTGTCAGCCGATCTGTCTTTCCTTTGACGTATGAATATTTGCTGATTGTTAATTACTAAACCTGTCGTTTCAAATTTGACCACCAAACGTTGAAGGGTCGACTGTAAAGAGGTACCATGTCTATTGTAAAATGGGCGCCACGGCGCGGCGCTACGTTAGCACTAAATAACACTCATTTCGATAATAAGTTTTATCATTTAGACGTGCTGTTCAATCGTGTAACTTAATGGTGATTTAGCATCAGTAATTGAATAACAAAGAACAGATTTGACAGAGGTCACACAAAACAACATGTTTACCACAACATGATATTTTGCCATCCTTACAATGTTGACATCCTTTCTTATTTTTCTTACATACGGCTTTGTTAAATCAACACTATAGAGATACCCTTCAGTGCAGGCTAGTTAAAAAAATCTTCCACTTAACCGTTAACGAAAAGTGTATTTTTCCTGAGAGCGGCTATTTAAGATTTTGCTGAACATGCAACAGTCAGGAGTCAAAATATATTTTTTGGTGACAGCGAAATAAGAACTCAACCACTTCGTTCGGCATCTGATATTCAACTGCTTTTGTTTTATTTCAATTTCTGTTTGCTTAACATATATGTGATACATAAAGGGAAATAGAAAAGAGTAATAACTAATAACTAACGAGGTGTTAAGGGATTGCTTTATGCAGAATGCAACTGGATGTTGCACCTACACCAGACTAGCTTAAAAAAATTAAAAAGATTGGAAAATATTTTTCGGCGCAAAATTATTGAATATCTGTTACCTAAAATACACGGACGACGTGTAAAAATGTGAAAAATTGTTAGTCAACCTGATTATCGAAATCACAATGGCTGGGATTGGGCTAGCAAACAAACACTTTATTTATTGCACCACTTCTTTCATAAATAAATATTTCATTAGGAAATCTTGTGGCATTATTCCATTATTGATAGAAACCATTTTAAATGATTGTTTCGACACCATTTATGCATTTAAGACCTTCTTCTTGCAGATTTTCCGTCAAAGTAACCTTGTTTTTTTCTGGGGCCTATTGCAAGAAAATGAAAATCTTACAACTTTGTCTTGCATTTTATGCTGCGGTTGAGAGTCAGCGGTAAATTGTAAGCTTTTCCCGCTTTTGAAAATGGCTGAGAGCTAAATTCACTAGGTCTTAGCTTCAAAAAGAACTGTCATTTTCTTGGAAAAATTTAATTGTCAATCGTTATTGTAAGTAAACTTTTTTCCCAGATCAATACAAGTGTTCCAGTGTAGTATAAGGCATTGACCTATTAATAGTGTAGTTTTGAGACATGTTGCCATTAAATTATAAATTAATGAAGTTTAAATGCAAACAAATATTAGAAGGAATCTTAAGAAAACCCTTAATAAATCAATATTTTATCTTAGAAGCATTAGGTTTAACTTGGCAGTAAAATGTTCGTTAGTACTTTGAGTTAATTTAATTTTTACAATAACTATTCGCTGGGATGATTCATTAAAATTTGTCTAAATTAGTTTGTAAGTAGCTAGCAATAAATAGTTAGGTAAGATAAATAATTTTTGTTTACCAAGTAACAATAATAATAATAGAATTATATTCTTTATTAGCCCTCACAGATAGGATTCTACTAAGGAGCAGCTTCTTTAGTGCAAACGCACCCAAACATTCAGTCTATAGGATTCCCTTAGATAAACTTATGCTACTAATGCTGAAAGTCAGAATATTGTCTTCTTCCATTATTCGCTGTTTGTGTTGGAATTATAAGAACACATAAACTACTTGTTGAAATCACTCTACTTGCTATAATTTAGTAGTCATTGACTTTATATGTATTCATTGAAATTATTAATAAATTTCATTCTCTTTTCTTTTCTTAAAACGTTAATATTGTGTTTAGTTCTTTTTACTTCTGGAAGTAATTTCTTTTCAAGACAAAGCTATTTTTTTCAACAGGTTATGGGCCCAGAATAACCTACGCTAAGAGTTTTGATATTGTAATTGAAGTTCGCGAAATTAAGAACGTTTTATTTATTTTGTTGAGATCAAGTTTAATTAATTTTTTGAAAAAAATCAATATGGCGAATTCTTCATTGCCAGCGATAGAAAAATTAAAAGGCAGAGAAAATTACAACGATTGGAAATTCGCTGTAGAAAATTTTCTTGTGCTGGAGAAACTTTGGGAATCTGTTACAACAGAAGAAAAGGACATGAAAAAATGTGCGAAGGCCAAATCTAAGCTGATTTTGCTTATTGAACCAATTAACTTCGTGCATGTGAGGGATGCCAAAACAGCTAAGGAAGTCTGGGACAAACTGGAAGCAGCTTTTGATGACAAGGGACTGACAAGGAAAGTGGGTCCATTAAGGACTCTTATAACAACCAACTTGAGAGATAGTGGATCAGTTGAAAATTACGTCAATAAAATTATTTCAACAGCACATAAGCTCAACGCGGTTGGTATGGCAGTCTCCGATGAATGGGTTGGTACATTGTTATTGGCTGGTCTCGGCGATAACTATAAACCCATGATCATGGGAATCGAAAGTTCCGGTGTGGAGATAACAGCGGATAAAATCAAAACTAAGCTGTTGCATGACGTTAAAAGCGATGATTTTGGTGGGGAGAATCAAACAGTTGCATTTTTTGGTGGGAATGCCAGAGGCGATAAAAAGAAAAAGAAGAACACAGGTGGACCTAAATGTTTTGAATGTCATCAACAAGGACATTTTGCCAAGAACTGTCCAAACAAACAGGCAAAACGGATTGCAGAAAAAAGAGGAAATTCTTCAAAAGTTGTTTTTTACACGTCGCTTACAGCTGTCAAGAATGAAGCAGATCGTTCAGGATGGTTCATTGACTCTGGTGCTTCTTCACACATGACGATGAGAAAAGACTGGCTTCAGAATGCCACAAAAGTGAATAGCGAAGAGGTTACCGTTGCAGACAGCTACAACCTGGTTGTAGAATCAATGGGGGATATTCAAATGCAGTTGCTTCCATGTGGAAGGAAATTAGATGTGACGATCAAAAATGTGCTTTACATCCCAAATCTTTGTGCTAATCTTTTGTCGGTGAGCCAGATGACAAAAAATGGGATAAAAGTATGTTTTGAAGACCATAGATGTTATATGTACAATAACGGAAACATTTTGATTGCTACTGCGAGCTTAGTTCAAGAGCGATTGTACAAGTTGGATACGTTACCATTAGTGAAATCTTCAGCAAACTTGGTTGAACAGCGTAAATCATGTGAGTTGTGGCATAGGCGACTTGGTCATGCAAACTACGATGTAATGGTGAAAATGCAAGAAGGAGCGGTCTGCGGTTTACATTTCTCTGGCAAGGCAAATGGGCAGTGTGTAAATTGTCTTGAAGGCAAGCATTCAAGAAAACCATTCAAAATATCTGACGCACGTTCAAGTGAGTTATTGCAGTTGGTACATTCGGACTTGTGCGGGCCAATGGAACAAGAATCGTTAGGTGGTGGACGCTATTTACTATTGTTCTTGGATGATTTTTCTCGAAAGGTTTTTGTCTTCATCCTTAAGACCAAATCGGAGGTAAGAGATAAATTTATGGAATTTAAGCTTCAGATTGAGAACAAGACAGGGAAAAGTATCAAAACTCTAAGAACAGACAATGGTTCCGAGTACTGCAACGAAGGACTTCTTAGATATTTCAAAAGTTGTGGTATACGTCATCAAACCACAGTTCCTTACACTCCGCAACAAAACGGAAAAGCCGAGCGTATGAACCGAACCATCATGGAGAAGGCTCGTTGTATGATGGCTGATGCTGGTGTTGAAAAGGATTTTTGGGGCGAAGCTGTTTTGACTGCTGCATACTTTATAAATCGGATACCAAGTAGGGTGTTAGATTTTAAAACTCCAGAGGAGGTTTGGTCTAACAAAAAGCCAAATATGAGTCATATCAGGGTTTTTGGATCAACTGCTATGGTACACGTTCCTGGACAAAAAAGAAAGAAACTGGATCCAAAGTCTACAAAAGGCATTTTTGTTGGATACAGCGAAAATTCAAAGGCTTATAGAGTTTACGATCCAATCAAAAAGAAACTTTTTGTTAGTAGAGACGTTGTTTGTTTAGAAGATCAACCATTTCAGCCGGTAATTGCAAAAGAAAATAATACTAACCACTTGTCTTCTTACTTTGAGTGCTCAGTGGGGGCAAATGCTGAAAGCACTAACGACAATGAGTGCATTGACGATGTTGACAACGTTGAAGTTGGTGAGCGAATTGTGTAAAACGATACGGTGAACGAATTGTTTGACAGGGAGGATACAGCAAGTCCAGTGTCAAACAATGAAGGTGAAGACTCATTGCAACCTGATGAAGACTATGTTCCATCAGTCACAGTGACATCAAATAGCCAGAGCGTGCGTAGATCGGAAAGAATAGCCAAACCTGTGGTAAATAAAGATTTTATATCCTACATGATAAGGGAAATCGACGATCCAACAAGTTACGGTGAAGCAGTATCTAGATCAGATAGTGAGCAATGGAAAAAAGCGATTCAAGACGAATACGGATCCTTGCTTCAAAACGCAACTTGGGAAGAAACTGAGTTGCCACCTGGTAAGAAAACTCTCAGCACAAAATGGGTATTCAAGAGGAAACTAGATTCAAACGGGAAAGTTATCTCTTACAAAGCGCGACTAGTAGCTAAAGGGTGTAATCAACGCAAAGGACTGGATTATGAAGAGACATTTTCCCCGGTAGTGCGTTATTAGTCCATTCGATTCTTATTGGCTATGGCAGCTAGATTGAATTTGGATATCGAACAAATGGACGCAGTTAGTGCCTTTCTTCAGGGGAACTTGGATGAAGAAATATATATTTCCCAACCAGAAGGTTTCCAAAATGGGAACAAAGTTCTTCGACTTAAAAAGTCAATCTATGGATTGAAACAATCTTCAAGAATTTGGAACATAAAGCTGGATGGTGTGCTGAAAACGATTGGAATGGTTCAATCGGAATTAGATCCATGCATCTATTACAAACACGACGAAGATAAACTTATTATAGTTGCGGTTTATGTAGATGACATGTTGATTATTGATAATCATTCCATTTTAAAGCGATATCTGAAATCAAAGTTGATGAGCGAATTCCATATGAAGGATTTGGGAGCTGTTAACACATTTCTTGGACTTCGGTTGACCAGAGATAGATCACTTGGGCGTATATGGATTGACCAAGAAAATTATATCAACGAAATTGTTGACCGGTTTGGACTAACCAACGCTAATATATGCTCGACACCGATGGATCTTAGTCAAAAACTGAGCAAGGAGCTGTGTCCCAAAACGAAGGATGAATTCGAAGAAATGTCAAAGGTTCCATATCAGGAATTGATTGGCAGCCTTTTATTTGCTGCTCAAGTATCAAGGCCTGATATAAGTTATGCTGTGAACTTCTTAAGACGATTTAACGCCAATCCAGGAAAGGCGCACTGGATAGCAGCAAAAAGAGTTCTGCGTTATTTAAAAGGATCCGCAAAGAAGAAGCTGTGCTATGAGAAGACCAACGAAACCGTCAATTCAATCAGTGGATTCTGTGACGCTGACTATGCCAGTGATCTCGATGAAAGAAAATCTGTCACAAGATATGTTTTTATGATAGAACACGGAGCGGTATCTTGGTGTTCAAGAAAGCAGCCTACAGTTGCCCTATCAACAACGGAGGCCGAATACATGGCGATGAGCTTAGCAGTACAGGAAGCGTTGTGGCTTCAAAGTTTAGCAAGAGAACTTTGTAAGGGCTTACAACTGAACATAACATTATCATGCGATAATCAAAGCGCTGTTTGTTTAGCATCAACCAACGCTTATCATGCCAGGACAAAACACATTGATGTTCGCCATCATTTTGTTCGCAATGTTGTCCTCAATGGTGCCATCAAACTCAACCATGTACGAACGACGGAGATGGTAGCTGACATCATGACAAAACCATTATCAGCAGAAAAATCCAATAACTGTGCAAGACTAATGGGACTTAAATATTAATATTCTTATGCGTTCTAGTGGGGGTGTTGGAATTATAAGAACACATAAACTACTTGTTGAAATCACTCTACTTGCTATAATTTAGTAGTCATTGACTTTATATGTATTCATTCAAATTATTAATAAATTTCATTCTCTTTTCTTTTCTTAAAACGTTAATATCGTGTTTAGTTCTTTTTACTTCTGGAAGTAATTTCTTTTCAAGACATAGCTATTTTTTTTGCACTACAATACCTTTCGGCTTTAATATTAGATATATTATTTGTTTATGAAGAAAAACTTGGTGCCTTATACTTAAAATTCTATGTTTAGATTAACCGATTTCGTGGGTTCTAAGTTTTTCCAACTGAATCTGAGTTATTGCGATTTATTAGGCTGTAGAATAGTATGGTCTCCCACTTTTCTTGGTTTATTTTAGATTCCCTTCCGGAAAAATTGCTTGCAGCTTATGAAGTTAATTTTGCAATTTCATTTGAATGTCTAATATTCTGATATTCACAAATTTTTTTATCTTTTAAATAAAATATTAAAATATTTAATTTTCTTAATATTTACACGTAGTGGCTTATATGTTTAAGAATTCAAGTATTCATTTAGATTTTAATCTAATTTTTATACAATTATGTAATTATTCATATCATATACGTATTTGGAAAAATAAAAAAAATATATAAATATAAATTAATGATTTGATTTCAACAAATAAATTCATCAAAAAGCATTAAAAACAATATAAATGTCTGCCTAAGTTCAAAGTTTTACAACACAAACAATTAACCACAAGAATGTTGTTCCATTACCCACCAAATAAATTTTATTGCTCGAATTAAATTTCAACATTTATCTCAATTCAATGACTTGGCTGAAATTTGTAAGGCTTCATGGAATGAGATTGACTCATTTGAATTCCATCACATTTTATAATGAACCCTCTCATTAGAAATTCTTACAAATTGGCTTTGTCCTTCAACTGTCTGTCTTTGATTCAAAAAACAAAATTTGTTTGTACCTTAATAAGTTTAATTAATATTTGGCGACACAAAACTTCCACCGACCCAGGTTTAGTCACACATTGTTTCACTTAACTGATCCCAGAGGCCATCAAACCAGTTCATTGGGTCAGTAAATGTTGTCAATGTCCTGGCTTGCATATTCACTTAGCACCTAAAATCTGGGAAGTATTTTATCAAAAAATAACAAATATCTTTTGACCACTAATATAAAAAGATATTGAACCCTTAATCCGTGTGTTAACCTCGTTTTACTACAAAATAATTTTATGAGTAAAACGGAAATATTGCTTTTGTTGCCTGGTGGTCGATTGCTTGCGGCTATTTGTGAATATTATTTATAATTGTGACTAAACTGTCTTGGATTTTACCAAACGACATTATTTAAAACAAATCGGTTGTGACTTAAAGGAACCAAAGAGTAATTAATTGATTGTCAGACTTAAGAATACAACAAAAGATTTTATGAGTCGGAAATATTCGAAATCTTGAAATGATTAACTGTTTTATTTAAAATTGAGAATTTTATTTGTAATTCAATAGTTTCTTAATATAATGCACATAAAACAAGATTGGTATAGATTTTTTTGAATGTCTGAGACAAAAACATTGCTTTCAATTCCCCGCAGAATTAATATTAACAAAAAACAAACAAAAATCACTCATACGCACGAGTGCCCTCATAGTCTTTGTACATTCATATCAAATCAAATTTGAATTTCATGTGTTTTTGGGGCTATTTTATTATTTAATAAAATTAAATAAATTTTTAAATGCCACTAAAATGCGTAGAATCTAAGTTTTTATTCATAATTTTGTTGTTTTTTTTTTGAATACTTTGTATTAACAGGCCTAATTAAAAAAATCAAATTGCACGTGGTTTTATTTTTTCTATACTATTAAATTATTTCCTATTAACTTTTTTAATTATTAAAAAAAAAAACAAAAAAAAAAACAACAACTTAAATTGTCTTTCGATTAGATAAGCTTCGTCTGTTAACCGCGTAAGCCTGTTTAAATTGCTGGCAGTTACCAAAGTCAAACCCCAACAATTATCCCTCAAAGACTCCCTTTTTTTTAAAGTTAAAAGATTGTGATCATAGGTCATTTAATGTGGTTTATTGTGATTTCTTCCCGATGGCGCAAAAACAAGATTACAGATAAAAAAATCCGTAAACAACAATTGGAAGTATTGTTTATATATACTTTCTCTACAAGTTCACAATACCTGCCTATATGGTTAATGCTGTCTTGCGACTCAGACAACATACATCTTATCATTTGTATCTCAATTACCACTTCAACAATTAATCAAATATGAAATAGGAATTACATTATAAGCCTTAGTTGCCGATTAATGGTTGAATTCTGTGTTGAATGGATGTTATGCAACTTCTGTTTTTAGTGGACCTTGTGTGGGAATTTCAAAGAAAATACTTCGACCGCCCAATTCATCGAACATATAACCGACCAATTAATGGAAATAATTTTCATAATTTTTGAGCTTTTGACGAAAAGTGATTTGATTGTGTTACATGACAGCCCATTTTGGCCTTTTTAAGAGCACATGGGTTACGTGCGCACGAGCTTACTGTAGTCGAAAATTGTTTCCAAATAAAATGACTTAATTAAAGATCATGTGTGGAATGTTTATATTTGTAAGTAAAGTTTTTTGTATTTTTTTTTCAATTTAATTTTTTCCAAAATACTGTTTTAAGACCAACAGCGGTCCACTGGAACTAGACATTTGGGACTTAAATATATTCGTTGAGTGTGCTACTTAGAATCTGTATAAAGTGTCTGTCTTTGATCTTCCTTTACATTTGTGTTGCTTATTTAAGGTTCTTATGGCTGGTCGTCAATTAATTTGCAATTAAAATTAGATGCTAATGAAACTCTTCTTTAAGAAAACTTGTCTTTTCAAGGCTTAAGAAATGTTTTTGATTTAATAATTTCAGGCAAATTATAAGAATCTTAAGCACTTCTGTGCCAGAAGACGTCAATGTGTTTTTTGTCGGCTAATAATTCCTTTTTTTTAAAGATTATTATTTGAATACGTTATTTTCAAAATATTTAACAGTTTTCTTTTAAGAAATAAAGATTTTTTTGCTAAGTATTTGGTAAAAAGGGTGTTTCGTAAATGATGTAAGAAAACTGATAAAATATTTATTAGTTAAGGAAGAATTAGGGAATTCCCTGCAAATAAAGTTTAAATATAAAAGATATAATTCATATGTTATTATAATTTATTTCTTAGTATTTTATATTTTTACTACAAATAAAAATCAATATGTGTATATCTTGTATGGACTTAAAAACGAAAAGAACGATTCTGATTAAATTTTCTGACAATTTCAGTTTAGCTCAGCGGCTGATGCTGTTAAGTTTGGTAGTCAACATTAAATAAAATACAAACGTTATCTTTTTGATGACCTAAAGATAAATTAATACACGTGTTTCTTAATTGCAATTAAATGTTTTATAAGGCAAATTATGGAGAAAAAACTAATGGTTTGTTGGATTTGTAAAGATGTTATCAGGTTAAAAGATGTAATAAGTTTCCGTTGTTATAAAATCAAAGATCACCTAAGAAAACTGGAAAAAAGTTTCATCTACAGACAGCTACAAAGGTCTGCATTCTGCAATGCTCATATATGTAAAACAAAATTCTTACATGAAAGAAAAATTCTACAACAAATAATGCAATGTCCAAAGTCAGTACAAATTTTATGTTGTTTGTAAAAAAAAATCAAAATTCTTCGCCTTCTGTTCCTACCTAAACTACTACTTCGTAAGATTTTCCATCTATACTATTTCTAAAGCCCCTTTCCGAGTTCAAAAAATACCGCATTTGTCCACCTTGTCCCTAAAAAGAGACGAATCTTTATTTTCTTCAAACTATGGCTCAATTGCACTTCTATCTCTTATGGCTTACGCTTTCCAGTCCAGCACCAATTTGCGGTTGAAAAAATAACATCAAACATCGACAAAAGAAATATTAATTTTAATTGTATAAGGGCTTCTTAGGCAAGCCTTATCCAAATTGTTTTCTTTGAACTGTCATGGAGAGCAGATATTTTTTTTTTAATTTTCAGTAAACATGTTTGGAAGCTTTATACAGGCCATTTTAAACCTTCAGCTACAAGCCTTGTTTTGTTTAGAGCTTGCCAAACTCACATTTAAAGCCCTTCTAGGAGGTATTTTTACTTGCGATTATAGGGATTATAAGGCAAGTATAGGATTCGTGAATATTAAAAAAATTGAGATAACAATCAAGCATGACATTACGATCATGTAGAAATCTAAAAAAGTTAGTGACAAAAACTGTCTTTCTGTCTGTCCGTCTGTATGCATAACGAGCTTCAGGCTAAGCGGTTTAAGCGATTACCTTCAAATTTGGTATGTATGTATCTTATGGCATTCCTCAGAGGGGGAATTGAAATTTTATTTGAATGGCTTAAAATAACGGTACCTGCCATATAACCGTGAAGGAAAAGCTTAATTTTCTCGAAAAGGGTTTTTTTTTGTAAGTATAAGCTATTATTCTATAAAAAACAAATTTACAGAAAAAAGGCTATTAACGGTGCCTTCCATAAAACGTTTTTTTTTATTTTATATGTTCTCGGTAACGGCTTATTGGATTTCTATCAAATTTCATATTTGACAAAATCTAAACAGCCAAAGTATTTCTGCATACCAACATTTTGAATATTTATTTTTTTTCTATTAATATTTAATTTTTTAAACTTTTTCTTTTCAAAATTCAATATTACTACATACCAAAATCTAAAAAAAAAATTCCTAAAAACTAAAAATATTAAACTGGATTTTGTAAAAATCCGTCTTACAACTTTCGAAATACTTTTTTTTTCATAAATACTTTGTTGTTTAAGACTTCATTTTTACTAAAACCTACTAAGTACTCAGGACCTTATACAAGCTAAATTGTTGGTTCCATACCAAGTTTAAAGTTCCAATACATAACTTTCGGGTTAAAAAAATCAACTAAGTCCAAAGATTTTAACTGGTTTCCTAACCCTAACACACAAGGTTCTAAATATCCATAAGTAACAAGCAAAAAACAAGCTAGGTATAACCTGTAAACCAAAAAAAGGTGACTCTGACTTTTTAATTTATTTGAGATCGTAAAATGTAGTATATACAAACATAAAATAGCTATCATCATCACCAGGATGTTTGAATAGGTACACAATCTTTTGAAGATGGCGTATTCCTACTTCCGCAATAGGCGAACTCTCATCCGCCGATATAGTTACAATGAGCGTTTGTCTGTATTTGTGCTTCTCTGATCTGGGTGCAATACCGTGGAACGCACGTCATGCCATTTGGTGCGGTAATCACTTTAATAACCGTTAAGTTAGTTTAATTCCATAAAAAAACGGCGTATAACTGACACAGTCAGCACGCGGCGAATTGCACTTCCGTGTAATGTTTTTCATGTTTATATTCACAAATAAATTTCAGTTGGAAGACAATGTTCTTAACCCACGACAAGTTGCCAGCGGAATTCCAATGAAAATGTAATTCGACCTTACAGTTAAACGCCATGCCATTCCATGCCACCAAAAGCCAAAGTCGCCACCTGTCTGTCTAGTTGGTTGGTCTTGAAATAAATAAAATTGCCTTTCTATGCCGAGCTCTTCACTTTGCCATCGACTGACTGACAAATAGTTGAGGTGAGTCTTCCTTTTTTTTTTTTTTTGCTTAATTTTGTCTGTCTGTGCAATTCATTTCCTTGTGGAAAATTAAATTTAAGACAACCACTGGAAGCTTTGGAAAATGCAAGTAAAATGGAAAAATAAACAAAACGTCACACGTCACTTTCACTAGGAGTGTTTTTGTTTTTTTTTTATTATTGTGAACAGATCGTGATCGTAGGCTTACGGTGTGGTGTTTTGGCGGCTCAAAGTTTGTTTGTTACGTCAATGTTTGATGGTTTCCATAAAAAGAGGCAGGCTTTGGAGCTGCAACACACGCTATTGTGTTGGGTGAACTCATCTTTGAAAATCTTGCCATCGGGATCATGGGAAATATAATAATATTACAATGAGAGGATTTAAAGATGATTGCAATCGAGTTTTTCTAGCGGAAATCGATTGATTTATGTATATCGGTAAAGACCTTTTGACATATAATATGAAGGTTCGAGAGGTAAAATTGGTAATTGGTGGTTAGTTAACTGAAAGTTTCTACAAATCAAGGTAGAATGTTTGGAAACATACATTTTGTTTATAAATGAAGAGTTTATTTTACAACGAAGAAGATTTTAGTCTAAAAATTGATAACATTCATTTAGAAATCAAAATTTTAGTAAGTAATGTTTATTTGTCCCACAATCACGCCTCAACGACTTAACGGATTTTAATGCAAATAAAAAAGTGGACATATGAGGCACTGGATTAACACACACATTTACACACATATCTGTATTTTCTAAGCAGCATTTTAGATCAAGACTTCTCTAAGAAGACAAATATCGTTATACCTTATTCTGGTATCATTCTAATAGATACAAAAACAATAGATGATATAAAAACAAGTTTTATTTTGAAATAAAATTGAGGATTAATATAAATGTTGATTTAAAAGCCACTGTTCTTTAAATTTTTTAAAAGATTAGACGTTGTCTTATAAATTGCTTTAAATCGAGATACAAACTTATAGAATACAATTCTTTTCAATTAATAAAAATAACTGCTAAATGCTGGATTTTATTTTATTTTATTTTTTTTTGTGAAATCCAAGACACAATTACAATATTGACCTTCAATTCAGTCCAGTTTTTTTTTATCTGACGTATAAAAAGAGATCTGAATAAACTATCTAGCACAACGTTATGCTCCAAACAATAACCAGAATCTATAATCCAATTAATATTAATTAACTCACGAGCATTTACTATATCTTAACATCTCTTTTGCTAATTAACGTTTTAGAACTATCAACCGGCGAGTTTTAATAGTTAATAATATTATTCAACTTTCAATTTGATTAGTTAGAGGAATTTTATTGTATTTTTTTTTAACTAAATGATGTCAGCGAACGGGCCAATAACTTGAGTTTTGCCTATCTTTAGATTATAATTCTTATAGTCTGTGGATGGATTTGATTTAATTTTGTAACAAATATTCCATGAATAATTTTATTTTGTATTCAAGTTTAGGGTGATGTTAGTTTATGTCGTTTAGGTTGTTTTTTTTTTGTGCGTTGTAGGTGATAAGGGCTCGTGGTGAGATTTATTTTAAATTTTAAATGATGTTGGAAAAAATATTTTAGAACTAAATATTTATTTAAGTTATTATAAGAGAAGCTGAAGTGGCACGAAAGGATAGAATCTCATTAGAATCTGTTTTTGTAGATACCCTGGAACTAAATGTCTGAATGTTGTTTTAGAAAATAAGGTTTCATTATCTTTCATTATCTTTTTAATAAAAAAGATTACATGGATTGAAAAATTCCAAACTTGATATTTGAAGTTGGATCATAGGGAAGCCCAAATAGTTAGTGACAAAAAATGTCTTTCTGTCTACATGTATAACGATATGCAGCCTAATCGGGTAAAGTATCATTATCATTGAAACAATAACTGGGGCAAATATCTGTTCATATGTTGATTTGCTTGGTACGGTAGTGGTAAATTATAATTTTAACATATATGAAGCTGTCCTTTCTTGTTGGATAAAAAAAATATATTACAAGATCAACTCCATAATGTTATACACGTAAATTTGCACATCATGATATCTCACTTCTCATATATGGGACATATGATGCCTTTTTGACAGTCATCTGGCATTTCTTCATATTTCCATACATGCTTTATAAATTCAAGAACTGCTCCGTGTGGTGCTGACTTTACATGATTGATCAATTTAGGAGAAGCCCTTGATATTTTTGAACCGATCATAGCTTTTTTTATCTCCTCAATTCTTGGTGGCTGCTGAATGAGGTCTTCTTCCTGAAATAAAGAAAGAGACTGCCGCATTCAATAAAACTTTTCCATTATTTATTTTGATTCATTTCTAGGTTTGTTTGCTAGGTTTGTTTGCTAGGTTGCACTCTCCACAACGTCCATGTCGACAATTTCTCACCTTCGCTGGGCACTCTGTTCTTAGGATTTAGTATTTCCTCATAAAAGTTTTAGTGCGCGACTGTAGCTGTTGCTTTTGTTTTCATCAAGATAGTGACCAAAATTAACTTTGGCAATTCATTATCATGTTTGTATAGTGATCGTGGATGTATCGATCTGAAAGCTTTCTGAGCTTTTTTTCAGTGAGTTATTGTTATTGCTAGTATTTTGTCTTTCATTTATCGAATGAACCATTTTCGAGTTAGTTCATTTTGTAAATCACGTGAAAATAAATAAATAAAAGTAGGCAGCAATAAGTTGTCCAATATGTAATATTCAATGTGGTTTTTGCGACTGATTTTCCACTTTAATTTTGTTAATTTATTTACCAACCCGCATTTCGGACGTTAATGGCCGAAAACACTCTTTCTTACCTCTGACCCTGTCCACTATTCCAGTTAAACAAAGAGCTCCTAATAGCGTGTCTACACCGAATAAAGATTTTTTTTAAAAAACATTTCTGAAATGTTTCCCATTTGCTTAAAAAACATTTCAGGAAAACAAGAAACATTTCTGAAATGTTTCTGAAATGTTTAAATAATATGTTTCTTGGGTGTGGGCACACCTTAAGAAAACTGTATGGCAGTATGAAAAAGCCAACTGGGGCGGTCTCAACAATTTCTTCAGGATCTTTAACTGGTGACTATGCGTCCTGGATAGTGACGTAGAGTCCAGTGCAGATATGATCACAAACTTAATTCTATCGGGAATGAGAACTTCTATCCCAAATAGAATTAAAAGCATCACCCAAAGAAAATTAGTTTTCAACCCAACCTGCAAAGAGGTTATTAAGGTTCAAAAAGACTTGTTTCCGTAGCTATAAAGCTAATCCAAATGAGGAAAAGTTTAAACAAGCAGGAGGGCCTGCAGCGTATATATTCGAAAGACCAAATGTTTACATTACCACAAATTAAGGCAAAAATACTTCAATTTTTCAAAGGTACCAACAATTTTTGATCAGTCGTAAAAAAATATGCAGAATACCTCTTCTTCCTCCATCCCAAAGTTTGACTTCAATAATACTCCATGAGAAAGCTAATCTTTTTGCAGACACTTTGCCGCCAACTCTACGCTGCCAGAGTGTGTCATGGTCATGGTCCCACCAGTACTTGAAAGCGTAATAATAATAATAATAATAATATTTTAACTATGTGTCTATAAGGCACAATGCCTTTTTAGAATGCAACCGGATGTTTCACGACACTAGTTAGAAGAATTAGAGAGATAGGAAAGAATTTTTTTCATAAATAATTTTATGAGACTTCTTCCTTCCGAGCAGGTGGAAAACAGCTTTTGTCCAGCCTATACCCCAAAAAGGTGAAACCTCCTCTTTCGCAAACTACCGACCGATTGCATTTACCACCCTTCTTTCCAAGGCCATGAAAACGTTTACTAATTATAAGCTCAAGAAATATCTCTAAGAACGAAAGCTTATTAATGACCGCGGCAGTATGGCTTTCGTAGCAATAGGTCCACTGGTGATTCTATGGTTTATTACCGAACAGTGGAACAAATATTTATACCATTTTGGAGAAAGTAAGATTTTGGACTCGACATTTCTAAAGCATTTGATAGAGTCTGGCATTAGGCCATTTTATCGAAAATTTGTGCTTTCGGTACCGATGATTCCCTCCTTCGATGGATTAGAAAATACTTTTCGCAACGTTCAATACAAGTTGTATTGGATGGGTTCAAGTCTAATACCCTCAAAATAAATGCTGGTGTTCCCCAGCTCCCCATTCTGTCTCCGACCCTTTTTCTCATTTTTATAAATGATATTTTGTCTGAAACTTCTAATCTACTAAACTGCTTCGCTGATGACAGTACACTTAGCTTTTCGTATTCGTTCTTGAACTCACAACTATAATCTTCGGATGTGGATCTTCAACGACAACATATGTTAAGTTCATTAAATTCAGATCTTGACAGCATCATCAAATGGGGAATAACCGTGTAGAATTTAATGCTAAAGCGAAATATACCCTCCTTGGCAATATCAATGAGCGGCACTTACATCATCATGGAAGCCGATCATCTTGAAATTCTCGGTATGTGCATCACAAAAAAACTCTTGTGGAACGATGTATATGCTGTCGCCAAAAATGTCGCAAAATGTTTAGGCTTCCTCCTTTGATGCAAACAATTTTTTCCCCTTCCGATCTGGCCAATATCTACAAATCTTATATCCATCCAAGACAAGAATACAATTCCCATATTTAGGCGGATGCTCCTGCGACTCACGTGAGTCTTCTAGATGCTATCCAAAGGACAGCGTTCAAAATGATTGGAGATAAACATATCATCAGAATATTTACATCACTCGAACATAGGCGGAATGAATGTTTCATGTACTTTCTCTCTTCTACCGTTATTCTTACGATCAATGTTCCATTAAACTGTTTTACCGTAATGCTCGCGGTCGTACAGTTAAGTACAGATATTTGTTCTTCAGCCGTACAGCTCGAATGTGGAATGTTTAGTCAAACTCTGGTCTCCGTTTCCATTATGATGTCCAGAAATTTAAAACCAATGTTTCTTGGAATCTCCTTCTAAACCCCCTCCTTTTTACCTAAGCTGTATCCACTGACCTTAAAAGGGTAGTCCAAATCCTTTTATTGTGTGCAAATTATCCAAAAAAAATATTTACTCTAAATTGGATCTTTGCATCTGAACTACGAAACTCGGACGCGCACGGGAAAGTTGCTAAGTCTTCGTTCGTCGTTGATACCGAAAGGCTTAATTTTTTTTAGGCTGACTAGGATGCTTTGCCCAATCATATGGTATCCTGCTATAGTAAATGTGCTCGAAATCTGTGAAGCCATGTTCCATAAAAAAATCTTAAATAGTTTTGTGGTTGTTTTTGCACGTTTCGTCATTTTTTCTAAGTTTTATTATTTTTGATGAAAGAAGTTACCAGCCTCTACCCTGAGGTATAAGCCCCTCAGGGGTTAGCCTAACATTGAAACTTGAAAAAGAATTGTGTTAAAAAAAAAAAACATTTTCGTGTCCATATATTTTTTTAAAGTAAACTTCTTTCCCATGTGTCTGTTATGTTTATTTAACCATTCATCTAACCAGACTTACTTAATATGTCACTTCCAACAAAACCCACGACATTTAATTGCTAGTTTAGCATTGATTTAACGAAAACAATAGAACACCTCAAAAACTGTCGTAAACTTGTGTTTAATATTTACAGAACAATACAATTCCCTGTTTTATTCGGTTGAAAGATTTTCCGAGTTGAAAGAACAACACCAAATTAATGCTTGGTTGATTGTGATTCAAAAGACAATCAGCTCAAGTGACACATTTCATGTACACTCCCCTTCCGTGCAGAACTAATTAGCTCGATCAATGCAAAAGAATTGTAAGCAAACTCAAGTAATTACGTAAGACAATCAAACCAAACCCAAACAAAAAAATGTTTAACAAACATTTTTTCCGCTGATTTTTACCGGTTTTTTAAGACATTCAGCAAATACAGATAGGGCAGTCTCAGACATATACTAAGTGCGGGTATCGTGTAAAAATTAAGGTATCTCCTTGGACAAGTTTTTGGCTCAAATGACATAATTATGCACGCAAGTCAATTATGTCATAGTCTTTGGTGTAGATCTGTGCAAACATTTTTACAATTTTTTTTCTTAAACACTATTTCACTTGGTTTAGAGAACTTGGTTAAAAAGAAAAACAAAAGACCACGTCTCCTCTCCGTCCATATATGCTACTCCAATTACTGCGTGGAATGCAAAATGTATATTACGCAAGTGCTTCCCTCTAGCCAATTTAATTATAATTAAATAATTTACCAACATGTATATCCAACTAAATCTCGGTCCAATTGAGAAAAAAACAACACTGAACACCTCAATTCAATCGCATTGCCATGGCTCATTGAACCGCTGCAGGCTTATTGTTTCACTCTGGCAGAATGTCTATGAAAGTCTCTTCTTCACCCCACGCTTGGAGCTCCAAACTTCAACTTCGCCTCGTGCTCAATGGATGACATAGCTTGGTCTAAGTGGAGCTGGTAATGCACACACTCAGTGTTGCGACTTGAACACAATGTTAGCTTTTGAAAGGGAAACTGTTGCTGCTGCATCCACTTCCACAGCATACATAGTCTTTATCCAATGCAAATAGACAGACTGGTTCAAGCCATCGGAACCAAACCTCTTCAATAACGTCATCATCGGTGGTGTTAGGAGTCTAGACTGACACCATCAGGCTGGAACTTTTGGTTTCCACTTTCGTTTTCATTAGCCGATAAACACGGAATCGGAAGAACACACAAAACATAAATAAATTATAATTGGTACAATGTTGTTGCAGTGGATTAATATTTTTTTTTTGAGATATTCAAACTTGCAGATACAAATTTGTTTTGAAATTTGTAGGTAGTAGGCTGGTAGGACTACCTCACAATCCTTGCCCAGCGCCAATAGAGCGTTAAGGAAATGTATCGCTTCGGTGTAGTGTTGATGTTATAATTGCAAGATACTTTATGATTTTAATCTTATAAAAGTCTTTGGTTATGATAGATACATGTTGCCCAACGGGTGTATAAAATTAAAAGTAGACCGATAGATATTTTTTGTGGGTTTATTTTTGATTTCAGGCCAGCATAAGCAGTGTGACGATGACTGTGGTGATAATTCACTTCCTGGAGGTAAAATAGCTATTTTATGCAAGACTCAATTTTGACCAGGAGATTGAGTGGTTAATTATTATTATTAAAGGCATGCCAGTCTTCTTTGTACAAAGAGGTTTTGTAAGAGATGCCTTGAGCTGATATTTTGGGATGAAGAAATTTGAATGGGTTGAGATGAATTTAAGGTGTGTAACTGCATAAGAGTGACATGACTTAATGTGTCTTTTGATACTTTTCTTCCGGCTTTTTCATTAAATCAACTGAGGTATGAATAAGTCTCCCGGAAGTGTGATAGAGCTTATAATTAGGGCTTGTTTTCACTTTCCTAAGTTACTCTGGACCAGTAAACGGTAAAGTTTGTTATTTCTACACCACTAAATTGCATCAAAACTTGTTTAACTTTTGATTGCTTACATGCAAAAGCTAAATTAATAAAAAGCATAAATTAAAAAATTACAAAACTATAACCAACATTCACAGGTCACAACTCTGTTAAAGGTGTTCCATCAATAATATAAACCGAATACATAAGACACTACAAAATGTGACATCATCACTGCAATTCAAAATTACGCATATTAACTTATCTAAAAATAGTTCGACTTTGACAGCCATGTTGATATATCCCATCGAATAAATCAAACAGAATTAATAACTGTCTCCTCAGTATAAGTTTTGTGCAAACAACAGAAATCCATTAACAAACCGCATTGTCTGTGAGAGAATAACAGTGAAATATGTTTCTCCGAAACCACTAAAGTGTTAATTGTGAATCACTTCATAACCTCTAACTTTTCTCATGCGACTCAAAATTTATTTTTATTTCTATTCTTTTTTGTTTAATGGGGTAATTCGCATTGTTTAATTTTTTTTTGTCCATTATTAAGGTTAGATAAGTGCTAATATAGCAGACCCTCCCATATCGAAGACCAACAACAATTCGGAGCAATAAATCTCGATTTCAAAAGACCCATTCACATTCGAGACCAAGAGACAGAGGGATCAAAGATCACAATAAGCATAAACAATTGCTGGTGTTGCTTTGCAGTTTGGCGGTATCACTTTTCTGTCTGCAAATTAATTTATAAAAATCAGAATCAAGAGCAAATTTCAATTGAGTTGTTCTTGAAATTAAAAGTTGAAATGAAAAAAATATGTACGCAACAAAGCGCCTTGTTAACATGTCACGGTCGAGTGTATAATTTTCTTGAAAAAATGACGTGGAAAATAGTTATCTAAACGTCCACACTTGGAATGGCGGAACGCAGTAGGGTATGGCGAGAAGTTCGGCCATTAGTTTTTCGTTAAAATTCTTTTCATATTCTAGACATATTAGTTGGTATTTTTTTTGAAATTCTTTTTTTTCCATATATTTGTGTTTTGTAATATTCTTATGAGTAAAAAAAAATAAAACCATTTTTTTAAAGAAAAAAACTATTCGAATGAATATAAATTACAAGTTTAGTATAAACAAATTCGAAAAAAGTGGATTCCCAATCGGTTGGAAATTATGAAGTGGATAGCAGTTTATTAGCATTTTATTTTTACGATCATGATCAAATTACAAAATGGCATCCCAACTGTGAATATTTTATCTATAAGATCTAAAGCAAGTGATTATTGTGAGAGATTAGCATTTGGAATATGATTATTGCTAATTTGGAATGAGGCCATTCACAATCATTTTAAATGAGTTCAAAGGGTCAAAGATGTGTTGTTTGGAAGCACCGAAGATGTGGTAATTTAATGTGTATTTATTACAAATCTTTTATTTTTTTATCGATTAAAATGTTGTAATATCAGTATAAAATTTCTAGGTTGTTGCTCCCAAGTCTTTTTTTTAATTGGGAGTATATGGATACTTTAAGGGATATTATGCATTCCTACAGATTACAAAAAAATGATATAACCTTCAAATATGACATAAAGATGATTTATACAGCCATATTTTGTTATTTCAATAACGTCTACTGTTTTATAATATAAATATTAAATATATATCCAATTAGTAATCAAATAAATCGCAGGACTAGATCGCACGTACTTGCTCTTATGTGCGATCACAGCTTCGAATAAAATTTGAAAAATATTAAAGGAACTTCAAAGTTTTTATTCGATTTTTCTGACTTTTGATTCTTTGAAAAAAGTACGTAACATAGTTTTCAGCTGAAAAATTTAAACGCCATTTTATTTCCTTAAAAAATGTGAAAAATCTTGATTTTTTTTTTAAGTCGTAGGAATGGTTTTTAAATAAAACGGTTTTTAGTTAACAACTTTTATTAAAAAGTATATAAAAAATTATTTAAGAATGCAAACACAAAAATTACTTACATTAAAAAAAAAAAAAAAACCCTTCTACCCGTTTTCAAAAAAATTATTTTTGAGAAAAAAAATTAAGAAAAATAATAAAAATACAAAAAAAAAAGTTTTCTAAAATATTTTAAAATGAAATTACTTAGGCTACCAAGAATATTAATTTTGATTGAAAGTGGATGACGAGTTTTCGAGAAAGTCGAAGAAAAAAATAAAGGTTCTATGGGAGGTACCGTTTTTAGCCCACCATTTTTAATTGTAATACCTACAATAGTACACTGATTTTTTTTTCATAAGAATTCTTGAAGCCGTTTTCGACAAAAATAAGCTTTTAATTAATGGTTATATGACAGGTACCGTTAAAATTTGAGCTAAAAAAAATATAAAAAAGCCCTCTGTAGAATGTCAAAATAACTTATGTTCCAAATTTAAAATGATTGGCCAAACCATTTAGACTGTAGTTCAATATACATCCGCGAAGACGGACGGACAGACAGACAGACAGAATTTTGCCAGTAACTCAAATATGTTTCTCTATCATCATCATGTCTGATTGTTAGAATTTTTTTTACGAATGCATAACTTGCTTTATAGCTAGCTTATAGTTCCTATACATCGCAAGTAAAAAGGATCTTTCTCATATTTCAAAGACGACTGGTGTTTTCAATGCCTGGTGTTCTGAGGGGTACAATAACAGCACCGCATCTTTTTAATATTTATGTTCTGGGTAATAATAATAATATTTAACTATGTGCCTGTAAGCTACATTGCCTTTTAGAATGCAACTGGATATTGGATACACGACACCAGTTAGAAGGATTAGAAAGATAGGAAAGATTTTTTTCGGCGCAGTAGATATGGAATTCGGCGACTATTTTCTTACTTAAAAACCCACGGACGGCGTCTAGCTTGCACTAGGAGTTTGAAAAATTCCAACCCAACTGAGATTCGAACTCACGATCTCTGGGTTCACAAGCAAACATTTACCTACTGCACCCCTGCCGCCCGCGGTTCTTATGGCTAAAAAAGTTATACTGCATGAAAGTGACTCAAGAATTGACGAAATTCAAAAAAGTTTCCAAGCAAACTTAATAGTTTTCATAGGTTGGTTTTGTTCCGAATGGAACCTAAATACTAAATTTTCTGAATGTAAAATCATACGTTATTAGAAAAATCTTAAAATAATGACTTTAAATGTACTCCGGATAGAGTGAAAAACCATTTTTTAACGCCGCGTTTTGACGTCGTGCGGAATTTGACGCGGCGTTGAAAACGCGCTCTATGTGACATGGGATATGTACAGTACAGTGTGTCCACTGGGAAAGTATACTACTTTGTTTTGCCGCCATTTTAGAAAAAAATCGTCTTGACAGTTCATATTTGGCAGTCGTGAAGTAGACATAAAGCAAATTTATTATGCAAAAATATTCGATAAACCAACGTGTTTTAATTGTTAAAACATTTTAACAAAATCAATCATCGATTACTGTGACGATGAGAAAGTTACTTGAAATTTTTGGCAGAAACAACGTGCCAACAAAACGTACTATTTATTGTGTAGTGAATGATTTTGAAGAAAGAGGGTCTGTAGGTGATAGGCCTAAGCATGGACCACAACGTACTGCAAGATCGGCTGAAACTGCTGCTCATGTAAGTGTTCAAAACAATCCATCAACCTCAATTCGAAGCCGTGCTCAGGAGCTTCGTCTTCAAAGAACAACTTTGGCCACAATTTTGCACAAGGATTTGCATTTGTTTCCATTTAAGATTCAGTTGACACAAGAGCTTCTTCCACAAGACCATTTACGCCGCCGTACATATGCCAATAGGATGTTACAGCTAGCCCATGACAACCCCGATTTTTTTTTTTTTTTTTTTTGAAAAATCATAATGAGTGACGAGGCACATTTTCATTTGAATGGATATGTGAATAAACAGAATAGTCGGTTCTGGGCAATGGAAAACCCTCAAATCATTCACCAGTCACCTTTGCATCCATTAAAAGTTACAGTCTGGCGTGCAATTTGGTCAGGAGGAATCATTGGACCTTACTTCTTTGAAAATGAAAACGGCGTAACGGTAACTGTGAATGGGGAGCGGATTGAAAACTTTTTAACGCCACAACTGGATGCTTTGGGTTTGATTAACATGTGGTATCAACAAGACGGTGCCACATCGCATACAGCCAGGATTACAATGGAATTACTGCGAGACCTCTTTCCACAACAAGTTATTTCAAGAAATGATGATTGGCCTCCACGGTCACCTGATTTGACTGCTCCGGACTTCTTTTTGTGAGGATATCTGAAAAGAAATATTTATGTTTGTTAGCATTAGAAACGCTTGAGACACTCAAACAAAATATTCGTGATGAAATTAATGAAATACCGCGTGAAATGTGTGAGAATGTAATGAAAAATTTGTGAGACTAACAGAGGCGGACATTTACCTGATATTGTATTCCATACATAATTGCCAACATTAAGTAAAACATTTATCAATATAAGATTCATTCTCTTTCATTTAATCAAAAATTATAAACAAACAAAGTATTATACCTTCCCGCCGGACACCCTGTATTAGTGTGTATTACAACGCGGCGTCAAAACGCGCTCTGTTTGACGAGGCCTTAAGAAAGTTTCAATTCTGAAAGTTTCATAACCAAAACCAAAGAAAAAGGTATTATAATTTCTATCAATGACGAGTGGTAAACCTGAATCTGTGTTTTTGTTTTGTTAAATAAACACACTAGGCGAATAAACACAATTGGTGATCAGCCTCCTCTCCTCACAGCCGGGGAGCAGACAGGTCATGGTGGAATGACGTGGGTTTATGGAATATTACAAAAACAATTTCAATGTAACTCAGGGGTTCTGTTTCTAATTTCAGTGGCAGTTACCAGTGTGTTTGAAAGCTCTCTTCCATAAGGCCGTACTGGAAATATAAATTGAACAGAGTGTAGGTAATTTTATTCACATCAAATACTACTTTTTGATTAGTTTTCTCCAAGAGCTTTCAGAATGTATGCTTTTTTTAAAGCTTTTAGTATTAAAAAAGTATTAGGTGTGTTCGTTGTTTTGATTTTTTTTTGATTTTTTTATATTCTGTTATTTTTGTATTCTAATTCTTATACCCCTGATTGCATCTATCATTGATTTACGCAAAAACAACCCGTGCTGGTCCTCAAAAAGCTATATTATTTTTTGTAAACGACTTTCCAATGCCCGTTCAATGATCTTCATAGTAAGTGACATCAGCTTGTTATTAGCTATCGCCAATTCGTATAGGACTCATCCCTTCGTTAGTTGATTAGGCTTTGAACATCGCTAATAAGTTTGGAGACGAGAATCATGAGCTAACGGATCCGATCTCTTCCATCTTGTTCGAAGACTTAGAGGGCATCTTGGCTGGCTCAATCGCTTTAGCTTCTAATAGCGATTTGCCACTTCAACTAACTTTTTCAAATGTGATGGCGGGGACTTCTTTATAATAAGATGCATTTTTTAAAACGTATAGCCCATATAACTATTTATTTGATAGTCTCTCACGTCCACTATAAGAAGTTAAACTTAAACATTGTTAATGAAATTTGGCCAACAAATCTCGTAAGCAGTTTTTTTCCTTTTTAAAGCAACATTTTTACTTGCGATTATAGGGACTATACTAACTACTCCTGAGGGATTGAATTTACGGTACCTGTTACAACACCATTAAGTATGACATTGTTTTTTCTCAAAAAAGATCCCAGAATCTGTGTGTATCTCCCATTGAACATTTTTTTCGTCGATTTTCTCGAGAACTGGTTGGTTATAAAATTGAATAAACCAAACCCGGAGCTCATACGCAATCGTCCACATTTTAAAAAGCCACAAAATTATACTGAGGTTGGTGATTTGTTATACGAATAGCTATCAAATTAGCTAAAAATAACTGAATTGATCTAAAAATAACACAATTTACGTTTAATATTTCCTTTTTGAAGTGGTTTGATTTGAAATGTCGATACCTTTATAAATATCCGCTTTTTTGGACAATGCTTTCGGTAGTGCAGAATGATTTAACACACTCTACAAATACAATACCCTACTACCGATAAAACCTGAAGTTGAATTCAGCTGCGGATTGATACCATATTTTCTTGAAAATGTTCCCCTTTACTTGCCACAAAATTAATTTCTGTACCTTCCAGCTCTCCCTGGTTATGTTTTTTTATGTTGAAGATCAATTTATTTGACAAGAGTGACAAATTTGAAATATGAAAACCAGGTTGGTGCGGATCCGTTTTTTTGGGAAATCCCACTGCACATGGCTAATGTTAATCTTATGATACGAAATAAATATTGCTTTAAAATCTATTTTAAATCTTAGTTTTTATAAACAAGAAAAAGAGTTTAATTAATTAACTTATTCAAACCAAAAAAAAAAGCCAGCTGTAGCAACTTTTTAACGTTTTGTGTATGAGAGTTAATAACATATTTAATATTCATGACAAACACAAGAAATTAAATCGAATAAAATCCGCATGATAATGAATTAAAAAAATTGAAAAACGTATAGACAGACAAAATTAATTTATTGTATAATTTATTAACTTTGGCTTCATTCCAAAAAAAAAAAATTGGTTCAATATCAGGATAAAATGAAAAAAACCCTTATTTTTATTTTTTGTATATTAATTATTTATAAAGGGTTCGCCATCTAACGTTTTTTTTCAACTAGTGCTTATTTCGTGAATGGTAACACTTAGCTCATGTCTGATTTGACAGATAATTAGTTTTATCCTTCCGCTGAACGAATATGGTGGTGTATACGCTTGAACAACGCTGGGAAATATTGCGACATCCTCATCGATAAACCAAAGCGTGAAAAGCCAAAACAGTGCGTACACCCGAGAATATTGCTGCTGTGGCAGAAAGTGTGCGTGAAGCGCCATCAACATCAATTCACCGTCGTTCTCAACAATTGAACATTTCAGAGACATCATTGAGACGAATTTTGCATAAAGGCCATACAAAGTTCAATTAGTTCAGGAGTTGAAGCCAACTGACCATCCAATGCGTTTTCGTTTCGCTGAGTGGGCCTGCGATCGACTCAGAGAAGATGCCGATTTTACCAAAAAAATCATCTTTTCAGATGAAGCTCATTTTGATCTTGGCGGAAAACCCGCACGCATACATTGAAAAGCCGATACACCCAAAACGAGTCACTGTTTGGTGCGGATTTTGTTCCAGAGGCATAATTGGGCCATTTTTCTTCGAAAATGAGCAAGGAGTGGCCGTTACAGTCAATGGCGATCGTTATCGGGCCATGTTGAACGAATTTTTGTTCACAAAAATTGAAGAGGAGGATATTGGCAACATTTGGTTTCAACAGGACGGCGCTACGTGCCACACAGCCGAAGCTACACTCGATGTTTTGCGCCCTGTTTTTGAAGATCGCATTATCAGCCGCAGAGCTGATGTCGTTTGGCCACCTCGGAGCTGTGATTTGACACCGTTGGACTATTATTTGTAGGGTGTCGTAAAAGATAAGTGTAACGCCGACAAGCCAGAGACAATTGACGCTTTAAAGGACAATATTCGTGAAGCCATTGGTGAAATACAGCTACACACAATCGATAATGTGCTTAAAAATTGGACCGATCGTGTAGTACTGCATGGCCAGCCGAGGCAGCCATTTGAATGAAATTATTTTCCATTGTTAACCTAAAGGATTGTACTTTCAAATAAAAAAAGAAATTTGAGAAAATATTCAGTAGTTTTTTTTATAGCATTTTCAAAAAAAAGAAGTTATTTGGCGGACCCGTTATTAATATTTTCATCAAAAAGTGTTTTTTTTTTAATCACTGTTATATAGTTGTTGTGCATAAACGTTCGCTTTTGATTGAATATTGCTTTTAACCCAGTATCAACAACGCGAATTGGATTAAATATTTCTAATTAAGATTATTATTTGATTAAATATCAAAATAAAATAGAAACTTCTTTCTAACTTATCCGACTAATTCACTTTTTAAAATGTATGATCTAATCTCAAAGTTCTTTACTCAGTTCTTTCGTTTCAAATTGCAACTTTGTTTAATGTTGTTTATTTTTTCTCTTTTTTTCTTTTCAGATTCCTAACCAGCCTTCATAATGACACAAATTACTGGATTAATTTTGACACTGTGGTCAATATACTCACAATGTATTGCAATGCCAGATGTAAGTAGGCGTCCTTAGAACTAATTTCATTACTCTTTAATCTAAAACGCGATTTGGTAAATTATAAGAAAAAGAAAACATACAAAATGCAGTATTTTTCATTAATATTGACCATGACCAAAATAAATTATGAAAAAAAAACTAAATTATACACCAAGATACACTTTATAAAAATAAATAAACTACTAACTAACTTTAGTTCATATAAATTTTGAATTTATTTTGTTGGCGTTAGTTTTTCAAAGACTCTTGTCTCATTGGCCAGAAATTTAACCTCAACGAAGTCACTGTCGCCGCCGCCACCATCGTAGACCGATTAGATTCCAATTACAAAATTTTACATCGTTTGCATATATTAGCATTATAATTATGACCAATCGATGCCACATACTTCAAGTCACAATAATAAACTTTAGATACAAATACGCGCAGCTGACTTACAGGTGTATAGGTCACCTTATTATCTTTATACACAGCCCCTCCCGTGTAACAAATAACAGCAATTTGCAGTTAATGTGCTTATGCCTATATGTTGTATAAGATTGGTTTTGTGTGGGTCTGAATATTATGGCCAAGGTCGTCGGATGGAGCTCTTGCATTATGATACGCGTAGTTTTTTCAATATCACTTGTATTTTTATATTTATGTGATGACGATGCAGGGTAGATATACTGCAACAAATATGGCGGTGGTAGGTTAGGTAGGTGCTATCACTTAGGTGGCCATTATGACCGGCTAGAAGAGCAGTTTTTTTTTTTTTTTTATGGAAGTCAGTCGACTTTGGGTTATTACGTTTATGTCATATGAGTCTTTAAAAATTAATTATTTTAAGTATTGTATAGGCTTTGCTGCAAAATTGTTAATTTTGTATATATGTATCTAGACGAGATATTAAAATTCATCAATATATGGATGACTTGTCATAATTTTTGACTTGTTGGAAGGCTTTGTTTGTTTTGATTTTTTTCCTGGCAATTCATTGGTAGAAATTTAATGATTCATTTAAATTTGCACACGAAAATAATTGGTTCCTTCATTTTTGAGCTACATTCTCCTTTTTATTTTACTTATATTCAATAGTTATTTTTTTTAATGTTCTTGACTTTATGATCCACGTGTTGAGCTATTGCAGCAACTTTCATGTGTCATATATCGCCGTCTGCTTTTATGTTATGTATTTTGTTTGCAGAACTTTAGTAAATAAGAAACATTAACAATAATAAGTAATTATAACTCCCAACAAGTACGAGCATTGCCAATAAAACACACTTTTTACGTTTAGTATTTTAAACACATTTTTGCATTAATAATCCCACGTTGCCCTCACGGTACTATTCAAACAGAAATAATTATACATAACACTCAAAAACGCCCTTGAATTTTCGTGAACCCCACAGGTTCAATACACTTGTGAGTATCAATCAATGGGTCGTCATTGTCAAATAAATTTGCTTCTGTTTATTCAAGAGCGGATAGTTCAAGTAAAGTTGTTAACCTACAAACAAAAAAAAAAAATTGAAAAAACAATCCAAATACATGGTTTCAAAGCTTCAACTTAATGTTCAGAAACCGATCTTACGAAATAGTTTTTACAAATGACTAATTCACTCGCGTGGTAAAAAGAGGAACACCTGTCAATCATTACATCGAAATGAGTTCGACAAAAAGTCACTCAAACAGCATAATACGTGTGGTCATTGAAAACGAATTTTCAAGGTTTTATAACTTACAGTACTGAACGCCTATTTTTGTGATTAATTCTTTTATAATTTTATTTTTTGTGTTTGTTTTGATCAAACAACTATTGAAGGTGTGTGGGACACATTAGTGTATTAAAAAACCATTACCGCATGATTTTTCAATTGATTCAACTTCTTATTGGATTTAAGCCAATTAGGTCAGATTTGTGATAGTTAAATAGCGATTAGTTGTTGGTAGGTCAAGATTGTGGCACACTAGAGCCAATAGCTTTCCGGTTGAATTTGATAATTATCAAATTCAAAATGAAGATTGGAACTAGTAACAGTAGTCAACATAGACGACCATGATATAAATGCTAAAGAGAGTTTAAACTTCATTCAATATACAATTCGTATTGCATATGCATATAGTTTTTTTGGTGGAAATATAAACAAAATAACTTTTTTTTTTTTGAAAATGCTTCATCAACATCGAGTGTAGCTTCGGCTGTGTGGCACGTAGCGCCATCCTGTTGAAACAAAATGTTGCCAATATCCTCCTCTTCAATTTTTGTGAACAAAAATTCGTTCAACATGGCCCGATAACGATCGCCATTGACTGTAACGGCCACTCCTTGCTCATTTTCGAAAAATGCGGGGTTTCTGTGCCCCAAATGCGACAATTTTGCTTTTACATACCCGCCAAGATCAAAATGAGCTTCATCTGAAAAGATGATTTTTTTTGGCAAAATCGGCATCTTCTCTAAGTCGATCCCAGGCAGTAATGTCGCAATATTTCCCACCGTATACACAACCATATTCGTTTAGCGGAAGGATAGAACTAATTAACTGTCAAATCAGACATGAGCTAAGTATTACCATTCACGAAATAAGCACTAGTTAAAAAAAAAGTTAGATGGCGGACCCGTTATAAAAGCAAGACGATAAATTTATGTAAAAAAAAAACAATTTTTGACAGAAAAAAAACTTTATAATTTCAAAAGGGAAATGAAGATAAGAACGAGAAAAAAGAAACAATTCTAACCTAGTTATGTAGCTAGTAAATAAATATTTTAAGAAAGTAGTTTTTCAAACCGTTTTTTGAAAAAAGTAATAACCAAATAAAATTGGTGATCGTTTGACATTTTTAACTTTTTTTTTCTAGGATTACGAGCGTTTATAGATTTACAAGAGTACCAAACTGTACTCACCTTGAACGCTTCACTTCTGATTTGAAAGTGTTATTCCGAGTAATTTAAAGTAAGCGAATTATTTAGGGTGTTTTCTTAGAATGATTAACCGATTGTAATAACTTTAAATAAAGCTGTCAAAACCATGACATTTTGTCACAATGAGCAATGTGACATTTTTATTAAACCTAATTTAACCTCTATTAAACCTATATAAATCGCATTGAAGAACAACTTTGGATTTCGTAAGTGCTTTCGATCAATCAGTTATCAATGGTACTGGAAAAGGATATGAATAGTTAACGGCCTTGGCTCCTATAAAGCATCACTTCCCGTGAGATCAGCGAAATCAAGCATCGAGGCGCGTGGTTAGTAGAAAGATGGAGGACCGTCGAAAACCAACTGCGTGCTGTTGACATGTGTTCTGTCTTCTCTTCTGTCCTGTATCAATGTCGTCTTGTGTGTTGTCTTGTAAGTAATTGTCCGAGCCGATGGCCTCAGTAGCCAGTGCTCGTAAGTGTGTCTACTTCTTAGATTTATCTACGGAGTAGATTAAAATGTAATGTTGTAATGTAATATAGGATATGAATAAGGAAAACTCACTCTTATACAGAACCCTTAGATAGTGTGTAATGAACTCTCTTCTTATGCGTTAGAATGTCACCATCTGTTATCGTGTTTTAAAGTTGAAAACCTAGTTTATTTATTAACTAAACTTATAATTTCGGAATTGAACAACGAAGAGCAAACTAGTAAAGTAAGCTCTCTCTTTTGGAACAGATCATGAATCGACTTTTTTCAGTTCATGCCTTACATGAAACCTAGGGTACCGTCTGACAAAATGGGCTGAAAGCATTCATCTCCACAGTGAATAAGTGCTAGGTTTTAGAAAGGGATATTCCACAGTCAACCACATTTTCAGCTTCACAAACATTGCTGTAAGTACGCATGTTTTTGTTGATTACCGAATAGCGTTTGATTACCCAGACGTGCTCTTATATTCAAGCTTTACAGGAACGAAATGTCATTTAAATTCGGAAGCAAAATCGAGAGGATCTGCAACCCAAAGATTAAGACAGTATGGGATAGATTAAATCTTTCGGACCGATTTTATACTTCGATATTCGATAGAGATTAGTATGCCCCTCCAGCTGGCTCGATCTCTAGCCTGCTGTTTCCAGTTTGGCACTCCAAGCAGACGGAGGTCTTTTCCTACCTGGGCACCTTCATCGGAGATGAGGTCTGGCTTGGCTTCTGACTCCCTCGGGTACGGCGTCAATGTTCGTCTGCTCTAAATGTCCGAGCCATTTTAGCCGCTGGATATGGATATTTTTTTAAGCTAGGCTTATGTCGCTGTCCAGCACTTACAACTCGTCGTTGTATTTTCTTTGCCATTGTTGTTAAACGCATCGTAAACGTGACCATAGATCGTGCGTAATAATTTACTTTCGAATACCCCAAGGGGTATTCCATCAGAATGGGAAAGGTTCCATGCTTCTGCACAATATAGCAGAAGAGGCTATTATTAGTGTTTTGTATACCTTCTTGGTTTTGGTTCTTCTCGATAGGGCTTGATTCCTCAATTGCTTACTCAGCCCAAAATAACAGCGATTAGAAGAGTGATTCTACGCTTGATTTCTGCCTGATGTTTTTCCTTGTGTGTGTTTCCTGGTAGACAAATCCACTGACTAATTCGAAGTTATACTTGGCAATCGTCACGTTCTGACCAAGTCGGTGATGGAACTAGACTTTACCATACCTTGAACAAAACTATCAGCTGTCAAAAATGCGATTGGAGCAGTTTCTAAAAAGGAAATCCGTTGATTGACCACCAATTTTTTGTTAATCCGGATGTTGGAGATGCTAAAGTTGTTCATTACATAAACGAAGTATGTGGCCGAAACTTACTTAACGTGCAATCAAACCAAAATTTGAACTTTTAAGTGGGTTTTACAAGACGCAGCCATAGAAGCCATGTTCCCAAAATTATAGACAAACAAAAAACACTGCAAAACAGTGATAAAAGGAGGTTGAGTTTTCGATGAGGTTTCTTATTTATATCTTTGTGAAGAAATTCTTCGTCATCTTTATGTTCATCTTTAACGGTAATGCGATATCAAGGTTTTCAAAGAAGGCTATTTTACCCGGTTCATTTTGGTGTGGTAAAGAACTTAAGTTAAGTTCGCATTCGTTCAGAAGCAGGAGTCTTTCGAGATCTTTATTTGAACAGATCCGCTCGATCTAGAAGGTATACTACCTAAACTTCTGTAAAGGTATTTTTTCTCCGCTGGAAAAACAATTGCCTAAGTTTTTGCCTCGATTCTTCTGTGTTCGAATCCTTACCAGAAGATGGGAAACATTAATTGTCAAGCCTGTTCGAAAAAAAACTACCTTTCCTCTTGATCCTCCTACTAACCTATTGGTAATTACACTTACTTCATTTATTTTCAAGGTCATTGAAAGGCTATAATACTGTATACTATAAGCTTCAGTTCAGAATTAATCCATACAAATTTCATACTTAAACGTTAACCACTTCTTAAAAATTCGGGCATCATTCATACTCCCTCTAAAAAATCGTTAATATTTCTATATCAAAACCACAAATATGTACTTTTGCAATCATAATTATAAGACATTCGCCGCATTCTAGTGCGGCTATTCGTTACACACCGAGTCTCATCTGGACCACAAGACAATAAGCCAACAAAAGCATACAAAATGTAAAGCTAATTAGAGAATAGTATCTTTTAGGTAAACAATTACTACACTATACACAGGCGAACAAAAAGAATTTGACTTCTGATCCCATCTTAAGACCAAGACTAAAAAAAAAAATCTATTAATTATGCATTCGGGTTACTAGTTCCATTCTTGTGGCTCTCATCTCAAAATCGAACTTCTAAAAAAAAAAAAAAACAATTCCACCGGATGACTGCTGGTGAGGTCGTTTGTGGTCGTTTAAATCTTCGAAATTCTATATGGCGGGCGTGAGGTGATTTTGCGGCTGTAAACCTTGCTTCCTGCTCCAATGATCGTGAGCTCCTGCAGCGCGAGCTCAAAATGTTGCAAAATATGGCAGAAGTATCGAATTCGAATTATTGTAAATACTTTATTTACGAGTATGTTGTGATCTATCTTTTTATCTGACTCAGTTGGAGTTCTATACTGAGAGTAGGTATATCGAGTGTTGCTGGAGTAAGAGGTGGCACCTTATTACGGCTCGTTAACGGTTTTTATTATTTTTGTTACCTTGAACTTTTTTTTTAATCGCATTCCAACTTTGTTGCTTTAGCTTTAGAGTTTCAGAGTTTTAGTTGCCAATTGGCAGTCTGTGGTAGTGTTGAAATGTTAGTATTAGTTTAATTCGATTTGAGATGAAAATTGATATGGATAGGTGAATTCAACTAACAAGGTCAATAATTTAAATTGATTCTTGTTTTTTTTCTTCGACGAGGTGTTAAGCTTAAAGTGTTAGTTATTGAGTAGGCTTTAGTTAACAGCTGTGTATCATAAAGTTGCTAAATGCACAGGCCGTGAAAGCATTAATTTATATTGAAATTTGGATCAATGAGTTTTTCAATGCTAAAAGAACGCCTGCAATGTTTGTATGTATGATTTTAATCCAAAAAGAAAACTTAATGGATGGAGTATACTCGCTTCAGCTGGAAATCATTTAGCCATTGAAATCAAATAGATATAATCTGAATAAAAGAGTTTTTCGACACATGATATAGGTTGATTTCGAGAGTGTTAAAGTAGCTCCAACTTATCGAGCACCTCTTGTTGTCAATATTGTATAATTGAGACCAAAAACATTATTTTAGAAATATTTCATACAAAAATGGAAAAAACGTTTCAGAGAAAATTTATCACTTCGAAAACACTTCGGGAATGTTTTTTAAGTATGTGTGTCCTAACTTAAAATACGCCCTAGTTTACCAAAAACGAAACAAAATTCATTTTATGTTCCAGGCCAGGGCTAACTGCCCTGCCATTTTGTGTACAAAATCAAAAATTTGCCATTTACCAACAAAATTTCATCGCCCGTAGCAAACAATGAAATTCAATTTCCACACGAACCCAAATACTAAAACCAACATTTCGTGAAGTATTGCACCTAAATTACACCTTGGAGCAATACATTGCTCCATTTCTAAGCCGACTAACAACAGAGCCCGATTAAAGGAGTGCATTCACCGAAGCTATCTAATCGATCCAATTTTATTACAATTTTTAGTCACCGCGCCGCCGTAATGACGAAATTAATTCTATCCCTCAAGCGCCTCTATAGGATCGGGATTTTTTCGCTTTTGTATCTTTTTTTTTAAATGCAACAACAAGAAAAACCCAGACAAGATTATAACAGCTTATTGACGACAACTCTAGCAACCAGCGACGACAGTTTTTCCCGCCATTAAGAGATTTTCAGTTTCGATTTCATTTGCGATGCCGGTTCAGGCTCTTAGGGAGCTATACCAGGCCATATGCTATGCCATACCAATGGAATCTATTGCAACCGGCTGACTCCATAGATACGTAGATACCAGATACCAGGTACGACACACTCTTACGTCGCGAAATGAAAGTATAAAGTTTGTTTTGGCCAAAAAAGAGTACAATTACCAGCCAGAAAATGCAATAACTTGAACTCGTAAACAAAAGTCCTCTCGGGCTTAGGCTTCCACGATAGACACAATGGCTTGGTCATTTGGTCGTGTTTGCCCCTCGCCACAAGATGGCGGCAAATTAACTTTATTAGCAGATTAAAGCCTACTCTAACTTGATTGTCAACTTTAACCTGCGATTAAGCTGCTGATCTCTGCAAATGTGGTTTACCTTGCTATTTCTATCTCGTTTGCTCTCTTTGAGTTATTGGGACGAGTAAGTAGTGACTTACTATGTTAACATTTCGTAAATATCTTTACTTCTTCGCTTTACTGAAAGATACTTCTGTGCTGAGATTAATGCGTTTTGAGGGAATTTTTATAATTCTGCACGCGCTACCGATATGGTCGGGAGTTGGAAAGATTTATGGTTGGTTCTTGCATTTTTGAGATGACTTAAGATCAATTCTTTCGCTGTCGACCTGCCAGTTGCAAGAGTTATTGCTTAAGCAATTTTCTATAAGGCCTGATATAGTTTTTCTTTGTTGTTGTTCTTCGATCTATATATTGAGTGTCTTGAAGCATAGTGATTTGTTGGCACTTTGCACTTGCTACAGTTACCATCAAGTCAATCCTAATTAAAATGTTCTTTAGTAGTAGAAATATTTATGACAGTAAGCTGCGCTGGAATATTAAATATTTGCGTTCGCGTTTCTATTCCAAGAGATATTATGAGGCTTGAATGATGGATGGAGTTTTCTAATACGTTTTGATTAGAAATGCTAATGGGACTGGGTTTCGACTCAGAGAGAAGAAATCTGGTGGATCAACAACCTTTTTATGTAGAATCGCATGAGTATTTGTTATTATCACGACTCCATGATGCAAAGAAAAAATGATAAAGATAGTGTTTTCTTATATTTTCCAATTGAAAAAGTTGTTTTATTTTATTTTAGTTAGTCTTTTGTGTTTGGTATTTAATTTTTACTGAGCAACGATCTAATATAAACTTTATAATAAGCTTTAAATTTGTATTGGTATTGGTTTTATATCATCATACAATAACGAAACTTGAATATGGTTTAATGTAATCTTCTAGAGAGGATGTACTTTGTAGCGAACATAATTAAAAAATAACTTGATATGGATCAATTAGCAAAGACTACTCCTTAGCATCGTTGAACTCTGTGAATATCTTCAAATTATAATCTACATCCATAACGTCTATCTTTGGCTTCATTATCACTTTTATTTATATGTTGGATACTTTGTACTCAAACAACGCTCTCTTTCTTATAGAAATTATGTAAAGTACTTTTTGGCTAATTAATTATGTAAATTAATTTCTATGTTATTCACTTCCTTGTCGTGTTGTTAGAATTGATTGCTTGTTGAAAGCAAATTATTGTGACTTCAAGTTCGTTTTCAAGATGGGAAAATTTGCGTTTCCAAGATATTTTTTTTTTAAAACCCTCCTTAACATGAGTGTGACATTTTAACCTTGAGAGAAGCGAACGCAATGTTTAAAAATTAAAACGCAAATATTCAATTGACAAAAGATAAGCAGCTTGTCAAAACATTTTTTAAAGTTTTTCGAAGATCAACAATTCCGAAACCAGGTAAAAATAAATTGCACGAATGGATCGCACGTACTTGCTCATATGTGCGTTCGCATCGTCGAATAAAATTTAAAAAATAAGTAACATTAACGTGGAAAAAAAACCCCTTATATAAAAGGTACCGCTAATAGACTTTTCCCGTAAATTTGAATCTAATTAAATGATAGTAGTACCAACAAAAAAAATCTAAAAAAATTTCATCAAAATCGTTGGAGCCGTTTTCGAGAAAAAAAGCTTTTCCTTAACGGTTATATGGCACGTACCGTTATTTTAGCCCTAACAATAATATTTAATTAATGTGTTTATATGTGCTTTTCATACTAGCAACTACGTTGCTGTCTATACTGGTAAGCAGTAGAAGCTTTTCGAATGAACAACTTATGTGTACTACCGCCAAGTTCATAGGCTGGAATTATAGCTATTTCACGGAGGCCAACCCGATCATCAGACTCCTTCAGTGGTGCTTTATCGCACCAATTACGATCAATTACGAAAAACTTTTTGGTCCTGAGTTGGGTTTGAACCTTGAACAAGCGATCTAGCGTTTGCGAAAGCCGACGTACTAAACATCGCACTATCGCAGCCACATGATAAGATAATAACATTTTAATTTTCCCTTTGAGGAATGCCAAAGATATACACATACTAAATTTGAAGGCAATCGCTTAACCCGTTTAGGCTGTAGATCGTTATACACCCAGTAGATAGACAGACAGACAGACAGACATTTTTTCTCGATTACTTTTTTAGCCTGCTCTATGATCGTAATGCCATGTTCGTTTCGTTCAAAAAATACCCACTGATTTCCTCTTCTTCTAAGAACAGGAATTCGAAAATATTCATTGGGCGTCGGGCTTTAGAATTGGATAAACAGCCTACACATAAACCTGTTGATCTGGTTTCCCTCATCCAAGTACCTGTCCTACCCGTTTACCTGTTCCTTTTTATTCTCCTTACATTTTTCTTCATTTGAGAGATGTATCTAATAATTCGAAATGAATCCATCATGTAGTAAATATATACCGAAAGCCGAAAATACATTTTTGGTTTGGAGGTATAACCAAAACTTACGAACACGTCCATATGTTGAGGTATTATGGTCCATGTTCCGATTTCAATCGTTTGGCAGGATTATTTTGGCGCAACGCTTGACCATACAACTACCCAAAAGAGGAATAATAAATTGCACGACTGGATCGCACGTACTTGGCTCATATGTGCGGTCACATTGTAAAATAAAATTTAAGAAAATTAAAATTAACATCAAAGCATTTATTCGATTTTTGTGACTTTTGATTGTTCGAACAAAGTACGTTAAATTGTATTGAATGAAACAATTTAAAAGCCATTTTATTTTATTAAGAAATGTTAAAAAGTGTGAACTGTTTTTAAATAAAAAAAATAATTTAAGAATACAAATTTGAGCATAAAATAAATATACATTTAAAATCATAATTAAAAAAAATTCATCAACCAGTTTTCAAAAAAAAAAAATTCAAAAAAATATTAAAAATACAAACAAAAAGTTATCGAAAAAAAATTAATGCGAAATTGCTTAGGCTATTTGCACACACACCGATTTTGGACTATCGAACGATATTTTATTGTTAGCAGGTGCTTGCACACTCACCGGATTTTTTTCACCCTTGCGATTGATGTAAGTATATATTATTAGCACGCACTACCAAAACTAGTTTTAAACGTCATACATACCTACAATTTCACACAGCAGTCGACTGAAATGTCGGTAAATATTCGGTGTGTGTGTAAGCGTGTATTTAGTCACGTACGCCACTACTTCCCGGTAATGCTGGCGATACAGTGACAGTGGACGGCTGCTCACCGGAATTTTACCGGTATCGATCAGCGGTCAGCGTGTGTGCAAGGTCCCGTTCCCACATGTGGTTGACTATTGAAATTATGACGACCGGTATAAACTCGTTCGTCCAAAATCGGTGTGTGTGCAAGTAGCCTTAGGCTACTTACATCTTCTTGAATATCAATTTTGGTAGTAATCCGATGACCAATTTTCGAGAAAGTAGAAAGAAACCGGTCCTATGGAAAGTACCGTTTTTAGCCCACCATGAATTTTTTTTAACCAAAATATAATAAGTAGTACACTGGTTTTTTTCATAAAACTTCTTGAAGCCGTTTTGGAGAAAAATAAGCTTTTACATAACGGTTATATGACAGGTACCGTTAATTTTTGAGCTAAAAAAAACGAAAAAAACCTTAGTTGATTGTCAAAATTACCTTAAGTTCTAAATTTGAAGTTCAAAATACATCCGTACAGACAGACAGACAGACAGACAGACGGACATAGTTTTGCCAGTAATTCAAATATGTTTCTCTATCATCGTAATGTCATGTTTGATTGTTATCTCAAAATTTTTAGTCTGCACGAATGCATAACTTGAATAAAAAACAGTTTTTGGTTTGGAGGTAACGATATGTCGAAAAATCAGGAAAAATCTCCCCATTACGAATTAGGACGCTTTCCAAAAGGGGGAAATTTCATAAACAAAACTATGTTATTTGTAAATAAAAAACACGTCTGAAAATGTCAGCTTTCTTTCTATTCGAACATATAAAATTTCAATATATTATTCAGTATTTTTTGGCCCTTTTGGTGGTCGGTCGTCTTCTCGTTTGGTTAAGTGTTGCGGGGAGATTTTTTTGGAAAAAAATATGTCGTACTTGTGTTGTAAGTAAAGGTGAAACAAAAAATAGAAAATAAAAAAAAATACACATTTTCACTGCCAGATTATTCAAAAAAATTATATCAAAAATAAAAAATCTGTCCAAATAATTCAAAGGTCTTTTCATTACCTTTAAAACGACATATATAGTTTATTTAGATTAAACCTGTATTTTACGTTCTACACGTATGCCCAGAGTGGTCGAAATATTAAAATAAAACTAAAACAAAAACAAAAAAAAAATTAAAGCGTTTAAAAGCCAAAATACTATTCTTGGATACGCAATTAATATTTGACTACGGAATTTATTCTACACGCATTAATTAGTGCAATTTTTCGGTTTTTTACAAAAAAAGTTTAAGGCCTCTTAAGTATGCAGGACCGTGTAGAAAAGTTCTATTTTTCCGAATGAATCCATTTTTGATGGCGACGTTTTTCAATGACAAACTTTTTCATCTGAAAATACTTAAAATTTTGCTCATCGTTTTAACTTTAACACTTAAGAAATAGAAAAATTGGAATAACGTAAAAAATATGCATTGAAGTCAGTAAATCATTTCTTAGAAGAAACTTCACATTAACGCTTAAGCATGACTGCTATAATATACCTGACCCTGACGCATCCTAAAAGTTCAATGTTGGCATAATTTTTTCCAACACAGCCGTCGTTATTCCACTTAAAACAGGTCTGTGTATTATTTCAAAACTTTAAACAAAATATAACCTAGATGCGATGAGGCCGTATCCAGAGATGAATTGCTCAGCAAAAATTAGAGGTATTCCGCCCCTGTTTGCCATCTAGACCCGATACTTCCCACCTTTTTTTTTAGATCTGAGGTATGAATTTCTTCATCGCAGAACTAAAATCTCTAATTGTGATGTCGGGATTTTTTTCATTCAACTATTGGAAAGTAGGAATTCCCTAGGAAACTATTCATTTCAAATTCTCTCACAATACTGTTGCCGGAAGTATTTCGAAGAATGTTGAAGAACTTTGTCATCATCCACAATAAGAAGCTCAATATAAACGAATCTTGGTGAAGGCATCTCCTTATTCCTTCTTTGAGCGGCAATTTTGGAAATAGTTGCACACTTGTCCTGACTATCATGTTGCTGTTCCTAAATAGCCTAATTTGCATCATTTGAATTTGGGCAGGCTTCTTATTTGCTTCTTTTTTACAACTTAACAAGGACACTCCTAAACGTGCTTCGTTAAATTTTATCTTTCATACAGAGAGTATATTGGCAAGTTTTGAAAAACATTTTTTGCCTAAATTATCACTGCCAAGGCTACATCACTCTGCCAACATGATGTTTGTTGCGTTTGCAGTGCTCTTTCAATTTCTATTTTGAGAAAAATTACACTTCTTCACATTTTTTAACTGCAAACTATTTTACATACTTTTTCGATCAATCAAAAGTCAGAAAATGGAATAAAAACTTTGAAGTTCTTCTAATATTTTTTTATCAAATTTTATTCGACGCTGTGCCCGCACATAAGAGCAAGTACGTGCCATCCAGTCGTGCATATTATTTTTTATGTCGCTTGATGTAAACCCTTCGCCTTCTTCAATAAACAATAAAAAACCGTAACTTTAATTTATCTGTTTTTTTTACTCATTTCAGATCCACAAGCAAATGTCAGCCCACCAATTGCAATCTATATTCCACGTGGACGACATAGCATCAGTGCCCAACTACGAGCTCATACAACTCGATCATCTGGCAACAGAACACAATGGTGAACTACTGCGTCGCCGAAGAAGCGTCGACAATAATATGTTCGGTGCAGTTAACGCCAAGGAGGCACACCACGTCAAAAAGGACCTCAGCAAAAGTCCGTACTACAGTGCATTAAAACTACGCGTCAAATCAGGCGGAAGCAATGACAATAGCATTAGTGATCAAAGTTATAGTGAGAAATTGAAAAACCTAGACTTGAGTGGAATTAAGGAGCACAACGTGTCCCTGAGTGCCTTCGGTGAAGTTCTAAATCTTACATTACGGCCAACCAATGGTCTCTTCAAAAATGGTCCAGACTCGCTGCGTATGTTTACGATACGAAGTGAACCGAACGCCACACACGGTCTTGCCCTGGAGGAGGTTATGAATGAGGTAAGTGCGATGTTTGTTGTTGAGTGGTTCAATTTATGTTCGGAATTTTTTTTATGTCTGGAGTGTGATTTTGAATTTATGCCATTTTGCATATAATTTTATTAACATGATCCAACATCCTACACCTGGGGTTTTGTGTCTTTTTTTTGCTTTTTTTGACGTTTTATTGACAAGTTTTGTGATTGCTGGCGTGGCGTGGCTGGAGCAATTGAATTCTTAATTTATGGCAAATTTATTGTGCATAAATTTTGGGAATAGACATAAAATAGTTTTTGGAATTTGAAATTGAAGTGTTGTATGCGCAGCAGTGGTATAGTGGCGGTGCTAAAACATTGTGTGCATAGTAATTTTAGTTGGAGTGTGGAAGACCATTTGGAATTGTTTAACCCGATTGGGTAGTTTCTAATGGGATATGTCTGCGCGATTTGATGGACATTGCGCAACATATGGTTGTAGTCATGCGAGTTCTTGGATAAATGGTAGAATGAATTTTGGGTGTGTTTTTATTGCATCACTTTATTCTAAGTTCTGCTGACATAAAACTTTACCTAATTCAATATTGTTTTGATAACTTCATAAAAATGGGCAAATGACGACGACTATTTGGAAACCTTAAACTTTTAAATGGGTTTTATGAAAATGCACATATTTTGAAAAGCTATTAGGACTTATCCTAGCTAAATAAAGACTAGAATAGAGAAAATCGGGAATTTTAAAGAAAATACCACATCTATTAGACCATTGTCTGACAAATAAAAATTCTCTATAATCTTTAAGAAAAGTCCTCGATCATTCAAAGGGGATTGCTTTTTTATATCTGAAGTTCTTCAACAAAGAGATGTTCATCACATTGGGGGATTTATTTTTATTTTAAAACAGGGGGTTTCACCTGCTCGATAGAATACAAGAGAGCGTTAAGATTAATAGGAAATAGAAATGTCTTTTAAACAAGTGCCCCTCTAGATTACCCTTTCTTAAATAAAAAATATTCACTCGAAGTAGCCAGCTGCATTCCTCCCCTTAAAAGTTTCTCCCGTAATACTCGTCTCGCAAGGAATGCCCATGAGTGCACTCTTGAGCACAGTTTCCGACGTACCGTGAAATATAGGGATTCTTTTTTTAGCCGAACAACACGAATTTGGAATAGTTTACCCGGCGAGATTTTCCCTTGCCATTTTGATCTGCAAACATTCAAAACCAATGTTAATCGACACCTCCCTCTCCCCTCCCTATTTTCATAATGCCCGCGCAGTGTGTTACATTAAAAGGGAAACAAATAGCCCCTTGTGCGTGCGTTAAATATATAAAAAAAAGTAAGCTAAAACAGCTTACTTAGTTGAATTTGTCTCTGGAGCTTATGTTGTCAACAAAATGGTTATGAAGTTGGCGTTCTAGTGACAGGCCTAAGCAAAGCCTTTGATAAAATTCTTTTAAAATTGAATGCTCTTGGTTTTCAATTCAATTATGGATTGAATCTTACTTGAAAGATCGTTCTTATAAAACCATTTTCAATTCATCTGAACCGATCCTTTCCATGGTACATATGGAGTCCCGCAGGATAGTCTCCTTGGCGCGTTAATTTTTATTCTTACCATCATGATGTCAAATTTGTCATCAATCTCAATATACGCGGATGTCGAAAAAATCTTCAGGAGCGTATCTTCTCTAGACTCTAAGTTTCCCCAAAACGAGCTTTCCAGATTTTCCATTTGATGCCTGAATATAAATAAATAAAATAAATTTATTGGCGCGACAGCTCCTTAAGGAGATAAGGCCTAGTGACTTATACTCTCAACCATTCCTGTATGTGTGTTGTTACTCTGCAAGAATGGAAGGGACCTACAGTTTACCGCCGAGTCCGAACGGCTACATGAGATGCACTTTTTCGAGACAAATTTTACTCTTGGAGGTTTTGTCAGTTCCTCGCAAGAGTCAGTACCCCAGAAAAAAAGGTGGCTATGAGCTGGATTTGAACCCAGGTTCTTTCGCTTAGCAGTCCGACACAATAACCACTAAGCCACGGGGCACTATAACCTGAATAACTTCCTAGAATTAAATGTCTCCAAATGCCAAGCTATTTCATATACCCTTGGACGTACCCCTTTTCCGCCTAGATCATATCTTATAAGTAGCGTTGAAGTACCTATAGTTGATTCTCTTTCCCATTTCAGAGTTCAGGCTCACTTATAGGGTCACGTCACGTCACCGCTAGCAAAGATTCGGTCGATTCTTTTATTTGAGCCTCGAATACAAACCCAAGTCCGCAATCGAAGCCCTAATGTGAAACCATTTCATAAACTTTTATTCCCGATACGCCGCCCTGTAGAACCTGCTTTCATTTGGTGCCTTCATTAGGAAAGCCTTTGCCTTCATTTATCGTCCACCGACGCCAAGGACCCTGTAAATCCGACCACTGTGCTAAATTTTCACTCAGATTTCAATCATTTCGCTCCAGCCTCATCCGTTTGTTGTCTTCGCTACCGAGAGGAACCACGAGGAGTTAGAAAGAAAAAACTCCCCACTTGTGCTCGGATTTAGATTTAATGATAAAACTTGCCCGTCATTACGATAATCACCCAAGTGCCTTTTTGAGAACAGAACAGACAACTAGTCCAATTATCTTTTGTTGGAATAAATCCGTTGCCGGGTCTAAAAAAAATGCAAAATTTATAAGCAGCTATTTCATTTATAAATAGTTATTCTATTCCGTTTTTGGTGCTCAACTGGAAAGCCATTTTTTCTGACATCTAATTGATATCTAAGAACAATTGAAAACCATTTGACACTCTCCAATCTTTTTTCTCTAATGGTGTGTATAGAAACTTGGTGGTTATATTCCAGGCATTTTTTCTTAGTTTTGATGAAATGGTGTGGAATTTATTTTGCCAATAATAAAAAAATAATACAGTTTTGATATTTAAAATTTCAAAAGAAGAATTTGCGTGCTCTACAAAAATTCTGCTCAAGGATTACATATCCCTTTCTGATAACGCTTACTATAAACGCGTTGTTAAGATTAATTTTCTTTTTTTTTTAAATTGTTAAGCTTAACCGGGCTGGGGTAAAAGTATAAGTGAAAAAAAACTTAAACCTCGATTCAGAGGATTAACAATTTTGAGATATAATGACCATTGAAATATCAAATTAATGAAATGTCAAATTAATATTAATTTGATATTTCAATGGTCTTTATAGCTCAAAATTGTTAGTCCTCTGAATCGAGGTTTAAGTCCTCTTTCACTTATACTTTTAACCCAAGCCTGGCCAGGCTAGGCTTATGTTCCACATTTTATAATTGAATATCTATGAAACGATCTATTTATTATAATTGAAGCAATATTTTTCCCAGAGACCAAAAAAGTAGACAGGACATCAATATTCACTAATCCTCGAATTATTTCAATATTGAACTCAATCACTGTCATTTTGCGTAGATTCACCGACAAAATAAATAATGGTAATCCATCTAAGATGTATATTTGTATATGTTAGACTTCCAATACCCAGATATGTACCTACAGACAAGCTTCATTTAACCAATGATTCACTTTTCAACCAAGAAAAATAAACCAGCGTGATGACGCTTAAGCAACCATCATTCATCTGTCATTCAAACCAATAAAAAGACACACAGCTGTTGCTACACAAACTGCAGATTTTTCTGCGTCCAAAGCTTAAACTTGTCAACGATGCCGACTTTATGCAATTCCTCCCGCAAATCAATTAGTGGAACGACACTTCCAAACCTGCACTGCACGTGTCAACTCAACTCACTTCGCATATAATCTGTAACACCACAGCTCAAATCAGCTACCTTAGATGTTTACTCCAAGCCGAAATCAAATTAAAAGTCCATTAAAGTTGCATACTTCTTGCAGTAGCCGCTAATAGTTCAAAGCCTCTGTAGGGAATAGTTGTTGTTGTTGTACGTTTCGTTTCCATTTAATTTTATTCATATCAACTGTTTTTATGCAGGCTCTTTGCCTGGCATATTAAAGCAGTGAAAGTTCTGTCTGGCCGATTAGACATTCAATGGAGGCGCGCAGGGAGGCGACTGATCATGCGGCTGCGGTATTCCAAGCCAACGAACGACCGACCATAGACCATTACCATCCCGTACAACTGTTGCATAATCGTAAATAAGACTTTCTTAGCTCATTTCTTCAAAATCTACCACAAACAAAAAAGCTGGTGGTTCATTGTGAATGCACCTCTTTTGTTTAAAAGGATACTCCGTTAAGAGTTCGCCTTCGGCTGCTGCTGCTGGGTTATTGAAAATCGAACTCAAATGTTAGCTAAATTTATCAAATAAATACAAATCTTGGAACGAATCGAAACTAAGTCGTTAGTATGGTCAAAACTATGTCTAAGGAACAGACATTTAATTGGACTTTGACTCTTGAGCCTGAGAGACCGTTCAATCAAGAAAATGGTTCATGGTGCTATAAATCTGCTGCCATCTAGCCTCAGATGGATGAGAAGAAATTTCAGCCTCCACATGAATTGCCTAAGTAGATTTATGGATGCCATCAAGCTTAAAGGCTTCAAATGGGAAATGTTCCGTCAGGTGGAAAGGTCATTCTGCGAGTCTCTTTTGTGTTTCAAAGGCTGATTGAGTACAAATTCCGGCACTTCGGAAAAAACGGTCCAGCTGAGCCGTGCTTGAGCTAATATCTCAATCGAGAGTGAAGTTACCTAACTTTGTTAGCTGATCCGTATCTGGGGCTCAATTAAATGTAATAATTTCCCGTTATAAACGGTCATATTTTATACTTTGAGACGCAGGAGAGACCATGATGGCTAGATGGTGTTGATGGTAATAAAGTGAAAAATTTGTATTGAACCTAATATTTCTTTAGCCATTTTTTTGTTTTACTTTATTAAACCAAATTGAAAAGTGATGATAAATAAGTTATTAAGCCTGTATGGTTGGTAAGTTTTTGGGGGAGACGACAACGACTATGTCGGTGGAGCGGTGTGGCGGTACGTAATGTTATGCGCGGTGCAATTTTAAAATCGTGATTTAATAAGTAAGTGTTTTTTTCAACAGATTTTGGTATATGGATCAGAGGAGCTTGATTGGTCTTATGTGTTTATTGGTTGAGAAAGAGTAATAGTGAACACAAGTATTAAGACAGGTAGTATTGCACAAAAGTAGTTTGGATTTAGTGTCTAAGCAATTGATTGTTAAAAATTGTTTCAAAAAGCAAGCTAATAAATGGTTGTAATTTGGCATAGCTTATTACAATTTTGGAATTTTTGCAAACATTTAATAGTTTTTTGTTTTTGGTTCAAATTTTGAAAATAACTAGGCAAAACTAAGTCCTATAACTTTTTATTGAATCTAACCAGTAACCAACTCTTTTTTAGATCAATAAAGGAGATTATGATTAGGATTAGGAGTTTGTTATAAAAGCAATTGACATACTTCGGCCAATTGAGGTTCATACATTGAAAATTAGAGGGACAATTCCGTATTAGGTAAAGCAACTTGACCTTCTTCGTTCTAATATAGGTTAAAATTGTGTGACCCCTTTAACGGAGTTTATTTGAGATCTGCTGAGGGACGGCAAGCCCTTAGATCTATAAAAATTAAGTTTAGGCTAGTTAGGTTGGTCAGTTCTGGTAAGTTCATCACCTTTCAAACTACCTGGAATATCTCTTTCTCTTGGCGCCAAGAGCTGAGGTGAATATTAAAATATTCCGCCATCCCCCTAAAAGGCAATTGACAATTTTGGACTGTGATATAGTTTGAAGTGTCTGATTCGATGGATTTCAAAGGGAATTGTCGGAGAAGGTGTGGGTATCCGTTATCGCCAGTATTTCCGCTTGGAATGCGGAAGGTAGGCGGACGCATATTTTGTTTATGAACCATCTGTGTAAGAATAGGTGGATTTTCTATCAAGGAAGATTTCTTCCTAGTAAGTTGACCTAACAAGTATGAAGCCTTAATTTTTTTTATCGAAAATCAACGTTAGACCAGTCCATTTCACTGCAACATCGCAAGAAAGTATCGGCCTGATGACCACCTTGTTGGGCCAGTGAGTTCAGATATGTTCAGATATTCCACATTTATTTCCCACGGTTTTCTCGCAAAAGAAAATTATTTTGTGTCCCCTATTTAAACGATGGGTATGTTAATTAAAGTAATAAAGTAACAAAGTAACACCATCTGTTGTTGAGTAGAAATACGCTACTACACAATGTATGACATTGCTTTTTGGGTGAATGTTTTTTTAATTAAAAAAAAGGTTTGTTCAAATTCGTTTTGTGAATCTCTCGTGATGCACATACAACATTTTAGCTATGTAAATTTTATTTTTATAAATATAAGATAAGAACAAGGAAGGTCTGTTTGCGGAATGTTGTACTTTCTTTTTAATAGAACTAATTAAAATTTGTGTGTGCTTACATCTACTCTACACCAATCTACCAAGCTTATAAGAAGCAGTTTGTAAAAATTCTGTTAATGATTGCGAATGTTTCCAGCTATGGAAATAGAAGCGTGGGCAATCACTTTGAATCTCTTTTTTCAGACTTAAAAGAAGTTCATTAACGACCATGTTCCATAGAAATAGGGCTTTGGTTCCACTTTGGGGCATAACCTTTTAACCGAAAAGTCCCCTAATTTAGCATTTGATTATCAAGTTTTTCTACATTCGATAATTATTAGTTCACCAAATGAGGTATCTATGTTGAGATTTTATAGTTTCATTGCGATTGCAGCACTATTAACATTTTTGAAAGCGTGTAGTAGTGTACTCTATATATTACAGTGCATAGCGATTTCCTTTGAACTTTTTATTGCAGTAGAGGTCCTGTGCTGTGGAGAAAAATTGTATCCCTACGCCATCATTTAGATGGGTATTATTAAGTCTTTCTAGAGGATAAAATAATCGGTGTAAGATTTTTGAACTAGTAAGGGAGCTTTTGCCCCACATGCGAGCGAATTAAACTTCTCTCCAGGGAATGTCTGTTGATCAGTTTTAATCATACAACCCATAAAAGAATGATGATGAATATCAATTGTAAATTTAAGAAGTCTTCCTGAGCTTTTCAGTAAATTTTAATTTGAATTTTTTTAATTTTTTTAAAATTTTTTTCAGAATAGAATTTGGGAATTTTTTAAGGACTATTTCGCATAAATTTAAATTTATAGTTTAATTTCTTTGCGTGGCATTCGTTAAGCGTTTTATTCACAAGTAAAATAGTAACAAAATATATTGAAGTTTACCAGTCTCGGTGGTTAGTTCTCATCCTCAACGCACGAGAAAATAGCCTTCGATCGTTTATCTGTAATATGTGCTTTTTGTGCGTATTTGATTGGTTTGTTAAGACCATTAATGTATATCCAAAGATGTTGCTTTCTGTCGCCTTGTAACATTCACTATTTATTTTTGAAATTTCTCTTGAAAATCCTTTTACATTCATTGTTATCCAAGGTCAATAATTTTTCATGTTCACAGATGCACAGGTCCTAAGCCATGTCTAAAAAGCTGAGTTTTTGAACTGAATAAAACGGTACAAATTTGAATTCCAATCCAAAATTTGCCCAACTTGAGCTTGAGAACGGAGAGTTTCTTGCGAATGATTAGAATTTAATTCTTATTCACTCATCAAACTTAGTTTTGGTCACTATAAAAAAATTGGTTGATTTTTTTCAAACAAATTATTCAAGTTTAACCACCAAATGCCCAAAAATTAAAGCGCAAGGATGTAGAATCTTTACCTATAGAACCATCATGTCATTATTTTTTTTTTTAAATATCATTTTATATTTGCACACGTTGTTCAATACTTTTACTAGAATTGTGTCTCAAACTTTTATAAAACTATTATTGAAACATTTTTACATAACATAGAATTATTACTGAATATAAGTATTCACAACAAAAGAGACGAATGCGTAACAGCGCAAAACGAAAGAGTTGAGAACCAAACCTGCTTTAGAGTATACGCTAATAAAATTAGTAATTTTGGGTTATTTGTATTCTTAAATAATGTATTCAAATTAAAGAGAAAAAAAAATCGTATTTATTAGAAGTTAATATTAAATTTTACATCTTATATTCAAAATAAAATAAAAAAAAAAAACAATTTTTTTTGTCAGAAAATATTTTTTTTGCTGCAAAACTGTGCCTTAGGCAAAACCAGATCAACATCTTGAAATCAAACTCCAAAACGATGACTAGAAATCATTGAAATACCACGCATTAGTAATACATAAATGATCGATTAAGTAGCTTAGCTGAAGTAGTAGAATGCGTAAGAAATTAGCATACTTAACGAGTTCCAAGAGGAGTGCTATAATACTGTCAACCACATTTCTTTTGCCTTATAAGTAGTTATCAATTTATTCATGTAATTTCTTTGCATAAATACTGTTAAAGCTTTTTGTGATCATTTGCAACAATTTAATGGATAAATATTAATAATTCAAGAAAAACAAAGAAAGCTTTTGTTTTATTTAGAATAACCCAGACGTTGAGAGTTTGTTTTGGTTTTCAAAGTTAAATTAAAACTGTGCATCACTGTCAGAAAAAAATTGATTTTTCGAACTCGGCGCCAAATCACGTCATCGATTAGCATGTTTATTATTATGACAACAACAACAAATAGCAAAACATTATCGAAACACAAACACTCAATGCGTACCATTAAATGGCAATGAGTTTTAATTACAAATGCCATTACACTCAATTCCATTAAACGTTCAGCTCGAGTAATATCCGGAGGCTTAAGTTGCAATCACACCAGCTCACCCCAATTGGTGTCATTAAAATAAATACTTTGTACTCATACCCTATACCTAGCAAGTCTCCAACAAAAAAAAAAAGACATAATGTGAAGGAAATAGAAAAAACGTAAATTAATTGTTACGACTCCAAAAGCTCAAGACAGCGGGCCAACTTCTTGCCTCCAAGTGAGTGCCTTAAAGACTTCAATTAGTGCTCAGGTAACCGATTTATTTTCTTATGTTCCACTCTGTTGCTGCTGTTGGATGTGATTATGAAACACTTGAGTCTTCCGTTTTGTGACAACCGGAAGGTAAAAGTGGCCATTTTTATTAATCTAACTATTCGTTTTATATTTCACTCAAGTGCATTCTTAAAATAAGTGAGTGGCACAAAATTTGAAAGGAAAATTCAGTCTAAGAAACACCCACCCACTTCAACTTACTGTTATTTCTGTTCCCCATGGAGTTTGCAATGGAAGGCTTTCCTCTCAATAGGTGGCGTTTGCAATAATTGTGATTTACTGATTAATGGTTGAGAATACACAATGAGATAAATGTAATTTTGGAATGGGCTCAGTCTAGTAGTTGGATTGAGTTTTTTTGTTGTCTTTTCGTTTTGATGGACACTTTTAAGGGAATGGACTTGAAGGTAATGCGGGCAATAAATATCAGTCGGCAACTACTGAAGTTTGCAACACGTCCAATGAACTTACTTTTTACAGAGATTTTTCTTATGTTGAATTCGAAAGTTTATATTTATGCAAACAAATAAAAAAAAAACTTTTCATACTCCCCGTTTGATCTGATTTGGGTGCCAATTAGCTATTTCTTATCTGATTTTACTTGTTTTTGTATCGATATACCCCGCGGGTTTTTCGAAGGTGGTAAATCTGATTTTTATCAAAACTTACAGACTTGACAAGACTGTTAAGAGCAAACACTATTTTGGTTGTAATTAGAGGAAAGGCTGTGGTGCATTAATTAGTTGGAAACTTGGTGTGAAACTGACAGCCCTGCCTACCATAAAAGGTGAAAGACCGCATGAATTAAGTTTGCAAATACGTTGAATAAAATCGATAAAATCAATTAAAATTATTATAATAGTTTTGCATATTTAGAATTCATACGAGATTAAGTTGTTAAATGTTATGATCTATAAGTCTATACTATGAAAAGAAATATTTAAATATAACCCATATAAAACGAGATCCCTAAAAAATGTGTTATATATTCTTTTCAAGCTTGTATAAACATTTTTCTTCCGATTGAAATCCTTCCCGAAAAGAAGGTAGACACACTTACCTTCCCCTGGAGACCATACTTCACCGTGCTCTTAGCTTACATACGATAAATTGCATTGCTGCAAATCACGATTTCAGCGCAACAAATTCGTTATGCATATTCAACGGATCTCAGTCCAACAATCAAAATAAGACAGATGGACAAGGAACACAGAACAATGGCCCAACCAATTTGCTTCGTTAATACTTTACGACCTAGTTCCGGAGCCAAGAATGATTCAAAAGATTTTGCATTTGCAAATCAAGCCCACGCTCTGAATAGTGTTCAATTTCTGAACCTATTCTTGCCTTTCGGATTCTAGGTTATGTGTTATGTGGAGTATGCCTTTGAATTTGTTAGGTTGCAAATTGCATAAGATTGTACATATGTATATGAGATACTGAGGACAGAAAAAAAGCTTGAAAAGGGTGGAATAAAAGTCGACTTTTGTCGACATCGCCTGCCATGGTGCGGCATCGACGACAGCTTAATGTAAATTTAAGTGAACCAAAATTGTCGAATTGTTTTTTTCATGCATCCAGACAGATAGATAGACAGACAGTGAGTTGAAGTGGTTAGATGAATGAATGGATTTCGACTATTGGGTTGATTGAAGGAGGCTTAGTCATGGCATTGGCATTCTTATGGATTTGATGAAATTGGGCGGATAAGAGTTGAAATCTAATAATGCATTCAAAACGTTGAGAAAATTTTCTACTAACGACGTTTAGCACTGTATAATTATGAATTTATTATAAATAAAAAAAAAGAAATTTGACATAAATTTTTAGTAAGAGGTCATACAAACTGCATGAATAAATTATAACACATTGTAATTCTGTATTAAATTGTTGGAAATATAAAAATTTAAACAGCAGAAAAGAATTTTTGCTGAAGAAAGAGTAGTCTAATCTTTGTTGAAAGAAGCTCGATTTCCGAGGCACATCTAAAAATTTTAACTTTTGATAATATAAAACAATATTATGCCTTTTATGTGCACGGTCCTGGCCTCATCCAAAAAATTCTTACATATATGCCGATTGCTGGCTGATGCCATCCAGTTCCGCTATAGTCCAGGCTTCGGGCGTCCTGGTTTAAGCCATCCTTAAGCCATATTTCCAACACAAGAAGGAAGTATGAAACCAACAAAATCTTAACCAAGATCTTAAAGAGTTATCGAAAAAAAACTGGTAAAATTCGACATCTGATTAATGCTGCGTTTAGGTTTTCATACATTCCTCGTCAATGAAAAGTAGCCCAAGTAATAATGGTTCAGAAATCAGAAAAAACTGTTAATCAGGAGTCTGACACGACGGCTTTAGATTAAAATTAAGAGAGCTTTTTCTGAAGCAACAATATTTTATTCTGGAATCCTATTTGGAAAATAGGTTTTTCCGAGTTAAACAAAAAACCGAATTTTCTTAATTAAACCAAACAAACGCTGGTATTCCACAAGAGAGTGTATTTGAACCAGTGTTGTTTTTTATACTTTGTTCTTTGATAAAGACGCGACAGAGTTTGTTTTGCGAAACTACAATAATCAAATGCATTTTCGATATATATTCTAGGAATCCAATTTTTTTAACTTTTTTGGAACCAAATACTAAAGTTAAAAAGATCCACTTACAGAACTTGAGCGTAGCTTGAGAGCAATCGTTATAATGCTCCATGTATAGAAATTGTGAAAGAAGAAATACAAAAAATTGCGGTATCAAGTTTAAACCACGTTTACAAAGCCATTTTAATAGAAGCATTCAACCAGTCCTTAAAAAGACAAACCACCTTGCTACTACAGAAAACTAGACTTTGCGTAATAAGGCGGTACCCGTAATGGAGAGGTCCCTGCAAAACGTGTGTAATAGAATAGACGAAAAGGACCTACTTGATAATGTAACTTGGTTGCAGACCTGAGAATAAACCAACGCTATTTTTAGAGAGTAAAGACATTATAATATCTTAGATATGAGCATATAGTGTCGTCTTAAAGATTTTTTAACATCTTGCGCAAAAAATATTTTTCCAAAATAGACCAAACTTTGAACTGAACATATATAAATTGGCTTGACTGGGTTCCACGCTCTTGAGTTATTCCCAATGCTTTGTTACTCAAAATCTTTGGAAGAATAAAGAAGTTATACATAGAAAAAAAACACTATATTTGTTTTATAAAACTGTAAAAAATATATTTTTGGAGTTATACAATTATACAAATGATAAAATAAAGAATATAGCCTTTCATCATTTTATATAGAATCTATAGTTCTACCATCAGGCAGCATCTAGTTTAGCGAGATACTGCCGTAATAGCGCTGCAGTAGTTCTTGATGTGCATTTGTATGGGTTTTGAAGAGTAGAAAGAAATATAGTGATGATAGAGTAGGTTGTATGTTATATTTTCAGAAACGTATGAGTTAGAATGATTACAAGCATTTGCAGGAATAATAAATAATAAGTACGAGTGAAAGGTTCAAAAAGTGACACTAGACCAAATGGTATGGCAGAGTAAGGGAAACAAAAATGAATGGATTTCCCTTTGTTTTTTCGTAAACAAACCGAGATTATCCTTCAATTATTTTTTGGTTTTTGCATTTTTCAAGAAATTTTGTTATGTCTGTATTTTCTGTATTTCTTATACCGAAATCAATTACCAATGTTGCCATATTCGGATTTGACTGTTTAAAGTTTTAATGTATATATATTCTTCAATTTCGAACGCTAGTTAAATATAAAACTGGTGCCGATTGGTACTATGTTGTTGGACAATAGTATTTCGGTACTAGATTTTTAGTACTTAGCACTAGAATTTAGTAATATCGTAGTTTTAGTACTATATTTAGTACTAGAATTAGTACTTAGTAGCAGATTTGGTACTACATTTTGTAGTTGGTAGTATATTTAGTACTATATTCATTAGTTAGTGGCACACTTAGTACTAGATTTTTTGACGTGATAAGTAAATATACTCTAAAGCAATAACTAGGTATTTACTTCAACTAAAATTAAATTTTTGCACACTAAAAGAAATTGATATAATAATCAAACATGGTAACCATTCGAAATTGTACAAAAAAAAAACCAAAACAATAATCAAATTTCATCGTTAAAACGGTAAATGTCATCCTGTTGCCGTATCTATAAAAACTCACCTAAAACAGTGTATTTCCAAGGCAGAAATGAAAACTCCTCACACCCCTGTCTAAATTTCTATCTTCCACTCTTTCATTATCAGAAATTGACAAAGAAATAACACGAAAAAGACTTGATAATTTGCTTCCTCTTACTGCTAACACTTTATATACATCTTTCCCGCTCTGTCAATTTCTAACGTTGCATATGTGTTGAATTCATCTCCCCGACTTAAAGTCTACACTGAGAAAAAGCGAGATAGCGAAACTAGATGGCGCTAGGAGAAACACCCATCTTGATAGTACTATAGATTCTATATACAATGCTTTCATGTTAAAACTTTTGAAAAATCTAAACATTTTCTTTAAAAACAAAAAAAAAATATTCTAAATGTTGCAAAATTTATTTAGCTCTGCTATATTCAAAATTTTTAAATGTCTACAAAAACTAACCGAGATGACGAAAATTCAGAAAATAACTCTATTTTGAACAAACATTTTGTCCAAAACAGAACTGCCGCTGAAACAATTGCCCCTCTCGAACACCGACGCAATGTTTCATGTCTTTCCTTATTTTATCGTTACTTTTATAAAAAATGTTCATTCGAAGTAGCCAGTTGCATTCCTCCACTTAAAAGTTTCTCCCGTAATACTCGTCAATTTCGGACGTACCGTGAAATATAGAGATTCTTTTTTTAGCCGAACAACACGAATTTGGAATAGTTTACCCGGCGAGATTTTCCCTTACCACTTTGATCTGCAAACATTCAAAACCAATGTTAATCGACACCTCCTATCTCTCCCCTCCTTATCTTCTTAATGCCCGCGCAGTGTGTTACATAAAAAGGGAAACAAATAGTCCCTTGTGCGCGCGTTAATTATAAAAAAAAAAAAAAAAAAAAACGGTAGATCACATCTGGCGTTTTTGAGTTAATAAGCTTTACCTTATCGATTATAAAGCTGGGATGGAATTGCGTAAGCAGATATATGATAAGTGATACTAACAACTCACATTCAACAAATTCGGTGTGCGTAAGGTGATTGTCATAGGTGGCAGTCATATTAAATTTTCAGCGTTTTGATTCAAAAAACGAAATAAATATAATTGTACCTTTTCAGCTGGGGATTTTTCGAAAACTCCGGCTCCAAGAATTAATAACGTTTTTTGGTAGAGGGGTAAAATAAAAGTATTTTTTACTATGAGAGGGGGGGCTCTATCAAAAATCGATTTTCGAAAAATATGTCTTGAATGGAAAAATAAATATTATAAAACAACGGCAACACTTAAAATACATTACTATAACGATTTTAAAAGCCAGAAATCTGTTCTTTAATCCTAAATTTAAATTAAATTATCTGTGTTGTGTCGTTGTTAAAATATTCGCATTCAGACTCGAAAAGTTTGATAAAAAAACGTAATCAAATATCTTTGAACCAATTTTGTTCAAAAATAGTGGAATGAAAAATACAAATTTTTTTCTGTGTTCAATATTCATATCAATGTTTAATCTAATGAAAAAACCGAAAGCTTTTATGTCTTCTAATTCTTGTGAAAATTGAAAATTACTGAAACTACTTTCTTATGAAATTTTTGATTTTTGACATTTATTGTATATTTTTAAGTTTTATCTTTGAAAGTAAAGTACAGCAATTCTGCACTACGCCGTAATGCTGGCAATGCAAGCAAATTAAAAATATCTCAAAAAAGTACTTTCAGTTATTTTTTTAATTTTCTCAAGAACTAGAAGACATAAACTTTCGGTTTTTTGAGTTTTATTCAGAAGTAATATGAGCACTGATCACAGAAAAATGACTTTAATTTCGATTTCACAATTTTGAACAAAATTGGTTCAAAAATTTTGTTTACGTTTTTAATCAAAATTTTTGGCTTGAATGCGAATATTTTGAAAAGTATTGACAGAAATTATTTATTTAAATACAGGGTTAAAGAACAGATTTTTAAGTTTTTAAAACCGTTATTGTAATGTATTTTAAGAGTTGCCGTTGTTTTTAAATATTTGTTTTTCCATTTAAGTATTTACCTCTTAAACGAGCCAATTATACCCCCGATTTCTTACGATATAGCTACTCAACAAATTTAATAACTTCGAACTTGCAAATACAAATTAGGTACGCATTCTAATTTGTTTAGTTTTTGATTTAAAAAAAATGTCTTGTAGCAAAGGAAACTTTATGTATGCTTCCACCTACCCTAAATACTAACATATACTATGTATAAAAAAACATTTTTTTTGCTCAAAATCTCTACTTTAATCAAACAAAAATACAAATGAAATAGCCAAGCTCACATTTTTCAGAAAAGTTTCCAACACATTTTAGGTTACCTCTGAATTTTCTCTCTGTTTCCATAACGTTCTTCAATCAGCTATGTATCACCTATTTTTCAACAATGCTAATTGCAACAAGAACAATGAATCCAATCCAAAAGATACAAAAATGTGAACGCGGCTAATGACTACCCAAAAGCTAACGTAAATGTCAAATTTTTGGGTGATCACTTTACGCAGACTGAAAATTCAATTTCATCACATGTGACTATTGGAAATGTGACTGTCATTGTCACTTAGAATTTAGCCGATTCCACCCCTGATGTCTAAAAATTTAATTTTCAAAACTGTCTTTTCGGTTAAGTCATGTAGGCCACACAGCCATATACAAACATACAGACAGAGACATTTTTTGTCTATTGCATTAATGGTAGTTTGGTTGTTGACTCAATTTTTCTCATAATGATAAATTAATAAGAAGTACCTAAATTTGAAAGTAAAACGAAAGGCTTGTTAGCAGCAAATGTAGGCTTTAATCCATTCAACCGTAGTGTTATTTACATAATTCTAATCATGAATGTTAGCTCTAATCCATGCGACCGGAGTTTTATTTGCACAATTCTATATACAATTAATGTTCTTTTCACATCGAAGGCCTTATAAATGATATGTACATATGTACTATGTTTATATCGTATATTTTAAGAATATTCTTAATCTCCAAACTTTTAATATCGTATGATTTCTTAAATGTAAAACCTATGTATAATGTATATGACTCATCCGTGTATCTTTATCTCATGCACATGCAACTCGAAGTCTATGTAAATTATGTTCGAATAATAAAGAGTCAATGGTAAGTTGTCGTTTAAAGAAAGAGGGTGTTTTAATTTCGTCGCATCCTACATATCAAAAGTGGAATCTATATACCCTGATTTTTTTTTTAGTCTTAGTTTTTGTGTTAAGAAAAAAAATAACTTAAATTTATGTTTTATGTTTGAGATAACGATCGGTCGTTTTTAATAAAGTAAAGCTAACTTATTTAACTATGGCTAGGGTGCAAGCTGAAAAATTTTTGAATGGAGCAACAGTAGCTTCTTTAAAAGAAAAATTAAGTAGTTTTGGCCTAAGTACTGAGGGTAACAAACAATCGTTGAAGATGAGGTTACAAAAATACCTGGATGATTTAGATGATCGAGAAATTTCCCTCCATTTCCCAATTGCTCAAGACGAAAACGATGATGCATCCAGCGCCACATGTTCTATATCATATAAGGACATCGAGGACTCTGTTCCTTATTTTTCTGGAGATGATAACTTTTTCATTAAGCAGTGGGTTAGGACTTTTGAAGAGGCGAAGACATTACACAAATGGGACGAGCAGCAGTCATTCGTTTATGCGAGACGAAGTCTTAAAGGAACCGCGAAACTATTCCTCCGCTCTTCTAGTTGCACAACTTGGTTGGACCTTAAGTCAAGCTTACTTCAAGAATTTCACCGCATAGTGACATCCGCCGACGTTCATGATGCTCTAAGATGTCGAAGAAAGAGAAGGGACGAAAGTATTCATCAATACACTTTGGCGATGCAGGAAATTGCGTTTCATGCCGATATTGAAGACGAGGATCTGGTCAATTACATTATAAGAGGGATTCCTGATGCTTTTTGCAACAAACAATTACTCTTAACTGCAAGAAGTATGGACGACTTCAAACAAATGCTGAAAAAGTACCAGAAAATGAAACCCTATACACCAGATAACGGACCAACATCTTCAACATCGATGACACCTTCATCAGCAAGCACAACCAAGCGATTTGTTAAGGACAAGTGCTTTAATTGCAATGATTCTGGACATTGCAGGTAGCTGCCCAAAGCCGCGTCGTGAGAAATGTAGTTGTTTTAAGTGTGGTAAGCAAGCCCACTTAGCACCCGCTTGCAAGACCACCTCCATCAAGTCAGCCGCAAATCCATCTGCAGTTTTTTTTGGTACAGGAGCCTGAACATGGAGATGAACCTAACGAAGATGAAGTAATAAACAAAATATTTAGCGACGACTTTAATCTTCATGTTAAGTACTCATTTTTAAATAGTCTTACTAATGATATTTTCGAATTTCAAGCAAATACTGTGGTAGATACAGGGAGTCCCATTAGCTTCATAAAGGAACAATGCATACCACCTCTTGTAATCCTGCCAATGAAAGATGACAAGATCCAATACTTTGGAATTAACGAAGCAAAATTGACTATACTTGGACAAGTTAAATGTATAATTTATGAAAGTTATAGTTCCGTAAGTTGTATGTTGCATATAGTGAAAAATAATACAATGACAAATTGTTGTTCTCGGAAGAGATTTTTTAAAAACCAGTAATATTAAATTATGTTATAATAATTCTATGTATAATTCAATAAATTTTGCTAAAGATAATGAAATCGAGAACTTTAAAAATACACATCATTATTTTTAAAGTTCTCGTTTTCATTATCTTTAGCAAAAAAGTTTATAGAAATTTTGACACTAGTTATTTCAAAAATAATTATTTAAATTTTAACGAAACAAAATCAAATGAACCAAATTGTAATGATAATTTTAACAGTAGAAATACAAAATCCCAAATAGATGACGATAATTTCGCGACCGATATTTTAAATATAGATGTTTGCTATGACAAAAATGATTTTAATTTAACAATAAACAGTAACTTAACTTACAAAGAAACACAACGATTTTAAAATATTATGAAACAAATCGATTTATATAACAATGTTCCTAATTCGAATATTATTCCTTATGAGAAGAAAATCAATCTCGCTAATCTTAATTCAACTTTTAATTGTGCACCGCGCCGGTTACCATACATGCATACTATCGAGCTTAGAAAATTTTTAGAAGATCTTTTAGAACGTAAAATCATACAAGAGAGTAGCTCGCAATTTGCGTCCCCTATCGTTTTGTCTAAGAAAAAGAATGGAACTTTTAGACTATGCGTTGACTATAGGCAGTTAAACCGTGTAACGCAAAAAGACAACTATCCTCTTCCGCTAATCGAGGACCATTTAGACAGGCTGAGAAACAAAATATACTTTACATTATTAGATCTCAAAAATGGTTTTTCCCACGTTAAAATGGATAGTGAATCGGTTAAGTTTACGTCATTTGTCACGCCCGAAGGACGATTTGAGTACCTTTATATGCCTTTCGGTCTAAAAAACGCGCCGGCCACGTTTCAGCGTTACATAAATTCAATCTTCAAGAGTTTAATATCTGATGGCAAGTTAATAGTTTATATTGATGATCTCCTAGTGGCCACTGAAACCAAAGAGGAACATTTTGCTATTCTGGAAAAAGTAACAAAGCTTGTTTCAGAATACAAACTCGAATTAAGGTATGACAAATGCCTCTTTATGTTCGAAACTATAAATTATCTTGGTTATGAAGTGAGTGCAAATGGTATAAAACCTAATTCGAGTGGCTTAGCTGCAGTAAAAAAATTTCCCGCTCCGAAAAACACCAACGAGCTTCACTCATTTTTAGGCTTATGTTCCTATTTTTGGAAATTCATTCAAAACTTCTCAGTAATTTCGAAGCCACTTTACGGCCTTTTAAAGCAAAATGTACAATTTCAGTTTGGTGAAAAAGAGATGTTTACCCTTGAAAGTTTAAAACAAAGACTACTTCAAGCGCCAGTTTTGTGCATTTTCTCACCACAAGCACAAACTGAGCTGCACTGCGATGCCAGCTCATTGGGATTTGGCGCAGTTTTGATGCAAAGGCAGTCTGATGGGAAATTCTATCCTATTTTCTTTTTTTCGAAAAGAGCTACATCCGCAGAGTCAAGATATCATTCTTTTGAATTGGAAACCCTCGCGATAATATATGCCCTGAGAAGATTTCGGACTTACTTAATAGGTATACATTTTAAAATTATCACTGACTGCAAGTCCTTGACGCTCACGTTAAGTAAGAACATGATAAACCCGAGAATTTCAAGGTGGGCATTAGAGCTGCAAGAGTATGATTATTTGGTAGAGCACAGAGATTCTGGTAGAATTAACCATGTCGACGCATTCAGTAGATGTCGTAACATTCTTTTGAAAATTCTCTCGTTTGTGCGCAAACCAAGGACATTGAAATTCAAAATATAGTCAAAAGTTTAGAGCTTAGGCAACATCCATTTTACGGAATGATTAATGGACTTTTATACCGAAAGTTCAAAGACTACGCAGCGTTTTATGTTCCCAAACAAATGGAGAAAGTTGTCAAACAAAATCATCATGATGGGCTTTGTCATGTGGGTGCCGATAAAGTATTTGAATACTTAAAGAGGACATAGTGGTTTCCATCAATGAAACATAAAATCAAGGATTACATCAAATCTTGTTTGAAATGCATTTAATTTTCTGTTCCCTCTGGGAAAAAAGAAGGAGAATTAAACAATATCCCAGAGGGTAATAGGCCCTTTGAAAACATTCATGTAGACCATAATGGTCCTCTTCCATCTGGCGTTACAAATAAAAAAAAAAAACATATTTTCCTTGTAGTCGATGCATTCACAAAATTTACGAAACTGTATTCTGTTAAAACCACGAGCTCTAAAGAAGTCATACAATGTTTACAAAACTATTTTTCAACTTACAGCCGACCAACAAAACTAATTTCAGATAGGGGTTCTTGCTTTACATCTGAAGAATTTTAATCCTTTTGTAAACATTCTGACGTACTACATATAAAAGTCGCCACTCATTCTCCACAGTCCAACGGTCAGGTTGAGAAGATCAATAGGGTTTTAACTGCAATGCTGTCAAAAGAAACGGAAATTGACCCTGGCGAATGGACAAAACATTTGAACAAAGTCGAATTTTCAATAAATAACACCACTAATAGAAGCATAGGTCTAGTCCAAGCGTTTCGTTGTTTGGCGTTCCGCAAAAAGGAGAACCTTATGATAAAGTCCGCGAGTATCTCGAATCTCATATATATCAAAGAAATCCTGTAAATCAATCAGAAGAGAGAGAAAAGGCAAATTTAAAAAATACGCAAAGTCAAGTGAAAAACAAAATTCTCTATGATAAAAGCCATAAAAACCCACATCGCTATAAAGTAGGGGATTATGTTGTTGTCAAAAACGTCGTAACAACTGCTGGTGTTAACAAAAAACTTTTACCTAAATACAAAGGCCCGTACGTAGTCGACGAAGTTCTTCCAAACGATAGGTACCGTATAAAAGACTCAGAAAACTTGCAAATTTCTCGGATTCGATATGACGGTATATCCAGTCCTGAAAACATAACACCGTATGTGGTAAGCAATTAAATTAATAAGACACAATTTAATCTAACTTTTTTTGTAATTCCGTTGATTTGTTTTATTCGATTATTCATTATAAAATTATAGTCTCAAATGTTATTTTGTGTTAAAATTACCAGACAATAAAAGAAAGAAAAATACATGTATTATTATTAATAAACAAAGACGTATCAAATAAAATCGAGTCGATTTAATGTCAGGTATGGCCGAAATGTAGGCTTTAATCCATTCAACCGTAGTGTTATTTACATAATTTTAATAATTAAACGTATGTTAGCTTTAATCCATGCGAAGGGAGTGTTATTTGCACAATTCTATAAACAATTAATGTTCTTTTCACATCGAAGGCCTTGTAAATGATATGTATGTACTATGTACTATGTAATCTCCAAACTGTTAAATCGTATGATTTTTTAAATGTAAAATCTATGTATAATGTATATGACTTATCCGTTAATCTTTATCTCATGCACATGCAACTCGAAGTCTATGTAAATTATGTTGGGATAATAAAGAGTCACTGGTTAGTTGTCGTTTAAAGAAAGAGGGAGGGTGTTTTAATTTCGTCGCATCCTACACAAACATAACTCGAAAAAATCGTAAGTTCGAAAAATTAAAATAAAAAAATAATAATTTAGACTTTTTTGGGATTTGATAGAAAGCCTTGAGAGTCTATCGAATTCAATCTGAAGTGAATAGAACTGTCCATGAACACTTCGTTTTTAACAAAATTATCGGATTAGCTATTCTCGAGAAAATTCGCTTTTAGCTTCGTTTTTTAAGTTTTTTCTAAACATATATAAAATATGCCTACAATAGTAGTTGATTTAAATCAAATTCCTGAGACAAGATATTTTACTGAATAAACGTTTTAAGCTGCAGTTTGAAATACCTTCGTTCAGACAAAGAGATAGATAAAATCGTCAAACTACCTTTTCTTTATTCTTTATCGTCATAATGACATATTTACATTTCATCTCTTATTTAAATTTTTTCGAATGCATAACATCACCTTATAGTTCCTTCTTTGCAAGTATAATGCTTAGTTTTATTTCGTCGCCTTTTAACAAATCCTAGACCTAGAGAACTACCTTGAACCACCAATGCTGGAGCTGGAGAATAAGAACGTATGGTATAGTTAAGGACTCCGTTTTATTAAAATCGAATTTTGGACTGTACTCTCGAGATCAGTTTTTTTTTTAACAAATGCAAAACTTATTGCTTATCATACCTACCATAGACTATTGAACAAAAAGTTAGATATGTATATAGGTTAAAATACATAAAAAAATATCAGACCAAAAAACTGCAATATTCTTCTAAGCCCCTGAGGCAAGTTCCTTGCACCACTATCTTTATTGCAACCTTGTTCCCAACAAATTCGTGAACAATTTTTTTTGTTGAAATATTTGGTTGGTTACCGGCGGTTCAACCATTGTGCAAAAACCAAACACGCCCTTCTTTTGTGAAAACCATTTAAGCGTTAAACATGATACATACCCTCCCACTTCTTGCATGTACTGCAAAATGGTTAGACACTGCCGTGCCCCATCGAACGACTTGTAAATTCATTAGAAATAAATAAATTCCTTACAAACCTTATTATTTAAAACGAAATTTCTCACCCAATTTTCGTGAAAAAAAACTAACTCAATCAAAAAACGATAAGGATCATTGTACAAAGTATTAGGTAATAATTGTACCGGAACTTACATTTAGCGCCCTGTTTTCGTCGAATTTTAAATATTTTCGCATAACAATCCCCACTCTGCAACAATAAAAGTGCCACGATCGAAGAGACAGATTTTTATCTTCCTTTTTGCCCAGCAAGAGCCAGTGACTTCGTGCTACTCCGGTTCACTGAGTCACCTAGTCACCTTATGAGGAGGTCCGAACAAAAAACCGTACGTAACACAGCCAAATAACCAGCAGCAGACTTCGATGTCGAGGGTTATGCCAATTCATTGAATAATATTTTCTTTATTTTTATTTTCCATCAGACATTAGGTTTATTTTATGGCGTGTTACCTACTGCAGGCCAAAGCACAATGGCCAACTGTATTGTGCGGTGTATGTAGTAGCTGCGAAAATGCTTCCTTAATTATGTTGCGAATAAAATCCTAGAGTTCGATAGGGTTTTCTAATGGAAATATACATGTATAAGATACAATTGCTTGCACAAGATAAATGGCTGAGTTTATATAGTTTTGGTTAAACTGACCAAGCGCTTGCGGAAATAAATTTAACTGCGGAATGTCGTTAACGTTATTTGTAAATTGAGAATGATAGATAGCTTAATTGTTGTTGCGCGCAGTTAACGGCTGTGTTTGTTTTCGGGTCAGTGCTTGTGGCAAAAAGGAATTGTAACAAATTCCCTTAAACGTTATAACAACAATAGCTTGTGTAAGAAGCAGTTGTCATGTTAATTTGGATGAAATGTTGCTTAAGAATGCTTTTCGAAGAAAAAGCGTTTATAAACGAAAGAGCTGAGCAGAAAACAATTTTTTTTCATCATATTAGGAAAAACGAACTAAAAATCAAATCTAATGTAAAAATGTAATATAGACAAAGAAAAAGTACTGATATTATGACCTGGACCTTCAAGTCAACGTCTGGGAGTTACTAAATGTCTGGGAAATGACTCGTTTTCTTGGACAAACTCTTTTAAAAAATAATTTGTTTAAGCTGAATTGAGTATTAAAAATCGATTATGCTCATAGCCAGTCAAATTGATGGGATGTACCTACTGTTAAGTACAGGGGTTCCCTTTTCAGACACAACACATGAATGTGGTATACTTTTCTAGTTCAATTTTACCTCTCATTTTTATATGCAAAACTTCAAAACTATTGTTAATCGGAATCTTTTGTATTCTGTATTGTCTTTGTATAATGTGGATATGTTTGCAAAGGTGTGCCTCAAAATATCAACAAGGTAAACAAACATGTGAATTACATAATTATCACAAGAAATTACGAAGACCCTGATTGACTAACCATGAACCCGCTTCAATGTCCCTCTTGTGCTTATACAAATGGTGACCTCGACACCTAATTAATAGCTTATTTACACGACACGATAACAGACTTTATCGCAATTAAGGTGATGTTTACATTTTGATTAGTCAAGTCACAAACAAAAAAGAATACAATATATAGTTTCGTGTGTGCCCACCATTAAATCGACATCAATTACCACAAGTTCTTGCATCCATAATACTCACTCAAAACCGAAAAGGCGTGTTACCCACCAATAAGAAACCTTGGCATTGTTAACACTGCCATCAAAATTTGGCTGCAAACGTGTGCCTAACGCATGTATGGTGTACAAACTATATAATCCCCGATTAACGTTTCCCTTTCTACCGAAATTCACTTTCATTTTCTAAATTGATCATTCTTCTGAGTGTAACTTTCTGAAATAGGGTTTTGCTTGCTCGTAAAATGCTTTGTTGCCTCCCGGCAAAAAAGTATCTGTGTATCTTTTTGTACGTTTTCACTCAATTAAAATGCCGTAGAACGGTATCATGGTTTTTAGTACAGTTTGGCAATTAATAACTAAAGCTTGAGAGATGTCTTTAGCTACATCAGCATGAGACATTTATATTCCAATGGCGGCGCGGCGCTTCAAAAAGTCCAAAAGTCAATAAGACAAAGCTACACAGAGGTGGCAGCCGGTGCAGTGCGGCACGATGTAATGGACGCCTGAGATTTTTAGTTTACTTTCTTTTGTCTTAAGACACAACGAGACTATAGGCACTGATGGTATTACCGACAATATCGGTGGCAAGACTAACAATAATACCAATCTGCAAGTACAAGAAGTAGCTTTTGAACATTTCCGTACAGCAAGTTCGAGCTCATTGGCACTCTGACTCCGTTGTTCTCTGCAGCGCCAGCGCCGCCAATACCAAACGCCTCTGGAGTGTGTCTTTGAATTCCAAAACGACACGGAAATGCTGCTTTGAATTTTAACGACTGGCACTTTATCTCTGAGTCTGGGCTGTGAAAATGGAAATTAATTTCTTGTATCATTGTAAGTTTGAACCGAATGGCCCTAACGCAATAACAATAACGATTTTATGGATTTTTAAATGCAAAGATCTTGATTTTTCGGTTTATTTTGCTTGCGGCTGGAAGCAGGACGCGAATGAAAGTTTTGCCCAGTTCAAGTAGTTTATATTCGGATTGTGTTCCGAGAATCTGTTTTGGTTCTGGTATTATGCATTCGTGACAACACAAAACACATTCACTTTCTTTTGATGTAATAATTATTTTGGTAGTTCTTTTTGTTATGGCTGGTGGCGTTTGTTGTCGTAGGTGGAGACTTAAATTTGGCCAATTTGTGTATGAAAGTGAAATTTGTTGGTATTTTATTTTGGTTCTGTTAGTTAACCCAACAAATGTCTGTTATTTTTAAGGAAAGTGCTTCAACTTTGTGTGGGTTCTTTGATTAAACGTTAAACTCGCTGCAAAGAAGACATTTTGATAGCCTTTTAAAACAGTTGTTACTTCTCAAAAAAATGTTATGAACCATTCGAAAAAACGTCTGATCTCGATCCATCAGAAAACATTTTGTCAGATTTTCTGTTGTACCTATGCGCATCCGTCTTATGTACCTCAAACGTTATTTCTTTAGAATATAGATTTCCTCCTTCTTAACCCTTCTTGAGATATCCATGAAGTCTTAAAAGTCTTATTGTCAAAGCCAAGTATAAACCAACTTTGTGACGTTTGAACTCCGTTTTATTTCCAATCTTATCAGATAAATCACTTTGCAACACTAACTGCGCATGCAGAACTGTCAAGCCAAGCAAAATGCTTTACGCCTAATTGACGTTCGACAATCGCCAATACTCGAGTTCCGAATCACTTCTAACACACTAGTTACCCCCACATTATGCTAATATGATTCTAAAAATTAAAACAAGTAGTAGAATTAGAATCATTTATTACATTACAGTCGTGGCTTGACTTGAATAAATAAAGCTTGGGTCTTTCAAGGTTACTCTTGGATCTTGGAAATTGATTTTTAACCACTCATGTGTGATTCTGCAAATATTTACTACAGAATATTTCACATGTCGACTCTAACATCGTGTCAACACGTTTCATGGTCAAATATAAAAATAAAAGGAAACATAACTTTTTTTCTCCAATAAAGAGTTATGAGAGGGGAATGGTAAAAGATTGGGTATTGATTTATTTATTTTGAGTTTTTAATGGTAGTCGGATAATTCTAAACAAACAAATCAGTCGAAGTAATTTTTGATTTATGCGCCAATAAATGAAAGGAAATTGTAGTTCGAATTGACTTTAAGTTGCAACAAGTTCCGAAAGGTGGATCAACTAAAGTTAAGACCACGACAGACTGGACTGGCAAAAGCAATGATTTTTTTATACTTTGTTAGATGGATAATTAAATCTGCACGCGTTAATCATAGAACGTTTTCCCCATGAGATTCGGCTTGAGACACATGGTGCAGAAGCAGATTATAGAAAATTATATCTGCTTCATTTTTTGTTCAGTGGTTTTTTTGCTACGACGCCGACGCACCGTCTTCGAGATATGCTGGCCTAACCATTGCAAGCTCCCTTTAAAGCACCTCCACCCTGCGCGGCAACCTAATCAGACTTTTTACTTGCGAATATAGGTACTATAATGCAAGTTATGCATTCGTGCAAAAAAATCAAATTGAGATACCAATCAAACATGACATAACGATGATAGAGAAACATATTTGATTTACTGGCAAAATATCTGTCTGTCTGTCTGTTCGGATGTATTTTGGACTGTAGCCTAAACGGTTGGGCCAATCGTCTTCAAATTTAGAACTTAAGGTTATTTTGACATTCTACAGAAGAATTTTTCAATTTTTTTGTAATGTAAAAGCTTATTATAATAAATAAATATTGTGATCTAAAAACAGTACATTCCATAAGACCGGTTTTTTTTCTTCGACTTTCTCGAAAACTGGTGATCCAATTACTATCAAAATTGATATTCAAGACGATGTATGTAGCCTTAATAATTTCGCATTAATTTTTTTTCGAAAACTTTTTTTTTTGTATTTTTAATAATATTTAAAATTTTTTTTTTTTGAAAAATCAATAGTTTGAAAACGGTTAGGTCAATTTTTTTAATTGTTTTTACATATATGTTATTTTTGAGATTAAGTTTGTATTCTTGAATTATTTTTTTTTTATTTTTTTTTTAAATTTGTGAAGAAATAACCAAAACCTATGGTTTTGAAAAAAATTCACACTTTTAGATTTCTCAAAAAGAAATAAAATGGCGTTTAAATTATTATTATATTATTATACAATTTTACGTTATTTTAATTTTATTATTAAAGTAACAACTTTAATCGATTTTTTATCGAACACTGAAAACTAGATGAATCTATGATTACTAGTTTTTGAGAAAATTGGAAACACAGAGCATGAATTACAAAAAAAATTATATTTGTTGTTTTACCAATAACGTCATATTGAATCACATTTTAAGATATGTTATAAAGAAAAAAATAGCAAAAAAATGACAAGGTTCCTATTTCTTAACATATTCTCTTTAAAAATATTATCAATAAAAAAAATAAAAATTAAAAAGAAATCGTCCCAGGATCATAAGTAAAATATCACAAAAAACAACCCGTTTTTTTTTTGTTTTTGACGCTTAAAAGCTGTTACAAACATTTTTTATTAATAAAAAAAATTAACATATCTGGACACAATTATTGGCTTTGAAATAAACTTAATTTTGTGTCGCTATCCTTAAAACTTTAGAAGTTTCATCAACCAACCATATCACCTAATATCACATAGTAAATTCAACTTATATTATGCAATATTGTTTAATTTTTGCTAAATTACGTTATAAAATAAAATAAAAAAACAAATCCGGATTCCAAATAAGGCATTCATTGTCTTATAAAAAAATATAAAAATAATAAAAAAAATGTTATTTGAACTACGCCCCAGTGATTTTTGCAAAACCTTACATAATTTTTTTTATTTTTTTACTTTATTTTGTGAAATTGAGGTCCACTTTTTCTTAATTTCTTAAAGTTAAAAAAATATTTTTGCTAACTGATTTGTAATCGAAAACCTTTTATTTCGTTGAAATATTCTAAAAATTGTGGACGTTATGAAGCTCAAAGTGGAAACGATGGAAACCTCCCCTTAATAAAACGAATTTGACGGGACTTCCTAATGCAGATAGCTTATGTTCAAATTAGTAATTTAGGTTATTATAAATACTCATTAGGTGGCACTGTGGCTTTTTTTTTTTTGAAAATTCGTATTTATGGCCTGATTTTGCCCGTTTTTTCACGGACAGCTGATGCTGTAAGAAGTAAACAAAATCTATTATAATTACACTTAATATTTATAACATTTAAATACAAATAAGAGGAAAGCTTGTAGATAGGTGGCAATAAGGTGAACATTTTAAAGAACATCTAAGCCAATAATTCTTTGGAAAAACATTAATAAGTCTTCTCCAACGGCTCTTATAAAGCATTCAATTTCTTAATTAACTAAGAAAAAGATAACGAAAGTAAAAGTTAAATGACCTATATGTGTATATTTTTTTAAATTTGTTGCATTGCATTATTTGTATATGGTCAGTTCAAAGCCTTACTGCACCAATTGTTTCAAAAACATTCATTCAATTACAGCAGTTATCCTTCTCATTATCTCACACTTTTTCATTTCAAGGCTTTCTTGCTAACACTTGGATAGGAATTGTCATGACTGGCCACAGTCCAATCTCATTACTATTTTCATTTAAACTTAATTGTCACGCTTAACTGTCAAAGGACATATGTGTTTGACAGTTCTCAATATTCATTGATCCAAAGGGGCATATACATGGTCACGTTGACATAACGTTTTAAATAAATCGCTTAAGCCCTCTAGCTACCTCTGTGGCCAAATAACTTCACATCACCCGACAAGTATCAACTTCAAGAGTCTCATATATCACAATCTGACCTGGACCCCAAAATCACTAACAAATTACATATATATCGTTCTCGCCTCATTTAATTTACTTGACGTGTCTCTTTAAGTTTTTCTAATCACCCTGTATCGCCCCAGGTGTATGACCATAAATTTCATACCTCCTCACACTTAAACACGGATTCTTGTATAAAAAAACTGTAATTTATTGCGTTCTAATCGTTCTAATCGTTTGTTTTTTTTTGTTTCATTCTAGGACAAGTCATCGTTGTCGGAGGAAGTCGGACAAGTGTTCCAGGACGAAGAGAATATGGCAGCAATCTTAATGCGGCGTCACTTGCAAAGCGGTGATCTTGTTATGGTAAGTGTGCGGCACCTGTTCTTGTCTCTGACTTCTCAACTTGACCATAATGCCAATTAGAATTGGTTGTTTACAATTCGGTTGTTGCACAGTGTTTGGTTTTTTGGTTAACAAAACCTGATGGTAGGTCGACCACAAATCAATGTCGATGTTTGATTTTGACCAAGGCTCCACCACCAGCCTGGTCCGGTGGGTCCAACTATACCACCGAAGACAGCGTCGACGACGACGACGTGGGAAGTGCTTTGGTTCTTTATGCGGTTGTTGATACCTTGACCGATATATAGCGGTATAATATATAGTTGTTGCTTAGCTAAGAAGCAGAACCAGAGCAAAGTGTATCTTTTCAAGGTGACCACGAGACAAGTGTCTACAGCATTTAGTGGCTTAAAATGCGCTCTTGGAAAGGTAAACTACTTTATCTGGTGCTTTGTATTACAATTACGAGATATGTTTTACCTGTTCTTGACCGTTCTTTAGAATACAGTGAGTTTTTTGTTTCTTCTAGCTGGTTTTCCTATGTTTTTTGTTATGTCTTTCGAGACTCATTGTTTACTTTCCGGCACACCACCAAGTAATTATGGGATTTTTTTCCTATTGTCTTGTAAGTTAAAAAAAACACATTGTCGGCATCTGCAAGAGAGGTGTTATTATGAATCTGGATTCGTATAATTATATATAAATTTTTTTCCTAATCTCGTAATTAAGGGTCAGAATTATTTCACTAACGTGCGGGATATTTTCAAGGAGAAAACGTTTAAGAAAAATGAGTGCAAAGCTTTTAGCATTAGCAAGAGAGATTTTTAGAGGATATTTATTTATAAAGGTGACGTAGTTCGGATCAAAAATCAAACAAATCTAACGAGTGGTTTTTGAGATAAACATTATTTCAATTGGATATTTTTTTTTTATTTTTTTTTTTTTTTAGTTTTAATCGACAATATTTTGAGTCATGATTTTTGCCCGTAAGCAAAATTTACTTTAAGAAATGAGCCAGCATATCATAGAGGTTGATAGTCATTAAATGGCACTTATTGAGTTCATCTATGGGTAATAAAGGTAATTTTCGTTATGGAATCGTTTTCCAAACCAAAATGCATTTTATTTATTCAAAGTCTTGTGGGAAATACCTTATGCTAAATCCGTAATGGTTACATTCCGGTCTACATTACGTAATCGATTTTTGAGTCACTTATTTTCGAAAGCATTGAGTCCCTGGTAGAGACAGGATGCCACTCACTGTTGCTCAGTGGATGAAGAAGCGAAAGTACAATAAATGATGAATCACATTATTGGATGGCACGCAACTTTTTCTTTAACCGGTGGTTGTTATGACCTCGACGAGGATCACAATTCTCCCACTTCACTGTTTCGCCCTTAAATGGTATTCACCAGTTTGACCTCAGAAAAAAACGTCAGCAGGCCTCTCGATTTAGGATTCCCCATATCTGGTTCGAACTTAATAAAGTTTTCGTTGCGTTTGTTTGATTAAGTAGATTTTATGACTGTCTTTCTTTCGCGATATTTTGGATAAATCTGTTGCTATACTTTGCTCCATACGGCTCCGGATACGACCTTATCATCTCTGATCGGTCCAAAATCAGTATTAGGCGCTTAACTAAAAAAATAAAATTGACGTAGTTGTGTCTACCTTAGAACTAATATCCATTCTTGCTGATGACAAATTCAATATCCAACAATAATCCGATATAAAGCTCTTTAGGAGAAAATATCCTGGTTATGAGAATATTACTCATTCCCTTGGACAGGATTATTTCCATACGTACGGCAGTACGGCTTTCACAGTAATGGTTTCACTGGTGGTTTGATAGAATATTCCATAGAAGAATGTGACAGATTATATATATTTTATTATACCGGTGCAACAAAATAGTCGACCTCTTCTGATCTGGCTAACTATGTATGAGGCGTCTTTGCACAAGTGCATCTTAAACATCACTGCAGTGCTGGATAGAATCCAGAAATAGAACTATCATGGAAATGTCCCATGTCTTCAACACCATCCTTCATTCATACCTATTTTAGAAAAAAAATCATCCCATACTGCCGATTGTTTTTTTTTTGTTCATACATACTTAGTAATATTCTCAAGAAATTTATTAAATTCTCATAATTGCTGAGTTTTTGAAAGAATAAATTTCTATATATATAATCGAAAGCAACCTTAAAATCCTTGAAATAAGCTTGAATAGCTCGATACTATCTTGTGTTAATGTAAATAAATTCATACGATTTAATTAATTACTTCAAATATCATTTAGCCAACTACTTTGCTAAGACCTAATATATCATTCATAGGCATCCAAACCTCGATTGATTTGTTTCCAAACTGACAAGATGTGTACATAACACCACATGAGCTTCTCAACAGCCGAGGCAATTAATGATAGTTACTCTCATCTCAATTAATTATGTATATCACTACTATGCCCAGCCTGCTAATGTCTGAACCCAGTGGCACAGCGTATTACCCACTCTAACTCATATGAAACCAATTATACCTTTTCAGCATAGAACCCACATTATTGCTTAATAAATGATTCTATACTTCAACCATTACCACGCATTTTAACAAAAATAAATTCAAGAACTATTATTAGAAGACATTACACATATGGAAAGTGAATACACTTAGAACAATAATGGCAAGTGATTTATTCACCAAAACACACCAATCCCCTCTAAAAACACGCCAATTCGTTCCATTCTGTCATGTTATCCGAATGAGCGATGGATATCTTGAAAGCTATAAATTCTTGGCAACATACTTAGGGACTTGAGAGATATTTATGTACCCGCAATTGGCAAGATGATTGCGAAAACTTTGTATTTTTTTAATCGAATTCTTGAACATCATTATAGTCATATTGTTATAGACAAGAAGATGAAGAGGGTAGCCTCATTTGACCAAAAGGTTAAAGTCTCAATTTTCCAGTTTCATGGGCCATAACGAGATTGCTGTGGGCTCAAACTGGAAGCACCACCAAAGAATTGTTAATGTTTCAACATCATCACATAGTTGCAAAGCACGAATGTGTGTTTTTATTTTTTTTTTTTTTAGTTTGTCCATCTTCGCGAGCCATCTTCGCATAGAAGTGAAATCTGTGTCTTTGACCATTGGCCAAAGATGATTGTGGTGGCCTTAAAAGTTGCAAATTGAATGGACGGGCTTAGTCTACTGCTGTCTGTAGAATGCAGGCGAACAGTGCCATCATCATATCTGTGATTATCACTCGGTTGCATAATTAAAATGTTAACATGGCCTATGTGCAAGAAGTACACTCGTGTTTGAAAGTATTGTGTCGGGAATATTATTATTAACCTTTTAATTACATCAGGAAATATATAAAGAAAGATAAGCAAACATTGGAAGAAAATAAAAATATCTATAATGAGCGAGCACTTCCGTTATTCATGCTAGTCTTTGACATGCCAATATATAGGGTGTCCGCCGGGAAGGTATACTACTTTATTTTGCCGCCATTTTGGTAAAAATTACTCTTGACAGTTTATATTTGGCACTGAAGTAGACACGTGGTAAATTTACTATGGAAAAATATTCCATAAACCAAAGTGTTTTAATCATTAAAACATTTTATCAAAATCAATCATTGATTATGGTGACGATGAGAAAGTTACGTGAAATTTATGGGAGAAACAACGTGCCAACAAAACGCACTATTTATCGTCTAGTGAATGATTTTGAAGAAAGAGATGATAGGCCCGAGCATGGACCACAACGTACTGCAGGATCAGCGGAAAACATTACTGCTGCTCAAGGAAGTGTTCAAAACAATCCATCAACCTCAATTCGACGCCGTGCTCAGGAGCTTGATCTTCAACGAACAACTTTGGCCACAATTTTGCACAAGGATTTGCATTTGTTTCCATTTAAGATTAAGTTGACACAAGAGCTTCTTCCACAAGACCATTTACGCCGCCGCCGTATATATACCAATAGGATGTTACAGCTAGCCTATGACGACTCCGATTTTCATGAAAAAATCATAATGAGTGACGAGGTACATTTTCATTTAAATGGATATGTGAATAAACAGAATAGTCGGTTCTGGGCAATGGAAAACCCTTAAATTATTCATCAGTCACCTTTGCATCCATTAAAAGTTACAGTCTGGTGTGCAATTTGGTCAGGAGGAATCATTGGACCTTACTTCTTTGAAAATGAAAACGGCTTAACGATAACTGTGAATGGGGAGCGGTATCGTGATATGATTTAAAACTTTTTAATGCCACAACTGCATGCTTTGGGCTTAATTAACATGTGGTATCAACAAGACGGTGCCACATTGCATACAGCCAGAATTACAATGGAATTACTGCGAGACCTCTTTCCACAACAAGTTATTTCAAGAAATGGTGATGTTGATTGGCCTCCACGGTCACCTGATTTGACTGCTCCGGACTTCTTTTTGTGGGGATATCTGAAAAATAAGGATTATGCAAACAAACCAGAAACGCTTGAGCAACTCAAACAAAATATTCATCATGAAATTAATGAAATACCGCGTGAAATGTGTGAGAATATAATGAAAAATGTGCTCAAAAGGGCTCGCATTTGTGAGACTAGAAAAGGCGGACATTTACCTGATATTGTATTTCATACATAATTGCCGACATTAAATAAAACATTTATCAATATAAGATCCATTCCCTTTCATTAAATCAAAAAATATACTACACCTTCTCGGCGGACACCCTGTAGTTATTACCAAAAATTTCCAAGGTACACGAGATATGATTTCTTAAACGCCTACTTCCAAATTAAGAAGAGAAATGGCTCATTCTTGAACACCAATTTGGTGGAATAGAAAACGTAATAAATAAATCCCTGTTGGGAACATATATTATATGTGGTATTGGGCTATCCTGCAAAAACACCCTACAGAGGGAAGACTAACGAATTAACAAAATAAAAATAACGGGGACAAAAACATAAAGGCATACGTGACAAAGCATACATTCCGGTACATAAAAAACGATCATACTAAATACATACAATACTAAATACATACAAACGAACGAAATGATGTGTGCTTGCCTGACGCTTAAGCTGTTAGTTGTAAAATAGTCGTCAAACCACCAATTCAAATTGTAATTCAGTTGCAGAGGTTATTTTAAAGAAAAGATTTCATTTGAAGAGAAAAGTATTTATTAAAGAAAGCACATTAAAATCAATGAGTTTTATTTATTTCGCATTCGTCAATTGTTTAAATCTCTTTAATATGTTCAAACTTGTTTCTTGGTATATCCCAAGCATTTAAGTAGGTCTTGAACGACAGCTTGAGATTTAAATCAAGGCAGATTTTTCCAAATCACTCTGGAATCAAATTTGGAAAATAAGCAATATGGAGTTAAAAAAGGAACGGTTAATCAGAATATAAAGAAAAAAATAGTGGTATTCCATAAGGAAGCAAGTGCTTGCATCAGTATGGACGTATGCAAAAGAAACCAAAATACGGAATAAAATAAAGGAATTGTTTTCATTCGAGATATAGTTTTTTTTCTTATCATTCAGATTTTTTAAATAGTGTCTGCATACTTTTTCATCCCAGTGTAGAACAGTGTGACCATAGTTGACAACGAAGCTTACACAAAAAAAAAATTACCCAAAACACAAAAGAAATCCAAAAAGGCCGACATTGTGTGTCCATTTATTTATTAGGACTGTATAACCAGCTCTAACACGGTTTCAAGTTGCAACTACTTAATCATTAAATTTTTATTCGTTTCGCGCAATCTCCGGCTCAGTTAGTCATATTGGACGGCTAATTGCTTAGATCACGCATTCAAAGCTCTATAATCATTGACTAACATACCTGTGTGGTTTTTCTAACGAAGAGCTTCTCCACCAGAAGATGCGATGATGATTCGCGTTAATGGCAAAGATGAATGATAAATTGTGATACATGCGGTGGTAGTCAATGGGTATTTGGCAACCGCAAAACCACTTTCAAAATTGGAGATGGTCTCCCATCTCCAAGCCATATTGAAGGAAGATATTTTGGTATTTTATAGTTCTATTTGATTGTGGTTGAGGTTAATTCTTTGGATGAATGAAGTATTATTAGTTAATTTTGGCATTTACAGATCAAGTTTGGTTAATTAAATCAATTATTTTGATGTTTATGGTTTTTGCTCTTGGGAATATAGTAATTTGCTGCTAATTAAAGCGAAGTTTTTCATTGGAGTTACTCTGGTGGATGAATTTAATTGCAAAATAGTTCAGTAAATGGGATCATTAAATAACCTCCTTATTATTGAATGAAAGTGAATTTAGCTGAAGGTTAGAGATTGTTTTAATCTTCTTGATTAGTCATTGAACTCTGAACACTTCTTTGAAACTCGAAGATTCAGGACCAATAGTTACTGCGATTGAGAATAACTTAAGTTAGAGAATAGGTAGTTGATTAAAATCCAAAAAGTCAATTCGCAATCTCGTGCAAGTTTTCTGGCTTTTTTGTGTGTATCTCTTAGAAAGAACAACTTTAAAAATCACTCTTGTCAAAATCATGACTACGTGAATGAGCTATGCTATGAATCAAGAATGCTACACTCTCTCAAGCCGCAGAATGATAACAGCATTCTTTTCAAAGAACAAGTCAGTCTTCGAGTCAAATCGGTCAAGAAGACAGCGTTTGGAAGTATCCTTCTGATACTTGGGTGGGCTGGTCAGACTTCGTCGACAACATAAGACGAGCGTCTGGGATTCAGCACGGTGTTATCCAGGAAGAGGAAAAGTAGGGTGCATTAGGATTAGGGCTTAGTATAGGGATTTAGATTAAGTATTATTTTTATTTTATTTTAGTGATGATTTTGTAAGATTTTGTTAGGTTTAGTTTTATTTTTTCATGCACTTTATACTTACGCGTTCCCTTGGACAGCCTCAAGATCCCTGGGTTTGTGTAATCATTTCCTTACCTTTTAACGTAGATTTATCCTTCTTCACTAGGTGAACATCCGTCATAAATTGATAGAATTTTTTTCATAGAGAATCGCAAAATATGAATCTACCTGTTTTGTCTTTAAAGATATGCAATCTATTTATGTTTTTAATAAAAAAATATGTTTCCTTGAACTTCTGTCATCTAAAAATAAGTAAACGGTCATTTTCTCTACTAAGCTATTTTGATTCAACAGATAACGTTTTTAAAACACGTTTCCAATCATCCTGAAATATATAAAACCCTCATTTTTATTCATCATTTATCCCCCAAGCGACTTATTAAAGCAAAAACATTCAAAATCCCTCATTTGTATTCATTAATTACCCCCCAAGCGATTAAAAATTATAAACCTTATCACCTTTGTCGTTATACTACTCTCCAACGGAAGTTGTGTTACATCCATTTTGAATTTTCGCAATCCACACCATATTTCCAGTTTTCAGCCATTTTACTTCCTCTGTGCGCAATTTTCTGATACTGTCACTTACGAATTACGTTAGATGCTGCCTTTCCAACATCTCCAAGAGATCATTTTTCCTTTCAACAATTGAATAACACTGCGCCGCGGCGCGTACCCATAAGTGCTCGGTCTATACACAACCAAAACCAGATAATAATCAGTCACATCTGCATGTGGTTACCGCTGTTGCATCTTCACATAACTTTTACCTCTTAACAAATAACAAAATTGTCTTGCAATACGGTATTCCGTTTCACGTCAGCTTATATGTGGTAAAGTGACAGCCATTCCGGTCGTCTCGTATTACAATCTTAAACAACAAACATGACATTTAAAACAATTCAATCTCCTTTCGGTCAAATTAGCCGTGAAAACAGGTGGCAACAACCAGTTGCAACCATGACTCGAGAAAGAGAAAGATTCCAACACTTTAATTATAAAACTTACATTAAGGATGACACCTCCTAACACTAACCTTCCGCCAAGCAAAAGTCATTGTAGCCGTTTATTAAGCCTCTTGTGCTATGCCACAGCCGTCAAAATGTGGCATAACAATGTGTAAACACAATGGTAACAAAAACGAAAAAAAAAACTTTCTTTCAATTGGCCAAGCGCGGAGTCGTTGGCCGTTTGCGCGATCAATCTACGAACAACATTTGAATATTTACATCTCTTGGATGTCTTCAAGTTCGGGCTACAATCGGAGTTGTCGTTGGCTGTCATCGTCGTTGTCTTTTTTATGTGAAAATCATAACAATACATTAGAAGAAGTAGAATTCTCTCTCTCTTTCTGTCTATCTGACAGACGTCATTGGTGAACTTGTTCATTGGAAAAAACGTTGATTTTGGTTGAAAAGATTTCAGAGCGAGCACTTGGTATTCTTGACTAAGAGTGTGCATAGAATGCCACTGTATTGTATAATTATTGTGTTTACCGCCCAAAACGTCAATTTGCATGCGCGAATTGTCATCCCCCTGGTGGCATGGATTGGCATCTCCAACAGCATTTATAGCTATCTAACTTAATGATATTTGACATTCGAAGCACGTAGTCATTTTCAGAGCAACTTTTGTGTCTACCAGACGAAAGCAGGCACCGTGGAGACACGAAGAGTTCCTTAACGGGTGGGAGCCAAAGAGTTTGGGTTAATTGCCAAGCGTAGGTTGTTTTCGAGTGAATATATACATGAGTATGAAGGCAGGTATATTATTTTTTTTTTTTGTATTATTTATGTTTTTGTTTTGTATTAAAGTGTGCTGAAGTATGATTATGGTCTTTTGATGGCAGGAAGGTCATTGTAAGGTTGAAAGGTTAACATAGAGATTTTAATTATTTATGTGGGAACCTCGTAGGTTTTTTGTGTCAGAATAAAAGGTTTTGAAACATTATTATGGAAAAGATTGTATTTAAAAGATAGGAAAAAACAACATTTTACAATGTTTTGGGACATTTTTTTGAACAGCACTTGTAGAATTTTTTCTAATAAAAGTTCTTCTAAAAGAAGAAAAGAAGTTTATTATTTGACATACTAGTCAACTGGATTTTGATGAGTGACAATGAACCTGAATAAGCTAAGCAGTTAAATTGGTCAAGCATTATAGGAAACAATGAGATGACCAGAACAAAGTACCCTTGTTAAATCCTTAAGAAACTTATAATTGGGAGAGTTCATGATACATATGGAACTAAAACTCGAGAATAGATGATGAAACGTCAACGGACTTGGCTCCGATAAAGCATCGCTTCCCGTCATCCTCTCCCCAAAAAGGGAAAGGACAATTCCAATCCGGCAAATCTCCGGTCGATAAGTCTTCTTCCGAGTATCAGTAAGGTATTCGAAAAGGTTATCAATAGAGCTCTGTCCAAGTGGGCCGAGGACAAAAATATAATTCCAGACACCCAGTTCGGCTTTAAGGCGGGACATGACACAATTCATGCCGCGTCTAAGTTAGTATCTGCTGTCCAATGGAACAATGCTAAAAATCAATGCACGGGTGCCTGTCTGGTTGATTTGGAGAAGGCTTTTGACACCGTATGGTTAGAAGGTCTGTATCTGAAGCTAACCAGATGGGGCATAAGTAAACCACTGCTATATATGCTTTACGACATGCTTAATGGTAGAAAGTTTGTTGTCAAGAGTGGCAATGTAACATCTACCACAACGTTTGATATCAAAAACGGTCTGCAACAGGGAGCGGTGAACTCGCCGATTCTCTTTAGTATTTACACCAGCGATCTCATTGGGAGTCTACCTCATGCAATTGCGTATGCCGATGATTTAGTTGCGTACAGAACAGGTCCAAAAGTTGAAGTCATCAGAATTCTCTTGCAACGTGATTTCGATAAAATTCAAAAGTACTGTAATGATTGGAAGCTGAAAATTAACTTCCAGAAATGTGAAACTATCCTGTTTAGAACCCCTTTGTCTGGGGCCTCTAGGGATACGAGAAAGAACTGGCGCAAGCTAGTGATCGCTGGGCCACATGGACATCCACTGGCGAGTAAAAGTGTAGTAAAGTACCTTGGCATCTGGTTGGATCAGTATCTATATTTCAATCGACATGTAAAGGCTGCTCTGACCAGGGCTAGGGGAGCTTTTGCCCTGACAAGACGGTTGTTTTATAGCAGCCGCCTTGATAGCAGGGTGAAAGTGATTTGCAACATGGCCCTAATCAGGCCGATGATTGCCTATGGATGCCCTGTGTGGTTCAACGTTGCACCATCTCTAATGGAAAAGATTCGGGTGTTCGAGAGACAGTGCCTTCGCACTTGTCTCGGTCTTTATAGAACACCAGAGTCGGAGTACAAACACTATTATTCCAACGAGGTCCTATACAACGGGGCCAATATAAACAGGATAGATAACTTTTTAATTGAGCTCATTCGCGGACACATTGCAAGGGCGATGACCTCAACTAATGGACAAATCTTCGGGGCTTACTACCCCCAAGATGAATATTTTGAAAGCACACGTTCGAGTGGTTTTATCCCGCCCGAGGCTTTCCTATACCTTGATAGTCGAGGGCTGATTCAGGATAGATCGGCGATTCCGTTGATCTACCACGTCGGCCGCAGAACAGTCGATAGGCGGCTCCTCTACGACCGAGACATAGTCGCTGGGAGCGAAGCAGAGCGCCTCCGTTTCAGTAGGGCCGTGCCCTAGATCAGGTCCACCAATTTTGGTGGCTTAACTAAAACCCGATAATTTTCAGTCGGCAAAGTCGAAATATCGCCTATGGCCGACTACATATATCTATTGTAGCTTTAAGTTAGGTAGGGCAGTTGCGGCGGCACCAAAAAAAAAAAAAAAAAAAAAAAAAAAAAAAAAAAAAAAAAAAAAATCAAAAAAAAGCTTGCTGTGGCTGTTCTAGATTTAAGTATTTTAGGTGTATTTTAAGTTATTTTAAGTTTATTTTTAGCTTATTTTTAGTTTAGTTTTAAGTTAGTTCTTAAGTAGTTTAAGACAGATTAATAAACTGATAAGATACCCAGTTTTTTTTCATTTTCTGGGTGAAAAATAAAAACCCTTTATATATAAGATAAACTTAAGCTATTTTTAGGCCGAAAGGCAATTAAAATTAAGTTAGAGGTATAATTTAGAGCGCCCGCATAGGGCCAGTAAGTTAATTAAGATGATAGTTTTAGCTAGTTTTAAGATTTTTGTCTAGCATTTAAGTAGATATAAGAAAAAGTAAAATAAAAATCATTTAAAAGTAAAAAGTAAAAGCATCGCTTCCCGTGAGATCAGCGAAATCAAGCATCGTTGCGCGTTGTTAGTGGAAAGATGGAGGACCGTCTCGAAACCAACTGCGTGCTGTTGACATGTGTTATGTGTTTTCTGTTTTTCCGTCCTCTTTCTATCTTCTGTTCTGTCCTGTATCAATGTCGTCTTGTGTGTTGTCTTTGTAATTGTCTGAGCCGATGGCCTCAGCAGCCAGTGCTCATAAGTGTTTCTGCTTCGTAGATTTATCTACGGAGCAGATCAATATGTTATGTAATGTAGATGATGAAACTTTTTGGAAAGTTTGGTAATACTAAACTGATTAAAAAAAAAAAACGTGGTGAACAACAACTTTGATACCAGTTTGAGCCTCGTCCGAAATTCTTCGCAGAAAGTTTGAAAAGGATCCAAGCCAGACCAGTCGCTTATAGGAATCCATGAAAGATGTTGATGGATCTGGATAGCAAAGTGGCTTCTTTTGTTGGTTTGTAATTTGGTTATGGTCAGCCTGCAATTTTCAATTTTCGTGTCAATTTTCACCAGATTTTGATTTGGGCGAATTCCTGCTGTCATAAGTACGTCTCTTTTCTCATCGTTTTTTTGAAGCTAAAAGCACGGAAAAATGTTTCTTCTAAAGATATTATTAAATTGTGGAAATATACTCGGGTTTCTAGAACTAACGGCTTGAATTTTGGTATCCCAATATAAATTAATGCATTGACATTTAAGTGTCTGTGATCTGCGTCAGAAGTTACGTTAAATTTTTAGTTAAAATTAAGTTTTCTTCAGTTTCTTTATATTTCGGCATCGTTGAGTTCAAATGGTTTGTCTCATCCATTTGTTCGAGGTATCTGCCTATGTCCATGTTTTTTATTTTCCCTAGGCGATAGTGAACCTGCTTCATGAATAGATTTTGGGCCGATCTTTTCCAACTATTATGATTATTTTTAGTCAAGAGTACATAAATCCGCTGGTCCTGATTGTATCCCTGCTATTGTTCTGAAGAGGTGTTCTTCTACGTTGGCAAAGACACTGCATAAGCTGTTCTATCTATTATTCTCTCCAGAGCTCGTTCCGAGCAAATGGAAGACAGCTTTTGTCCAGCCCATACCTAAAATAGGCGAATCGTCCTTCCCGAATATTACCGACCGATTGCACTTACGTCCCTTTTTTCCAAGGTCATGGAAACACTTATTAGTTATAAAATCAAGAAATATCTTGAGGAACGAAAGCCGACAGTATAACTTTCGTAACAATAGGTCCACTGGTGATATGATGGTTTATCTTACCGAACAGTGTGTTTCAATATCTACATCGTTTCGGAGAAAGTAAGATTATTGCACTCGATATTTCTAAAGTATTTGGTAGGCTCTTTTATCGAAAATTAGTGCTTTCGGTTCCGATGTTTCTTTTCTTGGCTGGATTAGAAATTACCTTTGGACCGTTCAATACAAGTTGTATTGGATGGGTTCAAATCTGATATCTTCAAAATAAATGCTGGTATGTCCCAGGGCTCCGTTCTGTCTCTTTTATTTCTACGGTCAATGTTCTAGAGAAATAGCCAGTTGCATTACTCCCCTTAAACAGTTTCACCGTAATACTCGCGCGTCCAGGAATGCCCAACAATTTATCCTTGAGCCCAATTTACAGTATAGTCAAGTACAGAGATTCGTTCTTCAGCCGTACAACTCGAATGTGGAATTTTTTGCCTAACTCAGTTTTCCCCTCCGATTATGATGTTCAGAAGTTTAAAACCAATGTGCATCGGCAACTCCTATTAAACCCTCTTCTTCTTTCCTTAGCTCGTGCTGTATCCACCAACATCAAAAAGGTAGCCCAAATCCTTTTAGCGTGTGCAAATTATATAATTATATATTATGTTTATGTCTTAAAGGGGTTTCTCCGAGAGTTAACTACTTTCCTTTAAACGAAACATTAAAGAAGGATCAGACATGGTCTACCATTTCTGTCTACCCTGTGATCTATGCCCTTTGCAAACTTCTTGAATGTGTGTCAAAATTGGTAAATTGTTTATTTTATTCCAACGAAAAAAAATTCTTCAATTCATTCATTCAAACTTATAGAGCTCCTAAAAATATAACGATAAATGATGCTTTCTTAACATACTGACATAACAGAATTCTATGCATATAACTGTATGTGTGTATCGTTAATATCAATACATTCGAATATTTACCCATACAAATTGGCAATCTTTTAAGCTTTATTATAACTTTAAGTTTTCTAATGTTTCCAAAATGAAAGAGCTGAGCTAAGAACTATTTTGTAAGTATATTTTTACCTAATTAATTCTGTAATTAATGTTGCTGATTATTATAAATATATGCAATATGCATTTATATATATGTACAATACATATGTATATATTTTAAGTAAAATGAAAAGGGATTGGTGGATAAGAAATTAACTACTAATTAGTAAAATTAAAATTAACTCCTTTCTATTTCTATTATCGAAAATGCTTACGAAAAATATGTTCCTTTTATTTCTTAAAATAAATTTCACCATGTATTTTCTTAAAGTGTATCTTTTTGATTAAGTCAAACAACAAAATTACAAAACTAAAAAGTAAATAGCGCTCCACAAACGTTAGTCAGTCGTGCTGATAAATATAAGCATTTCACAAGCATCGTTCCACATTGTAGGCTGCACATATCATAATCAAACAAAAATTAACTAACTAAATGCAAGAAATAAAATAAAAAAAAAACATTTCAAACGACCTAAAATGGTTACAAAAAACAACAACAAATATCAAAGAAAAATCAATTTGGAGCATATACACATTTCCAACAGCCAGCGCCACCGTGTCAACACAAATAATCGCTGCCGCCACACAACAAGCTTCCACACCAATCTTCCATCGTAGATGTCTGTCCACATATAGGACACACAGCTTGGTAAATGTTTAATCTCTCACCACCCCCCTTTTTCCAATCAACGAGGGTGCCTTAATGATGAATTGAAAAAAAAAATTAAAGAAAACATAGAAAAGTCGCCACCACCGCCCAAGTCAAGACACTCTTTTTTATACAATGGCCTCCTCTGCAGACTTCTCAACATGGACTTGGCACTACGTTCAACACGAAGTCAACTTTTGTTGCCTCCTTTCGCAGTCTTTCAGCCTGCCCATACATGAAGGAACCAAAGAAAATGATAAATGGTCAGAGGAGAAGTTTAGGCTGCTTATACCTCCGCAAGTCTGCTCCGCAGATCGTGGTAGAACAAAAAAGCAAAACAACAAAAAAAGGTGCAACCAAAGGTACGATACAAATACAGCATGTTATGTTATGCAACAGCCTTGGGTAGGTTAGAAAGGTTTTATACCGGTACCGGTGCTGTCGACCTGGACTACTGCCTTTGTCCCGGCTTTTGTCCACATATTGTCTTACACACAATTCGTTAATTCGAAGCCGGTCAAGTTAGGGCAACCCCAGAAAGCAGGTGTGCCACATTATTGTTGTAGGTTATGGTTGATTTGGTTATTAATTATGCGCAGCTCATTAACAAGCCACTATGTCACTGAAAAATAAGTAAAAGGTCTCCCGTTCACTTTCCACGATTCTTAGAGTCCAGCATGTGGGTGCGCATGCGCGTTATGTAAAAAGCCACCACCTTGATTGAATTTCCCAGATACCTATTAGCCAATTGAGATTCGCTTTGTAATTCATTAGTTCAACTATTAAAATCCCATTAACAATGACAATCTTAATGCGTTAAACTGGCAAACGAGTCTTACACTTTATTATACCAACTCAACCATAACAACCATGGGATGGTTGCATCTCCTCTTTAACTCCGAAGACGATGCAACTTCTCTGGTTTAAATATCAAGGCTATCAAGTATCTGTTTTGTTGTTTCTTTTTGAGATACAAAATTTATTCCTTCTTCGTTGTATCTTTGGGATGCAAGTAGACGGCATTTTTCTAGATTTGTTTTACAAGAAGATTACGAAACTTTCAACAACATTGGACATGGCAGATGGTGTGGTTATGCAGATGGGGAAGCACCAACCGCAAACAAAAATTCAGAGAAGTATAAATAAATTATGTGCTAAGGAACGGGTACTGTTCTGAAGAAGTCGATATGTGGTAGCTTTGGGATTGAAATTTTAGTGTAGAATGAAACGCAAAAAATGTATAATTATCAATTACCTGTCTTCTGGGGAGTGTATCTATTAGGAGACCTTTGAGCATTGATGAATTTATTTATGTGGCAGCAAAGATGTGTTAATTGTATTTTTATGAATGTTGTTGCTTTAGAAGAGAGCAAGAGGGTACTTTGGACTTCAAGTTATTCAAAATGTTATTTGAAAATGACATAAGCCATTTTAGAAAAAAGACAATTTAAATTTTGTTAACTACATATACTGTTCCAAAAAGAGAACAAATGTGTGTTTAAAATGTCGACTTTTGAAACCTTAATTAACAGAGTTACATGAGTTTTAAAACACTTGAAAAACATAAGTTTATGGGAACTACAAAAAATTAAAAAAATATTCAGGCACATCGCAAACATAAAGCAAATTACCAATTATTTATCTGAGCTACACAATATATAAATCGTGATTTAATTTTTTTGCAACAAAAAGGGAACGTCTATACCATGTTTTACGATAAACAACCAGATAAATCTGTCTAAATGTCAGTTTAACTCATTCGATTGCAATTGGTTTTTGTCCGCCGCTCAAACACTTGTTTCCTTTCATTAACCGCAAAACTTAAACAAATTCTCTCTAAAAAAAACATTTCAATGCCGCGGTCACACTAAAGAACATTTTCTATGGGCAAAATGGTGTTACCATTAAAACTTGGATTCTTATCAATGACATGAAAGAACAAAAAACAACACATAGAACATAAAACGATCTGCATTTAGAGAAACCCTGACCAAGATGGTAATTAGAATGCAAAAAATAATTTCAACTCATATTAACTGATATTCTTTCTGAAGCACTTGAATCTTTAAGATACTTTTTTTAGTAGCTCTTTGTCATCGCAATTACCGAATGACTTAGACGATTTGTTTACCTACTTTTTAAACCTTTTTTTTTTTAAAGTCTCATTGAATTTGTAGGATGATTAATTTGAGAAAATATAATAATTGAGTCCATTCCGACAAACAAAACACTTGGCAACACTTTGGAGTTGCCTTTGAGAAAGCTAATATGGTTATTAAGTGGTTTTCTTAATTTAAATATATTTTGTTTCGATGAATAAAATCAATGAACTTCTATCTGAATGAGCTCTTAAAAAAGGTTTTTTCGAAGGCTTTTGAATATAATGACACGATACTGTAAACTAATAAATGCATTAATTTGTGTCAATCAATTTTCAGAAAACAATTAATTGATGATAAAGTGGATATTGACATGAAAAGCTTGAAAGATTTTCAAGGTCAAGATGGTTTTTACCGAGGAGTTTTATATCGTTATACTCTTGTGGTGACTAGAAAATATTTTTCCATCATTTTAAATATTTCGCATCTTAAATATTTGCTGTGTCATGTGGTTTATAGTGCTTAGTGTATTGGACTGCTATGTGAAACGATCGGGTTCAGCCTTTTTTTTCGGAGCACTGCCTCTTGAGAGGATATGACAGATTCTCCAAGAGTAAACTTTCTTTCCAAAAAGTACATAATAGTGGTTTGGATTAATTCAATACACCGAAGAGATCACCTTTATTCAGAGCAAAGAATTAAAATAATAATTCTTTTTTTTTAAGTTCAAAAAAATATGATTTTTTTGACGAATCTCGCGTTCGTTTTCACTTGGTCTATTTTATTTTTTATACCGAAAACCGTTATAAGTTGCTTTTCTAGCCTTTTTTCAATTTTGTTGGGGTTGATCTAAATTCTAAGGTATGCACTAGCTTTTGTTCTAACTATTGATGAAATTGATGTGGTCATTAAAAATTCTAATATTTTAGAATGAAATCAAGTTTCACATAACTTTCCTTATTTAATTAGAACTCAGTTTTTCAGTCTAGTGCTGTTTAGAACTTGGCATTACCAAGTGACAGCCATCTTTCCAAAAGAACCCGCTTGGCAGTACAAAATAGACAGTTAAGATGGCCTCAAAACTTTTTCGTTCCCTTTACTTGTCGTTTTGTTTTCTTCATTGACTTGTCGGTCTGTCAGTCTGTCAGTCTGCCAGTCTATTAGTCTGTCAGTCTGTCAGTCTGTCAGTCTGTCAGTCTGTCAATCTTTCAGTCTGTCAGTCTGTCCGTCTGTATGAATAACGAGCTTCAGACCTAAACGGCTGAAGCGATTACCTTAAAATTTGGTACGTGTGATTCTTTTGGCATTCCTCACAGGGCGAATTGAAATTTTATTTTTAGGGCTAAAAATAACGGTACCTGAAATATAACCGTTAAGGAAAAGCTTAATGGCTCCAACGATTTTGAGAAATTTTTTTGAGATTATTTTTTATTTTATAAAACCCAAATTTACAGGAAAAGTCTATTAACGGTACTTTTCATATAAAGGATTTTTAAGTTTCGAATTTCTCGGTAACGGCTCATTGGATATCTATAAAATGTAATATTTGAAAAGATCTAAGCAGCCAAATTATTCTGCATAGCAAAATTTTGAATAATTTTTCTTGTGTATTTAAAATTTATATTATTTTTTTTTTTTTGAAAATTCAAAAAGAATTGTTTTAAATTTTATAATCAGTTGTATATAAGTGAATTCTAAAAACCTGTATATCCAAATCTAAAAAAAAATTGTATCAAAAACTAAAAAAAAATAAAAACAGCATTTTATCAAAATCCGTCCTACAATTTTTGGATATACTCTTTTCATAAATTCTTTGTTATTTAAGACGTGTGATGTACTTCATTTTTACTAAAAACTGTTAAGTGTTGTGGTTTTGACACTGTTTATAGGTTCAGAATGTGTGATTTTTATATACGTAAATGTAACTTATTTCTATCAAAAACCTTGCCTTTAAATGTGATTAGGCACATAAGAGTGCCTGTTAACGATTACGATTTTCAAAAAAAAATTCACACTTCACATTTTTTAACGAAATAAAATGGCGTTTAAATGTTTCCGCTAAAAACTATTTTAGGTACTTTTTTTCGAACAATCAAAATTCACAAAAATGGAATAAAAACTATGAAGTCCACCTAATATCATCATCATTGAAACACTTGCCAATCGCCAGTTTGAGAACATAAGATTCTCTAAGGTTTACTGGTAAACTGAAGATATATAAGGATAATCGAAGTTACATTCCTCCCCTAAAACGTTTTCCCAGTAAAATCCGCTCCGCTAGGAAGCAGACGTATCGTCGACTCTTTTTTAGTCATACTGGAATGCCCTGCCTGATTCTATTTTTTTGATCCCATATTAAAGTCCAACGATTTAGGATAATATTATGACTCAATCCTTGTCATAACACTTTGAGTTACATATATAAAAATGCATCAAATGCTCTTTTCTATCGCTTATTGGTGGCATATTATGTAACTTATAGTTCGAATTCTTCTAATTTAGTACTTTCTGAAGCGATGGTCCAAAGTCCAAAGGAACCATAAAATTTCAACCTGATTTCTTTAAAAATTCCCTGATTGAAAATGCTAGTTAGTTGGTAAATTATTTAAATATTATTATATCCAGGCAACAAAATCTGTAGTTCCGCCATGGAACAATCCTCTGATCTAGCTCTCCATTGAGTTAAACCATACCATATCAACCATAATTCACCTAATTCATCGATCCCTTACATCTTGATCTTTCAAATAGTAACATGTACTTTGCATAGTTCCAACGAACCCATCGTACCTAAACTACTGTTTTCAAACTCATTACACTCTCCTTAGTCCTAACTTCGTGTTTTGAAATGTATTTAATTCTTTTTTTAAATCTGTATATCGCCTTTAATATGAATAAATTCGGGGGACATAATCTCGCACAATTTTAAATCGAACGACTGATGCTAACGGCTAACGGTTTATCGGCTGTATACCCAATCGACTGGAGTTTTCTCTGCTGCGAAATACAGAAATATGCTTTGATTTATTAACATTAGTCATTTAATACCACATTCTTGTAAAATAATAGAAATATTTTGTTCACATTTTTATATTTTTAGATATTCTACATAAATAATAAATCACCTTCAGTCCATATATTCCAAAATAGGTTTGCAATAGTTTCTCTTGTTTTTTGTTCAATTTGTTGCCATCTGGCTCATAAGGAAGAATACCCCATAAACACAGATTGAAAACAAAACCTCTACTTTTTTTACATAAAAACGGTCTGTACTCTGTTATAAATCTCTCTCTTTTATTCTTATTCCTTTTAAAATTATAAAAATAGACCAGTGCAATAAAATTGATTTATTCAACATTCAATTATGTTTCCCTTTCAATTAAGACTTAATCGATAAATATAAGTGTGACTTACCCATAAATACTACGCGTGCGTGTGGCTTAATAGTTCCTTTCACCAAATCGGAACTTAAAATTAAATCGTGATAACTGAAATATAAATTGGTTGTAATCAAATATTGATTAATAATATACACTGTTCTATTCCAGTATCTGGCTGACATAAAAACGGAGGAGAATGTAGTTCCATGAGTTCAGGAATTGTACACGAATTTTATACTTTTAAAGGTGTACTTTACAACGGTACTTTTTTATGTAATTTAGACAGGCTTTATAGCCAATTGTTAACCTTTAAATAGAACCTACATAGTAATTTGTAATGGATAAATAAGTAAAATTAATACTAATGGACCTAAATGCTCATGGATTAATGCATGTTTTATTACAGTAATTTTAAAACGAATCATTTTTTTTTTCAATCACACGAAATTCTTAGTCTCATGAAAAAATCCTTTTTAAAAAGTTCTTCTCTCGGTTTGTGTCTAGTTTTCTAATTCATTAAAGTATCAAGGAAGTTTTACCTTTACTTGCTAACTATTTTAAAATAAACAACTTCAAAATATAGTCATGAAAGCAAAACCAAAAAACATAGTTCCAACTGTTAAACCAAGATTTATTGTCCACGAACAAAGTTATCCCGTACTTACCCTACGCCTAACTGTTTTATATGCTTCAGTTTCCTAATCTAATATAATATACCTCCTGTTGTGTTAAATCATTAATATATGCCACAACAGTACTGAACCACTTAGTTAAGAAGTTGCAGCACTTGAAATCAATTGACTTGGTAATTTTTTTTTTGGAAACCTCTTTAACCAGTTAGATCGATGTGTCTAGCCAGAGCCATATACCATTTTTATCGCAATCTAATAACCCAATAAACACACGTCCTTACGCAATACCAGTCGATTTTTAAAAAAATAGCCTGGCCTGTCCTCAAAACTAAAACCGAATAATAAAAATAGTTTTAGACGACAACCTTCCAGCCTGGACACAGACGGACGCACATTTGTGTCTAATTAATTGCGTTTCAGTGTCTTAGAGTTTTGACTTCAATAAATTTCCAGATTTATCGTGGGACTTATAGGCTTATTTGAAGTGTCAAAGTTTTTTGGCTAAAAACTACCACCAGAAATTTGCCTTAGCTGTCCCAAAAGGGAGTTGTGCAATACGCTATTCATGTCTATGGTTATCTCGTGTCTAATGTTTCCAGTATCCACTCGTAAAGAAAATCTGTTCTTATAATATATTGCTTGTGCGGTCCAATTGGTTATGCAACTCTGTCAACATATTAATTGAACTGTTTGCATACAGAAACGACAGACAAGCCAACAATTGCCACTGAATTCCTGTCAATCAACGCTGACCAGCGCACCACAGCGCGCATAATCAGTCTCCTGCGCGACATTGTCAATCGGCAGGTTTTCCCAACTCTTGGTTGGGCTAATTTGGTGGGCGTTACTGTACCACCACAGTAGCCGGTGCTGGAGGAATAAAAACTTCCTAGTGCCGCCGTGTGAGCTGAAAAAGATAACCTAATTGGAGCGCATTCAAACGATTTGTCGTCCGTAATGGCCAAAGCTATCCATACATATTGTAGCTGTTAACCCGACTTGAGTGCTAAAATTTGGTTATGCAATGCAAGGTATGGTAACTTGGAGGGAGGTTCAAGCTTAGGAATTCATTTAAACTTAGCAATTAATTGGTTTTTAAGACATTGCATACGAACTGCGTCGTAATTATATCGTCACACCCGATAGTGTGTGAGTTGATTAGATGTTATCTGTAGATAGCAGATAAGTGGAACATGTCCTGCAGGCGTGAATTTGTTAATTTTAAGTATTGATTAGTTTTTTTTTCTTTCCTGTAATGACATCAATTTTTCCATATTAAAGTTTTGCTTCTTTTTTGTGTGTGTTTTTAGGAAGGAAGCATTGGACATCATATGGTGATCAAACCACTCCCTGATGAATTGAATACAGACCAAGATACGCCTAAGCATGTGATATTTAAAAGAGATACACAGCCGTTGGAACATATGAGTGATTTTGGTAAGTGTACACATGATATTTATATTTTTTTCTAGATTTTTTAGTGTTTAAAAATTAGAAAGGAATATGTTCTTTAAACGTTACTTTTATGTAAGCTATGAGGATTTATAGCTGTTTGTACAAATATTCTTTCAATGAAATAGCCAGTTGCATTTATCCCCTGAAATAGTGCCCATCATCAGCTTATTCTTGAGCCATATTTTGGACATACTATTTAGCATAGAGATTCCTTCCTTAGTCGCACCACACGAATATAGAAAGTGTTGTTTGCTTTACCCTCCTATTTGACATGCAAAACTTCAAAACTAATGTACATTGGTGTCTCTTCTTTCATCCTTCCTTATTTATTTAATGCTTCTACCGTGCTTAAACATTTTCAGCAAAAAAAATCTCCTCTGGTAGTTTTCTGAATGCCGTTTCATTTTATATAAAAACTTCTTTCACAAAAATAGCTTGAACTCTTCCGAACATCTACATTCATCCATAATGTATCCATATCTCAATATTCGCCAATAAACCATAGCCCGCTTTTCGAGAGATAACCAGTCCCGATCCCAATAAATCTTCAAGGAAGAGATTAAGTGCTTCTCATAGCGTGTTGCCAATTAAATAATTAATTTATTACCAATACCCTTAGGTCGGAGTTTATATTCGTTTAATTTAATTATCCAATACAATCGGGATATTGTAATTGTAATTGTAAAAATCGCTAAAGATAAACGTGATTTGTGGGGATAATCATTCAGAAACTTTCACTCTCGGATTTCTTTGACTAAATAGTATCTGCGTAAAATATTTAACACATCTGTGTCCAACAAAGATAAGATATTTCTGGACGGATTTTTTTTTTGTTACATATATAATGCCCAAATGATTTTTTCCCGATTTGCTTGCAATGAAAGCCAGATGGGTATTGAAAGGTTAATGAAGTATGTGATTCAATTAATTAAAATATCGTGTCGGTTTTAATGGAACTTATATGTAAAGAAAGCATTGAGGATTCAAATGATACAACACGAATATTTATTTTAAAGGTGCTCAAGATACAGTTGGACAAATCTATCAAAATTACCATATTTTTAAAAAGGAAGCATATGAAATAGTTATGTTAAACTACACTTTCATATTAATATTTAACTATAAATTGGAGGTTTAAAAAAGTTCGAGAGGATTTACCGTTCTCTTAAGAAAATTTCAAATCAAACTCTAAGATCAAAATACTAAAAACGGAAAGTGCGAGAGAATTTACCGTTCTCCTAAGAAAATTGCAAATCAAACTCTAAGATCAAAATACTAAAAACGGATTTTTTCAACCTTTGAGATCTTTTGGAAAGTATTGCAAGGAGCTTTCAAAATGATCGGAAATGATAACAACATAAAGAACCTTGATGTCACTCGAACATCGAATATCATGTTTCTCTCCCTTCTACTGTTATTTATATAATCAGTGCTCAAGAGTAATAACCAGTTGTATTCATCGCCTTTAACAATTGCACCGTAATTAGTTTACGCAAGTAATTTACTGGAATGCCCACCAAATTACCCTTTAGCCCTATTTCAGTACTTCTGGCACCTCAGAGCCGTTACGTTGACTCCTGATATAAACATCCTTTATCTATCAGGTGAAAATCAGTAATTTTAAAATCATTTAAGAAATATTTATTTTTGTTGTCATAGTGTTATATGTCTCTTGAGCAATATAAATATATTTTGCACAGATTGTTTACTTGCTAACCTCTTGCCAGACGCCATTTGAATAATGATAAAAAAATCAAATCAATCAATCAAAAAATTAATCGTATGTCTTGAACTATAATATGACATAGTTCTGTTATCAAAGAACATAATGACAATTTGAACCTAATGAGAAATTTAGTTTTTAACTTAGGAGACACACGAGGCCAACAACTCTCCGTAAGACTTTCCTCTCAAACGCGGTTTAGGGAACAGTATGCCTTTAGCCGAGGTTTGTATCCAAAATTATATTTTTTTTGTCCGCCCACAGAACTCTGTTATGAACTTTTTTAAAAACCTTGCAGATACTCGGAAGAAGACTAATCGATCAAAAAATCGCCGGATTTGAATTAGCCTCTCTATTTTCGTGATTATTCAGTTTGTTTAACAGTGTTGTGAATACATAGGTCTATTGCATCCTTAGGGAGTAATGTCATCGTACAATATTCGGTATACCTTTGACGCCACCCACTAATTATTCTTGAGGGATTTGAATATATATATATAATATATATATATTTAGGAAAAGCCTATTTGTTTCGAAAACGGCTTCAACGATTTTGATGATTTTTTGAGAATTTTTTTGTTGGTATTGGCTATCATTTGATCAGAACCAGTTCAGATAGTGTTATTATTCTACGTTAATGTTACTTATTTTTTAAATTTTAATCGACGATGTCACCCTCACATATGACCAAGTACGTGCGATCTAGTCGTGCAATTTATTTTGTATACCGATCTACCTCCCATCTATTAATATTAACAATCGTGCTTTCGTCTCTTATTTCAAGGTAAAAGCTGATAGAATTTGAAACTGCATATCTAAAAAGGATGTTTCAAAACGGCTGAAAATATTTTTTTTAATTATAAAAGAACTAGCTGACCCTCCCGGTGTTGCTCGTGTTAACCAAAGATTTTCTGAATACCGATTAAACACATATTGGGTCCCTTGCCGCTTCACGCATATGATCGTCAATGTTGTAGTTGTGTGCATATACGCGGCAACAGAGAGAAACCAAAATGAAGAGTGTGTAAACATTATTTACACTACTAAAGCATTGACGACCATGTCATTTTTTATTATAAAAATAAAAACTCCAGATTAGGGAAAATATGTAATAAGATTTCCAACCTGAAAACGAAAATTCAAACATTTAATAAAAAGTACTTCAAATCATGTCATGATTAAGCTTTCGACATCATCGCAGGTTATCGTATATCTAACAATATATAATGGGAGCAAATTACGTTGAACTCTAAAATTTTCAAAAACCTTTTCTTTGAGTGCGGAGAACCTTCATGAAAACAAAGACCAAAATCCGTACAATATACTGTTACTTAATCCAATTATCACGAACTAGTTGGCACAGCCCACAGTTTCCGTGAAATTATTTACTCTGAACATCACCATTCTTAACAAACTTTAAATCTAGATATAGTTTAACAAGCACTTTACAAGTATTGAAAAATAACAAAAAAAATCTTCTTTTCATATATTTAAAGCATTCATGGAACCCGATGACATTGAGACGAGCGATAATCAGAAAACATCATCAGCATCCGCATCCCATACGAGTAGAAGAACAAAGCGATTCGCCGGCAGATTCCGTAGTACACAACAATATTCTGGCCGAACAAAACGTGAAGCACCTTATATGATCTATCCAGAGATTTTAGTTATTGTCGACTATGACGGCTACAGACTGCATGGCGGTGATAACTTACAGGTGTGTCCTTCATATACATGTTGCTTATTTTGTGTATCTGGCTTGACTTTTGTCTGTCTGAATAAATTGTCTTAAGTGTCTGGCTGCAGTGTGATGCGTTGGGAATTCTTAATGTATCTGAATTTTTTCTCTTATTTTTTGAACCTAGGTGAAGCGTTACTTCATCTCGTTTTGGAATGGCGTGGATCTGCGATACCGTTTACTCAAGGGACCACGAATTCGCATAAGCATAGCTGGTATCATCATTTCTAGGGTAAGTTACAGTTTTTCTGTATATATGTATTAAAGTGCGAAAACACCATTTTAAGCTGTGAAAAGTAACTGACTTAACCCATATTAAGCGCCAGATGACAGGTGTTAGATACTTTGCATTCATTTATGTATGTGTCCTGGTTCCGAACAAAAGAAACCAAAGTATCGACACACATGATGATTGGTAAATTGCAAAGCCCGCAGATTTGTTAGATACATTTGGCTGACTACTTGCCGCGATGCTATCAGGCTTAAAACCATTTTGACAAGTGATTATTGACACCGAGTATATTGCTGTACTTACCACTGTGAATGGTTTGACGATTACAAGTGTTTTATTGTAAACGTCATTGGATTGTTGGCGGCATACTTAGCGGCTTTGGGTCAAATCTTTTTTTTGTATATGTCAGCTGTTATGTTATAAAAAGTGAGGTCTTTGTGCGCCGAACATTATGTAATCGACAAAAGACATTTGTGCTTTTCCGCTTCTTTATCGGTTTTTAGTGTTTTTTTTTTTCTTTAGTTTTGAATTCAGTCGAATGGTAATGCCAGGTGCAAGACGTCCAGTCACGACACAATAAGATATTAAAGTTACACAGTGTTAGGTGAAGCATTTTGGCTCTGAATGGCAGATGATGAACTTTGAATTAGAAGAAGTTGGTTGCTGTTCAGGGTTTTATTGCATGCAGACGGTATTTAGAGGCAGGGCTTGAGATATTTTGACTAATTGTTACTAACTGTGAAGTGACTAATTTGGTAAGCCTTTATTATCTTAAATTATGTTAATGGATGGATAAAATTGTGAAAAATAATATACAGCCAAAAAATTTATGTTTCTAATAAGAGAGAAAATTTAAGATTTTTTTTTTTTATGATAAATTTTCCTAAGCCAGGATCTGAGATTAATCGATTTTAGAAAATACTTGAGTCTTTGAATCCACACCACCACAATCAATTGTAGAGGAGATTTATCATACTTACTTTACTTTGTAAAAAAAATACATTTACTGACGTGACAGCTCCATTTCAGTGTGTGTGTTAATCTGCAAGAACGGAAGGGACCTAACCTACAATTTACCGCCGAGGCCGAATGGCTACATGAGATGCACTTTTTTCGAAACCAATTTTACTCTTGGAGGTTTTGTCAGTTCCTCGCAAGAGGCAGTACATGGGAAAAAATTTGTGGCTCTGACAGGGAGTCGAACCTGGACCCTTCGGTTAGCAGCCCGACACACCACTCTACTTTTGATGACGCTAAACAGCGTTGTACTCCTGAACCTTTCCAGCTGGTTCAGTATCTACCTTGCTTATAAACTTATACTTCGTCTTATCCTGGGTAATGATCAGTTCCATTTTATTTGCTGCTGTTTGACTGAATGATGTGATGTAAAAGCGCCTATTATTACTTCATTAAGCAGAAATTTAAAAGCTGAGCATGGCACGTTACAGTTTATCTCTGCTTACACTTATGGAGGCTGCCTTATAATTTACATTAGATTCTTGGGTTTTCTCCAGTATCTGGCGTAATCTGAAGATTTGGTCGATCCAAGATTTTTGTGGTCTTAAACCGCCTTGGTTAAGACCTATTAGCTAGCAAATCGCTTAAAACGGTGGACTGGATCTTATACACGATGGAGTAGTCGGTACTTAGTACTTGTACTTAGATCACAATCATCGGGTCCAGTTATTATATTTTGCAGATGAGTTTGTACATTGTATACTACTTCAACCATTCAACAACTGGTTAAAGTACTACCTTCTCCTGTACAAGCATTTTTCGTCCTCGCTTCACCCATCGTAGGGATTATAAGTTGCTATGTGCTCTTCCGGTGCCATGATCTGGCTACCACCGTTTGCTTTGTTTTTCTGAACACATTCGGAGTCGAACCAGGGGTTTCCTGAAAGCTAGAAGTCCAACACTTCTGACGCTGCTTTTCTCATAGCTAGTCTTGCGGATGGATATTATCAGTCGGGGGATTTCTCACTAGCTCAAAGAATACGCGATTGTCATAGGCTTTTGACTGAAGTCGGCCAACATTAAATTTCCCCTGCGTGGTATTAAATCGCCTAATAGCTTTCCTTGATATCTGTATTGGAAATTTGGTACCAATTAGATTAGTTATCCCAGTCTATATTTGCTGCTCGAAATTCATGGATTTTCAGAATTACTAGTGGAACGTCTTCCATGAATCGCGACATGATCGATTTGGTTGCAGGTTTGACTACCTGTTGACCACAGTGTGCCATAGACGCCTGCAGGAATTTTTTAGGAGGGGGAGTGGTGGTCATTAAAAAGAATGTCTGTATATTTAATACAATCTAATCTTATTAGTGCTCTTATTTGAATGGTTACCCTTGTTTTTGGTTTTCACAATTATTATTCATACACACGAAATCAAATTAGAAATAAAAATGGGTAAGAGGTAGTGCGTCGTAAGTCCTTGCTTTTATATAACAAGCGCAGCAATAAGAAGCAGCGATTTGAAAGATATACATTGTGACACCAAAGTACATATGTTAATAACGTCCTTCTCAATCTTCACGGAACAGCGTGGGTTTCCCATCGTCATTCAGTATAGACGGATGTGTTAAGCCTAAGACGCGAAAACTTGACGTTCCTCTCGTCTCCAAAATAAATAAAAAGTTGTGGATTTCAATTTAAATCTCCTGAGTTTTTACCCAAAATTTTTAGTTTCCGCCAATTCAAAATTTTGACAAAATCCCAGGTTTTGTTTTGACCATACTTGAGACTATAAAAATACAGTCGGATTCCTAGCATTAGGTTTCACCAACAGTTGTGATATTCGCATTCAAATTCTTTAAGAACTTTTCAATACATACCATCTTGTTCTGTCAGACTTCCTTCAGTTTTTACCTAAACTGCATTTAATTGACCCTAATCTTTTTCATAAAACGAAGACTGTTATGATATCGGGCGAGACCACAAATCTTGCACTGCTCTGCTTCGCTCTATGGCTTCGCCTATGGAGTTCATCAGATTAACCTCAGAAAACATCGACAGACCTCCCGACTTAAGATTGTTCCATGTCTGAGACCAACAAAAGCTTGATATATACAAGAATATTAAAAAGCAAATTCGGTAACAGATAATCTAGTACAAATGAAACGTATTTCATTAATTTACTAAATAGCAGTCTAAAAACAAATTGAAAATAAAATAATCGTAGCACTTTATCAATGACAACAAAATCCAAACAGAAGTCAAATCTATGACATTCTTTTCAAAATTCATCCATCCATAAAGAACAATCCCCACCTTCATCCAATTATTATCAACGCCTTCACCATAATGCAGAAGATTAACGATCTCACCTGCAAGATCGCATAAAGCTATCACAAGTTCCAAAAAAACAAAACTCCAAGTATCTCTTTTCAACATGCCAGCTACTGTCCACAGCCACTCCTGGGCCAACACAACATTCACCATCTAAATTTATTTATCCAATCATAATCGAAAAAAAATATTCAGAATTACAAGCGACATTTTTTTTGGTTTGTATTCCTGGCTTCGAGATCACCCTCGCACCCTAATCCAGCCGTCATATTCCCTGTGAAGCCAGGTGCAGTGAGTGCATGGTGCTTTATTAAGCTTTGCAAAGCCCAGTGGGCGGCATATGTGAGTGCCTTACGCGGGGGCGGCTTTCAACTGAATTTATGGCACTTTGTTAGTTCCGTATTATGGCAGTTGCATATGCAACAACATATATGATCTAAAAGGACATTGTTTTGCACATATTTCTGTTAGTTTTATTGGTATCATGCCGATTTTGAAATCCAGCAATCTTAAGATATACACGGGCCTTGAGCTGCAGTGTTTCTTATCATCAGAAAAAAAAATCTTGCAGGCGTCGCGGGATACGACGCGTGCCACAGGAGAGTGAATTGGCCTTTGAGGTGGACCAAGTAAATATAGTATTAGAGTGGGCAGGCAAATGGATTTCGCAATATGAAATCCATTTGGCCTGATTTAACGGCGATATGGTCGCGTAAGTATTTCCTCTTATTTATTTTTTTTTTGGGCGCAACCACACGCTTGAGTGTGGTAGTCTTTTTTCCTTAAGGAAAAAAAAAAGTTAGAAAGGAAACCGGTACAATTTGGTGGCAAAAGAAAAACATATGTGAATCGGGACTAGATTGTTAGTGCTACTAACAAGTTGGTTGGCGCCCCCTTAAGGAAATCCACTTACAAAATTTTTTTTTTGGTTTTTTTGACAAATTCTAGGAAACTAAAATGCAAATAGCTGTCAAATTGATAAATTGTGGCCACTTACTGTGAGTTTCATTAAACAGGATACAGGTGTGTTTGACGAAGAGGGGTTGTTTGCCATCACCTGTGCGTAGTTACACGGAAAATCAACTTTCGGAAATGAAACTAAAAGCCTTGAACGATTTTTTTGACTGATTTTTTTTTTGTATTTTGAAAGTTGCAACTTGCAACACCAAATGGATTTTATACAAGATTTAATTTTCACAGTATCATCAAATAATTTTGTAATGATGCTGCAACTTTGTATTTAAGCTGAATTTATTTAAACATAACTTTTTCACCCAAACTATGGTCAGTGAGACAATATTAAATGTCAATATTAAATGTAAGCTAGTGTATATAGAGGTTTGACATTTTCCCACCAATATTCAGTTTTCTTATGCGTGCGTGGAAATAATTTTTTGAAGTTGGTTGCCTCCGGTTTTTCGTTGTTGCTGGTCATTACCGAAATAATTATAATCATAAATTCCTTGGCAAATTTTTAATTAAAAAAATTATTTAAGATAACCATAAGTGGGGCTTTATGAGTACTTATTTTGCTTGGTTGGATAGTTAGCAAGCAATAAACGCCGTTGTTTTTGATTAATTGTAGTATCTTTGCTGAAAACTAAATTATTCTACCACAGGCAATGTTGCATGACATAAATTTTTTGTTGGTGCAATGTACGCACTGTAGTGTGTTAATTAATTTGATATATTAGTTGTATCAGTCATGAAAAGAATTTAACTAAAATATGAGAAATAACGAAAGCAGTTGTATGTTTCTGTGTGGCTTAAATTCAAATTAGGCGTCGATAATTTTCAATTAAATTGACCGAAATTAAAGCAAACTTTAGCTTAAATTTGTGTTACATTTGAACATAAGTCACATTTAAAAAAGATTTTTTTAATTTCATTTCAATTTTCACCTGAAAATAATGTTTGAAGTGTGAAATATTGAATCTAACAATCAAACGAAAGAGCTGAAGCCAGAACTCGAAATTTCAAAAAAAGAAAATTTTATATGTGGTTTAAATACTTGAATGTTTTTAAAAAATCCTTGAAATTAAACTTTAATTTAATAAAGGTTTTAAACAAGTTGTTTTAAAAAAATTGTATGTAGAATTGAGCTTTTAGAGATGAATGTCAACAGTCAACACTTCATTTAAGTTGAAACACAAATATGTTTAATTCGGTTACAACAATGATTTACTTCCTGAAGTTTGGCATCAATTATGAAGAAAGTATTCATTAATAAATAGTATTCATATGTGAGTTACTGAAAACCATGGTCAAAAACTATTTAATATCTTTTTTAAGTGCTATTTGTATCAGTTCACTATCCCTTGAAGCAGTTCTCTTTAATTTAATTTAAATAAAAGAAGTGGGTGAAGAAACACTTCTCCAGCAACTCAGAAACTTCTCTATTCATGCATAAATCACATTAAGGAAATCACAAATGCAACAAAACTTGCGGTTCGTTTATAAAATACAATTTGTAAAATACATAGCTACAAGTTATCTTGTAGTAAATCTAGGGTACAGGCTGTCTTATTGTGGTCTTGCACAAAATACTTTTGTGTTGCACTTCAAGTAAAGATACTTTCGCTTATCCAAGGAGGAACAAGATTGTTTTCAAGATTTATGTTGTTGGATCCTTCAAAGTGAAAGAAAGACATTTGTTTGCGCTTTCAAAGTAATTAGGAGATGAAAGAAATATTTTACAAAAGGCACAACGAAGTTAATATTTTCCTCGAGAGAGTTGGTTGTTAGGTATAGGAATATGGAAATCATATCCTAAGGCTTTGTGTCAGATCGTGACTGAAGTATTTGGTTATTCCATAATCTGGTTCGAGTTTATACTACCTTATGATGCAAAAATACAAAATTCCAAAAGGAAATTAAAAAAAAAACAACTGTCAACACAAAATACCGTAGGATGTCTAGCAGCAACAAACCGCTTGTGTTGCAAGTTTATGCCATTAATTCCTTGTTTTTTTTTCTTACAAACCGGACAGCAACATTTTAAGCAACTTAATGAATATATTGACACAAATTAAACACAAAAGCCATTTTGCGCATTAATACTTCTATATACTTTCCGATCCGATGTATATTTCGAAACAAGATATTAAAAATAATTCTAGTCATCTTTCAAGCGATCGCTCACACTATCAACAATGGATAACTTTTGAAAACCAGCAATTAGCAAGCTATAGTGCTCAAGTTAACAAGGCTTTTGTCCAGACAAAAGACTAATTCATTGGCTGGTTTTCTTGTGGCCGTAGTCAGTAGTCTGTGTTAACATACAGAAGCCAAAACTAGTTCCATCGGACATTGGAGTTATAGATTGGTAAAAAGTATCCGAAGATATCCAATCAACCTGCTCATTTATTACCAAATAACAAGACTACATAGCATTGTAGCCATTTTTTTGGCTAAACCTGAATGTGGTGTTTTGGCGCGATGGCAGGTTGATAAGTGCAAATTTGCCAAACTCACTCACACTTGTTCTTCGTGAGCAACCGCGCCGCCGCTACTGTTGGTTGAGCTTGTTTTAATCCTAAACTAGTATTTATTGTTCTTTACAATTAACACACGAGAATATGATGTAACTATCTAGATACTTATTTTCTCGAATGCAATAGATATGTATCTTTGATTGAATGAATTGTTAGTAAATCCTTAAAGTGAACAGTTTTGCTCATTCACTGGGATAGTCAATTTAGGCCTGGATTTAAATTTCTTCATCATAAGAAATCGAGAGAACATGGACAAAAGAATTCCTAGACGAACGACGGATGTCTATCTTCTCCGCGAGTCGAAACGAAATTACATGTCAGGAACTCTATTTCGTTGTTGATTAAAAAGGTAAGGTGTTGAATGGATCTTGGCTTATTGTAATGCAACTTAAAATTTTTGGTAGCTACAAAGAAAAAAAGTTGGGTGAGGTTATTGCAAACCATACTGTGCATTTAAGTGGATGTATTAGAAGTTCAACAATGATTCTTTGGATTTTGGATGCCCCACTATAAGCTCGTGAATAAACTCGTTGTTCCCTTCGAACAATTCATGTAAACGGCGAGCATACTGAATACGTATTTATGAATCACTAGCTTACCCACCCGGGGTTGCTCGGGTATACTATATTTTTTTTCGAAAAAACAACACAGGCGCGGTCGGCGTAGCGAGGTGCCACCTAGTTTTCAAAATAGCTTAAGTTACTTCTTAAAAAATTAGCTATCTGCTTGTAAAACGACCTCAGCAGCACCAAGGGGTGATTAAAATAGCCTTTGTTACTCCTTGAAACATCAGCTAACTGCCTGTAAAAGTCCCGTCAAATTCGGGGCATAAATAAAAAAAATAAAAAAATAAAACACGAATCCATCGCCACCTAGGGGTAATTAAAATAGCCTGACTTATTCATAAATATCAGCTTTCTGCAAGTGAAAGTCCCGTCATAATCGGTTAATAATTAAGAATTTTTGAAAAAAAACGACCGCACCCAGTGGGTAATTTAAATAGCCTAAGTTACTCCCTAGAACATCAGGAATGAATTAGAGCTGTGTCAATCGTTCATTTTCAAAGATTCAATCGTTCATGATTCGGTCATTTCAAAGATTCGATCTTTTCAATCAATCATTTTACCAATCAATCCCATATCTACACTCTTTCTCTCGTTTCAATTTATACCCATGCCATACCGGTCATCGAAATGTTCTGTTGTGACTTTTGAATGTGATTGTGAATAAAACATTTTGCATGGTTTCCATATGTGATATGTATCTCTGCATTTGGATCTATCCGACACCAACATCGACATCCGTGTTTCGTCAGTAAATCATTAGGTTGAGTGTATGTATCTGTGTATGTCTCTCTCTCTAGTCTCACTCTCTTTGTAAAATAAATAATTAAATTTCAGTTCAGTTTCACTTTGTTTCGTTCATTTATTTCAATCATTCTCTATCTCTGGTCTGGTTCTTTGTGTATTGTGTATTTTGTATTCTGTATTGCATTCAATGATTGATTGAATTTCAGTTTCGTTTTCCGCATCGTATCGTTCTCGTTCATTTGAAAAGTATTGAAATTGTGAACGACCGACATATGGAAGTGTGATTGCAATCATCAATACTTTTCAGTGAACGGGTCATAAAGACCGAATCAATCACGATTGACACAGCTCTAGAATGAATCTGTCATTGAAAGTCCCGTCACAATCGGGGCAGCCGTTCCCGAGCTTACACAGAACAAACAGACAGAAAGACAGAGAGACAGATTGAAAGACAGAGAGACAAAAATTTTATAAATTATGTTTTTGCTAGGAGTACAACACATACTTTTTAATATGCATCTTGTAAAAATCTGTTATTTTGACAATAAAAACAGACACTTCATTTTTATTTAACGTTGCCTGATTTAAGGTTTAGGATTTTTCTCCATAACTTGCTTGTACTCATGCAATGTTCATATCATTTCAAACTGCAACCGGTTTTTCACCATACGGAAGATCAAAAACAGCTCTTGTTGCAGAAAACATTAACCAATCGGTAAATTCTTGGAGCATTGGTTGCGCCTCAATATTTGAATGTCGATTTGCAAAATAAAATTGAACAACTTTGGGTTTTTCTTTCTTGTAATGTGCTTAGACTCTAAATCGTAAATTTCTAAAGTTTTTTTTTTTTTAAATACTGAAAATAGCTACGCAAACAAAAACTGTATTTAATTATTAAATCATTACGCTAATTACGCGTCAGCGTGTACATTTTTTAAACCAATTTTACCCACATTAAAAACTTACTTTATAAGTTTTTTCTGATGTTTTTCAATGAATATTTAAAAAAAATTCTAGTGAATTTAATTTTAGAATATAACAAGCCATATACAAAAAAATAGAAAAGGAATCATTCAAGCAAATATTACTTAGGAGGAGTAAATCCCACCGATTCATCAGTCTCAAGACCAATATCTTCAATCAATATCTTCTTCGACTTTGGATATCCCTCAAGTATCGCATCTATCATATCAGTACAGATTCTCTTCCTCTTACGATAAGCGGATAAATATTGAGCATGAAGTTTTTCAACTTTTTTGACATCATTTGTGGAAATCTGAAATTTCAAAAACGTAAAAATTACAAACATTTCTTACTCTCAATATTGGTGAAAACCTTACCTTTACTCCTTGTTTGGCACGAATATTGTCCAATTTAGTAGTCAATTCATCAACTGCTTCCTGTAAACTTTTTTTATCAATTTCCAAAGTATCTAAACTGGGAATCGCTGAAAACGATTTCAATTTCGTTTCGAGTTCGCGGATTTTGTCTTGTTTATTTTTCAAATTGCAGTCTAGAACTGTTTTTTTTTGGGATAGCATTTGAAGTTCTGATTTCACCTACATAAATAATCAACAACAGTTTGCTACAAATTAAACCAAATAATTTACCTCTTTTGGATCATAGTTTGTCTGTCGAATGAAATAAATTTTTTGCTTTCCAAAGGCTTTTTCAATAATTTTCTCCCGAAACAGAAGCGAATCTAAAGCTCTTGGTCAATATAATTTTTTGATAAAATTCCACTCATTTAATAAAATTATGCGCACACTTACTTCTGCACCGCAGCCTTGCCATATTCCTTACCACATTTTTCAAAAATATCACTCATCGAATACGGTTTATTTCCTTCTTGAAGCAGATTCAAAACATCTTTTGATGCATCTGGTTTGGCCATCTGTGAACAGAAAAAGAATTCATGAATCTTTTTTAGCCAAATTTAACGGACACATTATATAATCGAAATAATAATTCACGACTTATTCCAAATTTGAAGGTTTGCTAATACTTTAATAAGGCATTAATTCAGAAGATCATTAAAGATTTATTTTTATCTGTACCATCAAGTTTTGCATCGCAACCGACCCCAGACAATTAATGTAGCTTAGATCTTAATCAATAAATAACCGAAGAAAAATAGATATTAAAATAAACGATTAAAATAAGATTTGCCGACTATAACCTTCAAGAAATTTGCAACAAAAAAAAACTGGTCTCACCAAAATGTGATTTTGACTTTTGGCTCTTTTTCTTGGATAGATCATGGTACACGTTTTAACCTTGCAGTTATGAATAAAAAAAGAAGATACACAAATTATTATAAATCTATTAAATTAAACAAATCACGATTGAACTATTGAAAAGTACTGATTAGCATTCATCGGATGCTCCTGTCGTCATGAAAAGGTTCTCAAATTCTCGGAATTTCCTCACAGACAGCTCTTATGAAATATCAATCAATATTCGGTCAGCAATCTCCTTTATAAATGGTTTATCTGGGACAATATGATGATTTATTCGAAGGCAATACGTTTTGCAGTTAATTTTGATTTTTTCAAATAGTTTTGCGATTTTTCAAGTATCTAAACATGTACAGATGTATGTATAGCTCTCCTCATTTATCTGGGAAGAATTTGTTAGGAATTTAGATTTTTTGACAGATAATGTAGCGACAGTTTGATATGTTCACTATGTGCAACTTAATATTATATTAGCAGTCTCTGCAGCTCTGGTAAATATCCGAAAGTATTTTGGTGGATTGCAGCCAAGGAGCTTAATTCGACTTACATTTTACTTTAAGTTTGAGGACGCATATTGGTGGCTTCATTGTTTCTTCCCATAGTTGAAGTGTAAACAATGGGCCTTTTCTTTTCATCGACTTTATTATTGCCCGTTCCATGTGACCAGGAACACTAAAACATCCAGCTTTTCTTCAATAATAACAGCAGAGCAAATTTCACAGCTTTTGTCAATGCTACAACCTCTGCTTGGAATAATCTGCTGTAGTGAGGATCTCTGAGTGATTTTTTATTTTCAAGTTTCTGAGAAAAAGATTGCACTAGTTTCTACGTCCATTGTAAACCATTTCAAATTCAAGTTAGAGTACCTACGTTAGAGAGCCGTACATAGAGGGTCAGGGCCTTGCTTACTTCTTTTTTTCGAAATCCGGCGGCGCGGCTCTATGAATGATTTTTTTTTTTGTTTTGACCCTTTGTTGCAGTTCATATTGTTGATTAGGCGAGCGCCCTTTTAGCATACGGGAAAATACTGCTCTGGTTTGCTAACAAGCAATCCTAACTAATGCTTTAAATTCAAGTGTAACTTCGTTTTTTTAGAAAATTTTGTAACACCTGCGGTCAGCATGAAATTTTGTACACACATTCCAAAGGGTACAGAAAATGCAACAGGGTATCTTTTATCCCGACAAAATACTTTATCGAAAATTGGACTTCGTCCAGGTAACTTACTTGGATTCATCAGTTGATAGTTAGTACCTTTGTTAAGACGCAACTTTCCATGAGTCCAAGTGAGTTACCGGGACGAAACGCCAATTTTTGGTGAACTTAAAGGCTGTAAAAATCTATTTTGAATCAATAATTCAACAAAGTCCAAAATAAGTGCTAAGTCTTGTACTTAGTTGTTTTTAATTTTATTTTCTTACAACGTAGTATATAGAGTTTGTATTAAAACCTTCAATTCATTAACTTAGTCTGGCCCTGGACTTAAACCTCTTTCTTTCTTTACAACTTAATGATTAGAAATTTAATCTTGTTGGATAAAGTTCATATTAAGTTTTTGGCAAAAACTTTATATATGTTGAATTGAACAAATCGAAAGTTGCGTCTTGAGAAAGGTACTCACTGTCAACTGATGAGTCCAAGTGATTTACCGGGACGAAACGTCAATTTTTGGTGGACTTAAAGGCCGTAAAACGCAATTTTGAATCAAAATACTTTTTCGATATTAGCTTTTTTAACTCTATTTAGAACTAAAAGATTGACTATAAAGCCAAATAATACAGATTCTCTGAGAACAAGCCTTGTACGCATCGTTTTTTAAATTATTTACTGTCCTAATACACTCGTTTTTGAAAAATTCTGGTCATAATGCCGTCATAATGTCGACTTTCGAAAAGTCGATTGATAAAAATATCGACTGATCAAAATGTCGATTCTTACAAAGTCGATTTAAAAAAATTCGACTCGTGAAAGGTCGACAGTTGCAAAGTAAATGATGTTCATATGCATGCGGCGCATGCATAGAAAAAAATCCTTTTTTACATTTTATAGTATTAAATAAATAATAAAATTGAGTTAATGCATTAAAAGAGAGCACTCCTCTTTTTACTTTCTTTGAATGAAAGTCGACATTTTTACCGCAACTTTCAATCGACATTTAAATAGGACATTTTGGTAATTTTCAGATAAACCGCGTTATATATAAATAAATATTTAGCGAGTTAAATAAAGTTAAAAAGTTATTTATATATAACGCGGTTTATCTGAATATTAGCAAAATGTCCTATGAGAACAACCGCCAAAACCTTAAAGTTACATATGTGACATTTAAATAGTCTGGATTTTAAACTGTCAATTTTTTTTGTTGATGAAACTTCAGTCGGCATTTTAACAGTCGATGGCCTCCCTAGTTAGCTACATAAGTTAGCAGATAACACATTTAGAATTTACAATTCAGTCATCAAATAAACGATGCATTCGAGATAGGTCCAAAGACAGACGCTAGCGTTGGCCTTTTATTCGTAAACTTTTTTTTTTGACTACAAAGTACAATTTTTCAAGCTGATCAAAAGTATGATTCAGCTTGGCAAATATTGGTGGTGCAAAAAAACATTAGCTAGAAGAATAAATTGGAAGTTGGGAAAGAATTTTTGGGCGTAGTTAATCGAGAATTAGAGTTTGAAAAAATGTTACCCAAACTAGGGGTTGAACCCACAATGTATAGATTAGCAAGCAGACACCTACTACCTATATACTGCCCCGGCCCACTTTTTTGAATTTTGTCCAAGAAACTTAAAAAGGTTATGGGAACACCTGCCAAAACAAAATTATTATACTCAAGTTTTCTCCGAATATAAGCTTTATAGACGGTAGCTAGATCAGACAATACAATTTTTGGCTTCTAAGGAAATCTACACACTTCGCAGAATTCTTGGTGACATCGAATATGTGATCATTCTTTAGGAGGTGGTTTGTAAATACATTTTGAGAACTGAAAGGTGTTAGTTTTCATTGATTGAAGTGCTTTAACGATAAAAGACAATATTGAGTTTTTCGAGCAGGATAGGAAGTGTCGCTTAACATTGATTTTGAATGCTTGCAGATCAAAATGGCAAGGAAAAATCTCGCCTATATTTCACGGTTCGTCCGAAATTCGGCTCAAGGGTGAACTGATGAGCATTCCTTGCAAGACGAGTATTACGGGATAAACTTTTAAGGGGAAGAATGCAGCTGGCTACTTCGAGCGAACATTTTTTATAAAAGAAACGATAAAATAAGGAAATACATGAAACATTGAGTCGGTGTTCGAGAGGGGCAAGGTGAAGCGATGTTTGGGAAGCACCTGCTCAGAGGTGGGAGTTATACTCGAGTTTAGGGCGTATAAACGCTTTATAAATTGTGGCCAGATCAGAAGGAAAAAAGAAAAGATATGGTCGTTCCAACGGAGGTCGTCGTTGACACACATTCCGAGTACTGAGAGGTTTTCGGTTTCTTCGGTGTAAGTGCCATTCATGGACAATGGCATTAGGGGTAGGTTTAGCTTTAACGACAAAAACAGCATTGAGTTTTCGAAGCATTAAACTTCACACGATTCCTATTACCCCATTTGACAATGCTGTATAAACCGGAGTTTAATGAGCATGACATACGGTACCGTTGCAATTGTACGTCCGAAGGCGAAGGACGTGAATTATCGAACGAATATGAAAAGCTGAGGGTAGAGTCCTCAGCAAAACAGTGGATTAGAAGTAACAGATAGAAAATCATTTGTAAAAATGAGGAAAAGAGTCGGAGACAGAACAGAGGCCTGGCGCACACCAGCATTTGTTTTGTGGGAATCAGACTTGAATCCGTCCAATACAACTTGTATTGAACGGTCCAGAAGATAGCTTCTAATCCAACGAACAGGAGTATCATCGATCCCAAAAGCACGCATTTTCGATAAGAGAGCTTCATGCCAAACTCTATCAAGTGCCTTGGAGATATCAAGAGCAATAATCTTACTTTCACCAAAGCGGTGAAATATACTGTTCGGTGAGATATGCCATCAGATCACCAGTGCAACGATTACTGCGAAAGCCATACTGACGGTCATGGAGAAGCTTTCGGTCTTTGATATATTTCTTAAGCTTACGGTTAATCAGCGTTTCCATGACCTTATAAAGAAGGGGCGTAAGTGCTATGGGTCGGAAGGAGGAGTCACCTTTCTTTGGGGCAGGCTGGACAAAAGCTCTCTTCCATCTTCTGGGAAAGATTGCAGAATAGTAGGAGCGATGGAAAAGCTTACGCAGTGGCTTTGCCAGTGTGGAAGAACATCCATTCAGAAGAATCGGAGGTAGGTCTACGTCTACGTCGGTTATCATAAATATGCTCTCGTCGCAGTTATACATCCGATGATCATGGTTGCGAATCTGGAAATTAATAAGGACAGCCAAAGTGTTCTTGTTGGCAAAACAATTATTGGATTAGTTGTTTTACACATCAGGTCTTTGATAAGCAAAAGAGTGGAAAACAAAATAGACTATTTTGTATATGTATATTTGACTTACAATGTCAGAAATTATAGTTGGCTTGTCCACGAGCTGAGTTATTGGTTTAGTTCAGCAAAATCTCAACAAACTTTTCTTGTCCGGGAAGAATAACGATGTCATTTGGAACTGGGTATAATCACCCGTGATAAAGATTTCAGTGTAACGATAATGTGGAAACATTTTTTGAATGTTGCCTGATAAAGAAAGAAAATCATTAGAAGTTGACACTCTATCCAATATTATTAATTATTTGTTGCAATCATTGCACGCGCGAGTCATGTCGCATTCAAAACTTTTTTTAATAAAACTTGTAGAAGGTTTAAAAATGATTTTTAAGTAAAATTGAATAATACAAAAACAAAGATATTTTCTTTTTAAGCTTTTCATATCCAAATTTGTCTAATTGAATTTTCAATCAAAAGTTATCAATTACGTTTCGGTTAAATTTTTATTAAAAGCTGTTCCCACGAAGAGTATCAACCCTTCAATCAAAAAAGGTTCTTTTGATAAGAAAGTCGAACAGTCTTGAACCTATTATGTATCTGGAAATTTCTCACAAAAAATAAACTGCAATTTAAATTTCTAAATTTTCTTGCTTAATCTCATACAAAAGTACTTATGTCACTTTCAACTGCATAAAAACATGCAAATCAGCAAAAACTTATCATCTTCAAAGAAAAAACATCATAATCGTGCTCATGCCCTTAATTAGTTACTAAAATATGCATTTGATGATTTAAATAATATGTTTTATTATATTTTTAGTGCTATATAACCTTCTGCAATGTTTGTATTGTTGCACTAAGAACTTATGTAATCTTAAAGTTACATGCCCCTGCGAATAGGTCGATATTACCATATTGCATAAAACTATACATCACGTCTGATCTACTCATCTAATAACAAATTGCATAAAAAACCGGCCACAAGATGTCGTTACCATCAAACCCCTAAGTAACAGTCAATCAACAAGGCAATTGCTTCTTTAAGTCGGTTTAAGAAATAAAAAAAAAATAAATTAACTAACAAGTTTCTTATACAATCTCAAGTCAAGATCGTTAAAACGAAGATTCATCTCTTCCAAGACCTTTCACTTTTGCACATTTGCATCCAGATCTACTTCCAATTCAATATATACATACATTCAATGTACTGTACATGTCCTGATAGAGAAGATCTAAGGACTGATTGCTCATGACAGATAAATAGCAAATGAAACTTGATCTTTAATTCAACAAAAGTTCGTTTGATTTGTTTTTTTTTTCTAAATTTAATCAAAACGCTTCTTTGACAAGTTTTTTTTTGAAAAAAAGATTCGTGCTAGCAGCGCAAAAATTAAATTAAACTCACGTATTAAGATCGTGAGCAAAGATTGCAGTATTGAGTACTTAAGATGATCCATTATGTATTAAATATATTCAATAAGCAAAGCAAATAAAATTATTTAATGTAATGATTCGTCGGTTTTATTACCGCATGTCGGTTGGCATTTAAAATTCCAATGAAACGTTCTCTTCTTTAGCTTGAGTTATTTTGTTGTTGTTGTTGTTGTTGAAGACATGGGGATTCTAATGAAGAGTTATCGACTTACCACCTTAGGGTTCTTTTAAGATTCGCCGAAAGACACCAGCTATTTTGATTTTCAATTTAAAATGAAACCTGTTTTTTTATTTTTGTGGTTTTTACGATCTTTTATTAAACAATTTGTATATTATTGAGGGATTAGGAACCTCATAGATAATTCCATGTTCTGATAGTATCTTTTGGTCATATGGATATTGTTTGTATTGAATCATTGATATTGGTTTCAGTTTAAGCAGTGCTAATAATGTTTCTATGGATAATCTCAAAAGCAAAGTAGAAGATAGAATAAATGAATCCTACTTAAACAAAAAAAAACAGGAAAAGTAAATCAAGTGTCTTCTTGGGAAAAAATTAATTGCAATACTGGATGTCCGGTCACATCTTCAAATATATTTAAAAAATGCACGACTGGATCGCACTAACTTGTTCTTATGTTAGATAATTGCTTAGTGGCTGTATATGTGTTTTTTTAGACATGTGGTTTTCAATAAGAAATAAAACGCATATAGTTTAATGTTATGGCCAAGAATTTTGCTTTATTATAAGGATAAGGGTTTGCCATTATGTTTTTAAAGCCGCGGAATAAATTCCAGTCGAGAGTGCCAATTTTCCAAATTTTGTGAAAATCGGGATCGGTGGCCATCTCGTTTTGGGCTCATTCACCGAACATGCGACGCGCCTGATGGTCGGTCGGCTTCAATTCTTGCACGAGTTGGCAAACCAAGATCCTTCCGCAAATTCTTCCATAAAGTGGATGGGCACAGCTCTAATTGTTGAGCGCGATGGCGGATGGACTCATTCGAGTCTTTTTCGATACTCTGCTCCACCGAAACGAGCCATTATTTTGGTAATAAATTTGCACAATTTGCATACTTGTTCAGGAGTAAGTCTATTCATTATGAAATGGCAAACCAAACTGAGCATAAATCAAGTGACAGCTGTCAAAAAGAACAACTCCGAAAGAAGTATGGCCAGATTGAAAACCACACGTCTATTAAAATAAAAAAAAATTCTTTCATTTTTTTTAATTTATTTAAGAGTTTTCTCGGAAAAAAACTAAGTATGCAATAAAATTTGAAAACTAAATGTCTATCGAGGAAAAAAAAATATTGAAAATCGTTCGACCAGTTTTTTTTAAAAAGTGTTTTTTTTTAAACTTTTAGAAAAAAAATATTTAAAATTTTTTCTAGTATGTCATTAGAAGGAAATCTGTAGTTTTCATCTGGGAAAATTATTTAAAAAAAATTCAATCAACCCATTTTCAAAATATTTCGAAAACCAAATTTTTTTTTAGAAAATTTTAAAAAATCAAACAAAATTTTTTGAAAATTTTGAAATGCAATATTAATTGAATTATAAATGACTTTCTATGTGCAAAATTTTATTGAAATCGGGACAATAGTTTACGATAAAACCGCATTTGAAAAACCCGGTTATATGAGAGGTACCGTTGAACAAATTTCAGAAAATTCATCCTAACTGAAATATGTATTGTTGTAAAGAAATAGCACCCAGAAAATTTTACCAAAATCGTTTTCGAGAAAATCAAACTTTTTTGTTAAAAATTGTTTAGCAGGTACCGTTATTTTTCGACCTAGAGCAAAAATGAAAAACGAGATACTACCAAATAAATACTAAATACCAAGTTTGAAGCAAATCGGCCGTTTAGGCTGTAGAGGCGCGAACAGACAGACAGACAGACAGAAGGACGGAATTTCCAGACCCACTATATTCAACTTCTCTATTATCGTAATGTCATGTTTGATTGTTAGATTCTTTTTGCACGAATCCATAACTTGCATTATAGTATCTATAATCGTGAAAAAGTGAAAATAGGCATGTTCGGTTAGGGTCATGGGCTGATGGCTCATAAATCTCTGAACTCAAATAACTCGCACCAATATAGTAGGTCTGTTTTGAGTCCTTGACATAAAACTCCTGAAACAAATAAAAACTTTAGATTATTTTAGATTATGCTTATTTAGATTATTATTTAGATTATGCGTTTTCGCACAAGAAATTCACGAATGGCTTTCTGACCTCTGTATCAAATTTATTTGAGATTTGATTTCTCATTTAACATAATGTTGCCAGATAAAAATCAAGCGTAATGAATTCTTGTTGAATGAAAGAGTCTTTGTTCAAACAAAGTTTTTAATTTTGTGTGCAAAAGTTTGACTTTGATGCTTTTTTAGACGCAATCCAAGGACTGTTACCAATTATACTCACATTAAAATTCGTTATTACACTTCACCAAATTTTTCTTGCCAGTGGATGTCCATGTGAGACTGATTTTTGTATGTCAGATTGTTATTCTTAAATATGCACAGCAAAAAAAATTTTGTTCGTCTTGACCAAACTTATAGCAAAACGTTGGGCACCATGTCCAGATATTGCAAACATAATTTAGTTTAAATACTAATATTAAATTCTGATTGCATCTAATTGCAAAAAAATACTCCATAAATCTCAAACACCATCTAACACGTTTCCAAAAAAAAATTTGCAACTTTATGTTTGCTTATGACTTCGCGTGCAACTTCAATATCGATAATATGTTAATGTATTACCGCCGAGTTCAACCTAATCAATTCACTGAAAAACAGGTGCTAAATTGATAGAAACAAAGTTGTTACAGTTGCATTTTAAATATAATTAACTGCCATCTGTATTTATTTATATCATTACATCTAACAATAATGAAAAAAGATACAAATGCAACTACATATGTAAGACAACTCGTATCTCAAAGCTTAATCTCAAACCACGAAATACACAAACAAAAACAAAACTTAATTGGTGATCTATATATTTCAATATTTCATTTTTTCATTCCAGGGAAGGGATGCAACTCCATATCTGGAAAGGAATCGTGTCGGCAGAGATGCCATCGACTCAGCTGCCGCTCTAACCGATATGGGTAAATATCTGTTCCGGGAACGTAGATTGCCGGTATACGACATCGCAGTGGCGATAACAAAGTGAGTATGCTTCCAAATAGTGCACACGCAGTCGCAAGATATACGGGACTACATTTTTCTTTGTAAAAGATACAAACATTAATTGGGAAAATTCCAATGAACCTATTGCATAATATTCCGACTCCAAAGTAAGATACGAAATCAAATACAAAAAAAAAGTAAAAATTTTACTTTGTGTTTGCAGTAAATTATATTTTTTTTTAATTGGAATTTATTGTTCATAATATCGCAATACAATAATTCGTTTCTTTAGGTATGATATGTGCCGCAGACGAAAGGGCGGTCGTTGTACCAAGGGCACTGCGGGTAAACTATTCTTGACACTTTATTTATTTAAACAAATTATGTTTTAAAACAACACCAACTTAACAATATCGTAAAAGCACAACATGCAAATAATAACACGGACATTTGAAACTTTTTTTTTTTGCAAATAAACTTTTACACATATTAAGGGGCAGGTGCACACATACACACATAAATATTAGTCAATTATCTAACAATAACAATTTGTTTGAATGAATTATTGCTTTATCGCGTAAGTCAACGATGGATATCATATGGTTTGGAAAAGTATTAAAAAGTATTATAAAGTATTGAAAAGTTTTAAACTTTATTTGTACTTGCCACTGAAATGTAGTTTGTAGAATTATTTCTAATGATTGCTATGAAAGTCGAATGCAAAGGAAAATTACGCTTAATTTATATGCATGAGCCGCAAAAAAAGAATTGTTTCTTCATTTTATAATATTGGAGGGTTGTATACGTAAATTAATAATATGAATTGTGCTTTTGGATTAGAAAACCCAAATTCTTATACAAACTCCTTTAAAAATTCATCGTCAGTTCCCAAGCTTGTCTTCAATGATAACGTTGTTGCTAGCAATAATACCTGTAATTTTTTGCAATTCAATTTCAAATTCTATAAAATCAATGCTGGTGTGCCACAAGGCTATGCTTTGCCTCCGATACTCTTTTCTAGTTTTTATTAATGATCACATATCCATAACTGCTAATCCTATAAACTACTTTGCTGACAACTTCACCGTCAGCTTTTCATATTATTAAATAACGGGTGATTTTTTAGAGCTTGAGAACTTTTTTTTTTTAAAAAACGCATAAAATTTGCAAAATCTCATCGGTTCTTTATTTGAAACGTTAGATTGGTCCATGACATTTACTTTTTGAAGATAATTTCATTTAAATGTTGACCGCGGCTGCGTCTTAGGTGGTCCATTCGGAAAGTCCAATTTTGGGCAACTTTTTCGAGCATTTCGGCCGGAATAGCCCGAATTTCTTCGGAAATGTTGTCTTCCAAAGCTGGAATAGTTGCTGGCTTATTTCTGTAGACTTTAGACTTGACGTAGCCCCACAAAAAATAATCTAAAGGCGTCAAATCGCATGATCTTGGTGGCCAACTTACCGGTCCATTTCTTGAGATGAATTGTTCTCCGAAGTTTTCCCTCAAAATGGCCATAGAATCGCGAGCTGTGTGGCATGTAGCGCCATCTTGTTGAAACCACATGTCAACCAAGTTCAGTTCTTCCATTTTTGGCAACAAAAAGTTTGTTAGCATCGAACGATAGCGATCGCCATTCACCGTAACGTTGCGTCCAACAGCATCTTTGAAAAAATACGGTCCAATGATTCCACCAGCGTACAAACCACACCAAACAGTGCATTTTTCGGAATGCATGGGCAGTTCTTGAACGGCTTCTGGTTGCTCTTCACTCCAAATGCGGCAATTTTGCTTATTTACGTAGCCATTAAACCAGAAATGAGCCTCATCGCTGAACAAAATTTGTCGATAAAAAAGCGGATTTTCACATTTCGGACCGAACACTGATTTTGGTAATAAAATTCAATGATTTGCAAGCGTTGCTCGTTAGTAAGTCTATTCATGATGAAATGTCAAAGCATACTGAGCATCTTTCTCTTTGACACCATGTCTGAAATCCCGCGTGATCTGTCAAATATTAATGCATGAAAATCCTAACCTCAAAAAAATCACCCTTTATAAACTTCTTCGAATGATAAACTCCAACGGCCAACTAACAATCGTGTGGAATATATTGCTTCCAAAATTCACAGTTTTGGCTAGTAAAAGCGGAAATTACCATTGCCGGTCCTCGTTAACGTTCTGAGTTTCAACATGATCATTAACTACGGCACAACAACCGGGATCCAGTCAGGGCCACCTAGCTTTCTATACCATATAAGGTTAGGCCTGACACTTAAAGCCCTTTTGTAATTTTATGTCCTGCGCCATGGTCCCAATTTCTCTTAAAAACAATTTAGCTTTCCGTGATCTTAGCCAACCTCGACAGTTTCTACGATTCAGGGGCTTGAAATACATTCGCTTTATTCGTACTAGGAGAAAGAAATTAACTTAGTTAATTGATAGGTAAATAGAAATCACGTAAGAACTTCCACTATTTAATGCAAATTTTCAGATTTAATGCGAAGAAAAGCCCCCTCCCCTTTTCAAATGAATTTAACTTTTTTTTCGAAAAATATAAATTCCAAATAAAAAAATTAGACATTTTTAACATCTCAACCAATATTTATGAAGATGAATTAATATAATTTTCAAAAAATATTTTTATATTTAAGACTTGATATGTGCAGACGAGCAACACCATATGGAGAGTGTAAGCGTGGTACAGCAGGTAATTAAACAAAATACACCAAAATCTATGTAGGTATCAGAAAAGAAATATTCTGAACAATATTTGGGCTCTTCTGTTCTTCTTCTCTGATTTGTATAAACATTGTTCTACTCTACTCTTTTTCTGGAACAAAAATGTGTTTCTTTCTTTAAAATCCTCTTAAATGTGGCTGAAATCTGTTTTTTTTTTTTTTTTTTTTTTTTAAGATGTACAAACGTATCCTTTTTTTGAAACTTGTACATTTTGAAAATAAAAAAAAATCACCATGAGATACAATATCTTTTTTAACCTTTACCTACCTACTCTTGTTTTTCTGTTTCTTCATCATTTAAATTTTGATAAGATTTGAAGATTTATCAAGTCGAGGAAATTTCTGTTTTTTTTCAATCAAACTCTTCTTCGGTAAGGATTTTAAGTGATTTTCTGGATTTTATTTGTTTGCCCTTTTTGTTTTAACTTTGTGATCTTAACAATATAAATTGTACCTAATCTAATGATTATATTTTATATTAAAACAATTACTTATTTTTAAAACAATGCTTTTACTGGAAACGCTTACTAACAATGGTCAGGAATGAATGAGGTAATTGAATAAAAGTAGTAGATTATTAGTTACTTAGAAAATTGTTAAAATATTGATTATAGAAAACAATTTTGTTTATTAACAATGTTTGAAAATTTACTTCGAAAAATAGATTAAAGAAAAACATCACGAATAATTTTGTATAAAATAATTTAATTTTTTTAAATTAAATTTATTAAAATTTGAAGTTTGTCTTAAGTCTATTGAAAAGATGAAATAAAAGATCAAATAAATAAATAAAAAAAATAAAATATAAATGAAAACGTCAAATAGGTATAGTTATGGTATTAAAAAATATAATTTTCAATTAGAAATTTAGAAAATTGATATCAAAAAAAAGCTAAAAATAGCGCAATACTTTTTTGTTTACCGTTTCTTAATGGTTTTGTGTAAGCGAACTGTAATCTTATAAAAAACTCAATAAAAGAAAAATATTAAAATTAGTCTAACGTCAGGAAAATTATTAAAAATCCGACAGACACATTATTTATTTCTGTACAAGATATTAACACTCGAACCGATCAATAATTCCTACATATATTACATTATATAATACATTTTACTTGATACCGGTGCGTGCGCAGCATTCTGAACGTCGTGCTAGAGTCAAAGGCAGATCAGATACAGACTAAAGTTGAACTTCAATCTCATTTCTCATATACTCTGTTCAATTTATATTTTCAGTACAGGGACCATTTGCTTTTAACTCTTACTGTTATGGATTTCAATAAGCTTTCTCCATTTTAAGGCTCTCAAATGGTTGCCATACGGGGTATTATAAATTGGTAAAATTCTCACACAAATGTAGGTATAGTTACCAACTGTTTATTCAAATTTTATGAAAACAGAAACAGGTTGACCGTAAACTAAAACTAAAAAATATATAATATAAATACAAACCCACCTCCAAAAGTACACAGATTTCTTTTTCATACAAATCCTTGGAACCGTTTTCGAGAAAAATAATCTTTAACTTAAGGGTTATATGACAGGTACCGTTAATATTTGAGCTTAAAAAAATTAAAATAAGGCCTCTGTAGAATGTCAAAATAATCTTATGTTATAAATTTGAAGACGATCGACCAAGGCGTTCAGACTGTAGTCCAAAATACATCCGGTCAGACAGACAAACATAATTTTACAGTAACTCAAATACTTTTCGCAATCGTAATGTCATGTTTCATTATTATCTCAAATTATTTTTGTGTACGAATGCATAACTTGCATTAAGGTACCTATAATCGCAAGTAAAAAAAATTGACAACAAATATTGAATTATGTTCTTGAAAGAGTTTTGGAGAAAAAAGATCTTGGTGTAATATTTGATTCAAAACTAAGTTTTATCAAGCACATAGAATTTATTGTAGCTAAATCTTGTTCAATGCTAGGGTTTATTAAACGTAATACCAAAGACTTCAAGGACCCTTTAGCCCTTAAATCTCTTTATAATGCCTATGCTAGGTCTAACTTAGAATACTGCTGCGTGATTTGGAATCCTTACTACAATATGATTGATTTGTATGCTCCGTCGCGTCAGATAAGAGAACGTTGTCTATTCCGAGAAAAGGAACACAGAGTAAACTATGCTCGAAATGAACCAATAACTCGTTGTGTCAGAGAAACTAATCTCATTTCAAATTATATTGATTTTAACTTTCATAAATCCAGATACATTCTAAAAAATAATTTACTTTTGTTCTTTTCAAATTGATTAATCAAATTATGTTTACACAATTGTTGTATTAAATACTTAATGTTATTTTGTTAGATGTTAAATGTTATACCTATTTATCTGGTTTTTTTTTTTTTTTTTTTAGTCTAATTGAAGATTTAATTATCTCTAATTGATGTAAATAAATAAATAAATAAATAAATAAATGTTTTTGTATTTTAACCGTTTTTTTTAAGAAAAATAAAAACGAAAAGATGTAAGCAAAAAAAAAAACATAGCGACAACAATTTCTTCCTTAACTTAAAATATGCTCTCATTCGCTCTAAGAAAGCTTCAATTCTGAAACTTTCATAACAAAAACCAAAGAAAAAGGTATTATAATTTCCATTAATGGCGGATGGTAACTCTGCAGTAGTCCTTTTTTATAATAAACACAATAAGCTAGAGGCAAATAGATAATCAGTCTCCCTCGCAGCCGGGGAGCAGACAGGTCTTGGTGGAATGTTCGTGGGTTAAATGAAATATTACAACAACAATTTCAATGTATTTCAGGGTTCTCTTTTGTATTTAAGGGGCAATTTTTTAAATTGAGTGCGATGCAAACACTTGCAGGTACCAGTGTGTTTGAAAGCTCTTTTCCATAAGTTCTGTACTAAAAATATAAATTGAACAGAGTATAGTATTCGAGTTGCACACATCGCATACATACTTGATTTCTCTCTCCAACTCGTTCGATTGTATTATCCCATCGGCTCCATATCGATACAAGCTGAATCGCCCGCTGACAAAATCTGGGAACAGGGAGAAATCAAAAAAAAATTTCAAAACATATTTTGCATTTATTCCGTTATAATAAACTGACTATACAGGCGTTGCTCTTCTTTCCTTTACTGATTTTCTTACACATTCCTGTTAGGGAGAAACCACACGCCACTTTGGTGTCCATTTCGTCCATTTCAGGCAAAAAGAAGTTGGTAATAATTGACCTATATAGTTCTCACCTTCGACGGTGACGGCCTAGCCAACGTCGCTCTCAACAAAATATGGACCAATGAAGTCGAAATACACACCAAACAGTGACTTTTTCGGGATGCATTGAACGCTCTTTGGTATCGTCCCAAATTTGACAATTTTGTAATTCCTGCAGAAAATGATTCTTCAATGAAAATTAGGGTTAGTTTCCAACTGTACCAGAGCCCATTCAGCGAAGACGTCGCTGTCTATGGTCGTTTACCTGCGTCATTTGAATTTTATAAGGGCGAAAGCCCAAGTCACGCCGCAAAATTCGCCAAGTTGTAGTTGTGAAGCGACGTGAAATTGACTGCCCGAACAAAACACCAATTTTGATAAAACAGTTTTAACATTTGCACGTGTTGATGAGAACGCTATATATCCATTTCTTTGATTTGGCAAGACAGACTGAATAAATGACAGCTAATTTGACATTCGCATTATTTGTATCTTCTAGTAAGACTTTGTAATTGTGACAAGTAGGCAGATTTTTACTGACGCACGGGTCAACTATTTACAAACCTAGTTAAAGATCTCTAGGTAGATAACCATGAGCTCGAATTTCCTTCTTCCTGAATTTCTCAAGAACTAATTTCAGTGAAAAAAATCTACCTTTTCAAACCGCCAAAAACAATACCGGCTGGAGATAAGGTCCTTGAAGAAGACATTAATTCTGTTAGCCATTTTTAATTCAACGCTTTTAACCAAAGCTAAACAAGTTATGCAATTACTTTTGTAATTAAATTTCAAGCCCAAGAAAGCCAATAAAATTGTAGGAAGGAAAGTATTTACTTTGACAAATTTATTTTTTTTCCAATATCGTATAAAACGGATCAAACTCAACAATGATGGTGTCGTGTAATCCCACCAAAAAGATTTAAAGAAAATCAGGGCTTATCTTCTCAGTAGCCTCACGAGTTTAACGCGTTACATTAAAAAGAAAAGGCGGAAGCTTTCCTTAATTTGTTTTAAGTCTAACAACAAAGTTATGGTAAAACCTAAAACTGACAAGTTTCATACAAAATATTTTTTTAATGTCCAGTCCAGTCAGCCAGACAGTAAATTTGCGCCAACATCATTTCGCTTGCTGGTTTTTCCCGGTCTCCTTATCCAGATCATGTTCCTTATCCAACCTTTGCTTTTTCTCACTTCTATCAACTCATAAACGCATGTTTTTCCAAGACACCTGACTAACATCAACACACTGTAAATATTTATTAAATAATAAAATAAAACTCGAGCAATGCTTTTTTAACTTAACTGGTCAGCAACCCAAATAAAACAAAAACCTAAAACAACAATTTTCTTTTTTCCTTCGTAAATCATAGGATTTGCATATGTTGGAGGAGCGTGCGTGGTTAACAAACGTCTGGAAAAAGTCAACAGTGTCGCTATCATTGAGGATACCGGTGGTTTCAGTGGAATCATAGTCGCCGCACATGAGGTTGGACATTTGTAAGTTGGATTTGTGTGTGGAAAAGATTATAATTTACATATTTTACGCGAATAAGTAAATTGTAGTATCAAAAAGCTGATCGTAAATTGTGGTGTTTTTTTTTTGTTTGTTTGCTTTTTTGTGCCTTCAAGATTGGGAGCAGTGCATGATGGTTCACCACCACCAAGTTATCTGGGCGGTCCGGGAGCAGAAAGATGCCGTTGGGAAGATGGTTACATCATGTCAGATCTGAGACACACTGAGCGGGGATTCAGATGGTCTCCGTGTACAGTACAAAGTTTTCATCATTTCTTGAAGTAAGTTTGGATATCATAAAAAAAGTTTTTTTTTTGGATTTAAATTTGGTTTTTGTATCTTTGATCATAGTGGTGATACCGCAAGTTGTTTGCATAATGCTCCTCATGAAGACACCGCACTGGGTAGATCACTTCCGGGGACTTTACTGTCACTGGACGCACAATGCCGAAGGGATCGTGGCACATATGCGTGCTTCAAGGACGATCGGGTGTGCGCACAACTTTTCTGTTTCGACGCACAGACTGGCTATTGTGTGGCGTATCGACCGGCAGCGGAAGGTTCATCGTGTGGTAATGGAGTGGTAAGTTCATTATTATTTAATTTATTTGAAGCAAGAAAACAACAAGACATAGTTACTAATGTACTGAGAAAGAAAGAATGATTATAGATCTAAGAGCTGATAAGCAAACTATAAAATTGTTAACATTTGTATTTAATAAATTTTCTAAAAATTTGTGTCAAATATGCTCGATTTTTCCATGTGGATAATTTCACGTGATAAAATTAATGTATTCTTTTGTTAAGTAGTTTTTTATTAAAAAAATTTTCAATGGACATTTATTGATAATCCTTTTACAACTGATAAATTTGATTGAAAATTATTGAAACTGTTTAGTTGAATTCTCAAGGCCAAAACTAAATAAAAAAATAATTATTTCTATTAACATATTTTTAATTTCATGTTTCAATTTTTTAGCATTGTCTGGACGGAAGATGTACACCGTTGCCAGCAAACGTAATACAGGACTATAGTAATCAATATCGTGCGGTTTATAAGTGAGTAATTTTTTGATTATATGTTGTTTAGAAAAAACTCTTTAAGTAGTAAAAGAGCAAACATAGGAATTTCTTAAAAAATGTTTTCAAAAACAATGTTTGAAAAAGAAAATAACATTTGAAATAATTAGGTCCCACTTTTGTAGAAACTAACCCTGGTAGAATCCAAAAAAATCCTTAAAATTACTTTTTGTTTAAAAAAAAAAAACATTTATTATATAAAAAAACTAGCAGCACTGAGCAGGACTTCAATGATAAAAGTAACGAAGAATATTATGATAACGAAGATGAAGCATCATCGTTTGATTTTACTGGGGAATTAAGTAAAACAACAACACAATCCTCCTCATCAATTGCTACATCAACCACTCCAGCTCCTTCTTCAACAACTACACCAACAACAACACCATCAGTTCCTCTGTTTACACCAGAATTCAAATTAATTAGGCCCCTTAGACCCATCCGTAAAATACGACTCCGAAATATGAGTAACAATAAAACACGAACATATCTGAAACACATACAAACACCAATTTCCCGAAATACAGGCTCGATCAGTTCTAGTACAATTAGCAATAGTAGTGATAGCATTGTCATCAATAGTAGCCAGTCGACCATTGATAATGATATCTCAGCACTGCGCAAAACATTTGATTTTTATCTAGAAAATATTTTAAATAAACCAAAATATTCAAACAGTACTAGCCACAATCCTCCACCTCCAAATTATAGTTCAACAACAATGGCAACACCAACACAATCATCAACATCAACAACACTCGAAGATAGATCAAAGGATTCAGAGTCATCAGCGGAAATCGATAGTAATGAAACACTTGATGAACAACAACCATCAACATCAACACAAAGAAGTTACATCCTGGGAGGACGTTCAACAACTCGAAGTTCTCTCTTTGATACATATTTCAAAAAACGTACTAGTGGAAATAGTAGTAAATTCTTAAATCAACAACCGCAAGCATCACCGCCGGCATATACAACAAACTATCTCGGTGACAATACCAATCATTTGCCAATAAACATTCCCAGAGATAGAATCAGTAGAAGTGATAGATCACCAGCCGGAGTTGCCAATATCATGTAAAAGTGTATCATGTATCTCATAGATACAGGGAACATAAAAAAAACAATGCATCAGCCATTCAAATGAAACTCTATTTAAGTAAAGAAATCAAACAAAAACTCTCTAAACAAACAAACAAACAAAATACACCGGAGTAAAGTGGTAAGACTCATATAGGTAAAGGAACAAAATAATAACAAAATACATAAACAAAAGTATCTGGATTAGAGTGAACCCACACATCATTAAAAATAAATTGAATATGCATTTAAACATATGGATTGCGGTTGGTAGCTGTAAAAGATCATTTTAGAGACGGAAATGCATTTTATAATTTTTTTTTTAATAATAATAGACCAAACTAAACAAACAAAAATGCATTTAATTATTTAGAGTAGCAGAAAGTATTGCCTGTCATTCTTGAACATTCTAACAACAATTTAATAGTTCTGCATGTACATTTTCACAATACCTAGCATGTAGATAAAATTTAATTGAGTAGGAGATGTGGAAGATTAATGAAATATTTAAATGCTAATGTATTTTGAGGATATGCAAAATTTACTAATGGATACAAAATTAATTATTTATAATTAAATAATTACCTACGGACCTCTCTTCACCAAATGTACTAAGGAAAATAAAAAATATACGGATTTCATAAAAACAAATTAATTTTAATGCACAATTTTAATATATTTATTAAAGTATTCAAGAGAATTAAATTTTTTTCTAAGGTCACGATTATTTCTTGTGGAAACTTGTATCTCAAAACCTTGTTTTTCTGTGCAAACCTTGCATCTCAATTTCAACATTCTGTGAGTCTCGCTGAGACGAAACCTTTTTTACTTTTTTTTCCTAAATACTTATACTTCCTAATTCTTAGTCATACCTTAAACATTATATTTGTTAATTTTTTTTTTGTTTAAAAAGTTTCAATTAAAAAAAAATTGCAGAAATTATCAACCAAAAGAATTAACTCCCCTATGCGCAATCATGTACAATTTCTGTCGATGCATTTCAACATTTCAAAAAAATGACACTTTGTTTGTCCTGAAAAATCATCTTTTCCAAGACAGATTCTTTATTTCCGGAACATTGACCCCCACTCAGAAGTGCCTCGAGAAATAGTCGAAGGTTTTATGCCTCAAGGGGACAGTTTTCTTGTTGTTAGTTGCTGATGGTCTTTTAAGTATAATCAATCCTCGTCTGTGCAGCCAATATTCGTTTGTGCTATCAAACTCTACTAAAAAATGTTCTCATCATAAATAATTGTACAGTTAAAAGTATTGGCGACGGGAGGCAGCCTTGAGGTATCTCAGTTTGTAAGAAAAAATTTCTTCCCTCAATCAGTGGTTCAATAACATACTTTCAAGATTCTTTGAATAATTAATCTTCTGTTTTTATGCTATTTTGGGACTCCGAACTCACTTCGCTTTCTAGAGGTTTCATTTGAAAAATTTTTTTGCTATGTTGAGGTCTTTTTTAATACATTCGAAACGCTTTTACCAATTTATCTCGCATGCGGCTTCAGCCTTATTAGCATGCCATATATATATTTTTTTAAGGAAAAAGAGATAATTGTATATGTCTTATACAAGTTGCTTGACATTGACTTGTCGTGGAGAACCTTATAGCAGCTATCATTTTTTTAATTTTCAGTATACAACTTCGGAAGGCCTTATAAAGGCCATTTTCTATATAGAACTTGCCAAACTAAATTTTAAAGGCCTTATAGCAGCCATTTTTAACTGCCAAAGTTTCAAATGTGTGGTTTGTGAAAATTTGCTTTATAAAAGCTTTACTTGCCAAATTCGAAAAAGCTAAATTGTTAGTGTTATTCGATTAGAAAGTTTAAAAAGTACAAAAAAAATGTTAAAATATTCCTAAGCTCTTGTTGATTCTCATGATTTGTTATGTCTATCGAAAAAATATACATTTCCATGCGAACAAAATTCTATTCAGATATGACTGTCAGTTTGAGGAGGCAAAAATAAAAAAAAAATACAGTCTCACATGAAGATGAATTTCAATTCGATTAGAAATTTCCAAATTACGAGAAATTCTAATTTTTTTTTGAAATATCGTTAATAGGTGGCACTTCAGTTCTTCTCTAATTTTGCACGTAGTCCTCTTCCACTTGCTACCTAAGTCTCGGTTTTCTTCTATTGCGCGGTCCCTCCGGAGTTGAAACGAAGATTTTCCGGGCCAGAATCTTGTTGATTCTCATTTATCAGTGCAACCAAATTCACATTAATAGAAAATTAAATTGCGTTTTTACATTTTTTTCAACGTAGAAAATTGGTTGAATTTTGTTGAAACAGAATTTTTGGAAAATAAATTTTTTGTGAAAAATGATATCGTACCTAAACCCTAAACACCATTTTTAAATAGTACTTGTCTTGATCCTTGTACAATAAAAAGACCCACCTCCGGTTATATAAAAGAATAACATAGTCAAAATGTTATTAGAAGAAGGATAGCAGTTAACGATCCGACTTCCGCAATGTAGTAATTCTTTCAAGTAATTTAAACTTATAACTTAAAAAACAGGTTCAAGGACTTAAGACTCTGAAGATTACTTGAAGTCTCGAAGATAATCGCCGCAAGCCTTTCGAAACATGTTTTCAAACATTTCACCACAGATCTCAGAAGAATTTTAATCTAGTATGCCCTTAACATATTTCTCTTAGCCAAGAGTTAGATATGTACTTATGACTTAATGTACAGTAACTCGGACAAGTACCTCCCCCAAAATAGGTGCTGCTTTAAGCACCTAAACGGGTGAGGCAGTTAAACAAACCCGCTTAAGAGCCCGACAAAAAAAAAGTTTTCATAGTTTTTGAATTTGGAGATATAAATATTAAAAAAAAATCAATATTTTTATATATATTTGTATTTATAAGTAAGTCGTTACTAACGTTTTCTCTTTTATTAAAATTCATTGATGAAACGAGGTACTTAAACGAGTACGAACCCATCAACTGAGTGAAATGCATTTCAAAGATCGGGTGCACTAAACCTAACGAGGTTGTTAAGTGGGAACCACATATCCATAAAACTTTGTCAGATTTCTTTAAAATAAATATATATACATATATGTGCACTTGCCCGAGTTTTACTGTATACCGTAAAAGAATCGAAATTTCTAATAATATCATACTTTTCTTTATTTGTCACTACAATAGTCTTGTTTCCATAAGTGCAAATCCTTAATGCTTGGCTTGACTTTTGTTTTGTGATAGAACTTCACACCAAGCTTGAAATTCTTCTGTAATCTTCCTCATCGAGGCCTTAGCTTGATATATAGTGGTTATTGTAAATAGTCACTGAAGAAGTAAATTTCCATTGATATAAACTCTTTTATGGTTTTTAACCTCGGTCAACCAAAAACTGATCATTTATTAAAAAGACCTCTTTCTGTTCCTAAAAAATTCCCCAAAACCAATGTGTGTTCTTACAGACCAAGTAAAAACTTTCAAAATGTAAGGTATAAAAAGGTAGGGAACGCTTATAACTTCATTCATTTCCTGCAGCTCTAAATTAAAGCATGTAATTTGCTTACCTTAATACTGTTCTTATTTTGTACATGAACTTTTAGTCTTCTTGTCATCAACCACCTCCATCATAATTAATTTGGCTTGCTTTCTAAATTTCTAAACTTCTCTTATTTTCTTACATTTCTTCACTTTACATTTTAAACAAAACAAAAAAAAATAAAACATTTGGATACAAGAAAACACAAACCACAAAACACAATAAAAAACAAAAGCAAACATCAAAAAAAAAAAAAAAAAATCAAATAAGTATAAAACGATCGCACGCAAATGCATCATTCCCTAGAAAAAATGCATGAATCATTTTTCTTTATTTTTTTTTTAAATCAAAATAAAATTAACTTACTCGTTTTTTAATCATTTGTGTTTTTTTCTTTTCTTTTTTAAATTCGTTTCAGTGGTTAAATTGAGTTCGGTAAATTCTTGGTATTTAAGACTCTTCCGAATGGAGTACCTTCGGGACCTTCCATAAAAAGGACATCAACAAGGTGAAAACAACACAATTGCCATTTAAACAACAAAAAAATATCACAGACAAAAAACTTTGAATAGGTAGAATTTATTACATTTAATAACTATATTATATTTAGTTATTATTAGTTTTTTTTTATTTTGTAATTATATTTTATTCATCATAGTTTTTTTTTTGTATAAGAAAATTACAACAAGGTACTTGTTTTTCATCTCATTGACATATCACACTTAAAAAGTTAATTTTGACTGCAAGAAAAAGTAACCTTGATCGCTAATTAAGTAAAAAAAATACATATTTGTATAGAATAAATAAATAATTATTTTGATGTATAGAGAGAAAAAATTGTATATGTGATAGTATTAATTTTATTTAATCCTAAATAATAGCTCTTTACTTGTAAATCTTTTTTTTATAATTTTTAAGTAAAATTTTAAAATAAAATTAAAAAAAAATATAATTTGTTGGTTTATAAATAAAAAAAATGATTCGCAGTATTACCTTTGGAGCATACTCATTCTTTTTTAACAAATTTTAAGACCTTTTTTGTGTAAAAAAAATAAAATTATTTCTTAAGTACCTACACCTAAACTAATAAACCCACAATTTAATATTAAATTTATATTAAGATTTAGGGATAGATTTGTAATAGATCATGTAAGTGGTAAAGAGATAAAACATAAACTAAAACTTTAAATTAATAGTTGTTGACATTTGTATTTTTGACAAGAAACGTCAATTATTGCATTTGGAAGACTTAAAAACTGTACACAAAAAAATGTTAATTTTAAGTTACATTTTGCAAGCGCGCACTCAAACTCATTATTGTCGTTTAAGTTTAAAACTAATTATTGCGAAATAGAGAAAAAAAGATTATAAACAAAAATTGTATTTGTATAATGTGCTCAATCGTAAATAAAACGTATTTTTATAAACAAACAAAATTATTTTTTTTCATCGCACAGAAAAGAAATCTCGTTCGAGTTTGGTTTATTTTTATATAGAAGTCTTAATTCTTGTGGCCCCTCTGTGTTATCACGAAGCCGTCAGATTGATTTTGACACAGAGCTTTCATTGGTCGATTTTTCATTTTTGTCCGCATATCAAAGACGGTACGCGTCCACACATAACCCATCATTCATTATTTGAATAAACTTCATCGAGCAGTTCGTCCAAATAGAATTTCGGATGGAGTGTATCCAGTTGTACTATGAACCGCATTCCGGTAGGCCATAAGAAATAAAGGAATTCGCCGATCCCAATCCCGTTGGTTCTCGTTCACGACTTTGGACAGATATTCCTTCAAGGTCTTGTTAAATCGTGCTACCATTCTATCTTTAACCCGAATGATGCGCATACTTCCTGGAATACCTTCGACTCGAAGTTTCGCCCTTGGTCGGCATGCAATTCCATAGGCACCCCGAACATGCAGACCCAGTGGTCCACTATCTGCTCGACAACGGTCTTAGCTTCTTGATTGGGTATCGGAAAAGCCTACGGCCACTTACTGAAGTAGTCCATGACAATAAGGATGTAACGGCTACCGTTTTCAGTTTCCGGGAACGGGCCTGTGATGTCAACGGCGATTCTTTCAAACGGGGCGCTCACGTTGTACTGGTGCATTTTACCTCGTGTTTTGACTTTGGGTCCCTAGCTAGCTGCGCATGTTGTGCACTTTCGACACCTGCTCTCTACATGGTTTCTCGCGCTTAGCCAATAAAAGCGTTCCCGTACCTTTTCCAGTGTTTTGTTGATTCCCAAGTGTCCACCGGATACTCCAGCATGCATTTCTCGTAGGATCTCCTCTACTTTCGATCGTGGAACCACAAGCTGCATCTTAAAGGATCTTCCATCCGGCATTTCCCATTTTCTTCGCAAAACACCATCTTCCACATGAAGAGAGTCCCACTGCGCCCAGTATGCTTTTAAAGTAGGACTTCTGTCGGAGATGTCTCTTGCGTTTGGTTTCTCCATAGATTCCTTCCATGCAAGGATTGGCTCGATGTCAGGGTCTTCTTTTTGTGCATTACGAATATCTTCGGCACTCCAACCCTCTACAGGTTCGGCTCTAGATTCTCTGGACAGATATACCTTCGTCCTTTTCCTCTTTTCGCGCACAATGATTGCAACTGGGCTCACATGGTCTGCGGGAAAGCGCGTCCGCATTGCAGTGCAGTCTTCCTTTGCGATGCTGTACTTCGAAGTCGTAAGTCTGCAATCGTTCGATCCATCTTGCTACTTGCCCCTCAGGATTTTTGAACTGTAGCAACCATTTTAAAGCAGCGTGATCAGTACGCAGGATGAATCTCTGTACATACAGATATTTATGGAAATGTTTTGTCGCCAGTATCAGAGCAAGGAGTTCCCGTCTGGTTACACAGTAGTTTCTCTCTGGTCGCAACAGAACTTTGCTGAAATAGGCTACCACTTTCTCCTGTATCAGCGAAAGAACTGCTCCAACACCCACGTTACTAGCATCCGCGTCCACAATAAATGTCTTGCCAGAGGTGGGGTAAGCTAGTATTGGTGCCTCACAAAGTCGCTGTTTTAGATGTTGAAAGCTTCTTTTGCACTCACCTGACCATTTAAATTGTCTACCCTTCTCAGTTAGCTGGTGCAGACACTTTGCAATTCCGGCAAAATCCTTTACGAATCTCCTGTAATATGTGGCGAGACCGAGAAAGCTCCTCAGTTGGTGTTTGTCTGCGGGATCTGGCCAATTTTTCACGGCTTCGATTTTCTCCGGGTCAGTTTTTACTCCATTTGATGATATCACATGTCCCAAATATTTCACCTCAGCTTTGAACAGAGCACATTTGTTTGGATTTACTTTCAAATGTGCTGTTCAAAGTCGTGTAAACACCTCCCTCAAGTTGTCGCGATGTTCAGCGAACGTCTTTCCCACAACGATGACGTCATCCAAGTACACCAGGCAGGTTTTCCATGTCAGACCCTGTAACACACGTTCCATTAAACGCTCAAAGGTGGCTGGAGCGTTACACAAGCCAAATGGCATAACGGTAAACTGCCATAGTCATTTCCCGTTGTGAAAGCGGTCTTTTCTTTGTCTTCTGGATGGATCTGTACCTGCCAGTAGCCACTTTTCAGATCGAGGGTGGAAAACCATTTCGCTCCAGAAAGGGTATCCAAGGTGTCATCTATTCGAGGCAAGGGGTAGCTGTCCTTCTTGGTGACATCGTTGAGCCTCCGGTAATCCACGCAGAATCGAGTGCTGCCGTCCTTATTTTTCACTAGTACAACGGGTGATGCCCACGGACTTTTTGGGTTTTCGATTAGACCGTCTTTTTCCATGATTTGTATCATCTCATCGACTTCCGACTGTTTTGCCAATGGAAGTCTTCTAGCAGGTTTTTGGATCGGTCTGCTACCGCCGGTGTCTATTCGGTGCTGTACTAGGTGTGTTCGACCATAGTCTCCATCGTGCGATGCAAATATATCAGCAAACTCGACAATGAGATTTTTGGCCTTGGTTTTCTGCTCCTGATTTAGCTCACAGTTTCCAAGGATAGCGATGGCTACCTTGCGAAGCTTGGTCTGCTGCTTCCATTGTCAGGGCAAATGCTAAAGCCTCAGCGAGCGTTTTCTAACCTGCGATTCTCACAGCCATTTGTAGTTTTCCATCTGCAATGGCATTAGTGAACGCATCGGTTGCCAGTTCGTTTATGATTTCCCTGCTGGTATTGGGATAAGAAAAATTGGCCAAGCTCTCGTTGTCAGCTTGCAATTTTTGTAGCGTTTCACCTCTTGTCTGGACCCTTCGGCGCAAACTGGACTCGGTAAACTTGCTGCATGTGGTCGTCGCCAAACCTCATCTCGATTGCCTTGACTATGGCATCATAATCATGATGTTTGTCTTCAGGAATGGTCTGCAGCAATTCGGCAGCTGTTCCTCTGAGCGCAAGCGTAAGAGCAATTGATTTGTCTTCGTTGTCCCAGTTGTTCGTCAAGGCGGCAGCTTCGAACTGCCTCTTATAAATTGGCCATGATGTTTAACCATCGAAGACAGGGGTCTACATTTCCTTTCTTCGTGGACCGTCGCTCGAATATTCCCGAACCTTCGGCTTTTTCAAAGAATCAAATTCCTTAGCCAGATGTTCGTACTGTTGCTCTACACTTACGAACTTTTCTTCCAAGTTTTCTATTTTGGCTTCGAATTTCTGATCAATTGTTTGAAGTCTTTTGTCGAAGAGAACATTCTGTGCATCGAGTTTGTTTTCGAGACCATCAAATTTGCTTTCGAGAACGTTCTTTTGCTCGCTTAGTTGCTGCTGGAGAATTTCCAACGAATTCTTCTGCTCATTCTTTTGTTCGTCGAATTTACTTTCGAGAACGTTCATTGTTCTTCGAATTTCGACAGAAGAAGCTTCATGAAAGCAGGCATTTCATCGGCTGTACTTACTGTGCATTCTCTTCCTTGTTCTTCAACATCGAACAACATGGTATCGGGGTCTCCACCATCCTGAGTGATAGCATTCTGAAGTCGGAGTAATAGTTCCTTTTTCAGCCCCGAAGTCTGAAGATTTCGTTTTCCTAATTCTTCTTTCAACTCAGCTGTTGTCAATTGTTCTAATTTGCGACCCATTTTATGTAACTGAAACACTATTTTCGCAACACCGTCAGTTTTATTTTAATGTCTCTTCTAGAAAGATCTTTTTCCAACACTATTTTTAACAAAAATACTCGCTATTCACAGTTTTATAGCACAATCAGTTCAATAGTTTCTCGAAAATTCCACTTTCACAATTAAATGAAACTGTTTTAGAAAATGTCACTATGGAATTTTCTAGCACTTTACTGAGTTTTATCCCCAATTTCTGACACCAATGTGAAGTTTTGGCCTGGGTTTCGACAAATAAAACTCAATCGAAATTCCAAAATAATAAAACAAATCTCTTTATTTTATGAAACACAACGTCTTTCAGTTTAAATGACACCAAATTTAACTTATTTCACTTATTCACAATTCAAATACGTTTTTTACAACACTTTTTTATTTAATCTCAATTCAATCACTTTTTACTAACGTTTCCAGTTTTTAACAATTCCACTTTCGAGAATAAACTGAACTTTCAATGCAATCTACTCTTGTATTTGAACAAGTTTACAAGCTTCTGGAAGCTTCTGTCTGGCTCTGGCACAATCTAAGCTTTCGGTACTAATTCGAGTCTCGAATTAGTACTTCAAGTTCGATTTAGTACTCATGTAAAACATATTGCAAATATGTAGCATACTTTTAGGCGCATGGTTGTTGTACACAATGAATCCAATAGATGTCGTTAATTTACAAAATGTATCCTCCGAATATCTAAACTTTTTGCCAAATCACAATACGTTGAATTCATATTATACTAAACTTATGAATACAGTCTAAGTAATATTCACTAATAACAATAAAAGCTTTCAAGCTGATCTCAAAAACCTGATGGGTAGAGTTTCGAAATTAAAACACATGTGACGTGAAATAGATTGAAGTGTCAAGAAATCAAAACATATTGGTTTCTTACACTGCCTATATAGCGCAAAATACCATGTCGGTCATTTAATTTATATACACCGCCCTTTGTTAGAATAAGTATGATCGATTTGAAATCGCTTAAAAATCGACAAAATCAAATTGTAGAACCCAACAATTTCAATCGGTTGCAAGTTCGTTTATGATTTCCCTACTGGTATTGGGATAAGACAAATTGGCCAAGCGCTCGATGTCAGCTTGCAATTTTTGTAGCGTTTCACCTCTTGTCTGGACCCTTCGGCGCAAACTGGACTCGGTAAACTTGCTGCATGTGGTCGTCGCCAAACCTCATCTCGATTGCCTTGACTATGGCATCATAATCATGATGTTTGTCTTCAGGAATGGTCTGCAGCAATTCGGCAGCTGTTCCTCTGAGCGCAAGCGTAAGAGCAATTGATTTGTCTTCGTTGTCCCAGTTGTTCGTCAAGGCGGCAGCTTCGAACTGCCTCTTATAAATTGGCCATGATGTTTAACCATCGAAGAAAGGGGGCTACATTTCCTTTCTTCGTGGACCGTCGCTCGAATATTCCCGAACCTTCGGCTTTTTCAAAGAATCAAATTCCTTAGCCAGATGTTCGTACTGTTGCTCTACACTTACGAACTTTTCTTCCAAGTTTTCTATTTTGGCTTCGAATTTCTGATCAATTGTTTGAAGTCTTTTGTCGAAGAGAACATTCTGTGCATCGAGTTTGTTTTCGAGACCATCAAATTTGCTTTCGAGAACGTTCTTTTGCTCGCTTAGTTGCTGCTGGAGAATTTCCAACGAATTCTTCTGCTCATTCTTTTGTTCGTCGAATTTACTTTCGAGAACGTTCATTGTTCTTCGAATTTCGACAGAAGAAGCTTCATGAAAGCAGGCATTTCATCGGCTGTACTTACTGTGCATTCTCTTCCTTGTTCTTCAACATCGAACAACATGGTATCGGGGTCTCCACCATCCTGAGTGATAGCATTCTGAAGTCGGAGTAATAGTTCCTTTTTCAGCCCCGAAGTCTGAAGATTTCGTTTTCCTAATTCTTCTTTCAACTCAGCTGTTGTCAATTGTTCTAATTTGCGACCCAATTTATGTAACTGAAACACTATTTTCGAAACACCGTCAGTTTTATTTTAATGTCTCTTCTAGAAAGATCTTTTTCCAACACTATTTTTAACAAAAATACTCGCTATTCACAGTTTTATAGCACAATCAGTTCAATAGTTTCTCGAAAATTCCACTTTCACAATTAAATGAAACTGTTTTAGAAAATGTCACTATGGAATTTTCTAGCACTTTACTGAGTTTTATCCCCAATTTCTGACACCAATGTGAAGTTTTGGCCTGGGGTTCGACAAATAAAACTCAATCGAAATTCCAAAATAATAAAACAAATCTCTTTATTTTATGAAACACAACGTCTTTCAGTTTAAATGACACCAAATTTAACTTATTTCACTTATTCACAATTCAAATACGTTTTTATAATTCAACACTTTTTTATTTAATCTCAATTTAATCACTTTTTACTAACGTTTCCAGTTTTTAACAATTCCACTTTCGAAAATAAACTGAACTTTCAATGCAATCTACTCTTGTATTTGAACAAGTTTACAAGCTTCTGGAAGCTTCTGTCTGGCTCTGGCACAATCTAAGCTTTCGGTACTAATTCGAGTCTCGAATTAGTACTTCAAGTTCGATTTAGTACTCATTTAAAACATATTGCAAATACGTAGCATACTTTTAGGCGCATGGTTGTTGTACACAATAAATGTTGGTTGTTGTACACAATGAATCCAACAGATGTCGTTAATTTACAAAATGTATCCTCCGAATATCTAAACTTGTTGCCAAATCACAATACGTTGAATTCATATTATACTAAACTTATGAATACAGTCTAAGTAATATTCACTAATTACAATAAAAGCTTTCAAGCTGATCTCAAAAACCTGATGGGTAGAGTTTCGAAATTAAAACACATGTGACGTGAAATAGATTGAAGTGTCAAGAAATCAAAACATATTGGTTTCTTACACTGCCTATATAGCGCAAAATACCATGTCGGTCATTTAATTTATATACACCGCCATTTGTTAGAATAAATATGATCGATTTGAAATCGCTTAAAAATCGACAAAATCAAATTGTAGAACCCAACAATTTCACTTTGTCCCGATTCCGAAAAAAAATTAATCGAAACCGAGAATATTGAATTGTAGAACACATAATTTTATTTTCGGTCGATTTTGATTTCATTTCGAGTGAAAGTGAAATGTAGAACCTAGCAGACAGTACAGAAAATTTCATCAAAATCAGTAAATCCATTGGCGAAAAACATTGTGACACAAGACTTTTATATATAAAGACAAAGAAAGTTAACAATTCCTCAATATAAAACAAACTTGAGATAATCAAACATGATATTACGATCACAGAGGCCTAAAAAGTTAGTAACAAAAAATGTCTGACTGCCTATCAGGGTGCAGACAGCCTAAACGGCTTAAGTTATTACCGTCAAATTTGGAGAATATATGGTTCTTTTGGCATTCGTCAGACGGGTCGATTTCGATCGGCCGGTTGGGCACTCGGCCATGCGCGGGTATACATACATTTGCCGCGTTATTTCCGAAATATTGGAAAGTCATTTCAAAATTTTACCTTTTTAGTGTTTTTCACAGGTATAAAACTTTAGGTTGGCAACACCATTTTAACAGGCGGTCTTTTTGATTTATGGTTTGGCATTTCAACATGAATAGACTGACAACATTTGCTGCGATATTGCTGTCATACAGCCCCAAACCTAATTGCTGCAGAAAGGGGTCGAAAATTGGGCCTCTAGGCTGCAATTTATTCGAGCCAGCCGCGGCGGCCACTTGCCCGGAATCATTTTTAAAACATAATCCTTATCTTTATAATAAAGCTAAATTCTTGGCCATAACATTAAATTATATGCGTTGTATTTCTTCTTGAAAACCACACGTCTAAAATAACACGCTTTATAAACCTGTAGACGTAGCTCAACGTTTTTGCAATCGCCGTGTTAAAAATCGTTCATGCGCGCTTAGCCTACAGGTACCTCCCTTATAACGATTTTTTTTTTAATTTTCAACTTTCTCCGTAAATTGTGTGACATTTAAAATAACAAAATTAATTGTGCATAGGTACCAACATTTTAAATGAATTCTTTTTTTGTATTTATAACAAATTTTTTATTTTTTTTTTATTTTAAATATTTTTTAAACTCTTAGAAAACTGCACACCAAAATCTGAAGAATTTTTTTTAACTCAAAAAACTAAAAATAAAAAACAGGATTTTAACAAAATCCGTCCTACAATTCGAAATACTTTTTTCATAAATTCGCTTATTTATGACGTGATTTTTTTTTTTACATTTTAACTAAGAACCGTTAAGTTTTGCTGTTTTTATATGATTGATAAGTTCTTCGTAAATGTTTCTTGTTTCTGTCAAAGACCTTGCCTTCCAATTGGATTAGAAACACAGTTTAACTATTACGGATGTGCTGACATTTACTAATTTTCAGGATTGATCTCTCCAATGTTCTTTGACATACTGATAGCGATGATAGTTTCATTGAAGAAAAGATTTGCTCTTTCTGGCACATCTTCGAAGATGCACGAATTTTTTCAGCCAGTCTGATATGGCTGCAGTATCTATCTAGTAAAAAAGCCAGCCACATTTCTCCCTAGAAACATTTCAACCGTAGAATACGCACTGCAAAGGAATACCCACCAGTTTAACCTCGAGCTCGATTTCGGACGAACAGTCAAGGATTCCTTCTTTAGCTGTACCAAGTTATGAGTTATGAGTGACACCTGACACTCTTCTGAAGTCATCAAAAGGTCTTTTTTTTTAAATAAATGCAAGTACAGAGAAATATTAGATATTAGCTAGCTGATGTGTTTGACGGCTTCCATTAGATATCCCAAAATCTTGAAACATTAAGTAAGAACCATTCCAAAATATATTACTATCACTTTATTTGTGAAAGCAGAAGGTATAATAAACTAAATATTTTAATTCCTATCACCAAGCCAAAATGTATAAAAGAAAAGTCGAAGGTTGATATAACAACCCCCTGTCGATGCTTCATCATGGAGAGTCTATGAAACTCTCTGAGATATTTATGCTTGTCTACCTCCTAATATTGGCAAATGCTTGTGATACAAGACAACATTACGAACGATAGCAGCACAAGAAAACAAGCAAATCATTCCGGCTGGCATCATTTTTCCAGAACGGGTCCATCTGGCCCCCATGACTCCGGCAAGTACTAATGAAGTTCCTAATTGTAGCAGTGGCCTTGGTGGATTATGTGAGTTCATTTGAGCACCCAAACCCAAGATTGCGCCAAATGCTAAGCCAGCCCCAAGTGATGGCAAGGAACCTGAATTTGCAGGACAGACACCGAGTTATTTGATTGAGCATGACATGGTCAAAAGTGAAATACCTGCTTTGACATAACCCATTATGCCACCGGCTGCAACTGTTGCCGCAAAAAGATATCCGACAAGATCATTTCCTTGTGCCATTGTGTATTGATAATAATAATCGTTTGGTTTACTTTATTGCTAAAACTTATTCTAACTTTTAATTAAATGAGGTCTTTATAAAGATAAAATAAGAACCAAAAAAGTCTGATAGATTTATGTCATATAAATGTCATGTTTATGTGTCATTTGAAGGGATATTTTTATTTTTTGTGTAAACGCAGACACAAAATTACCGGTCCAGATTTGCTTGAGATATTTGTTTGTTTGATCAATAATATTCAATTAAAAACTGACCCTGAGCAACTGATTAATTAAAATGACTTACCGTCGTCAATTTAGTTTTAAATATCAAGTGTCTTGATTAATAATAATAATAAACAACCACCAAACAAATTTCCCTGACAGTTTTAAAGAAACAATGTAATAGAACAGAAAGATTGTCATTGAAATTACACTATGCAAAACAAATAGTGGGCAAACTTCATGAATGACAAATTAATTAGCTTCTGAACGGGAAAACCCATACACCTATATTGAATAGGCTGAATTCTTTTCAAGGTTGTGTGAGATTTTTTTCTTCATTTCAAAGTGCCAACATTTCCTAGCAGCCCCTTTACACATAGCGTCTCAAGACGTTTATTCTCCATCAATTCCATTTTGCACAAACTTGTAGCTTTCATATTGACTCAGCATCACTCGACAGTATGTAAAAAAGAGAACCACAACCTAACGTTTAAAGCTTTCTATCATATGGAAAACATAATGTGACCTCAAATTCACGAAAAAATAATAAAGCAAACGATGGAAATACCAAAAGGGTTTAAAAGATAATGCGGGAAGCGCTGAAAATTGTTGATTGTAACGTAGAAGTCTTCCCCACATACTGCCCTTGATAAAATGCACCATCAAGCGGCGTCATATGACGATCTACTACAATTTATTTGCATTCATCAGATGTAAGCTCAATTTTTCTTATCTAATTTTATTCTTTTGTCTAATTTATTCCAATTTGTATTTACTTTCTATATTTTTTTAACACCCACACTCCAGATAAATTGAAAACACTTGATTTTGACAATCTCACTTGCTCTTTTTCCTATGGAGCAGTTTAGAGCAAACTCATTAAACAAACGTCTTTTTTATGTATCAGCTGTGATTGCTGTGAATTTGGCCCCGTTCGGTATCTCATAGAAGCACTACCAAAGTATTGCATTGTTGTTGTAATACGTGTAAAAAGACAGCTGATCACCAGCTGATGACCATAACAAACAACGAAACATATGATCTCCAAATCGAAATACAAGTAGCGCTAAATTTCTGATATACTTTGGTATCGTATGGAACAGCTGACCACGAAATCAGCTGGTTGTGCAAATGTAGTACGTTTTGGCAGAAATTGTTACCTATTGGGTTTTATGCGTTCACAAACGCATAGTTTATTTCAATAGCATTGTAGTGTAAAGCTATACGCAACCGAACGGGGCCTTTGGTGGACACTTCGATGTATTTTTCAAGGTGCGATTGGAGAAAAAACCGTCTGTGAAAATAAATTTACTTATTTAACTATAAAATTAGTTGAAAATCAAATCAAAAATATTGCCAAATAAAAAATTAAAGCACAAAGAATATTTTAGTAAAAAAACCTTTGAAAATGCCAATGAGTTGTATAAAAGGTTGCCCAAGTAGTCGCCGCAAAGATGGTAAAGCCATCAGATATTTTCGGATGCCAACAAAAAGAAAAGGTTTTCGTAAAACATACAAACTTACCGTGGAAAGAATACGCCTTTGGAAAATAGCTATAAATAAAGAACATTTAAACTTCAATAGCGCTCGTATTTGTTCAAGACATTTTATATCTGGTAAGTGTATATGGTCTTTTCCTCATTTCGCTTTTAATAAAGAGAACACCATTTGTTGGATATTACAAGTAAAAGTGCAGGCCTTAAAGATGTCTCAAATCCTGACTGGGTCCCAAGATTACATTTAGGACATGAAGTGATTTACTCCAATATACGAGGACGAGGAACTAAATCCAAGAAAATTGGTTCATTTGAGAAGTAATATTTAGTTTGCATACATAACATTGTTTTAACAGTTAACCAGTAGACGATTTAAAAGGAGTGTGAGTTATTAAGATTATAGATCAACAGGTTAGGATGTTGTTTTCTGTATGAAATCACATGAACAACAATGCAACAAAAAACGGTGTTGAAGGTGATTGTTCTTTCCTTGACAATCTGTACTTTTGTTTACTAATGACCTTTCAGTTTTAAATTTTAATGCATACGGTGAGTGATTTAAAGTCAAAGGTTAACGATTGAAAAACAAGTGGTCTACGCAATTTATCACCAGAGAAACTGTCAATTTGAAAACAGATCAAACTGTTACTTTAAAGAAAAAACCATTTTTTTGGGAAACTGACTAAGTAGACTACACCAATCCGCAGTCACAAAAAAGACACAAATAACAGACAAACACAAAAAAAAAAAACAAAAACAACAACAGAACACAAACCAACAAATACACAGCAAAAATAAAAAAAACTACAAATAAGTAAACGGACAAATAATAATAAAAAAAACAACAAAATACAACAAAACAAAGACAACCAAACAGCAAAAACCACAATAAAACAAACAAACAAGCACACAAAAGTAAACAAAAAGGAAACAACAACAAAAAACAAACAAAACAAACAAACAAGAAAAAAAACAACAAACAAACAAAAAGACACTTACAGACAAACAAACAAACATTCAAATAAACAAAATAAAAACAAACAACAAAATACAGAAACAACCAAACACACAAATAAAAAAACACAAACAAACGCACAAACACAAAAACAAACACACAAACAAAAGTACAAACAAACACGCAAACAAACAAACAAAAACACACAAACAAACGAACAATAAAAACAACCGAACAAACACAAACAATAAAACAAACACACAAACAAAACAAACAAGCAACCATACAAACAAACACAAACAATAAAACAAACAAACTAACAATACAAATGTTTGTATGTTTGTTTGTTTGTCTGTGTGTTTGTATGTTTATTTGTGTTGTTTGGCTGATTGTTTTTTTGTTGTGTGTTTGTTTTGCTTGTTTTGTTTTGTTGGTCGTTTTTCTGCTTTTTGTTTGTTTGTTTGTGTTTGTTCGTTTCTAAGTTTGTTATTTTGTTTTCTTGTATGTTTAGATGGAATCTCTGGGACAAAATAAAAGGCAGGTTCGTTGGATTTGTTTGATCTAGAATGCGCACTTGTTGGCAAGTTTTTATGTGTTTAAGTGTAACTAGGATCACCTTGATGTTTATTGCCTTGATGTGATTTCTCTTGAAATCGCCTTTTACGAAAAAGTCATTAGCTTTATATCAAAAGCTGAGCACTTCTCATAGATATCTTTTGTTAACAAAATGTTCATTACAGCAGTGGACGATGAAATAGAAACCTACGACACTCATAGAGTTTTTCCTCGAAGATATTAACCCAGAAAAATCTTCCGATGAAGACATCATTTTGAATAGTTTTGTTCACATTTTTCATTTCCCAATTTCTTTTTAATAAATCTAATGATATCCGAGTAATGTAGTGCACGTTGTGTTGACCTATTCATTTGTTTTTCAGAAGACAAATCGAGTTGTGAAAACAGAGATATAAAATGTTGTGTTCCCGATTGTAAAAATGTCCGAGGTAAAGGCAAATCTAAAGTAAAATTCTTTCGCTTTCCAAATGCTTCAGAAAACAACGGAAAAATTAAGAGAACCGAAAGACTAGCAGCTTGGATAAAAGCTATTAATAGAGTCGACATTACCGCATCAAATGCAGCATACAAAATAATTTGCTCGTAGCATTTTATCACAGGTAAGCGATTTTTTATATTTGGCCGTATAGTTTAAACTAATGATGTTTGATTCTTTGAAATAAAGGAGCTCCTGCTTATGAAAAATCACACCTAGATTGGGTTCCGAATCAATATTTACCAAAAACACTTAAAAAAGCTTTAAAAAATGAAAAATAGCACTGAATTTAAAAAATGATCAATTAGATCCATTAGCTGAAGATGAATTACAAATGGATCCAGATGAATCAACAGAAACAGATAAATCGATAACCGTTGAAGAAACGGAAAAAGAAATTGAGCAAGTAAGCAATCTCCATACAGAAAACATACATAAAGTGGAAAGCTTTCGAGTTGAATTTTGAGTTTAGTGACTTAAGTCTTAAAAATTACCATAATCACATTATAAAACGAGTTACTTAGGATATCCGAGCAAAAGGATTCGAAAATTGCTGAACAAGAGGCTATCTTACACAAGGTTAACAAATTCTAACAATTCAAAATATTTTTGTAAGGAACTTTTTTTTCCGAATAGGTAAATGAAATCCACAAAACGGAAATTGCCGAATTGGAAAAACAAATGACATTTTTTAAACAAAACAATCTGAAATTTCACTTTCGAAAGAGGGCTTCAAAAACGATGAAAAAAATTGAATTATTTCACTGGATTGCCAATTTTTTCCATTCTTCAAATAATATTCGATTATGTTAAGGAAGATCTAACCAGCTGCATAAAGAAGGGCATAAATAAATTTGATACTTTTATATTGACTTTATTAAAGGTTCGTCTCGATCTGCCTATTACCTACATCAGATATAGATATGGAATTGATGTAAAAACCGCTTCCAGTATGCTTCATCCGAATTTAAAAGTGTTAAGTAGCAAAATTGGACCTTTTGTTAGATGGCCTGATAATACGAAAACGGACCACGGAGAACACTTCGGTGTACCTTAAAGGAGTTTTAGGCAATAGGTTTACAGCTTTCATAGATTTTATAGAAAATCCAGGCGAGTTCATGTTGTATTTGTATTTAACAAATAACTTTTTTTTATTCCAAACCGTTTCTAGGACCTGAAGTCTTTATTAAAGAAAATATTCGAACCGATAAAGCACCTGATTGCCGTATCACCAGCTGGACCTATCATATTTGTTTCCAAAGGCTATGATAGTACCTTGAGTCTAAAAGAAATTGCCGAAAGTTGTGGAATGCTTGATTACATTGAAGACGGTGATATAATTTTGTCCGATCATGGAACATGTGCTCATCTAGTAAAATTGTGTCATGGCAGTAAAGTATTGATTTCATCGAAACATAATAACAGGGATTTACTAGGTTCACTGGTTGATAATCCAGTACAATTGATAAGGGAAAATCCATTTGGCATAGATAGAAATAGTCGTATTAACATTCAATGTTCGCTTTGGGTTCTCAAGACTAAGTTTTTCTCCCTTCCAAATAAATATAACATTCCTTTACTGAATTCTTATACAGACGAAGATGGAGATTCTTATTTTGAACATGTTGTCGGAGTTTGTTGCGCACTTGTAAATGTATCTCCTCAGGTTTTGAATATTAATTTAACAAACAGTTAGCAGGTTAAGAAAACTTTACCAATTGCTCTTACTCTTATATAAGGTGAGATTTGTATTTTTTTATTATTCTGTGAATGAAAAACGTTTTAGTTAATTGAATTATTGTTGTAATTAGTTTATTTTTTATAACATCGCTGGTAAACTCTATGGATCAGATGCACACTTTCTTAAGCGCGGATGGGTCTTTTAAGTTGCTTCGAGGGGCATTTTTAAGTGAATTTCAGACAACAGACTGTGAAGCCGATACATACTAGTTTGGCAATAAAGCGCTTTGGTCGGTAAATCTTTAAGATAACAGTATGTATGTAGTCTTCTTCGGAACAAGACGGTAACGGTTGTTTAAATAAATACACGTGGCAGTGATGTAGATAAAACACCTATGGCTCAATCACCTTAAACTCAAGCTGATACAGAAGGAATATAATAATAAGCAGAGAACTCAAAACATTTTTCTTGGGGCATACTCATGAAGACGAACACTAAAATCGGTTCCACGGCACAACTAAAAATCGTTTTTTTTTTTTAATTTTGTATTTTTTTATTTGTTTTAATTCATAACTTTATTATTATTACTTTTTTAAATATTTTTCTCTCATTGTTGAAACAATTAAATTAGTTGTTAACTTTTTGATTAATAATTATAATCATATATATAATTAAAATAATAATAATATTATAGACAGAAAAAGAAAATTATAATAATAAATGTTTATTTTTTTTAATAAAACGTGGAACAGCATCGCCCTCAGGTTTGACCGTTGGTGCGGTTAATCTGAGCTATTTGGTGGCTCTTAAATATTTATATAAAAAAAATACAATAAATCTTGATTTGTTGTTTTTATGTTTTGTTTGTTTGTGTGTGTTTGCATCCAATTTATGTTTAGTTGTTTTACTGATGATCCTTCAATCACTTTTGTTTTACTTATTTTTTATTTTCTCTTCTGTGAATATTACAAATTTAATATTAATTTATTCAACACATTTCTGGAACTTATGGAGCTGTTGTTTATTTTAAAATAACAAAACCAAAAAAAAAAAAAATTTAATTAAATATACTTGCAACACTAAGTATTTTTTTTGTTTTGTTTTTTATTTTTTTACTAACAAACGACACTCATGTGTTCTATTTTTGTTTTTTTTTTTAACTGTGTAGTAAGAAGTGTTGTTAATATGTATTGTGTGTATAATAAAAAATACATGCACAGCGTTTTACACCAAAGTTCAGGATATTAGAACTTTTGCTTTGCTTTTGCATATTTTGCTTTTTTATATAATATAATTGTGTCCCTTTTTAAGGGAATCAATAATAATAATAATTTGTTTAATTACTTTAAAGGCTATGATACAATTTTTTTAATATGTAAATCTCTATGTATATAAAATGTTATATAATTGTTTTTTTTTTGTTTTCTTAAAAGGGCGCACGTGGTGTTTAATAATTTGTTTTACATCAGTTTTTTGTTTGTATTATAATTAAGTTTAAACTTTATTATATTTTCTATGGAGTTTGGTCTGTGGTAGTTTTGTGCTCTTCTCTTAATGCGGGTGTTATTGTTTCATTACTAGCGTCGGCACTTTTGGTGATTTCAGCTGGAGTTTCCTGTAAATATTATTAAATTAAGTTATATAAGATAAGAACATTTTAAAACTCACCATATTGGCTTCAACTCTCTGGCGCTCGTGCATAGCATTCAAAAGCTCCCTCAAATGCTGATTCTCTCTACGTAATCGTTCTCTTTCTTGATCTCGTTCATTGATTTTTGGCTAGAACAAAGAGAAAAAAAATAGAAAAATAAATTGATTTTGTCAACTGCATTCTCAAAAAAAAAAAAACTAATTATTACCAAAAGTAATGAAATTTGTGAATTCAAAGTTGAAACAATCCCATTGATCAGATGACACGGGACACTTGGTTCTAGGGAATTTGCATGTAAAAGTCGATTTGGTCCACAAAGTATAGGTCCGGGTGATGAAGAACATTGATGACTGCTGCCACCACCACCAACTGTGGTAATACCATCATTCAATGATAAATTATGCAATTTATTTACAGCGGTCTAGAGAAAGATGAATGAAAAAAAGCCAAACTAAAAACATTTCCAAACTAACCATGGTATCATAGGCATCATTAATCTCGATGTGTTCACTATCCAATGAATCATCGGTGTAGTTACGCTGTTTGAGCAGACTACTGCTACTGCTAATATCCAGCTGGATTGGATCTATTGATCCATTGCTGCCGCTTTGCTGATGCTGCAATTGTGACGGCTTTTGTGCTGCGGCTTCGACTTCGTCCTTGCTGCTCGTCGTCGTCTTCGAAAGGCTCACACTACTACTAAGTGTAGGCTCGTCAAGTTGTGTCATATCGTGTTCAGACTCTTCGGGAATGCTATCGGTACTAATTGTGCTTTGGCGCTTTATTAGCTCAGGCGTCGTTGTAGCTCTTGTTGCTGCAATTTCAGCGGCTACTCCGATCGGCAGAGGGGCTTTGAAAGTTCCACCGCCACCACTGCCACCAGAGACCGATGTAGGCGCTGGTATTTTTGAGAGTGGCACCGAAGGAAGTCGCAGCTCATCAATTTCGCAATACCCATCATCGTCTTCGTGGATTATCTGATCAGCTTCTAGGGAATTTGAGGTGGTCAGAATGTTATTACTGGTATGAGTCACAGCAGGTGATACAGGAATAGCAGCATTACTTGACAGAGCAGCATCATTTGGAACTACTGTCGCTGCAGTTGTGTTCGACGATGTTCCACTAAGTGGCATGGGCGACAGTGGCCGCATGCCCACAGTCATCGCGTTGCCGAGTTGATTCAGCTGGGATTGCAAGTGTTTCTGTGCTTGTGTTTGATGGCACTGATCGCAGACCACTGTCGAGACAGCAGATATCTCCTGCTCAGTCGAATTTATCTTCATATAGTCATTTAGCACTTCGGTCAACGACTGTACTTGGGCGTACGCAGCCAATGCAATATCCGAGGAGTCCTTGGGTGCCTCAGGTTGTGCGGCAATATCAACAATCTCATTAAAATGCTCAATTGGCAAACGGAACATATCACAAATAATTTTCTGCTTCTCTACCAGATTCTCGCGAATTGAGCTGTCGAGGCGCTTCAATCGCTCGCTGGGAGTTAGCACCGGTTCGGCTGTGTGTGCCGGCGATATACTTATCTGTATTGCACTCGGTTCGACAAGCGGGCTGTTTTGCATTAGCGTGCGTGTGTTATTGGAATTATTCGAATACAGGCTGCTGTTGTCGCGTCGTGCAGCTGCAGCCGCAGCTGCTTCCTCAGCTGCAATGCCAGCATTAAGCAATTGCTGGCGAAACTTTGTGTCGTCTGTAGATGTTGGAGAATCATAGTCATTGTTGTTACTTTCATTGCGCGACCCACTGCGGCTTATACTACGACTCCTGCTGCCACCGGCAAAACTACCTCCAGCACCTCCGATGCTACTACTATTTCCGCCACCCCCTATATCTAAGGAATTATTATTGTTGGGCAAACTAGAGCGGTTTTTCTCGGGGGCGGGCGTACTCTCGCGATCACTGATGTTGTTATTTGTTGTTGTGGTCGCTCCAGCGGTTGTTGTTGTAGTTGCAGTCGCCGTAGATGGCGTCTGGCGTTCGGGGGTGCTTTCGAGTGATTCTTTTGTATTGGAATGCGGTAATGTGGCACTGGCGGGATCATCGACCACTTCATGACTACTCTTCGAGCGCTGTTTGTACTGTTCTGCGGCGTCTGATATGTGTTTAAACCATCTGTTTAAAGAATAGATAAAGAGAAAATACATAAGTAAAACGATATGGGAAAGATTTAATTTTCTGAGAGTAAAAAGGAATGCAGAATTTGTTTGATAGATGTTCGAGAGTAGAAAAATAATCATACAGAATCAGATTAACGACCATATCGTTGAAAAATCAAAAAAATAAAATTGAATTCAAAATGTTTACTGATCAATTAATGTCTAAATGTGTTGAAGTGTGCTTCGCAGATAAATCTGCTTCCTGGAAATGGGCGACTTAAACAGATGGTCAGCGCCCGGTTTTTTCGCTTCCAATTAATTTATTGCTAATACTCAATCATGCATTTTACTCAGTATTAAAGTGTTTACATAAAATAAATGGTTTTTTAAAAACTAGGAATAATTATTGTACCTGGACACCAATGAGGATCGCCTACCGGTTGGCTCATTGAAGCTTCCTCTTCGTCGTTCTTTTTTAGTTTTACTAGGCGTCGAATTTGGACTTTCTGATGTTGGTGATTTTCCATTTGACAAGGAGAGGATTGCTCCATTACATAAACTTTTTCGACGTACTCCCGTAAAAATATCGTCCGGAGAAAGGAAGTTCATACTTTTATGTTTAGTTTTTTATTCTCACTCAAAATACACACTTTTTTTAGTATTGTTCTACTTAATTATGTATTTATATTTTTAAATTGCTTTGATTTATTGTTTTTACTCAAATTTGTTTACATTATAATTGTTTTGGATTTTTTCTAGTGGTTATAAAAATTGTTTTATTATTTTAGTAATTTTCGCGTTTTACGATAATTTTGCGTACAACAGGGACCTTATTTTGGCTTAAGAATATTGGTCTAAGAGATAAAAAAAACACTTTCCCTTACTATCGCTTCACGGTCTTCTTTTTTCGCTTAACATAACAGTTTCTATTATTTTTTTTAATATAAGGTGAAGGATCACGATAGAAAGAGAAGGAAAACAAGTCAAGATGACTCAATTTCTTAATGTCGTGTGATTGTCATCTGGAAAAATTACGGGTCAGTCAGCGCGGTTTCATTCAACGATCAGCTTTTCAAAAGTGATCACCATCGATATGCATGTCATCGCGATGACACCGAATTGCAAAAATAACGATTAAACATTTTGCCTCTGATCGCTTTTTGTACAACAATGACAGACCTGCTATATTCGTGTGATCGCCACTGTAGCTAGTGATGACACGTTGAACTATGACAGTGTACTTTGTTGTGACTTCAGAGTGTCATTTCGATGACTGTGTCATACTAGTTTAGGCCTTTCTTGTCATGATACACAGAAAAACAAGGTATGGTGGTATGATGCATACAAATCGCCATATTGGTATTTTCTGACGTCTATCATCCTTTATTATTATTTTATTTCTTTATTGAAGAGTTTATGTTAGAATTGAAGATTAAAAAAGTTTTTTTGTATGATTATTAAAACAATAAACATCTGTACGAAAACAATAAAAAAAAACGGAAATTGATAAACTTATTTATTTTCCCTTAGAACAAAAATTAGATGATAGTGATGTCCCACGCAAAGTCAGCATACCTTATATTTCTGTATATCATGTTTTTTGTGACCTGTCAAAAATATATATAACTCGAAAATGAACACGTTCATGGTCTGCATATTAGGTGTCATAAAGAAACGAAACGTTCCTTTCTAATGTATCTATTGGACACGTTACCCATAATTGACGTAAGGGCACGGAAGTGGCTTTCAAATTTACTTCATTAAAAACACCATCGGACCAGCTGTAAGATTTTCGTCCATAAAAAGGCGTTTTTAAGTAAAACTAAAACTTATCCAAACTTGACGAAACGGAGCAATATCCGCTATTATGGGCGATGGGCGCAAGGCATGTGTGTATTTCTTGTTTTCGCTCACTTACGGGGCGCCATACGCGCCATTCCGTTCATTATAGTTCAGCCGTTGTTTTTTGTAAGCTTGGCATTCGTTCATAATTGTTTGTGTGAATGCTTCCATAAGTCATATTCAGATTCAGAGAGGAGTTGTGGAAGAGTGAACAATCTTGGAGAATGCTCAATGCTGCCGCCCTATCAAAACGTTTTTGTTTACATTGTTGTTTTTGAAATGTCATTTTTCCGTACATCCGCAAATTAAATGTCAAATCGAAAGATTAAAAATGGCAACCGTTCAGATAGTTGAAACTTATAATTATTTTTTTTTAACTCAATAAATTCTCGTTTCAGTAAATTGATTTATTAATATCATCAAGGCCACAGGAACCAGGCAAATAATTCATATCACCCAAACGATTGCCTAATATAAAGATATTATAACGATTTTCCTTAAATAAAATTAATAACCAAGAACAAGTTCCTAATCACCACAATGGAATTGATTTCGAGAAAATATTTCTTTTTTTTTATTCAGCTTCCGAAATACTCCCGTTCATTATGCAAACTAATTCTTTCTTTCAACCTGCTCATAGACATTATACATTGCATAACCGTTCCGTTTGGTAGAAGCTAGGATAGAAAAAAAAACCATAAAGCCAAATCATATAACCTTGGAGAGAACACGAAGATAAAGATGAAAAAAAGGTCATTATCATTCTGTGGCAAATCGAAAAGGACCTGCGGAGGGAGGGAGGGAGTTTTGGTTGATAAAACAATTTCATTTTCAAGGTGAAACGGATCTTTTCCCACAGGAACATCTTTTTTCGATTTGTTTACTATTTTCTCGCCGTAAGCAGTTTTCTTTTCCATTTAATCTCGAATAGAAAAATAAGGATTTCTTCTTGGATCTTCATGCATAGTTGCACACAAACCAACTTTCGCTTCCACCTCCGTAAAGTGAATGGCTTAATCATATTCATTATAACAGAGAAAGCGGGGTGAAGATGTTACGATTGAGATAAGGGGGGTTAAGCTACCCTCCGACTCGTTTCAAAGGTTTTGTTTTCATCTTGAGGGTTAAAGTGTTGAACTTAGAAGGTCGATGTGGTGGGAGAATTTATTATCTAACAAAAAAAAAAAAAAAAGAAAAACAATTCCAAGATATACTTCAAAAAGAAAAGAAAGTGTGTGCACTATGTGCCTGTTCCTTGGAATTTTTCAGTTTCGAGAATGAATAAGTAGATATTTGTTTCAAGTGCCTCAGCTTATTTTTGTATGCAAAGTGGCTTTTAGTGTCATCTAATGTGAACGTTGTGTCACTTACTTTGACGCTTTTGTCAGATAGATTAATATATGTATGTTAAATAAGAAACATGGTTGGTCACTTTTTGATTTAACGAAGAAACTTCAATTGCTCATAATATAATGGAGTCGGTATATTATGGTTTAAAGACTCTAGTGTTCATGGGGACATGAATAGTTTTCGTTATCCGACAATGCACGTGTTCAAATAGGGAATGTTGTGCTAGAATCTTCTATTTGGCTGAACGCATTCATTTCATATAATTCAAAGGCCGAATTGCATTTGTGCCATTTGGATGACGGCATTCGTAGTCTTGCATATGGTTTAACTTAACCGTTTAACTATTAAAAATTGTACTAGTTATTTTCACTACTCCGTGTTTTCAATGATTTCTCTATTGGCTAACAGATATCGTAAGGACCATTTTGTTCTGGATAAAGAATTTTAATCTTTTCTAAAAATGAAAATAACGGTAATTCGGCCTTAGATCTGCATACGTAAAGAGCTAACTATAACAGACAGAAGCCAACGAAACCTAATGTCAAAACCGAACGAAACGTTCCGATCCGATCTGTCGAATAAGCACGTTATCCGCATAATGGAGGGAGCACAGTACACATATCTAAGGTAATATCATTAGAGGTTTTATTTTTGCAATCTTCTGCGCATCTGTCAAAATCAAAGTAAAATGGCGGCCACCGGAGACCATTATCATGTGTATTTGTTCTGATCTCGTGGCTATATTTTAAAGTATTTGTGGTAATTAATTTATAAAAAAAGCTTTTTAATAAATAAGAAAATGAGAAAAATATAAAACAAACGTGAGGTGTGTAGTTTTGTTCATATATTTTTTTGATGTAGGTCTCTGAGAACCACCATTTTTAATACAAAGTGACAGATCAGATTTTGACAACCTGCGCAATATATTACCTTAGTTATATGTACTGTGGGATGGAAAGGCACGGAAATGTCTGTCAATTTTTTGTTCATTACATGTACCATCAAAAGCCAGCTGTCAATTTTTTATCCGTAAAATAAGGCTGTGAAAGCAGTTTACGTCTGAAGCGAAACTTCAAGAAACGGAGTAATCTGCTATTATGGGCGTTAGATATGAATTTCTTGTTCTCGTCGGTCGTCGACACCGTTCGGTTCATTACAAAGTTTGTTCCAATTGTTGTGCAAAACTGTTAAATTCGCCTAAAATCGACGAAAAACTGTACAAAGCTTTTCCATCTTGTAAATTTTTCATAGTTTCTCACAGAAGAGAGAGCTCACGAGAGAGTAAAAAAATTCCCCAACCTGTGATTTTCTACTACAAAATGTGTTTATGCACAGAATATTTAACACTCTCAAACTGAACAAAAACAAAACATTTTACATTTTACAATTTCAGTTCTGCCTGTATTTCAGTAAATGCTGAGCTGTGAATTTCTGAAAAACTGCGGGCAACGAAAACATTAAAAAGAGAGATCTCAACTAAACTGAACTCAAATAACTGTTTACTCAAACGTCAAATTGAGGTCTATGTTCTATGATAACGTAGTTCATCCGATCGAACAACAGAGTGCAGATGCAGAGCGGAATTGATTATCAAGAAACTTCAAAATGCGATTTTATGATTGATTCAAAAACAAACTTAACTAGAATTATTAGTAAACTTTTTAAACAAAAGCATTTAAATGCAATATCAACATTAAGATTTTTTTTTCAACCATCCTTTTTAAAAATTGCTATGACTTTTTCTCGACACTCTCATTCCTCAAAAATCGATTGCATTTGCATCTTTAGTTGATATACTTTCAATGAGGCTTTTGTTTTAAAAGAAAAATATCCATTCACATCCAAAATATATACAAGAAATAACAAATCAGCCAAATGTTAAGATACAACATCACAACATAATCATAAATTTCACAAAGAACTTCTCAAATGTATATTTTTCTAGAAAATCCACATTCAACTAAAATGTTTATTTTGTTCAATTCAAATCAATGAATTGCGCATTAGACTCTTGACCGATTGCAAGAAGCTCCTCATCCAAGGTGTCCTGGTGGTGTGTTTAAAAACACTCCAAGTTTGAACAGAACAATTTTTCTTTCGAATTAATCAATTGGCAATACCATAAGAATTGTATCATAAGTCGATGGTCCAAAGTATATTTATGTGAGTAAATGGATTTACCCGATACTTTGATGAGCATCGCCATGTCAATTAGCAAAGTCCACTTTCATCCATTCATTAACCTTAAAAGATTCCCTTGCACATGGAAACCGTATAGTGTTTCTATATGTATCTTACAGAATCTGAAAAATCGGAATTAAACCCAAGAAAATCATTGTTATTGCTGCCTCATTCAACCTCGGTATTATTTTCCAAAAAAAAAGTATCTACTAATCATCCCATCCCAGACCCCTGATCCTGTTATTCTTTTCCAAGATACAAAAGCAAATAAACAGAAAAAAATTATTCAACGCCATGAATAATACACCAAAGACGAAGCTGAAGCTCTATGTAAAGCAAGATAAATTAAATACAATACTCGAAGCCATGTGGTTCGGACGGATTTTCTGGAACTGATCCAAAAAAATCTGTGTATCGAAAATTGCGACATTATTAACAAAGTCAAAAATTGTAGATACGTATGTATATGTTTTTTTCTATACAATTTGTTTGTAAATTATTGAAAATAATAGTCAATAACGCTCGAGGATTCGCTACCATGTGAAAGGAATCCATTTTCATGAATTACTAATTTATTGGGAAATGTGTTACTAATGGATACACTGGATGGACGTTGTTGGTGACAAGCCCGATGGGAACATGAAAACAAGACGGCGATGACGACCGAATCGCTGAAATTGAAGATACAAATCAGCCAACTAATATTTTTTTTTTGAAAAAGAAAAAAGAAATTAACGCGGGGGTGGGGCCGGGCGTTTTGAGAATACAAAAATCATAATCTGGCGTCTGTCGCCAGCTTTTGTCGTCGCCAAATTGACTGTTATCTCACCTTGGGGAAATATTTTTTTTTTAAACAATTTTACTTTTGATTTGAATTTATTAGACGAATTATGCGAATTATGTGTTATTATTGCTTGGCTTCGATCGAGCGTTAGTAATTTAATTAGGAATTTTTATTGGAATTTGCTTTTAATACACAATTGTAGAAGAACTATTTGTGTAGTTTTATAGGATGAACCAGCATATAGATAGTGTGGAAGTTTTAGTTAAATGAAAAAAAAAAATTCTAGAGTTTTATTGTGAATTTTATTAAATATTTAAGTTGAATTTATAACATTTGTATACCAAAACCTTGAAGCTAAAGCGTGAAGCAAGTCCTGGGACTTACTGGGGTGAATTGAAATTTGCACGATTTTTTACCGGAATAAACCCCTTGTCAAACATAGCGCGTTTTGATGTCTCCTTTTAACGCCGCGATGAAATATACAGTAATACACATCCCATGTCACATAGAGCGGGTTTTCAACTACGCGTCAAGTTCAACGCGGCGTCAAATGTAATTAATTACAAATTATATTTTTGACGCTGCGTTAAAAAATAATTATTTTGTGCCATTAAGTCATTTTGAATTTTTTGTGGAAATTTAATTTTTTTAACTTATTTTGTGTCATTTATAATTGTTTTAATTGGAAAAAATATTTGACATATGGTGAGAAAGTGAAAATCAAAATTGAAATATTAAACGCTCTGCGGATAGCTTACTGTCTGGCGTTCTCTAACGCCGCGTTAAAAACACGTTTTGTTTGACAAAGCCTTAAGAGTTGAAATAATAAAACAACGTTGTGTTTGACATTTCTTTAAGTCCCGAATAAAAATTCGCCAAGTTGAAGTCTGCGAAAGGCCGAGGAATCCGTTGTATAAACTTCTCACGGCGATATTCTCGTCCGATCTTCTGTTCTTTTGTCTTTAATTTAGTTACCAAATATTGAAGAGTCAACAGCATGTTGAGGAAGTCGCTTGACAACGCATCGTATTGTCTAGATCCGTTTTTGACTTCAAATGTGTCGTTGAAGTCTCTACCGACCTTGACAGAAAAGCGTGATTTTTTCACCATCATTTTTCACAGGCGGACGAATTTAGCAAGGATACCCAAATTTCACATTGCTGCATATAACTCGTCTCTATAAATGCTGTCATACGCGCCTTTGAAACCAATGAGATTTGAAATTCCTGTTTTTTTTCCCAAGATCTGCCGTAATGTAAATATTTGGTCAATGGTGGACTTTCCTGGCCTTAAACCTCAATAATATGAAACTATCAGGTTGGTGACGAATGGATTTAGGTGCTCACACCTCACACCTGGCTTGACAGCCGAATTCGATTAGTCATCGAAATGTTACTTGTTTGGTGGACCAGTTTCAATGTACAATGAAAATCTCAATCAAATAGTCAAAAAAATTCAACGAAACGCAGATTGAATAATCCTGATCTTGTATTTCTGATGAAATTTACTTTCAAAATATCTTTATACTTTAGTTCATCAAGAAATGGCGTTTCTTGTCGATAGTTATCCTTGGGCTCATCAATAGACCTAGCACTAATTTCGGATTTGTTGAATTATTGCTTCGAAATAGATTTTACGACCTTTATTCCATCAAAAAGTAATTTTCTTGAAGATATTGGAATGGAGCACCGGAAAAGGCTATAAACTGTGTATCTGTACGATTGAAATGCGACATTTTTTTTCCTTCAAATGTCAAACTCTGACTTGAATTAGAATACACATACTTCGAAAAGCAATACCATAGCTACAGAACAGCTGTACGAAGTTCTTTCGAAAAATTGTAATTCACCATTGAATAACTTTCAATTTCCGGTCTAGTTTGTCTTATTTCAAGTTAAAGCTTATAAAAGTTAAAATGTTAAAATACAATCATTTAAATGAATTTTAACGTTTAAGAACTTCTAACGCTTTACTATTTTTTAACTTTCAAATACATGATAAGTAATCCTTAGTTACAGAGACAAATTATGTCTAATACCGATGAGTATTTAACTTATTATAACACCTGGATTTTTCAACTCAAGTTTCACACAATATATACACGAGTAACTACATACATATATACCTACTTTAAATGATTCCCTAGGGAACAATCCACATAGCTACTTCACTCACAACTAACCTAACCGGTGTTAACTCGACTGAAAACAATAGTTCTTTCGTTGAAACATAATGCCTTCTTTTTTGTATTCTAATTAAAAACGTAGCATAGCATTACCATTATTTAAAACCCCACAAGTTCTAATCCTTGCAAAAGTCTCAACTGCTGAATGCCCCCCATTTCATTAGAGAGAAACTTATTTCTAGGTGAATAGGTCCAATATACGAGTAGTAGTAGCAGCAGGATATAGAATCCTGATTAAAAAAAAAAAAACAAATAAAAAAAACAACATATAGTCTTTGACTCTTTTTTAAGAGTTGAGTGCACTCAACTATAATATCCGTTTTCCTTAGACGAGGAATTTCCAGGGAACACTCTCTCATAAACACTGAATTTAAACATTTCAAAAGGATGAACGAGCTGGGGAGGGATTCCCCCAAAAAGAATATAAAAGGAACTGGGATACTGTATAAGTATTGCTGTATGAAGTTCCAACACACTTTTAAAAAAGAAGTATGAGTAGAGGTGGGGAGTGGGCTGTGAGTATGATAAGATAAAATTAAAAACGATGAACTTGGCAACGGCGGCGGCGACGGCGGTAACTCTTGGAACTAGAAAATTTCTAAAAGGGGTGAAATGAGAAAATAGCATATTCTATTCCCCAGTGTAGACATAGTGCCGAACACAATCTTGCAGAATGTTTGTCAAACAAACAGAATGCAATATCAGGGTTATGTTTGTTCTAGGCGGTTGTTTTAAGGATTTTCTTAAAAAAAGGAAGAATGTCCCTGTACAGGACACTCACATAAGTTGGTTGGAGATTATAAACACGCCGAACATAAATTCAAATAGAGTGGTTTTCGTTTAATAGTTTTTTGTATAAAACAAAATACTTCAAAGACAAAAAATATAAATAATAAAAAGAAAATATATAAAACATAATTGTGGAAAAAAATTGCATGGATCTTTTTAATGTCAGTACCATATGTTAGTTTTAGTTTTAATTGATTTGGGGAATAATTTATTTACTTGCGAATTGTTTTTGTTTTTTGTTATTGTTGCTAAATATATAATAACACGTCCATGTGTTGAATAAATGTTTTCTGGAATTTTTGATCCAAAATGCTGCATGGATATTAATATATAAGTTTAATTATATATTTGGCTTGGCATATGTTTATAAGTCAATATTGATATACATTCATAGACAATTCCATTTAAAACTGTTTTTTTTTGTGACCTTTTTTTTGAAAACATTATATCTATCTGGTCATACGCGCATCCGATCTGGATAAAGTAAAGCAAGTTTTTCTTAGTATAAGACTCTACCGTCAGCTTTTCATATTCGTTCGATAATTCACGTCCTTCGCCTTCGGACGTACAATTAAACTCCGATTTATACAGCATTGTCAAATGGGGTAATAGGAATCGTGTGGAGTTTAATTCTTCGAAAACTCAATGCTGTCTTCTGTCGTTAAAGCTAAACATACCCCCACCCCAATGCCATTGTCCATGAATGGCACTTAAAAAAATAAAGCCGCCGGAGCCGATAGGCTAGCTGCCGAACTCTTCTAAGCTGCAGGAAATAGTTTGCTTAGTTGTATTAACTAACTCATAAGCAACATATGACACATGTCCGATGAATGGGATAAGAAGGGTATTAGGTTAATTCGAGAGAAAAAATTCCCGAGTGACTTTTTGGTATCGAGATACAACAAAGAACTGTACGGGCTGAAGTCAACGGCCTTGGCTCTGATAAAGCATCGCTGCCCGTGAGATCAGCGAAATCAAGCATCGCTGCGCGTGGTTAGTGGAAAGATGGAGGATCGTCCGAAAACCAACTGCGTGCTGTTGGCATGTGTTATGTGTTTTCTGTTTTTCCGTCCTCTTTCTATCTTCTGTTCTGTCCTGTATCAATGTTGTCTTGTGTGTTGTCCTGTAATTGTCTGAGCCGATGGCCTCAGTAGCCAGTGCTCATAAGTGTCTCTACTTCGTAGATTTATCTACGGAGCAGATCAATATGTAATGTAATGTACGGGCTGTACAGTTACACATACCAAGATTAAGAGTTAAAGTCTAACGTTTCAGATGGATGGGATATTAGATTGCATTTCGGAGAGATGTCGCGTTAGAGGAAGAGGGTAAGTTGGCGGACACAAGTGCAAAACTGTAGTGAGCTAATTAGAGACCGAGAAGCTTCTTGATCGAGGCTCAGGTCCAGCCGGATTGTAACGCCACCTATGGTAGGTAGGTAGATAATTGAAAGAAACAGTAGAAATAGGAAACCACTGTGTTTTATTTAAGAATATGGGCAAAATTTAACAGGTCTTTCTTACCCACTTTACTAAACTATGTGTACACTCCCTAAAATACCAACAGAATTCCTCTTTGGAAAATACTTTTCAATTCCTATCATTAATAATGCATTAATTTTTTTTAAATTAGATTTTTGTATGTCAACTTCAAATTTAAAAGAAAACGTACATACATATATGTATATATGTAGGTACATACATATTTCAAAACAGGAACCTAAATCAGGATTATTACATAATCAGTATTGATTTTTTTGTGTCAGCTAAAAGGTATAATAATCATAAGCAATTATGTATGTAACTCTAGGCAGGGGCTCGAGTTCCCCTTGACTGACTTAATAAATATTTTTTTTTTTTATATAATTATTGATGAAGAATTCACTCAACGACGCATCATATTTACTCAATGTTATTTCCTAAAGAAAATTAAAATTTTCATATTTTAATTTTAATTTTCAAATCCTCAGTTTATTTTTTTTTTTATTTGATTTTTTGTTTAGAAAAACATTAACATTTTGCAAAGGAAAGCTTTCCATTGGACTATATTTATTGACATTTTACAGGTGAAGTCAGTTCAGATGCTGAGAGAAACAGTATAACAAGAGCATCAAGAAAGATATGGATTGAAAATAAGAGGCATTTCCCATCCGCCACTTTCAGAAACGAACTAAGGAATAAGCAGGCGTTTGGGGCGCTTTATCAGATTTTGTTCCTATTATCAGTCAAATTGCACTCCGATTGTCATTTTTTCAGTCGCAGCTGTCATTCTGTATTCTGTGATAATGTTTAAATTATCAAGCAAATCAAAAAACAGAGATTTCCGCTGCTTATTTCTTAACTTTTAGACAGATTTCGAGACAGCATATGAGCTACCTGTTTAGCGAGAGCTAAAACTTCACACATATCACTGTTTTAAGAAAAGAAATATAAGTTGCCAGTGTGGAAAGCAGATGTCGATAATGCAGTTTGAATTGAATATTGTTCAATATTTAATCACTGAACGGTGAAACTTGATTTGTTTGCGGTCTTATTTCAGAGGATAAAATAAATTTGTTCTTTATTGACCGCAAGTTTTCGATAAATTAATAAACACACAACAAGGTTGTGTTCTAAAGATGTATTTATTAACTAATTTTATTAAATGCATTTTGAGCTCATAATTGTGTGCTCATCTTCAGCGAGCGCTTAGTAGACACTAAATTTAAAAAAGAAAGGAGATAAAACAAAATACAAAAAATTGAAAAGAGTCTAACAAAGCGAGAATGACAATTTAACTTATTTGAGTAACAGTTTTCTTTAGTATAAACATAGATACATCAATACATTACAATTTACAAAATATGTTTACGGTTTAAAACAAGAGACTACAAAATAAAATAAAGAGAGATAAATTAAGAAAATTAACAAAATTATTAATGTAAAATTATTTAACGTTTAACTAAATAAAATAGTGGTGAATCGATGTTCTCTTTTTCAATGTTCATGAGATTTTTGGTTGTTGCAATGTAGAAAGATTCGTACGCATCTAATTTGGATGGATTTTTGACATTTTTTAGGAGTTTTACATTTTCAAATGAAATTTTGTTGTTTGGGTGTGAATTGTCCAGATCGTAGGCGGTGCAGCAACAGAGTTTGAGAGATCTTTTTTTCTTACGTTGCGCAAATGTTCATCAATACGTGCAGAGATAATGCTCTCCTTGCTTGGCCTATATATTTTGTATTACAATCTGAGCAGCTGATTTGATATATGCCGCTGCGATCTCGTAATGGTATTTGATCTTTTGTTGTGCCCAGCTTTGAACGAAGTTTGTTAGCACTAGTATAAACCATATGTATGTTTTCTCGGTCAAAGCAATTTCTGAGTTTGTCTGAGACATTTGGAAAATATGTGAATGCGATCCGATTTCTTTTTTCGTTTTGAGATGAAATATTTTGGCTGAATAGTGTTGAACAATCATGTCGTTTAATTTTATATGAGTGTTTTGATATAAATTTGTCAATCAAGTATTTTTCAAAACCATTCACGTTAGCAATTTGAAGAATAAGATCGTATTCATATTTTGTATTCAGAGAAGAAAAATGGTAATTTGCATAGTCGATCAATCATAGCATCGAAAACTTGCGGTCAATAAAGAACAAATTTATTTTTATCCTTCGTTTGGATTGTTATCGTCATCATCTATTGCATTATACGAAAGGCTATCGAGCGCTTTCTTTACTGCTTTCCCGCTCATAAGCGACACTTCCCTCTCACAAGAAAATCCACCACTTAAAATTGCTATAGTTGGAATCATGGGCATTCTATGTTTTACTACAAAGCATATATAAAAGATGCTCTTATCTTCAATAGAAAAAACACTTTAAAAAATTCTATAGCTCTATCCTATGCACAACTGTACGAACGTTTGTTTTGTTAAGATACAACAAATGGTGTCATCCCAGTGCTCCTTTTTTTGTCATCCGAGTAGCTGACACTGGGATCTACATTGCTTGTTATTAGTAAATATTAGTTTTAGAAATCCGAAATGGAAAAGGAATAAATAAGAAGAAGAAAATATAACTTGTCACCAATTCATCACAAAGGGCAAATTGTCAATTGAAAGTAGCCAACAATTCTTGACCAATTTTTCAACTAAATGTCAAATAGGCTCACTGACTGAATGTTAATCGACGCATTGAACGCCCAGATTTTCCTGCACATGAGGCCTTTGTTATCCTAAATCCACTACTGCTTCTATATCTATCGATCGATTTTCTTTCTATTTACCTGCGTTATTCACCTACATTATAACATTATGTATGCACAAAATATTATTATTACACCCCCAACACATCTTCGTACAAACCCCCTCCGTGCCAATCAACACGAGTCACTAGCACACAACAAAGCTTTAGTTTAGTTCATCGAAATGTGCAATTTATTGATATAAAATTTCCAATGATCTATTAATCCATTAAAGTGGAAGAAAAACTCTGAAAGAGGGGCAAGATGCCTTAACTATACCATACCTGCTGCCACACTGATCCATACATATGCTATTTTTTTGACCCCATTTTATAGACACATCCGTAGGATGCTTGTTAGACAAATGAATAAATATTGTTGAATTTACAATGAACGTGTACTCGATAGCGATGCAAGTGTGTTGGAATATAATTCAAATTTTTTATTGGATTCAGGACAATTGGAGTAAACTATAGAAATGCGCCACCGAAAACGTGCTTTAACATCAAAAGATTTATGGTTTACAATTGTTGTTGTGGAATGTTCTCTTTATATATTATTGTGGAATGAATTAAAAAATATTTTATTTAAAATAGTTTTTTGATCCCACAAAAATATATTGTTGCAACAATGTCACTGAGGAGGTTCTTAAAATGAGATGAAATATTTCTGAAAACTGAAATGTTTCCCAAGAGGCATTTTAGTATTTTTATTGACGTTTTAAATTTATGTATTTATGAAATGATGCCACTTGTCTTTCTTTTTAAATAAAATGTTTATTTTTGTGGGAAAAATATATTCTTTTGGAGAAAAACAAATCAATAATTTAATTTGCCACAAGAAAATGTGTATAAGTAAAGTAAGGTTATGTGACTTTATTTTTGGCATATTACCTACATTTATATTATTTATGTCATGTTTTATGTTTTGTCAATTAATTCTTTCTAAATAAACATACAAAACAGAAATAAATAAATTAATGTCAAGGATTTATCAAAACAATAACAAATTGTTTTTCTAAAGCAACAAAACCCATCTGTCAAAACAATCTTAAGGGCACTTCTTCCTTCCTACTTTAAGGACATAATCACATCTATGTTTGTCATCTCATAAATATGTACATTAAAGGAAAAATAACAATATTGGTTTAGCTTGAGCTGTAAATAGCCAACCCTTCTGAGGGAAACCGGAAGAAGTTCAAACAATCTAGAAAAATCTGGAATGCTCTCATTCAAAAATGGTTTGAATAGATCTTTTTTTTATCGTTTTGGGGGAAATTAAGATTATTGTGCTTGACATTTCAAAAGCATTTAATAAAGTTTGTCACCAAGTTCTATTATCGAAATTGTGTGTTTTTGGCAAGGAGGAAATAATTATTTGATGCATTGGAAGTTAGCGTTTCATCGCGCTGCTTTGGACAGTTTTCAGCCTGAGTTGTACTTACATTGAGGAAATCGAACAGCTTTGCGTTCGCCAAAAATTTTGCGAAATGTTTAAGGCAAGAAATATGTTCTTAGTTAGATCTGTCTAAAATGTACGCATAAAGCTTGAGCATAATTTTCATATCTGTGTAGGTGCAGAAGAGTGCATTAAAAATGGAGGGGGATAGGAGCAAATCAGAAGCATTTTATTTGCTAGAACATCTTTGAAACATTTCCTGTTTCCATTATTCAATGAAAATTTTTATGCTCCAGCGGAATAGCCAGATAGATTCCTAATCTTAAAATGTTTCTCCATAACCCTGGCATCGTGAGGAATTCTAACAATTAACCTTTGAGTCAAATTTATATCGTACTGTTAAGTATAGAGACTCTTTCTTTAGCCTACACGAATATGGAACGCTTCCGGCTCGATATTTCCCTTCCATTACGATTTACAGACATTAAAAACCAATGTGCATCGGAATCTCCTTTTATCTTCTTTCCAAGCCTCTTACGAATTTAATTTCCCAAACAGTAGTTAAAGTTTTTATTTATTGCACAAACAATTGGTAAAATATTCGCTTTCGAAACACAACTTTCAAGTCAGTTGCTCCTTAAAGTAAATTGACTCTTAGTTGAAATTTAGTCAAAGATTTAGTGATTTAGCTTCCAACTGACAATTTGCCCTTAGTGATGTATTTGGTGACGGCTTGTCGTTCAATTGTTTCACTTTACCTTAAAGTCAAGGCATGCATTGAACACTTTTCATTTCCTTTTGGAAGGAAACGCTCTTTTAAGTTATTTACTAACGAGATTCTAAACATCGAAGCTTTAAAGACAGATCATGGGTTTCTTAAAACCCCTTTTTACTTGCGATGGTTCATGGATACAAACAAAAATTGGGATAACAATCAAACATGACATTACGATCATAGAGAAGTCTGAAAAAGTAAGTGGCAAAAAATGTCTGTCTGTTTGTCAGTATATATAGCGAACTGCAGGCTAGACGGCTTAAGCGATTATCTTTAAATTTGGTGTGTACGATTCTTTCGGCATTCCCCATAGGTGAAATTGAAATTTTATTTTTAGGCCTAAAAATAACGGTACCTGCCATATGACCGTTTAGGAAAAGCTTATTTTTCTCGAAAACGGCTCTAACGATTTTGATGAACATTTTTGAGAATTTTTCGTTGGTATTGGCTATCATTTGAGTGGAACAAAATTTACGAGATAAGTCTACCTTTCATATAACGGTTTTTTTTAATTATGGCTTTCCTTGTAACGGCTCTTTGAATTTCTGTTCAAAATTCAAATTTTATATTTAAGAAGATCTAGGCAGCCAAACTAATTCTACATATCAACATTTTGAATTACTTTTTTTTATTAACATATTAACATAACATAACAATCTATAGTTTTAAAACTAATTAAGAAATATTTTAAATTTTATAGTCACATGTAAATTAATAAACTCTAAAAAACTGCATATCAAAATTTCAAAAACTAGAAATAAAAACCAGGATTTTATCAAAACTCGTCCTACAATCTTCGAAATACTTTTTTCATAAGTTCGTTATTTTACAAGACATGTGATGGCATACTCCATTTTTACTAAAAAACGTGTTGTGGTTTTGACACTTTTTTTAAGTTCAGACCGTGTTATTTTTCTACGTTAATGTTACTTATTTATTTTATTCGACTACGTGACCGCACAAATGAGGAAGTACGTGGGACCTAGTCGTGCAATTTATTTTAAACTCGTTCAGGTATCCCTTACTTACAACATTCAAAAAAAAAGAAGCAGACAAAACAATGTTTCTTGCGCTATACAAATCTACCTTGCCGACACATCTACTGAACTATGTGCTTAATTCAAAAAAAACAGACTCCGAAGCCATTTGATACTTTTCAAGAAAACATTTAACACAATCAAAAGCCTGAGGTGACATACAATTATTTTGTTGTCTCCATTTTCCACGTGGTATCATTTGTTCCAATAAATTTGCCTTCGATTGAAGCAGACAAAATATATTTCAGGCATAACATTGGGAATAAATGTCTTTTACTCAAATCCATTTGTGGCCAATTTGAATTCTGTTGCTTTGATTTTCTTACTTTTATCTTGAGGATTTATCTGTGTGTGACGAATGACAAAGATAAAAGATACGTCAGATAATAGTCACTTAAAGTTTTCAAAGTAAAGAAATCACGAAAATAAAAGTGAAGTTCAATTCAATTCAATTTCAATTAATGACTAATTTGTTTCTTCTTTAAAAAGTCGGTTATTGTGATTATAGGTAATATGAGGTATGTTGAATTCCTGCAGATTATTTAATATAAACTATGAATAAAAAAAAAAAATATAATACAAAATCCCACGGTAGTAAAATGTAAATAAATTCACACTTAAATTTAAAATTCAAATGAAAAAGACACTACCCGCTGTGTTTTATGATTTTTTTTTCGTAATTTTAGTGCTTGAAGTTAATTTGTTTACACCTTAAAGGTGTGCGTGTATTTTTTGGGGTAGACTTTGATTATTTACTCAATGTTTTGCATTTTCAAACACTTTAAACACAAACATTTATCACAAGATCTTGTGGTATTGGTTAGATACTTATATTTTCCCTCAGACAATGCTTCAAATGTTCGTTATCACATACATATGTATGTACATTTTGGGGGATAACCTCACCGATTAGTCAATTTCGTTTGAAATATTATCGATTGTTGTACATATGTGCTAAACAAAAAAAAAAGTTCTAAGAAGTAAAACGTTGGTAATTTAGTTCAAGGTTGCCTAGAGGTAATTACAGGCGCCGCCGCCGGGCAGTTGAATTACATTTAAATGACTTTTAAAATATTTAGTTTTAATTTTTTTAAAAGAGATGTAAGGGGTTACCAAAAAGGGCTTTTCGTATCTTCAAGGAATATAATAATTTGATAACTTCAGGCAACTCGTTCTGCATATCAAATACACAAACCACCATTCGAGGCGGAAGCGGGCATATTATGTAAAAGCGATTCAAATTGAACCATGCTTAACGACGGCTAAACGGATTTTAATTGAATTTATAAGATATATGTATGAATTGCTGGATTAAAAATTAGGCTACTTTATTCTGCTATGCGTATAATCAAATCAGATTCTCGTGACGGTAATACCTGTAATGTTGTTCGACATTTTCTTTTATTTCATTTAGATGAAATGTTATGTTTGAAGGAAAAAAAGTTATTTGGAAACAGTTATTTTTCTCTAATAAATAGAATAAAAGGCTTGAGGAAAAATAATACATGCGTAAAAAAGATTTATCCATACTAACTTGGTTTACACATTTTTCGAACGTTAGCAAATTGAGTTGTGATAGTGCAGTTCACTTAATTAAAAACTAAATGAAAAGTGGGAGTTTAAACGAAATTGATTTGTGATGTATGTGAACAGGAAAAGAAATGTCTTGTGTTTAATCAGGAATATTGAACTGAATGCCAAAACATTTGATATTAAAATGAAGTTGTAAAATAAATAGTTCTCGGCAACGTAGATCTGGAAAGAAAGCGTTTACTAAACGAATTTGAAAAGCTTTAAGATTCATCATATTTGTCCTTGCCGATTAAACATCTCAACTTTTATATATCCATACAAATAATCTCTTCCAGTTGGCATAAGATTTACATTCGTAGCCAAATCATAAAGAATAAGAACAAACAAGACCAATCGTCCTTGAATCTAGGTCATATCCAATTGAAATCTATCTAATTTATTGTACAACGAGTTATATAAATGTACATATACATACATATAAAAATATATGTGTTTGTATTTATACTGTCCATCCTTCCTGAATACAAAGAAAAATGTTTGCTTAAACAGAGATGATAAAATCTATATACTCTACACTTTTAAATGGTCCTTCGGGAGTAGGGAATTGAAATGGATTGCATGTTCTGGAATTAATTACCCGAAAGTTAAACAAAATAAAACTGCTGCTTGCTTGTTGTTGATTTTTATTGTTTTATATGCAAGAGTTGGGAAAAAAATGTAATACCGACTTGCTTGGGGATTACGGAAAAGTTGTGTAAGAAAGTTCGTCTTTTTATTATTTTTTTAATAAATATTGTAATTAGATTAACCAGAGGGTTTTAAAACATTTGAGTCAATTAATGAAAAAAACATTCTATTCGATGGATGTATTGCAACTAGGCTTTTTCTTATGTAGAGCAAAAATCTTTGACTTTCTCGAGACAGGCGAAAATCAATTAGTTTCTTCTGAATAAATTACTTTCCATAGACTAATTTCCTAACTAAATGAAAGAATAAAAATGGATTTTGTTGATACAACATTTATTGGCGTGAGTTTTAAGGGTAAAAACAGTAAAAAGTCTGTAGAAGTCACGCTCTACATGTCTAAATCGGTATATTAAAACGAAAAATAGAATTATAACAAAAAAGAACGTATATTTTGAACCTCTTCGTGACAAAAAAAAATAAATTGCACGACTGGATCGCACATACTTACTCATATGTAGGGTAACATTGTAGAATAAAATTTAAGAAAATTAAAGTGAACATCAAAGTATTTATTCGATTTTTGTGAATTTTGATTGTTTGAATAAAGTACGTTAAAGCGTATTAAGTGAAATAATTTAAACCCCATTTCCTTTCTTTAAGAAATGTAAAAAAGTGTGATTTTTTTTTCAAAATTGTAGTTGCCGTTTTTAAATAGCGCTAAGACTTTTTTTTTTTAATTAATAAAAATAATTCAAGAATACAAACTTAAGCACAAAAATAACATACATTAAAACAAACTTTAAAAAAAATACTTACCCGTTTTTTAAATATTGATTTTTCAAAAAAAAATAATTTTTTTTTAAATTAATGCAAAATTACTTAAGTTACCTACATCTTCTTGAATATCAATTTTGATAGTATTCGGATGACCAGTTTTCGAGAAAGTCAAAGAAAAAAAACCGGTCCTATAGGTATAGCCCACCATATTAAATTTTTTATTCACCAAATTATAATGCTTACCTAAAGTAGTACACTGATTTTTTTTCATAAAAATTCTAGTAGCCGTTTTCGAGAAAAATAAGCTTTTACCTAACGGTTATATGACAAGTACCGTTTTTGAGCTAAAAAAATGAAAAAGACTCCTCTGTAGAATGTCAAAATGACTTTGTGTTCCAAATTTGAAGACGATTGGCCAAACCGTTTAGGCTACATTCCAAAATACATCCGTACAGACAGTCGGACAGAATTTTGCCAGTAACTCAAATATGTTTCTCTATCATCGTAATGTCATGTTTAATTGTTATCTCAACAAATTTTAATTTGCACGAATGCATAACTTGCATTATAGTACCTATAATCGCAAGTAAAAATTAGCTATATTTCATTTGCAGAATATTTTAATAGTAAAATAACTATTTAAAAAAATTTTACAAGACCATTGTATATAAATACATTTTCCCTCATGGTGGTAATTTTTCGTCTGGCCATCTTCCTGGTTGATTCGAAACTAACTCTAAATAATGAAGACGAGAACCTTAACCGATATCTTACAAGTATTTAATACACTTGTGTTGTCTATAAGTACACACAACATTTTCATATTCATATATTCACACCAATTGGCAATTTCAGCACACCACATTGCGACTTGATTCAGAACTAAAAAACGATGCTTCATAATAGTACTATAGGCTATCATGAATACAATGACATGATATAAATTTGTAAGCATTGGATCAAAAGAGATAATTAGCAGGTATACAAACCATCAACAAAATGAAAGGAACAAACCACATAGCGTAAACAAGTGCTGCCAAATGTAGTATATGGGATACAATATAAAAATTCGAATAATAAATAAATAATAAATTATTTGTATTATTATATTATTTATTTATTTATAATAAATATAATAATAATACACAATTTAACGAAACAAACGGAGAATTAAATAAAAAACATTCTTTTGTTGATTTCGAAAAGGCTTTTAATAAAAAAAAATTGCTTTAAGAAACGATTAGATCCGGGTATCTATTTGTGCTCAGCAGTTAGCTTTTTTCCAAAACTAATAAAATAGAGCTTGTCAAAACAAAAATTATAGCCAATCAGTATAAAGAATGAGAGCGGAATCCTCAGTTTTGTCTTTAAAACCACAAAAATTGAGCTGTCAAAGCAAAAAACATAGCAACAACTATGAAGATTAAGAGAAGAATCCTCAGTTCTTTTCTCAAAAATTCACAAATTGAAACTTTTAAAACAAAAAACGTAGCCAAAAAGTAAGAAGAATGAGACAGGAATCGTCAGCTTTTTTTTCAAAGCCAGTAATATGGAGCTGTCAAAATAAAATATGTAGCCAAAAAGTACCAAGAATGAGAGAAGAGTTCTTTTATGTAGTTACTCTAATTTTGCTTATATTTTTTAATAGGCATGACCCATATATTATTGGGGTATCAAAAAGATAAAACTAGTTTGTCAAATCGAATTAATCTTACTTGTGTTCAGCAGTCAGTTTTTTTTTCTCCAAAATGATGGAACTGCCAAAACATAAAACGTAGTCAAAAAGTTTCAATGAGATGAATCCTCTTATGTAATTTCTCCAATTTTGCTGACATTTTAACATGGCTCATCAGGCCTGGGACTTCTAGAACACAATTCTGCAAGTGAAGTGTCTATTTGTCTTGATAATATCCAACAATGTAAACGTGTTTTTGTTATCAATAAGAAGAGCCAATATTGATGTTAGGTCATAAACATACTGTTGTTGACAATAATTCAGAATGTAATATCTTGCGACATCGTCTTATCAGCCATCTGCATTTACAGATAAGAAATTATATTTTTGGGAATTTGTAAAAAATCGCAATGAAACGCAATTAAAATGACGTATCTAAACAAATATCTGAAAAAAGCTCTATGAGTTTGAAAAAGAAAAAAAATTATCTCGTAAATGCCAAATGATTATACAAATTGCTTTGATAGCTAAAAAAAACCTGGTGCGGAGTATGGTAGAAATTAGTCTAGTTAATTGAACTTAAAGTTTGATCTCATGAAAAGATGCTAGTCATAAGAAAACACATGTGGCACGACGGGATATTGCGACAAGGTACTCGTGTGTAAGTGTTATCAGGCACACTCCTTTAATCAGTTTATGTCCTTGTCGAAAGGTTAAAGAAATTGAAAATCCAAACCTCCTTGTTGGGACGTAATTTTTGAAGGAAGGATGGATTTTATTTGAGTGTCGTGACAGTTGCAAATGCGTGTGTTGGGAATCTTAAATGACTATTCGCCCCGGTAATTGCAAGACATTATGAAATCTACAGGAGGACGACGACAAAGAAAGTTGAAGATATATAATAGGCTTTTTCTATTGAAGATTGTTTCGATTTTTGTTTTTTTTTTTTTCAATTTTGACGTTTGTTGCGTATCATGCAACAGATTGGTGAAAGTTTTATATTAGTTAACTGTACACTTATGTGTGGTTTTACGAGTATTATTTTCTTGAATTTAAGTGCTTATGTCTGTAACGAAGAAAAGGGGCGGGGTAGTTGAAAAGGTTAAAGATTAAGAAGATTTTAAAAATTCATTTTTATTCTACAACGACAACTTTGCGATGAATAAACGTCCTTTTTTCAAAATAATGCAATTTTTTTTAATTTTCTTGGGGAATAATGTGTTAAACTTAAATAGAATACGCACTGATGGATATGGTGGCTTCAATTTGTTCTAGCGGATTTTTTTTTATTAATTTTTCTCTCACTTTATGATTTCTATTTACAGATTTTGTCGTCCTTGAGCAAGTATATGCTTTATTGAAAATAATTGTGTTAATAAATAAAAAGTGTGATGAGAAGTTTTAATTTGCATTAATCTGCTACGCAGCTGTGAATTTAGTGTCAAACTTTAAGTTAAACTAAAGCGACTATTTTTAAATTATGAATGATTAAACAATGTATTGCTGCAATAACTTTACTAAATTCAGATCCGGATATTAACTAAATGAAATACAAATGTTCTTGCAGCAACTTTACAGTAGCTAGCTTCATGGTGTGTCTACTAAATTTTGAGTAATTTTGAATTCTTAGAAATACATTAAAATATATCCATATCTATGAATGATATTTCAATGTAAAGCTTGATGTTTAAACTAGTGAACAAAATGTATTTCAAAGAATTTTTTAAACTTTTTCAAAAAAATAAAAGTGGTAACAATAATATGAGCGCTACTATGAAAAAAACATTTATTTTTCACTTATTATACATAGTCCGAACAACAGCTGAACTATTAAATTTGGTGCACTAGAAGTTTTTCTTGTTTCTATATGTTTTTTTTTTTATAAGAAGCGGTTTGCCCCTCTACACGATGGGCCATTAAGGGTTCATCAGATGATCCGATGGCCGTGAGGTGGTTGAGTCACCTCTACAGGATTGCGATGTAGACTTTTGATTTTGCTGCTGTGACCTCTTAAATGAAGTTCAGTCAAATAACGATTAGCATCCCACGGGTGGATGCTACCGGCATCAATGGCCCACTATCATTTGATGTGCGGAAGAAAAATGAAAAAATCGACCATCGGCCATTGTTCTGCGCCGTAAGCCATCCGACGTCATTCACACGTCGTGATGGTGCATCGAGTAGATTACGGAAAAGATCGTCTTAACACGTTTTGTTTTTTAATCTGCTGCTTTGAATGATTTTACAACTTAACGCCCGATGATTTCTTCACATAAATCAAACTATGTACTAAGTCTCAGTTTTACGAAATTCTAGAACTCCGATGACTTCTTAATCATTTCTTCACCAATTTTTTACAACATTGGAACTTAGATATTGACTCTAGATGATGAGGTTGAAGATACGGCAGTTTTAAAAACGTCGTATCGTATTTAGAATCAATAATAAGTGTGACGTACATACATAGCTAGGCTTTTTCAGAGCTACCACGTTACGATAGAACGTTCATCAAAGTTCATAAAATAGGTACACATTTGCACTACTACCTGAGTTCTTTCTCATATCAAGTTCTAAGTCCTTAAGAATGAGCAAATAAATGACAAAAATCTCATCGGAGTTCTGAGTACTCATTTAACCAAGATTAGTTAGTTAGTTAGAAATTCGTGAAGAAATCGGGCACAAATGTATGTATTATTGATAAATACACTAAAACTGAGTTTCACCAAACCGAAGTCCAAGCGGCTCAATAATGATTTTACATCGAAATTTTAAGGAATAATTTAAAGTAGAGAAGTGTCCAAGTTCTAAAGATTTTTAAAACTAAATTTTAAAGTTAGACCGAGATTTACTGGAATTACTTTTAAGGTGATTGACTTTTAGACCTTTCTGAAGAAATTGAGCGTAAGAAAACTATTTTAAACTTAACTTTAAATTGCAAAATGAATTTTTCTAATAACGACGGCATGAATTAAAGAATCTACTTCAACAAAATATTGAAATAATAAAAAAAATTATAAGAAACAACTTGTTTTGAATAAATATATAATTTGAAAATGTGTTTCTAAGGTTAAAATAACCGTCCAAAAACACACTTTTTTAGCCGAATTTACTTAACAAAGATTAAACTTTGTTTACAATAATCAAACACAATCAATTGAATTTTACTAATATTTATTTATTGCCTAATTGGGGACTGTGTTTTTTTGTTGAAATATTTTAACAGGTGTTTCTCAGAGGTTCTTCAATCTATCAAGTTATTTTGAAACACACAGTACTGGCTTTTACTTATTTCACATATATATTTCTAGACGACGAACAATTTTTCAGTTTTTTTCTCCTTATAATTTATGATTTATGAATATGAAATATGAATTAATTCCAAAAAAAATTTTTTTCTTTTCATTTATCTTGTAGAAAAAAAATGCTTAAATGTCCCACCAAACATTTTTAACAAAACTAAAATTCGCATCAACTAAAAATTAGAAAAAAAAAATATTATCCATAAATACATTTTCCCACACATATTACTCATCAAACCAAAATTGCTAATTTTCTTCCTTCAGTTTTTTTTGCGAAAACAAAAAAAAAAAGAAAAATAAATAAACAATAATTTAAAAACTAAGAAACCTACTTAAAACTATTTATAGTCATCACAATCTCGACAAATCCAGCCAACAGTAACATTCTGTCTAGAAAAACTAACCACGAAATAAATTACCCCTATCATCTATCCCCTTTTAAGAACAATATTTCTAAACTTTTCAATAAAAATCAGAGTGATATCGTAAACAAAAAATAAATTTTACTGCAAAAAAAATTTGTTACGTATACGCCCAAGTGTACCGAATCTTTCCTTCAGGCAACTGGAACTTTCATCTAAAATGACTTCACGTGTGGCATTTTTTTAATTAACGTCATTTTTCATTGTAAAACATTAACTAAGCAAGACAATGACATATCAAAATTACAATAAAAAAAAGCTAACACGTGATAGTGTATAATTGATCACAAAGAAAAAAATAACATGAAATATATTCAGTAAGGGTACGAGAGCATGAAAGCAAAGTGCATTAGTTGGAAATATGATATTTAATTGTTGTTGTTTTCTTTTATTATTATTTTGATATATATTCTTTTTTTGCATAAAACAATAACAATAGAAAACAATGCAACGTGAAAGCCATGATATCACAATTCTTTGCACTCGATATCACTTACAATCCAACGCGTACTTTACTTAGTGCTCTGCTGCTGTGTTTCTTGCAACTCCCTATCTAGTATGTACATACACCCTACCGGGGTTAATAATACAAAAAACAAAAAAAAAACGATACCAATTTCTATTATTAATGCGTTTTTCCATTAGTCAATTCAAAAACATTTTGAGTCGAATGTTTTTAAGTGCAATTCAAGTTTTCGGCTTATTTTCCCGGCGAAGGAGTTATTACCAAAAAAAGCTAAGAGAAAAGTAATGCAGACAATTTTCGGTGAGTTTCCTTGTTGTATGTACGCAAAATAATTGTGCGGCGAAGAAATGGATTTTAAGAAAATATTTACGCTTTTCACTATCAACTATGAGCACTTAAAAAAAAATCCGAAAAATTGGATTCCCTTCTTTTTCTGAGGGATAAGCAAGGGGCAAGGGGATTAAATGCGAATGAATTGTTTAACACTTTTTCCGGATATCACTGCCCAGAAGATATCATTTTTTTTTTATTTTGGTTTTTCCTTTTGAAGTTCACAAAGTTGCGATGTGAGTGAAGTTTGTAAATTGCGGAACGCGTTTTCGTGTGCACATCGTACACATCAAGCTCTGCAGGGCAACTGAATGCCGTTATGAGAGCTTTGCTAGACTACACCAAAGGGGTGGTGTTTGGCTTCTCTTTTTGTTTTTATCTGGGGCCAAACTATGCATCTCTCTCCCTCTCTTTTGTATCTCTGTCGGCTCGGAGTCAGGAAATTCCACCAAGCTTACTGCTGATGCTCCGTGCTCTGTGTTTATGAAACTACCTCGTTTTTGTTTATTTTCCTAGGTCGGGTAAGCTATTCGGATGTGGAAATCACAACATGGACAGACAGGGTGGTGCTGTTAAATAGCGATGGACAGCAATGACTAACTATTGCAAAGATCCATATGATACAGTCGGCATGGTTGTGGGGAACACTGTCAATGTTGTATCTTTGTATTTGACAGCATAAACAGGGTTGGATGAGAGAAAACACGTTCGTCATCGAGTTTGGTTGGATTTGAAGTAACAAAAGGTTACTAATTCGGTAAGGAAAGAGAGAGTTTTGAATTGAAGAGAGTGTAAGGGTAATTTTGGAGTTGTTATTGAGCTAATATTCCGTTATGACCATCCCTTTAAAAGCTTTGGTATCATTTTTTTTTCAAAATATGCTAATTTGAACAGTTTACATAGAGAAATTAACAGTGAGAGAGAGACAGAATGAACTGTAGTGCATAAGTATTCAAAATTACCATTTCTTGTGCAGCACAGAACATAATAATTATGTTGTTAAGCTATTTTCGGGTTAAACAACAAAAAATTATGTTTCAAGAGAGACACAATACAAAAATTCAGCTGGGATTGATTTTTTTTTGGAAATATTGCGTATACGCAGTGGTGTCCCTGATTTTCAAAACGTGATTGCTTGCTTCATTTTGAGGTATTTTTGGATATTTGTTTGTTAGTTTTGAAACACTTAAAATGAGCATTGAGTGTGGTTGTCTAATGCAGAGATGTAGGTGGTGATTTTAATTAAAAGAAAAGAAAGAACTTTGTTTTCTTTAATTGGATTTTTATTCCCAAAGGAGTTTTGAAGATGATTTTGAAATCACAATAGGAATGTTATGGAACATGAAAATGACTTTGAAATTATTGCCTGAATTTAGTTATGGAAGAGGTATTTTGGTGTTTTTGAAGTTTATGGGAATAATAGAAGAATGTCATGGTTTTTTTATGAAAACACAATTTGGAAGTTGGTAATTTTTTAAAGGTAAAAAATCGATTTATTTTTAAGTTTGCTTTTGTATGCCTGTTTTTTTTCAAACTCTATATTTATACTCTGCTTTTAAATTTAAAATGGTATGCGTTGCCCAATTTCTTCATAAAAGTTTTCACAATTAAATCTCGGTTTGACAAAATTTATCATTTCTTTGGCAAGTTTTAAGGCATTAGATATCGAATTTAGAACTCGGTTTGATATAGAATTCGCAAATAGTTACAATCTTAAAATTGAGGGTCTAACGTTTTAGATTTCGGTTAATATAGGATTTTATTTATTCAAATGTGTCTGTAGACACAAATTTATTCTCCAAATGTTTTATTTTTATTTGTTTTTTAACATCAAATTCGTGTGTGTTGATTTTTAATTAAATTCAAAAAATGATTAATTTTTTACTGATTATAGTCTGTCCACTAAAAAATGTCAGTACAGTGAAGATAGGACGCTCATCTCTCATTCTGACAGCAGTTAAATCTCATTTAACTATGAGAGAGCGCAAATATTAAAGGGTTTCCGTTAGTGTACATTATTAAAGATTATTGGTCTTAAAAAGCTTTTAAAAAAAGCGTCAATTGTGAAAGCTCATTAATAAAATCCAAAGAAAAAACCACCATCATTTTTATTAACGAAGAAGTGGTTACCCGAAGATGTGTTTTTTTCAATACACAAGAAGATGGTTGTTTCCAACAACAATTCGTGTGTGAGTCGTTGGTAAGTCACTGGTAGAGTTTTCAATTTCAGTAGAAATATAGGGAGTATTTATACACCAACTGGTAACATTTACAAAAATAAAGCTCTTCCATATGTCCTGTACTGAAATTTTTTTAGCGGGCAGATTATAGCTTTAGAGTTAATGAGGCTGTGTTTTAAAAACGTCGTACCGTATGAAAAAACCGTATCAAGTCTGATTTTCTTATTGTTTACGCATTAGTTTTTAATTTGTATTATTATTAATCAAACTAAAAGACGCATGACGACGCAAGGATGCAGAGATTATTGATTTGACTACTAAAAATTTGCCAACAAATCACTGAATCTGTATCAGATTTTATGATAGCCATTTAATTCACCCCATACCAACCAAAATTCAAACTTTAATTCATAATTTCAAGTTTCGAACCAACACTATAAGATCACCACTTGAAAACCAACTCGAAAAAATTACTGATATCATTTTTATTCAGAAATTTCTGATTTTCACAATAACATCCTAAGTTGATGCTAAAATGTATTTCATCACATTAAATGCATTTGTTTGGAATTCGCCAAAAGCACAGACTCAATTCCGACTGAATTTCAAGCTCTTTGTATGATACACCAAGTTACCGTTGAAGCTCTTTGTATGATACACCAAGTTACCGTTGAATAATTAATACTTTTATGGTAAATACCGTCCTGAACTTGAAATTCCACAAACATTAACATTGAGCGGCGAGAATGTTTATTAACACTGCCCTGTGTTAAGGAACACGGATTGGAGGCATGTAAAGGGTATCTGCCGTCATGGTGGAATGCATTTTCAAGGACTTTATTCAGTTTTTTTTTTATTATTCTCTTTCAATTAACATCTAAAAGCGTTGGGGTTGCGGGTGAAGAAGAGATGGAAGCTGGATGCAAGTTTACATATTAAATTGAACTTATTTTTTTTCGTCGATGGTAAACTCAATTTAAAATTTTATTAGCAATTCGAAAGGGAAATGTTTAAATTTTATTTTGCTGCCCAGAAAGCGAGGATATGATTGGTGTTTTAGATTTTTTGTTTGCTCTATAAACCAATTTAAAGGCGAATTTGATTTGAAAACTGTCGAAACATAGAGGATTCCAACGGTTCATAAAAAATTCGATAAAACTATTCATACTTGAAATACGTTAACAATAATTTGATTACTCATATCCGGACTTTTGACTTTATTGCTGCAATCATTTAGATGTATTTGAACAGTTTGATTGACTTTTCAATTGAAATTGACATTGATTGCTTTTTACTGTTGGTAAGTAATTTTTTTTAAGAAATCAGCATATTGGCCATATTTATTCATATTTAAATAAAATTGTACGATGCGCTTAAGTCACCTTCTTTCCTTATTACTGTCCTAAGGATCTGATCTATAAAATGGTTTATCTTTAAAACATACCCCGAAACTATATTGCACATAACGAAATACTTACGATTTAACAGTCTTTTTCATTCTTGCGGCTTCTAATAAAAAAGAGAACATCAGGTCAGGTTTCTATAAGTCTCATCTATGTGTTTTCATAAATCTCTCGACGTAGTTACAAAACTACCTTACCTACCCAAATTACCCTTGCTATAGCCAAGGTTTAATATTCAGAAATTAATTAAATAATTTATCCTTCACCATCAAATCCAAATGCCAAAGGCTATCATTCCAAATCATGAACACAGCATTAGACAAAAATTACACGCACGTTGTGCTCCGTATTCGCAAATGAATCTTTAATCTACGCGTCCTTATCGCATCACGTGCTCGCTCTGTAAATCTCTATCTCAGTCATGGAGGAACTTACAATTATACAAAATAAACTGACAGAACTACAAACAATAGAATACGGACAATGTCAATCGATAATAATTTGCCTGTCACTAAATGACAAATGCAATTCCAGCAAATTTTCAATGTAACACAACCATAACGACGAGACAATTCAATTAAAAGAGTTTTATTTCAATTAAATAATAAATAAATTCCATTAATAATAGGTTTGAGATTTTCTAGATATTTCATGGAAAGTTGACCATTTTCAGCGAGCCAAGACCCATGCCGCACTATTGGAAGAGAGTTGTGCAGCAGTTTTTTTTTTATAAAAGTTTTCCTTTGGAACATTTGATGTATTACCGCGCGCGTAACACATTTAATTAAATGCAATTAGTTTGTTCGCCTTGTTGCGCGCTCTGGTTGAGAATTGTTGTTGGCTATTGATTTGTTTTTTTTTTTTTTAGAATAAACTCTAAGTTAGTTAAATAACGATTCACCTTTTAAATCGAGCTGTCAATTCAATGTGCCAATTTTAGCATTAACAAGTTGTTCTGCCGGATTATGGTTCGAATCCAGCTGAGAGAGTTGTTTTTGAGATTAACCTTTTTTTAATCTAGTCAAGGAAGTTAATGTTTGTTTAGATACTTTTTAATGAGAAAGGAAAAATTCAATCATATGAAATATATGGAAAATCGATTTGATTTTAATTGATTTTATTTATTTTGACAGATGCCACTCCCTCAAAACCGATGCTTGGTTCCCTACAGACGAGGACGTTGTACCATTCTTCATAGTTCTGATACCGCTTGAAGCATAAATGATATCTAGAACTAGAAAATCAGAGGAAGCCTTTTCATTGTAAATATAACCTCGAAAAAATGAAAGCATCAACAACTTAGCTGCAATGCAGAAAGAAAATGTCAGGTCTCGCAGGCCTAAAGAGTCTTTAAATCTACTATATGCAGTGATGCGAAAAAAAAAAATTCATAAAGTTTACAAATGCTCAGAGCAGACAAACTTTCAAAAAAACAGTCCAAAAGTTTGAGGGAATCTTCTCTGCATTCCAATTCGTAAATATAAATACTAATATTTATTTGAACTTGGATAACGGTACACTAATTGATGAGAATCAACTAGAACAAAAATTCTTACTTTTTTCATGTTTTGAATAAAGCGGTGCGACACGCTTTAATAGTAAGTTCTGGTATACTAAATCATGAGAATCAGAATTCTAGGTAAATGCTGTAGTATTTGAATGTTGGTATAGCAAATCATGAGAACCAAAAAGATTCCAGGAAATTGTATTTTTTTTGGTTGGATTGCGTTACACAAAATGATAAAAATTAAACAGATTTTAAAACAATTTGTGAATTTTCTAGTTAATCTAAAATTTCTGTTTGAATTTACATTCCTAATTGTATGAAATTGTATTTGTTTGTATTATTTCATGTATAGCTGACATTTTATGGAATTTTAATTCCAAATTTTATTGTTTGTATGTTTTCTTTTTTTATTTTCATATGTCCTTTCATGAGAAATTTAAATATCGTGTTTTTTCTAACGAAATTGAAATTTATTTTTGCATGGATGCATATTGTTGGTTTATTAAGGGATACTCAAATAATGAGAATCAACAAGATTTCAGAAAAAATTCTAAAATTTAAAATGAACATATTTTTTCTTGCGAAATTGAATAACTTGCGTTTCCATTAAGTTCAATAATTCTTTTAGGATCATTACTATACTATTTCGGAATAACATTTTTAAGGTTTTCTTCATCGTAATGTGATGTTTGATTGCTATCTCTAAAGTTTTGTTGACAAATATGATTTGTATGAATCTATAGAAGTGCCAGACGTCCTTCGAACAGTACTAGGAGAAAAGAATTTGCGAAATTCATTGAATCCTTTTTACTTTTTTGTTTTCTTATAAAAGCAAGTTATTTGTAAGGCTTTTGGGAAATGTATTTTCTTTACATAAAGGGTTTTAGCATTTAAAATTATTGCCACAAAAGTTCTTTTATACATACATATTTAGTATCATAAAAGCATTTTTTTTTTAGTTTTATAAAAATAGAACTCTTCCGGGCTTGCATTACCTTTTTTATCTTCATTATGGACAAATACCTCCCATTTAAAGAAAGTAACGAAACCCAAAAAATGACCTTCGTGTACTTTCAGAAACAATAACCAAACTTAAAAAACTTTCAGGAAATATCCAAATCTCCATTAAAGTAATTGAAATCAGCTCTGTTGCTTATTTCATAAAAAAAAGTAGTCAACTCCGGCAAGGACCATTTTTTTGTGGTCGTAATGGGTTGGTTAGTTCCGAAAGAATTATTATCTTTGTACATCTCAACTATGGGTGGTGGAACTTTTTTTTTTTAATAAATTAAAAAAGCCAAACGATTTTCATTGCATTTTCAAGCTATGACGACTTGAGTGACAAAAATGTGACCGCCAATTATAATTTTGCGTCTTTCGAATATTACGAGGCGTGGGACGAGGGGCTTTGTTTGTTTTCTTTTTGTTTGTGAAGAATGACGACTTCTATCTTGATGATATTCAAAAAAAAAAATTCATATATTAATTATCCTGGTTCCGGTTGCGGATGCTAATTTCTCCTTTTATTTATTTTTTGTCGTTGGCTATTTTGAGTTATTTGTATGGTGATGCTGAAATGATGATGATTAAAGGTCAAACGAATTACTCTTTTAAAACGTAAACATTCATTAAAATTTATTCGGCATTAAGTTGAGATACATTTTCGTGGTACTTCTGAGTCATTTTTGTTCGGCGTTAAGTTTTTGCTCTTTTGTATGACGGCGGCGCGGGGGCTTTTCTGTTTGTTTATATTGTACCTACACATCATCGTTTTTAGTTGAAATGAGTGGATCTTTTCACTTTTGTAAAATTCAATTTAATAATAAGTGATATGATTGAATGGACCTGATGCACAAGTTTTAAAGATTACATTTTGTTCAGTGCATTGTTATTTACTTAGCAACCCATTTTATAAAATGATGCGTCAAAACATGAATGTGATTCAATAAAACATCAATCACAGAAAAAGTGCTCATTAAATCAAGACATTATTTAACAGATCTGCAAAGAGATCATTTGACCTTTGCTATTTCTTAAAAAAAAAATAAAAATCGTTTGATGTCGTATTATTCTTTTCATGGTTTTTGTATCTTTTCTTTAAATTAACTCAATTATTTCTTCTAGAAAATTCCTCGTTTTAATATGTTGTATTGGCCGTATAAACAAACCACTTGGTTAAAATTCTTTGAATTAAATTCAATGATTTTTTTTTGCTAAAAACTCAATGGTAATTAATTTTCGTTTCCTAAGTTCGTATATTTACCAACAATTTGCGATCTATGGAAAGAAAAAAAAATGATTCCAATTAAGACTAGACTTAGGTAAGCTTGTCATCGTTTTCTGAAGCCAATTAAATCTTTTAATGCAGGTTTTTTCTTGCAAGACAATGAGAAAAGAAGATTAAGGATTGTGTACCTCCCCTTAAAAGTTTCGCCCGTAATACTCGTCTTGCTAGGAATGCCCATCAGTTCACCCTTGAGCCCAATTTCGGACGTACCGTGAAATATAGGGATTCTTTTTTTAGCCGTACAACACGACTTTGGAATGGTTTACCCGGCGAGATTTTCCCTTGCCATTTCAATTTGCAAGCATTCAAAACCAATGTTAATCGACACCTCCTATCTCTCCCCTCCCTATCTTCCTAATGCCCGCGCAGTGTGTTACATTAAAAGGGAAACAAATAGTCCCTTGTGCGCGCGTTAATTATAAAAAAAAAAAAAAAAAAAAATAGTCAATTCAAGGTGCAATAATGTTAAAAAAAAAAATGGTCTATGTATAACCAGAAACAGCTCCAAAAAACTAAAAAAAGGAAAAGGAAATAGATGTTATTTCAACCTGATAACAAAATTTCGTATAGATTATAGACTATTACTTTTCAAATTTGAATTATCCGCCCTCAGCTTTGAACCTATCTCCGTAAAAATGGATATTTCTTTTTATCCCAGAAAACCGATTTTACAATGTTCTTTTCAGATCTACCATCTTTAGTACATTTTTAGCTACGTCTGGGGTCTCCCACGAGGCAGCTACTTAGGTCCTCTCTTTTTTTTATTCTTACTAAATATTGAAATAATATTTAAATGGTCATGAAACATTCTCACATCTGATACCAAGTTTTTCGAGACATCTTCTTCCAATATTACAATCTTCTCTCATTCAACTAGCTTTCAATAGATTCTCAGTCGGGTGACTCAAAAAATGCTGAGAGACAAATATTACCAAATACCACTTTTTGCCGTAAGCTCATGAAAAAATCTTCTCGCCGTATGACCTCCACCATAATCAGAAAATTCCTAATATGGAATCGATTTCCGACCTCGGCATATAAAATGAGAGTATCGCCCCACCAAGATTAAAAAAATATAAATACAAAATAAATAAATAAAAACTGATCGAATGAAAATTCATTTTGTTGAGAAATCAGTCATTAATTAGGCAATGGTCATTTAAATAAAATCCATTTCTTAGGCCATCCGTTACATAATCTTCAATTATAATTTTTTTGTATATCCAACGACAAACTTACAAATTTTGAGTGAAAGCCATAACCCTGGTTAAGAATTCATTTTGTTCTTCCGTTTCATGTAGTTTGAAAGTTTCACTTTCCAATTCACCTCGTCTGACAAAATTCCCCATCAAGCAAAGTAATTTTTATTTTATTTTTCCTTTTTCCAATATATTATTCAACTATACTGTCATTCGCACGAAAAGTCCTTAAAAAATCAATATCCTGGCAAAACTAACTTTCTCCCGAATCGTTTTCATGTGAACGACTTTAAAAGAAATAAACTTTCATATTTCTCTCTATCTGCACTCGGTTATGTGAATACCAAGCTGTTTATATAGAATGGTGCAGTACACTAAATCCTTTACTCCGTATCCTGGAAACTATCCATTTAATTGCAGCTGCTGCCGTACTATATGAAATACCTACAAAAAAAATTGCAGACATGATGTCTGCTATTCTGAGATTTTTTTTTAACCAGATCCTCCCCCTTGAACTGACTCCCAGAATTTTCTTTCATGTTTCATTTTTTTTCTCCTTTTTGATTTGTGAATAAAATGTACATGAGGTAGAAAGAATATTTTGAAATGAAAGGATATAGATTTTAATGGTACTGCACTTGAGTGCTATTTGTATGGAAATGTATATTCTAAGATTTTTTTTATGTGGATACCGATGCTGGTCTGTCCAGGTTCACTCTTGGCAAATAACTTAAGTTTTGTTAAAACTCATGATGATAATAATAATAAATCAGTGTGGGTGTGTTTAGCAATTCTGCTTATTGAATTGGGTTTTGGGGGTAAATTTATGAACTCTAAGAAAAGAATTCCGATGGAGTTAAAGTTATTAAGAGGGTTTTTCAAACAAGCTACTTGAAATTTGATTTTATTTTAAACGACAGACAAAGAACACCAACAAATACGAGGTATTAGTAGTTTTAACCACGATGTATGGAGTTTTTTTTAGTCGTTTTAAATAATAAACTATCATATTATTTAAAACGACTATCGGATTGACTATCGAGAAACGAAAATCGAAAAAAACGATACTCTGATTGGTCCCTACTCGTAACATGGCATGTTATAGCCTCTTAAACTAGGTTCTCAGGACATCTCCTTCCTTAATGACAGTTCCAGTTAAATTGGTTAAGCATCACTTTGTCCATGATGATATTCTTAATAAGGAGGCTTCATCAGATTTTCTTGCTTCTTATTCGATCACGCTTTGTCACTCATGCTATCATGTGTACGTAGCATATTCATCTCAATTGCCATGAATTGTCAGCCGTATGTAAGCGCTGGATTAACAACTGCCCTGCAGAGTCTTCCTTTCAGCTTAGGCATGCTTCGATCACAGAACATATCAGTTTTCCTGTCACATCATCCACTCTTAACTTACTGCATATCATTCGCTAAAGATCTTATATGTAAGGACTATTCACATGGGAGCTACCAATGACCGACGAATAAACGAACAACAATGTAATTTAAAGCAACTTATAAAGGCTGAATTGTTCACAACTGAATGCCAATGATGAAAATATAATTTATAATTATTTTAAAATACTTAAATTTGCTTTATTATTTCCAAAATAAGTAAAATTTGGAGAAAAAAATGGGTCGTCGCGAATTGCAATCTGAAGCGAACGCGAATAAAGCCTTTTAAGCAATTTCTACAGAAAATATCAATTTTATTTTATTTATACTAATCCAGAAAGTGAGTAAATTATTAATTCTACAAATTTAAAAGGAAAGACACTGCATTTAAATGGTTTATATTACAAAATTGTACATATTATTTTTATTCCGTACGATTAACAAAAACTTCAACAGCGAACTGTCAAAGTTAATTCACAATCCACAACATCAGAACGCAATCCACAAACTTTCGAATAAAAAATCGTTCGAATTTAACCTCAATTATAATTTCACTCTGCTTCTTCTCTTTTGGAGATATCAAATCTTTCATATATGTATGCTGTTGGTTTTGGTTCAGATCCGATTTAAGCAGCTCTCATATTAATTAGAATTTTTCTAATTTTCGGACATCCGAAAGTACTGGTGAAATCGTCCAGGATAGTTTTTGAGTTGATTTACCAGGGTAAACAATTCTCCTTTCTTGTAACGACGATTCAAAGTAAGTGGGTGCACATGCACATGCAAACATTGTCTCTTCTTAAAATATTTATACCACATAGAAGTGCACAAAAGCTAGTTTTTCCGAAAATAAAATTGTTTTGCTCTCAATGCTTTCATTGTATTTTAACTAAGTATTCCTGCCAAATAAAAAATGTGATTCGCAGACACTTGCGACCAAAAAAAAGCTCATGTGAAAGGAATGTCGAATTTTTCGACCATTTGCAGTTCGCTGCTCATGTGTAAGGCTTTTGATTGCTACGAACTGAGTTGCCAAGCTCTATTCACGTTCTACATACGATCCACACTTCGACGAACATAATGTTCGCGTGCGAATAACTTAAAAATCTCCCTCGTTGCCTGCTTATCTAAATAAGAAAAATCTACATTTGAACATCAGACAAATAACAGGGATAAAATCAACATGCACGTGGAATCACTTCCATACGTAGAATATCATTTCAAACTATTTACTTTAATTTCTTTATTTTTTCAGATGTCAGATCATTAACTGTGAAATTCGAATCAAAAATGACATAGAAGCATCATTTTTATGGCACATGAAAAGCTTCATTTCATCACACGCTTGAATAAATCAAACAAAATATTTATAAAATAGTTCACATCATTATGAGGACCAAGTAAATGTGTAAGTAGCTCTCCTCCAAGTTGACAAATATTTTCTTTGTGGTCTTAAAAAATAAACAAATTCCTTTTGTCATGAAAAAAAAACTTCAAAGATACATATCCATGAATGACTCGTAGGTCAAGTTCAAGTATCTTTTTCAAAAAAAAAGATCTGTTTGTTTGACTGTTGAATGCATTTGACATCCACCCGACTCGACACATCACAAACAGCAGCGACAACAACAAAGAAGAAAATATGAAATGAGTATGACTCTTTTTGGGATTATTTTAACATAATTTTTGTAACCAAATTGAATATGGCAGTAGCGAACGATGAATATAGGTAAAAAATAAAAACAAAATACACGCCCGAGGTAAAGTCTCACTTTTGTCTGCGATTGTTATTTGTTTTGTGCATAAAATCGAGGCAAAACGATGAGCCATGTCCCTGACCTTTGATGAATACACCAGTAGATACTTATCGAGAGAAGGTGTAGTGGATGTGTTAAAGGTTTGCGGTTTATGTCTGTTATACACTCCAATTGTTAGATGAAGTATTTTGGTTTTTAATGGCGATTTTTGTTTATTTCTTTCACCAAATTGTGAAAGGGATGATGTGTTTACTTAATATAATGAGAAAAACATTGATTTGAACTGAAGTTGCTCTATTAGATCAATGGGGGTATTTGTTTCAATATCCATTTATTGAACATTGATGTAAAGTAAGTATGTAACTAAATCAAATCAAATTAATGTACAAATCTCAACAACCCTCCCACCAGCAGCAAAAATTTATGTTTTTCTTGCAAATTCAGGCATCGACCGTTTTTTTTGGCAATTATTATTTTTTTCTTATATTGTTTTCGAATAAAAATTGTTTGTTTTCTTAATTATTCCCTAAGAAAATTTGTTAAATTTAAATAATGAATGTGTTAGTAGTAAACAAAGTGCGCACATGTTACTGAAAACGTTGTGCGCAATTAACCTATAACCTGGCATACACTACCCCCCTCCCCCCAAACAGACACAAAAACAAAACAAACTTTGTTTATAATCATTAATGAATGAATTTGGTTCATCAATATGTTTTGCTAAACAGAAAAACTGAATTCAATGTAGTACAGTGAAGAAGTCAAACCATATTCGATTTGACTTATATAAGCCCAATAAATTTTTTTTTCGATTCTTGTTATTGAAAAAAACTTCTTACTTCCTTGTCATTTAATATTTTTTCCGGATAAGCCCATCTGGGCAATTCTTAAAGACTCAATGTCCCGAAACCTATAATTCTGTTGCCGCAATAAAAAGCGTTTTTTTTAATAACAATAAAATAAACAAGGAACAAGGAGTTGTAAACGGCTATACGCAACCAAAATAAGTATTTTTCCGTATCAGATGTTGGCGATCGCTTTAAAATAATTTATAGATTAACGTTTGTTGAAAATCCAGCGAGAAAGAAAGAGATTCCAGATATTGATTCATTTGGAAACCAAAAACGCCTCCTTTTCAAGTGGGGTTATAACAAAACAGATGAAGAAGTCCACGGAAGATGTTAACCATACATTACGGATTGACGATTCGTGAGGGCGGGCGGTGCGGATGTTTTGGCACATAAAATATCAAAACAAAAAAAAATCATACATATATTCCTATTCAAAATTTCGACTGAACTTGAAAAGACTTAATGATGAATATTGTATCCGACGACGACGACGACGCCGGTTGGGTGTAGAGAAAAAGACAAATGAGCTGATTTGTTGTTAATTGTAAGCGATTTAAAAAAAAACCGCACCAACCTGGTGATGGATGATGTTTCTCTTTGAAATTCTTCATTCCCCACAACAAAAATCCCCTGAAAACAAGTTCAAGATCTAAACTTGGAATCCTTTGTCCAAGGATACTTTGTGGTGATGTGTATGTGTAGTCTAGAAATTTTACATCTTAATATAATATAGACAAGGATTAAATAAGTCACGGCCCTCATCGTTTTGTATTATGTCGCCGGCGGGCGGCATGTTCAAAAACGACTATGACATGACACTAAACACGTGAATGTTGATTTTCGATTAACATACCAAGAAAGCAAGGATAATGTCCATAAAACAATATGTAACTGGCACTAAGCAAACGAAGGTCATTGGCTGAGAGATTGAAGATTTTTTTCCAAATGATTCATCATCATGCGAAACACATCGAAGGTGACATTTAACAGATATTAGGAAGATGAGAGGTAACCATTGAGGAAATTGGGTACATAAATCGAGAATTTGTGTTTTTTCTTCGAGGAATGATTTGAATGCTGAAAGATATTCATCAACTTGAGAAGGCCACTTAAAATACATCTCGTGTTGTATGAAAAATGAGGTGTTGAAGGCTGAGGTACAATGTTCAAACAAGACTTGGCGTTGAAGATTGTTCCACAAATAAAATGCAACCCTATTCGTACATTGGATTCCTTTTCACATTACGTTAGCATCCTATTATCAAAATTTAATGAACTTCACATTTTTCATGTGTATTGATGCGTTATTTAATTTAACTAACTGACTGATCTGTTTGTTATAAGCAATACATCAAATAAATCACTTTTACTCTAACTTTGTAGAATAGCAATATTGATGTAATTTTCACTATCGTAACTAATATCCGAAGTAAAATTACAAATATGAATGTCCGTTTGTTACACTTTCGCATCTTAATTACTCAACCGATCATCATGAAGACACATTTGATTGTAATCGGTTTAGCTGTTCTCGAGAAAGTCGATGGTGCCACTTTAACCCACTAACTTATATTTGTTTTTCAACAGTACATACATATACCAAACCTACAAAAGTGATCTGATTTTTATCATAAAAATTCTTGGAGCCGTTTTCAAGAAAAAATAAGCTTTTACTTAACTGTTATATAACAGGTACCGTTAATATGTGAGCTAAAAAAAATTAAAAGAAGTCCTCTGTAGAATGTCAAAATTACCTTAAGTTCTAAATTTGAAGACGATTGGCAACCGTTTAGCCTGTAGTTCAATAGACATCCGTACAGACAGACAGAATTTCGCCACTAACTCAAATATGTTTCTCTATCATCGTAATGTAATGTTTGATTGTTATCTCAACATTTTTAATATGCACGAATGCATAACTTGCATTATAGTGCTATAATTGCAAGTAAAAATCACTGTTTGGTCCGGTTTACATACATGTCGGCCCATTTGTCTCTAAATCCGAAACCGGTGCACATTATCGTGAATCGATGGCGAACGCTATAGGCAAAATGATAAGTGATTTTTTTACCTCTCATGCCATTGGAAATCATTTGGAAAAGAAATGGTTATAACAAGACCGCGCAACATGCCATACAGCAACCATCACTTTATTGAGGCAAACGTTTGATGGTGACCGAATCATCTCAACAAATTGGCCTGTAAATTGGCCAGCTCGTTCGTGATATTTGACACCTTTGGACTACTTTGTTGCACTATTGACGAAATAAGACCTATTTGCCTAAAAAAAAAAAAGTAGTACAACATTGGATCAACAGGATGCCCTTCATAAGATACATTCGCGGAGGCCATATGCCAGAAATTTTTTTTAAGCATTCAATGTCATAAATTTTGTGAGCTAACATAGCCAAAATGTTAATCATTCCGGTGAATTTATTATTTTTATTTCAAAAAAAAATTGAAATGAAAAAATCAACATTTTACATGAAACAGTCACAATTCCTGACGACATTTTCTGAGATCAACTCGGCGAACACACACGGATCAGCTAAGTGAACTAGTAAGGAGTTTAATATACTTAAATCTTATGATAACCTGGTTGGCCAATTGATTTCAATAAATTGTTCTAGGAAATCAGTAAGCCATTTACAGAAAGGAAAGAGGATCGTTATATTCAATCATCAATCTTCCATTGTTTTGTTCATATAATACATGTGCTATTTTGGAAACAAACTTTCCAGTTTATTTGTGTAAAGCAAAATATTTCCAAAAATCAACAGACGAGTTAGGAAATCTGGAAGACATATATGTCCAATTTGTAAGAAGAGCAGCTGCTATTTAAAAGCATAACGTAAGGATATCTCCCTTTTGAATATGTACTGTTCCTGGCCAATAAAGGATTGAACTGTACATGTTTTTAAATGTAAGAAAAGAGGAATTCATATAACAACAAGGAGTAGATAGATTACGCATTCCAAGAAATTTTTGGAATTTTTAAAGGCCATCTTAAATCAATTATTTTAAAACCGAAAAAAAATATATTAATGTTCCTGAAACAAACCTTGAGTGTCAATGCCTTGGGCATAGAAATAACACAATAACTCATTAGTGCGCGACTACAACAAACGACAGCATTTCATATTTTACACGGTCAGTCTAGCGTGAAATTAATTATTGTTCTTTTTCCGATGACAAAATATAATATATTGCAACCACAAGAAAGTGCAACAGACGCACTTGAATCAAGACGATGAAAATAATGATATAAATTAATCAGGTGGAGGTGGAGGTGGAGTATATAAAAAAGTAGTCTTTCGTTCCGGAAGATGTCATTCAAAGCCCAATAAATGTCACCCTAAAAATATAATTTCCCACCTTCAATCGATAAAACCGCAACAAAAACAATCTGATAGCATCTTTTTTCTACTTGATCTTGAATCTTATGCACAAATTATTGACCTTTGTGTTTTCGAAAAGGAAAATTTTTCCATTCCAATCACTTTGACGTCAACGTGGTGTGTCGTCTTCCCAGCGAAATGATAATAATCATAATAAAATTTCTCATAAGCTTATTAAAGTCTTTACAGACTTCTTCCTTCTGGTCAACCACTACAGCTGGCAATAAAAATATCATTCAAGCCCATTTGTCACTACCACCTCTACTGATGATGCTACGCTTGCCAAAATTATCAAAGAACAAGAAACTTTTTGTATTATTTTCAAAACAAATCTCTCTCGGATATGTTTTTTGATAAAAGGGGCAATAGAATGTTTAAATGATTTAAACGATCATTAATCGTTTGCTGCTATACTTTCCTCACAGATGAAGATGATCTTCGCTAAAAAATACAAATTATTCGGATGTGTTTAAAATTAATTATTTAATTATGTTGCTGGTGGAATCAAAGTGATTTTTCACGCCCAGGCTTTTGTTTATTGTGGATATCGACACTTGGAATGACTGCTGACTGTATTTGGGATTTAATTAAATGCAGACAGAAAAAAGATAAACAAGTCGACACAAATAGTCTGCATTCCTTTCTTGTTTTAAGGGTAATTTATAAAAGAAAATTAAATAAACTCACGTTTTACATTCCGAACTGCTGGGCGCTCTAAGTTCCAACATTTGTGATGTCTTCGTTATTATGAGAAAGAATGTATTCTTATCCACCGCAGATTGTCGCACCAAGGTTTGCTGATCAAAACAGGTTATTGGACTGATGAATTTGTTCACCTCAGTTGTGCCAGTTGCGGAAATATTTTGGAAATTTTTCAACGCATATTTGTCGTCCTGGATGTTAATGATAAAACTTAATTAAATCGAAACATGGATCATATTATGACTGTTTACCTGTTTTGTTAGCAAAAGCATCATATTTTCAAAGAGAAGTCCATGCAGTTGTGTGCCGGGATTCTTTTTCATTGTTAAACTTCCATCGTGGATTAGTTTTAGTTGAGTTAAGTCCAAGTTCTGAAAAGCAAAATAAGAACATTTAATTATAATCTAAAGATTTTGGTTTGTTTAAAAATTAATGCATTTACTTGGTAACAATTAACTTAACTAGATTTTGAACTTTGACAAATCTTCGTTAATTTTTAAAGACATTAAAATGTACATTTAAATATATATTACTTCTCTGAAAGTAAAGTGCTGTCACATGAGTTCCACAAAAACAAAATTCATTTTAAATTTTTTATGAAAAATGTATTTCTGCAAATACGTAATGGCATGCAGTGGACTTGTCCACTGAAAATAAAAGCCGATCTGTGAGTGGGGGGAATGCTATTAGCTGAAGGACTCATTAGCGTGTCATTCTGAAGAGAAAACATCAGCTTTCTAATTAACTGAGACACATTGTATCAACTGATCAACTGCCGTAGATTATGTGCATACAGTATAGACGCTAAAAGCAGTAGAAATATATTTCTTAAGATCTTCGGTACCCTGACTCCAACTAGGAGTAAATTATTTAGAAATTAATTAGGTAGCAAACCAAGTACAATATAGAGGTCAAATGTCTTTTCAGGACTGTCTTAGAGGAAACTCAGCCATAACTACTATATTAAGGTGTGAAACAAAATGTTCGTCTAAATAATTTTGAAACTCATCGATTGAAACTCAAAATGTAAACAAAAATAATAATGTGTCGTTTTGTTTTTTGGGACAAAATTCAGCACCCTTATACACATTTAATATTTTGAAGTAAAACACCTAAATTTGATGTTCCTTAAGCCTAAGATCCTGTACAGAACTGTGATTGAAAAAAGTATATGCCGTTATAAAACTAAACAAAAAAAATTAAGTATGTACAAAAATTTGCTTAAGTATACAACTTGATTACGAAAAATGAAGCAAAGCTAAAACTAAAGGTCAATCTCAGCATTTTGAAGTTAGTCCCATGGTGAAAAGTAATCAGTATCAGGAAAATATTTGAAAAGCAACTCAAAATCGGTCAATTCAACATTAAAAAAGACAAGAACAATGCAAATGATTTTTTATTAAGCCAGGAAGTGTTTAACACGACTTTCATAATGTTTTTACTTAAATAAATACTTGCAAGGATCGTGGATTCGAAATATTTAGATGGCGGTGTGGGGATTTAAAAGAACTTAAACCACTAATAACTTAACCGGAGGAAACAATAAAACCCTGCCGAATTTATAAATTCTTTTTTTTTTGGGGAGCAAATACCACTTAATTGTTTCATCTTAAGGCTTCACTTTGGTGTTCACGATTTTTTAAATAATTTTCGACTCATGCACCACCATTTCTCTGTGTTTTATTTTTATAATAATACATTTTTAAGGGCACCGTTGTTTTCCAGCGGTGTCAACACAGGGATTTATATGCGCACTTGTAGGAAAGTTTATAGACACCTAGACTCTGCATGCTGTTTATTGCCTAAATGATTTCGAATTTAGTCACCTTTACAACAAGCGGAGTGGTGCTGCAGTCATATTTTTACCTTGCTTAAAACTACCTTAGTCGTATAATTGGTCTTCAAGTCGTAAGTCGAAGCAGATATTGTGGGAAAACTATTGCTAGGTAGACTGCGTTGGGCTGCGCGACTCTATTCAATTTATATTTTGAGTACAGGCCTTATGGAAGAAAGCTTTCCAAACACACTGGTACCTGCTTGTATCGCACTCAACTCAAGAAATTGCCACTGAAATTAAAACAGAACCCCTGAGTTATATTGAAATTATATTTGTAATATTCCATAAGGCCACGTTCCTTCTACCATGACCAGTCCGCTCCCCGTTTGTGAGCAGAGATTCACTGATCGTCAAATTTGGCTCTCGATTATTGTGTTTATTTAAAAAAACACTAATTGAGAGTTACCATTCGTCCGTTAATGGAAGTTCTAATACCTTTTTCTTTGATTTTTGCTATGGGGCTTTCAGAATTGAAGCTTTTTTTAGCTTTTGGGAGCATATATTTTAAGTTTAAGGAAAAAGGTGGTGTCGCTGCGAGTTTTTCTGCTTACATCTTTTCTTTTTTATCAAAAAAAGGGTTGAGATATAGCTCTACCTACTATTTTTTTTAAGGAAGAATTACTATTTGAGCAAGTTTTTGATGAAGTTTGGTTAGTTAATTATTTGCAATTTTGATTTTGAAATGACAAATAGTTTTTTGTTCATGAAAATAAAAATAAAAAGAAGAGGGTTTTGGTGCAACATTTAAAATAGTGCATTACAATTAACATTATTTTTGAAGATGATAAACAATCGCAACTAATAAATTTGAGTTTTGTTTAATTTCGCGCCTTACTATATTCAACTGATCACACAATTTTGTACACACATAGTCTGGGAAGCAAAAAATGCATATTGAAATGTTGATTTACACTCCTAAAAATGTGCAATGATAATCGGCATGTAGCCTATAAGTATACTTCAAATAATGTTAATTAGCTGATGGTCCAATTTCTGTGGCGCACACGCAATGCGAGTGAAGGCCCGAATAAATAAATCTAGTTACTTAACCGAGTTGAAATCAAACACGCACGCAGCAATGGTTGAGAGTATAAGTCACTAGGCCTTGGCTCGCGCCAATAAATTTATTTATTTTAAGACATACGCTCAAAGCAACGATAATTCGACAAGAAGATAATTCTCTTGTGATAAATCTTATTGATATGGAAAAAAATGACTTAATTTCTGGGTACTCTAGGTTAAGGAACTATTCTTAGGGCATTTTCAATATGCAGTCGGAAGCATCCAGAATCACTGTGAAAACGTTCTATTGGCACACGCGGAAAAAATTTTGCTGTTCCATTAGATTGCAGTAAAGATGACAATTTTTGTTTAGCAAACTTATTTTTTCCTAGTTTTTTCTTGATTATTTTTTTTTTTTAAGCAAACCAAACAAATTGTTTTTAAATTGAATGGTTGAACATTCGTGCATTCAAATAAAAATAAAAATGACAATCCTTAGCCAAGAATGCAATCATATTTCTATTCATATAATAATTTTCTTTTAAATTTACGCAATTATTAACTTTTTGGACCGAAATGTATTTGTGAAAAATGACAAATCAAACACATCTGTACTATGTTTCTGATGCTATATAAGCTAGTAAATTAATTGTGATTTCAGATCGAACTTGTTCAGTGGACTCTGTGGCGTATTTAAAACAGAAAAAAAAACATTTTAAGACCCTTTGCATGACTAAGTTCTGTCTTCAGGTGTCACATCGGAAGTATTATTGATATTGTAATTAAAAATACTATACATATAGAATATACTTACTCTAAATTCCTCTTTATCAAACGTTGACTTGTCTAATTTTCGCTGTATTGTCTGCAATCTGTAAACAAAAATAAAATCAAAATCAATCCAACCCACAGAGCAATAAAGAAAACTTACTTGTGTGCATCCTCAGCGGTTTTCACAGCCTGATTCACATCAACTAATATCCTCTTGGAATAGTCCAAAGCACGTTGTACAGCTTCTGCTTCATTCGTATCATCTGGCACCACACGTTTAGTGATCTTATACAAATTCTCAAATAACAACGGATATTTGGTTAAACGCTGCAACACTGTTGGTAGTAAATCCTTTAATTGCAGACGCCTGCAGGCTTTATGCGATTCAGCTTTGGTAAGAAATCTTTGGAGATTTTCATCTTTGCGTCTCTTCTCTTTTAGGGCTTCGAGAGCGATCTGTTGACGTGCACAAAATTTAGCAGCATGCTCACGCAGTTCCTCACCCGAATGCCCATCAAACATGCCAGCTAACAAATCACCAACATGTTGCACAATGTGATTGTGTTCCAAACGACGCTGTTTTAGCTTTTGCTCAAACGAACTATGCAGTTCTTTGAGTGATAGTAAGGCAGGCGGAAATAATAAATGCAAATGATCGTGCGGCAAAACGCCGCACTCTTGGAGTGGTCGCATAAATATACCCTCCAGGAGTTTTAAGGTACGAACGTGACTTCGTTCTGTTTGATAGATTTCTGTAAAAGAAAATAAGAAAAGTTTATTTTTTTTTTGGAAAAAATATTTATCATGGCTCATGAGGTTCTGATTTAATTTTGATATCAAAACGTTGGAAATTATAAAGTTAGATAACTCAAGTAGTTACAAATGGAAAGTATAGACATTGAATTTAACTCACCGTTTATAATTTCCTGGCGTTTTTTCTCAGCATCTGTGAGTGCTGCCAACACTTCTGCTGCAATATTCGAACTCCAGTCAACTTCATTTGCCAAATCATCATCATCATCACTATCAACCCATGGTCTGGGTCCAGTCACTAAATTATGGGCTTGGTTAACAACATTCGCATTAAACAAATTATTACTGATGTTTGTTGTAATTGTTGTTGGAATCGGTACTGGACCACCAACTTGCTCCATTGAGGTACTTGGACTCTCAGAACCACCCCCAGATGATAGACTAGAATTAGAGCTCGCTGTATAGTTGGAATTGGATAATCCCAGATCGGGTTGGTCATCACTAGAGAGACAAAGAAAGAAAACATAAATTAGAATATGTTTATTTTGATAATTTTATAAATATTGAATTAAAAAAAAAAAAAAACACACACATACACCCACTTTAGCGCACTTACTTATCATAGTTATAGCCAAGGATTTCCTTGAAACTTTTACTTCTGGTGTAACGTATTTTGCTTTTCATTTTGGCTGTTTTTGTTTTCTTTATTTACAGATGGCACTTTAGGTTGTCAACAACAAAATATTTATCAAAAAAAGTCCTGTGAGAACGATTTTCTTTAAAATTGTTAATTTATCTTCTTTTTTTTACGAAAAGGAAATATTCATCCACCTGTTGTTGCCTTAATGGTCTTAATATTCAAACTGTCAGCCTAGCCTAGACACAAGTCAAGTGTCCTACATTTCTAACCACGACAGACGACTCAGTGGGGGTGCTGCTACAGACGACGAGTGATGATGATTGCACTCTCACTTTAAGTAAGTGCAGAAAATGTATACCGTGCCCACTTCTTAGCTGGGGCAGGAGGATAGGAAAATGTTCAAGGAAAATTACCTTACTTGTGGAAAACTTTAGTACCTAGCGAAAAAAAAAATTGTTCTACACGACCTATACTCGCCCTGGTGTCGATCCTGCCAACTGGGTCTGGGGTAGTGAAAGTGTGTTCAATTTGTGTAATTAATATCCGGGGCATAATAGATGGCTGTCAATAGAAATAGTTCATTCGGATACCGTTTATCTATGGCAATACATCCGGAAGGAAATTGAAAAAGCTCGATATTGATTCAGTAGTATATGTTTCTATTAATCTACATCACTTCACATTTCCTAGCATGGTTAAGCCCAACACCCCATAAGGGTTTAGCATAACCACCTTCTGCTTAATGGATGGACACCACATACACGCAAGTTCGTTGGCAGAAACAAGCAAAAAAGTCTTTACTCCCGGTATCTGTGGGATTCCCGTCTTGAATTTCATAGGAAAAAGCTACCATTAGATTGAAAAAGAGCAAACTACTAATTGCAGCCATAAAGTGTATGATGTATCTTTGATGATTTTCCATGAATTGGGTTATAACATTTGTTTCGGAAAAGGTTAGCATTGGATACACTTAGAATAGTTTTTTTTTTCTTTTCCTAAGTATCTATCTATCTTAAAATGAAATATTATCAATAGACGAACGCAAAAACTTGTGGAAAGACGAAATGTGGTTTTTTCACTGCCTACACATTTTGTGTGTAGTGAGTGTGTGGACGAATTTTCTTTACGAAAATCAGTGATTTTTCTTCTTTTTTTTTGCAAAAAAAAATGTTTATTTAATACAAATTGTTTTAAACTTAAAAAGCATCTGTTTCTGTCCATATTGTTGAAGCTTCAAGATGAGGGATTGAGGTCAATGTTTTTTTTATTTCTCTCTTATTTTATTGGTTATGAGGAATTGAACAAAATAAAATGTTATTGTTATTATATTATATATTGGGAATTGAAGGAGAACCATTTTTAACCTGAAGTTTTTTTATTTACATTTATTAAATAGAAAGCTTGGTGTGGTTCATCCAGATTAACCAAGGTTTTTTTATGAAATACATAATCCGTGCAGCAGTTTAAACTGCAAGCAGAAAATTAATGAACCGTAAGTAAAAAAAATATAAAAAAATGTAGAAACAATATTTCGGACTTATATCGAGATGAAAATTGATATACCATTCATCGTCTATTTCTATAATTACAATTCTCGCAAATATGTATTTACTGCATTATCCAAAAAAAATTACGCCTTCCCATTTAAATTCCTCTGGCAAGGGGAATGGCAATCAATTAATTGAAAACATCCCCTTAACAAAAAAAAATGTTGACTTCACGAGTAATTAATTACATTGAACAAATATCCTTAGCAATTATTATTAAAAAAAAAAACATTTACGAATTGCAGACAAATTCTTGAATGTGTATTTTTCTCAAAAAAAAAAGAAGATAAATAATCGCCCAAATTAATACTTGACTTAACACTCTTTTAAGTCAAAATTTCTTTTTTTGATATTTGGAAAATCATGAATAAAGAGTCTGTTGTGGTAGTAAGTAATATTACATAAGGAAATGGTTTTTACGCATTCCCAATATTTTTAAAGACTACAATTCAGCACTTCGTCAAGCCGTTTTCATCTTTTTTTAATTTAATGATATTTGTTGTTGGAAAATTACATCGAATCCATTGACCCCACTTAACCAGGGAGCGATGATGCATGAAACTGTGAAGTAATGTAACTTGAATTTGAGGAAAATAAACAAAATGTTACCTGACATCTGTAGAAAGATCAAGGGCGGGGAGGGGATTTGTATTGCACCGTCATTTTTGGCGATTTTAAATATAGGTTCGTTCCACAGAATGTGGTTTGTGATACAAAACCTAAAATGCAAAGTTATTTGGTTTTCTCCAGATAAGTGGTACTCATGGATAGGTATGTATGATAGGTTATTATTTAAAGACAGAAGAGTTTTTTAAGCAGTAAGCTCCACGCTGTTAACAAGTCCCCATTGGACAATGCTCATCGCAATTTTATAAGCCAACCAGTTGTTGCAGTTTCACATGTAAAGAATAGGCTTATGAATTTGGAAACAAATATGAGAAGCTGAAGGCACTTTCATCAATTTATAAGTATTAGGCAAGAGATCATTGATAAAAATGAGGATGATTGTCGGAGACAGAATGAAGACTTGGGGCACACTACCAATTTTATTTGCGACTTAGGGCCCTATTAAGACTCGCGACTAGAACAATTTAGCGAATTACTTTTGTCGTGGTATTGGAAAAAGGGAACTTTAACGTTCCCTTGTCATAAAAATGCTACCAACAATTTTTTTTTTTATTAGCACGCGCACAAGGGATTATTTGTTTTTCTTTTAATGTAGAGAATACTGAGCGGGCATTAGGAAGATATGGAGGGGAAGGACAGGAGGCGCCGATTAACATTGGTTTTTAATGCTTGCACATAAAAATGGCAAGGGAAAATCTCGCCGGGTAAACTGTTCCAAATTCGTGTTGTTCGTCTAAAAAAAAAGAATTCCTATATTTCACGGTAAGTCCGAAATTGGGCTCAAGGGTGAACTAACATTCCTTGCGAGACGAGTATTACGGGAGAAACTTTAAAGGGGAGGAATGCTAATTCGAGTGGACATTTTTTTATAAAAGAAACGATAAAATAAGGAAAGACATGAAACATTGCGTCATTTCAATTTTCTATTAATCTTAACTCTGTTTTTTGATACAGAAAACCTAAGCACTTAGCAGCATTTTTAGCGGTCTCAATTATATGGCTTATTGCTTTTCGATGCTTTCATCGTTGCAAGTGCCATTCATGAACATTGGTATTGGGGGTATGTTTAGCTTTAACGACAGCATTGTGTTTTCGAAGCATTAAACTCCACACGATTCCTATTACCCCATTTGAGGATGCTGTATAAATCGGAATTCAAAGAGCTTAGAGTCGTCAGCAAAACAGTTAAGTGGATATATATCAAGAGATATCAAGAGCAATAATCTTACTTTCACCAAAGCGATGACGGTCATGGAGAAGCTTTCGATCTTCGAGATATTCCTGACGGTTAATCAGTGTTTCCATGACCTTAGAGAGAAGGGATGTCAGTGCTATGGGTCGGTAGGAGGAGGGGGAGGATGGGTCACCTTTCTTAGGGACAGGCTGGACAAATGCTGTTTTCCATCTTCTAGGAAAGATTCCAGAAGAGTAGGAGCGATGGAAAAGCTTACGCAGTGGCTTTGCCAGTGTGGAAGAACACCTTTTCAGAAGAATCGGTGGTATACCATCCGGGCCAGCGGATTTGTGTATATCGAGATCTCTGAGAACTCTTGCAACGTTGCTGTGAGGCAGCGTGGAGCTGGCAGCGAAATGGGCGGCGAGCAAGTTTGCCTTCTCTGAAGAGTAAACAATTGGTTTGTTACTGTCGATGAGCGTTGGAACCGAAGATGTTGAAGAGTTTTTAATATTTTTTTACAAATAACCAACAAATTTTACTGCCTTTAGGACACTGCAGAATTTTTTGCCCTAAATTTTTTTCTTGCAAAAATTTGGTTCTTTCAATAACGGAGTTGCACGAGTTGGACGAGAAATTAGCTGAAATGACACAATGGTCCGAAGTGCCAATGTTTTCATAGTATCAAGCTGCGCTAGTGTTTCTTTCTGTAAGTTTTTCGCGTGAAAAATATAATAACTTGAAAAGACCACAAAATTATTATTTCCACGATTTGAGAAAGAATGAAATACAATTTGAAATGCGAAACAGCAAAGTAGGTCGAATAATGATATGGTAGACGTAAGCTTTTACGGACCTGCAGAGCTTGAATTTCAAATTTCAAAAATAACCGCAAACACCTGCAAATCAATATTGAAAAGGGCTTTCACACAGTTTTTGGGGTGGACAGCGATGCATTTTTTTTTAAAACGACAATGCCCCGATACTTACTGCAAGAATAGCAAGAACTTGGATTTAGAGCCAAAATGTCCTTGAATTCGTCAAATTGCAAATATTTCCAATTAGAATTGTTTTCGAATTATTCTGAATGACACAAGTTTTTCAACTTTCCCTTTAAAATCTAGTTAAATCTTAAAAATATTAAAATTCTTTAATATTTTTCAAAAAAAAAAACTGTCATAGTAAAAACAACACGAAAAGAATATCTAAGTCACCTTTCTCAAAACTACATTAAAAAAACAACAATATATTTTTTGACCACCCTGTAAACAAAGCTACTCTGAAAGTTTTTCAATAAAAAAACATCAGTCGAAATATCTATTGCATTTCAAGGATATGCGTCATTCATCGTGGTCGTGAATTCTTAATATTCTTTTTTTTTATTTTTTCATGTTAAGACAAATCGTTTTGACAAATTGCATGGGTTAGCTTTGAAAACTGCGAAAAACTCGTTAAAGAACTCTTCACACAAGCTGCAACTACTATAACATAGTAGGGAAGACAATTTGACATAAAAATGTGCTAAAGTTTCCCTGGTATTGCGTTGAGATAAGATTGATAGCGGTCACTATATTAAATGGATTTTTCTGCAAAATGAAACTTTTGCCTTGTCCGATGTGGCCAGAAAGAAAAGTTTAATGAAAATCACTTTTCGTTTTTTGGAGTTATGTCTGTTTTGACCTAATTTCTATTGGAATATTTTATGTATTTATCTTCTGTTGCAGTGGCGTGGCAATGTCAAGTTGAATGGGATGAAGATGGGGTGGGGGTATTTTTATCATCATCATTGAATAAAGTTTAGGGTGAAGGACAGTAGAAGTTTATCTGAAGTTAAATTTGGGAAAACTTGAAGGACTTTAGGTGAATTCTTATCGGGCGCGTGAAGGTAAAGTTTAAATTGAAATCACTTGTAGAAAGGAATGAATGTTAGATTAGTCGAAAGACTACAAGAAAAATGCTTAGTAATGGAATTTGATTTTTAGTTTTGCTGGTTTTCACGAAATTTAAGGTTAAAATCGATTTAGAATTCAAAAAGATTTATGAAACTAGCGGCCGATTTCTTAAAAAACTTCTAAAATCATTTTAAAACTTTTTTTTTTTTTAGCTCTCGGTGTTGTCTAGTTTTTAAAATATTTTGAACTCGGACATTTCTTCACGCTCTTAGAACTTGACCTAAAATCATATTTGAGTTTTAATGACTTTAGATCTCAGTTTTTTGAAACTGAGTTTTTTTTAAATTTTCGAACTTTTGATGCACCCGTTTTGTTTTTAACAAATATTTTTCTGGCTCTTGTTATGAATTAAATTGAAAATATATCGTAACAACGACAATAACAATCGACAGGTAGTTTTGGGTACACAAAGGTCGGAACTTAATGAAACTTTGGGATGCTGTCCAGGGATGGTTAATTACTATTTTCTCACGTTTTGGGCTTGCTTGAAACTTGCGCAGAAAGGAGAGGGGAAACAGCAAAATACTTTACCTTCGTTTTGTTTTTCATAAACAACTTTTTTTCTTACGTTTTACGGCAAAACCGTCCATGTATTTTTTGTAGAGCGTTAAATTTCCTACAATTTTGACAGTTCAAACGAAACGTGTTAAACTCGAATTATAATACAATGTTGGTGTAATTATTTCGAGGTTTTTTTCAGGAGACCTTCTTTTTCAGCTGCAAGGTCTGGTGCTACAGCCTCTGTTGCATTTGCAGGAAACAATCTGGAAGTGGGGGGTTAGTAGTACCCCTCCTGGGATTATGTTCCAGGCTTAAACTGATTGGAGAAGTTCATTTCCTAACCAAGCCCGTATTTGCTGATAAGGGCAAAGGGAACGGTACTTTTCGGTGGTGAGCCAGCTATCTTGTCATTTAGCCATCGTCCCTGATAGTGTGAATAATCGGTACAGCACATCATTAAGGCTGTCATTGTCAATGTTGCCTTCATAAAGTGCAAGCAGGAACTTCGCTGATCTGCTGAGGAGTAGCGTTTGTTGAGAGAGCCACTGCTGTGAAAATGGGGTATTCTTCATGGAGGTGCTGCAATTATTCATCTTCCCCAAGCCAAACGGTGCTAACGTGGTACACCACACATACTTAACTGCGTAGAGGAAAAGGATGTCATTGGCGAGTAGAGGACATTGGACAACTGCCTCTTGCACTTCTCTGAAGATATATGTTCGTTGTGAATTTTTTAGCAGCAATTTTCATCAAGCAGGAAACGGAAAGGAGAGTCAAGACCTCATAATTCTGCTGTTTCAAAAAATAGATGGACGGTTTTGCCGTAAGACGTAAGGAAAAAAAGTTATAGTTACAAAACCTAAGAAAGGTCGAACATTTTGCAGTTTTCCCCCTCCCATATTTTCACAGGTTCCTCGAGGTCCAAGGCTTGCAAAGTAATAATATATTCTTACACAAAAAGAAATGAAATCATATATAAACCGAGTTCTAACGAGCTAGACCCCCAATACTGAGGGTCCAAGTTAATCGAAGTTCTAATTTAAACAAAGTTTTAAATTCAAGTTTCAAGGCGTTAGAACTTGGTGAAGAAATTAAATTTAAACAAATCAATTTCTATTTTGTCCTAAAACTGAGTTTTAAGAGCTAGAACATTTATCAAGACATCGGCATAATACAGAAAAAAGAAAACCCAAGGACTTAAATAAGACAAATATTAAATAAGAAAGGATTCTAAGAAAATCAGTTTTAAAATATCGATACAAATTTAATTTTTTATTTAAAAACAAGGCATCAAACATGATTACAACTTGATTTCCCAGAATGCAACGATGCATATTTTTTTTAAATCCAGAAAATATACATAAATAAATTATATTTACAAAGCATGTGATTTGCGCCGTAATTAATTTACAGGAAATACCTCAGTAATGAATTTTATTTACCACAATACCCCATACAATCGAATATTACGATACATTTTTAATAGGTTTCGTTTAAAGCTGCTATCATCCCAACATTGCCGCATAATAGTTTGTTTTTTTGGTTTTTGAATTTATGACCATCTCTTGGGATCTACCTCAATCCGAGACATATAAAATGTAAGGCTGATCCATTCTAGTGTCGTATAATTTTTAATTGATTCAATCAATTGAATTTAAAAAAATCTTTTTTTCTTTCCTTTTTTGTTTGTTGCTTTCGAAAATGTGTATTTACGTGTTCATGAAATTTTTATGAGCAACAGATTTATTTCTCTGTAGACTTTTCAAGAAATAATATTGCGGGAGAGTTCGAGATTGGTTTAGTGGTGCCGCAAAGAATAAAAAAAATTAAATTGTTTTTGGCTTTTTCAGCGAGGAGTAATTAAAAGAGGAGAAAAAAACAACACCACAAAACAAGGGATTTCCTGTTGTTTGTGCCAAAGAAAAATACACAAAAGTACATCCAGTTGTTCTTAGATAAAAAAAGTTTTTTTTTTGTTTTATTACAAGAATTTGTATAAACCATCTTTAATTAAACGTTATATATTGAAAAATTCTAGAAATCAATGCAATCGATATTAGTTTTTTAGACGTGTGGTTTTTAATCTGGCAATAATTTTTTCAGAGTTGGCCTTTTTGACAGCTGTCACTTGATTTATGTTCAGTTTGGTTTGCCATTTCATAATGAATAGACTTACTCCTGAACAACGTTTTGCAAATCGTGAAAACCAAAGTAATGGTTCGGTTCGGTGGAGCAGAGTATCGAAGAAGACCCGAATGAGTTCATCCGCCATCGCGCGTAACAATTGGAGCTGTACCCATCCACTTTATGGAAGATTTTGTGGAAGGATCTTGGTTTGCAGGCAGAATTGAAGCCGAACGACCATCAAGCGCTCCACACGTTCAGTGAATGGGCCGAAAACGAAATGGCCACCGATCCCGATTTTAACAAAATTGGGAAAACTGAGCCTCTCGGCTGGAATTTATTCGAGCCAGCCGCGGCGGCCACTTGCCCGTAATCATTTTTAAAACATAATAAATCTTTATAATAAAGCTAAATTCTTGGCCATAACATTAAATTATATGCGTTTTATTTCTTCTTGAAAACTACACGTATAAAAAAACACCCTTTACATAGCCATATTTCGAAATGATTCATAAATGATTTAAATATTAGAAAATAAATGAATTGAAGAAGTTATATTTTACAACTTGCACAAGACTACTTTTTGTTTTATCGCAAGCACTTGCTACAAAATGAGTTATTTCTGTCAGTTGCTAGGAGCATTCAATTAACATTTTTTTATAAACAACTATTTCGAGAGAATTTCAGAAAGACTAACGAACTAATAAAAAAGTTGTTAAAATAAACATGAAATCTCTGGAAGATTTAATTTTTTAAACATACTGCAGAAATAAAAAAATGGTTGCCATCCAAAAAATCTGTTCATTTTTTCGGAGAAAATTTAACCATGACCATGAGTAAGATTAAAAGCTACGATGCTATTACTTTAACAAAATCCAAATCTAAAATATTTTTTTAATTTTTTTTTCTGTGAAGATCACAGGAAAGTGGTAGATTAACCCAAGAAGTCATCCTTTATAAATAAAGATGTACAATGCACACCTAGAAATTTAGTCGAGTCCTCTGATTTTTAATATAGTCCTTGTCTGTCAGTTATCCTTTGCTGTCGATAGAAGCATGCAAGGAGAACTTGACGTATAAGTGGATTTACTCCTGCCTCTTTGAGGCATTTTTTTAATGTAAAAGTGCTTCCCAATTTTCAGCAAAAGCTGACGATTTTATTCATCGCTTAAAAAAATAGACATCTAAGTCGAAAGTAAGATTTTTGAAACTGGGTTTTGCATCTAGCACTCACATACGATTGATCATATAGGAAATGGTACAAAATGCATGAGATAAAGCTAACATCCATGAAAGATTTAGATAAAGGCTTAATAGAAAACGAAGTTCGAAGATGACATCTCATAAAACTCTTGGAACAATAAAAGGGAGATATTTGCCGATCGACGACGTTATCTATAAAATCCGTCTGGCCTTAGTTCTTTTGGGACATCGTTTCATCGGTATTCTTCTATTCATAAAACAGCATTTTCTTCCGAAAGTATGTATCAATTCACGGAAGCCGAAAAAAAAATACTTTCCTATCTTTCTAATTTTTCTAAATAGTGTCGTTAAAAAAAATATTAATATTAAAAAATGATGAAGGCTGGTTTAATGGCTTTGTCAATAAGCAAAATTGCCGTATATGCAGCGAAGACATACCTCAAGCCATTAACGAATCACCATTACATCCATTAAAATTTCGTGCGGCATCATCGGTGCTTATTTCCTTCGAAATGAGGAAGGAGCTGCCGTTATGGTGAATGGCGAGCGCTATCGAGCCATATTGACTGATTTTTGTTTCCAAATTTTAATCAGCTAAACATCAACAAAACGGCGCAACTAGCCATAGAGCGCGCTTAACCATCAATTTATTGCAAAATCAATTTGGAGACAACTTTATTTCCAGAAGTGGTCCTGTTAACTGGCCCCCTCGTTCGTGAGACTTAACGCCACTCGATTATTTTTTATGGGGCTATGTAAAGTCATTGGTTGGCAACTGTTGAAGCATTGGAAGGCAATATTCAAGCTATATTTGACGCCATACGGCCAGATTTATTGGAAAAAGTTGTGAAAAATTGGACTGGTAGAATGGCCGGAAATCATATTCAAAAAATAAATGCCATCAATTTATCCACCACATTATAATAATAAAAAATTCATTCCATATTTATATTTCTGTCTTGTATTATTATTTAAAGTTCTCAAACTTTAAAAAAAACACCCATTAGAAGGCATGTTTATAGAATTCGTGAATATAAAAAAATGAGACAACAATCAAACATGACATTACGATCTCAGAGAAGTCTAAAATGTTAGTGACAAAGAAATTCTGTCTGTTGTGTGTTGTTCTTTTGGCATTCCTCAGAGGGGTTTTTGAAATTTAATTTTTTCGGGCTAAAAATAACGGCACCTGTCATATAACCGTTAAAGAAAAGATTACTTATATCGAAAGATGATCATTTTTGAGAATATTTTCGTATGTATTGCATTTATTTCATTAAGACTAAATTTAAGAGCAAGTCTATTAACGGTACTTTTCATCTTAAGGTTTTAAATTTTCGAATTTCTCGGTAATGGCTCATTGGATTTAAATAAAATTTTATAATTGAAAAGATATAGTATTATTAATTAATTTTGCATAAAAACATTTTTAATTACTTTTTTTCGATTTATAATAAATTTTAGATTTTTATTTTAATCATCAATATTTTTTAATGAATTTAAAAAAAAACTGCATATATACCAAAATCACAAAAAGAATTTTTTGTAAACTAAAAATAAAAAATAGGATTTTATCAAATTCATCATTATTTAAGACTTGTGATGGCGTACTCCATTTTTTCTACGTAATGTAAATAGTGTCCTGTTTCTTTTAAAGTAAGCCTTCCAATGTGATTAAAAACATAGGAGCAAGTACGTGCGAAAGCTCAAAACCTTAAAAGTTTCTCCCGTAATACTCGTCTCATCAGTTCACCCTTGAGCCCAATTTTGGACGTGCCATGAAATATAGGGATTCTTTTTTCAGCCGAACAACACGAATTTGGAATACTTTACCCGGCGATATTTTTCCTTGCCATTTTGATTTGCAAGCATTTAAAACCCGACACTTTCTATCCTTTCCCTTCCTATTATCCCAATGCTCGCGTAGTGTACTTACATTAAAAGGGAAACAAATAGTCCCTTGTGCGCGCGTTAATTATAAAAAAAAAATTCTATGAAAAGATTTGTAGGTTAATGTCAAATTTAGCAGTGATAATGTAGTTCCTTTAAAACAGACAAAACAGTTTTTAATTTTTTTATTTTTTCCCACAGATTTGGAAATTTTTGATACTTGATGGAAATTGCTTAAAAATTATAATGCAGCCGGAATGACAAGATTTCCGATACTTTTGAAATTCTTAAATAAAAAACTTAGAAAGCCTCCGCATTATTTTATCCTACATATCATGTATTAAAGCCTTTATTGCAAAGTTTGCAAACACATTATCTGAAACTTTACAATTCAGATGAACTTAGTTCACCCATTTGTACGTATTTTTTGTATCTTCTGGTCAATGAATATTCCTCATGTATCTACTACCTACATTAACATACGCACATCATCCCATAAAGCCGCTTTTGTTTCATGTTCATTTATGATAGTTATCATGTAAGCCCACTAATTAACTACGGCTTAAATGGAACTAAAAAAAAAGTTGGCATGGGTGTGCAGAGTTGGGAGTACTGCGAAATAAAAAAGAATATCATAGTATTTATGAGGACGATGTCCTCTATTTGAGTTTGTATCTTTTTTTTCATCATTTTTATTTTTCTTGTATCTTCGTCATGATTCTTCCTTTGAGACGACTGTGTTCAAGAATCAAGAGTATGTTTACATTTTCATTCCTTGGTTCTTCATTTCTTTGTGTTTGTACATTTTTTTTCTTTTATTTATTCTCTTTTTTATGAATGGAGGACACATCACGTGCAATTTAACTCAACAAAAAAAAAATATGTACACACACGTGAACTCGTGAAATAATTTTCCCGAAGAAAACTGCGAAATAACAAAACTTAAATAAATACCAAAACAACCACGCCTTTTATAGCGAATCGCAAGAATAAAATCAATTTCCAAAAGACAAAGCCTTTTAAATTTATATCCACCGGTGTCCTATTTTTTGTGTTGACGTACATAAAATTAAATTAAGATAAAGTGACTTTGAGACTTTTTTCTTTCAAACCAAACCGATTTCAATTGAATCGAATCGAATCAAACTATATGGCGCGATTTATTTTAAGACGAAAAATTTCCAGTCAATGTGTTTTGACTTTTCTTCTGGCCATTTATTTTTTGGAAAAGGCCCCCAGAGAACACCTACTAAGTACATACATATATGTATATATAATTAATGAATAGCCTTCCACCCTCACGTTTCATATCAATCAATTCACAGGAGAACTCTTTCAACGCGTGGCGAAAAAAATTCCAACCTTGAAGAAGGTACTATATAGAGGTGAGTATTTTTTGTAATTTTTTTTTTCTATATACATTTTTGAAACGGAAATGGAAATGGAAACGGAAAACAATAACAACAAGAAATGCGCTATTGAAAGGTGTATATTTGAAGACTTCCTCATCGCCATTGGTCTGGATTGGATGGTGATGTGTGCAGCAGCACTAAACAACGAGTTGTCGGCGACATTTATTTCGAAAGCGAAAAAAGTACGTATACGCCATAGTGAACGTAGAAGACTAAAAATAACACTTTTATGTTAGGTAGTCGATATTTCTTTCCTAATGCGATTAGATAGGTAGGAAATAGTAAACAAAGGAGGTAAACAAAGTACTCCTGAATTCTTGAAGTTTTTTTCCGTTCCTTTCGACAAAGATTCCAACATAAAAGTCGCTATTTTGAATGAACTTTTATGGCATACAGTATTGTTTGTGTTTATAGAACAGTTTTTAACCTTTATTTTGACGATGGCAATAAGGTATTTCGTATAAAAATCGGGCATAAAATCCTTCCTGTTTACAAAATTTGACATTGAACAGCTATCAAAGAAAAAGTACCGTTATATCATTTTTTTTATGATTTTTTTTTTTGGCATATAAACTTTGGACAATTTGGAAGGTTTATGTGGTCTAGTTGGCTCAAAGTTTAAATGTGATTTCTGATATACAAAATGGGGTAATTTATTGTTTTGATCATAAATTTGTTATAATTTAGGGAGTTTTTTTTGTGGTTTGATTGGTCCTTTTCTTTAAGTAAATCGAGTCGAGTTTGGGTAATGTAGTGTTTCCTTATAAAATAAATAAATACAGAGATGTTCTTGAAATGTTTTTTTGTTCCTCAAAAAAGTCATGTTTTCAAACTTATGTAGTATTTGGCCAAGAGTGACGGAATTTACCCTGTGGGATAATTAAGTTACACAAACTTACACATGTACGTACATAGAAAGAAACAACATAAAAAGAAGACAAAACTAGAACGACAGTGTTGTTAGCAAATTGTGTCAATAAACTCATTGCTCGTGAATGAAAAATTATATAAAAGAAAACAGAACTTCGTGCATGTCAGGAGGGTAGTTGGGAGGTCGGTAATTTGTATGCTTATCCTTTAATTAAGGTTTATTGCATAGATCATAGGGAAAACGGGATTTCTATTTATTAGAATACTACTTGCAAAATAATGAGTTCTAAAACATGTACAATTAACCAAATAATTAAGTAAATTTAAAATATAAAAAAATTAAACAATAAGAGGAGTTGCATGAAACCCGTTAAATGTTAACACGATTTATGTTTTTGTTTCAAATGTGCGAATTCACTTTAGCTTTAGATTTTCTATTATCTAGGTGTTAAATCGCAATTATTAGAAAATACATGTATTTTTAAAGCAAACACATTTTTGTTTCGATTCTGCCTTTTTTTTTTGTTTCAGGTGCTTTGGAATTGTTTCTTATTTGAAACTTAAAACGAAAGTTTTCTCCAGGAAATGAATTTAACATAATTAAAAACAAACAACTTTCCGCGCATAAAAGAAAATTAAAGAATCAAACAAACAAAGGAAAATAAATTAAACAAAATATTTTTGAAATGCATTCGAAATGATTGTTAAATCCGAAACTTTAAGAATCAGTTCAACAACTTTCTGAAAAGATTCCATAATAAGGCAAAATGTTTTTCTTTGATTCCCATTCGATCAAACAAAACCCCACAACCGGAATGTGGGAGAAAAAACCTGTTTTTGGTTTTAATGTGCGGATGTCAAAAAAACATGGCTTTACATTCGATTTAAACAAACAGAACGCAACAAATGTGTTTTAAAACGTTTTTTTGTTTTTTAAATTACTGTAGTTTGCTTTAACTGTAGGATTACTGGCGAAATGTGACATTTCAAACGAAATCTCTGTAATTTCGAATATATGTATATTTCGAATTTCGAAACGCGAGTTTCTTTTACTATTCATTTTTCAAACCCAACAACTTTGTTGTCAAAATAATAACGGGTGATTTTTTTGAGGTTAGGATTTTCATGCATTAGTATTTGACAGATCACGCGGGATTTCAGACATGGTGTCAAAGAGAAAGATGCTCAGTATGGTTTGACATTTCATCATGAATAGACTTACTAACGAGCAACGCTTGCAAATCATTGAATTTTATTACCAAAATCAGTGTTCGGTTCATTCACCGTAACGTTGCGTCCAACAGCATCTTTGAAAAAATACGGTCCAATGATTCCACCAGCGTACAAACCACACCAAACAGTGCATTTTTCGGGATGCGTGGGCAGTTCTTGAACGGCTTCTGGTTGCTCTTCACTCCAAATGCGGCAATTTTGCTTATTTACGTAGCCATTCAAACCAGAAATGAGCCTCATCGCTGAACAAAATTTGTCGATAAAAAAGCGGATTTTCTGCCAACTTTTCTAGGGCACTGAAAATCACCCGTTATAAAACTAAAATAAACTTTTTTTACGAATTTACCATATTTTTATTAAGAACATGTAGCCAACAATAAAACTGTCTGACAATTTATTGTCATAATCTGAATGCAACAAAACAGAGCTATTAAAACTAAAAACACCTAACCAAAAAGTATCAAGAAAGAGCAACAAATCAATCCTCTGACGAATGTTCTATAATTTGATTTGAAAATTCAAAAAATGTTTGCTAAAAACTCTGTAATGTATGCAGATATGCAGTTCTGTTTTGCTTTCAATAAGCCTTTCAATTAAACAATTTAAACATTTTGAGGACTCATCAAATTTTAAATCCTTATTTTGTATCATTCCATTTATATTTTTAAACAGCGATTAATTGGAAAATCTTGACCCCTATTCTTTATACTGTCTTTATTACTATCTAGTTTATTATATATCATCCCTTATAAATGCCTCATCTCATTATAAGGATATTATTCTCACTTAAATGCCAGTCAATGAATATATATACATATAGGAACTGCTTATTACGGAACAGCCGTAACTCTCGCAACAAAAGCTATAAATACAAGGTGTGTGAGGGTGGTATCCAATGGTGCGGTTAGGTATCGGACTCAATTTCCTGAAAATCGGATGACACAAAAATCGAGAGTATAAAAGAGGAGGGAGGACGACATATTATAGACACATAGTCCAGAGTACCTACAGGCCTACGAAGGATATTGAGAGAATGGTTATATTTAACACACAACAATGTATTATACGCTAATGTAACATATCTAGGCCAAACGCTTCAAGCACCTACACCACTTCTGTTGGTTTCTTCCTTTTATTATATCATTTTTTTTCTTGTCGTCCTGTTTACCAGAGGAAGACATCAACCGGGAAGAGAAATCATGTCCTTTTTCCGATGCTGGCTCAAGGTATATACACATGTTCACTGTGCACATGCCGTGTACATTGAAACAATATTCCTTATAGTCGGTTATTGATACAAAGGCGTGCGCATCGCAGGTACTTTTTGCCATATTATTTTTACGATTAATAGACAATTCAATTAGATCCTTATGTACACATGTATATATAGGATGGTTTGTAGTACAAGCAGTCAGCTGTGATGGGAAAAGGGAAATGTCTTCCCTTTTTTTGGGTCAAAAGTTTTTGGGCTGAAAACAAGGATACTTGGCTTTTTTAATGGCACACTTGACTGAGTCACGTTGTTGGAAAATAAATGTGTGCATTTTTTTGCGCTATTTTCTTTTTTTGATATCTTATTTAGGTTCATTTAAAAAAAACTAAGGTTTTGAAAATAGAATTATTAAATATTTTTGACAATTTTAGAACCTCATCTCTGAATCGATATCAAAAACCTCATTTATAAATTGACAGTTGAAGGTTGACATTTAAAAAAATGGCGCCAAATTCAAACTGACACCTCATGTTGTCCGACCCTGTTCGTGTTTTTTTCAATGAATGCTCATAATTAAGCAATTACAAATTGACAGCACCTTGTCATTTAACACATAAGCTCATTCAAAATGAATTGTAAGTTTAAATATTAATTTTAAATACAAAATTGTATTCTTGGCAAACTCGCCATTTTTTCGAATGCATCGGACTGTTTTGTACTTGTCATTTGCTATTTCCAACAAAATTGAGATGTTTTTATTTTTTTATTTTGTAATTTATTTATTTTATAATCTTCTATTCCGTAGGTCGGGTGAAAATTTAAATGCATCTCGAAGATATATAAATGATGTAATAGGTTGAAATAATAAATTGATTTTTATATTTATGGTTAAGACAAAACGGCAAGAAGACAATTTTGAGAAAGCATATACAAAATGTGTCTAAATGGTAGGAATTTTCAAAAGACGCAGTATAGGTACCTGTGTTGTTGTGTTCAATGACGTGGAACACGCTAAGTGGCACATGGGGGTTGAATATTTTTGTTTTGATTTTATTTTTGTTTTATATTTGTTTGTAGGTAAATTTTGTATGGATTTTAATATCAATTATTCTTAAATGTTTGAGAACAAATTTTTGAGAAGAATGTAGGTAATTTTAATTTCGCCAAGTTGATTCAAAAGCGCAAAATTAGTTTAAATAAAAAATAAATTTGCATTCATTAAGGCCAAATCCGTTCAAAAATTCTACATTAGAATTTTTTTTTTGAAACATACGCCCATCATTCGATGCAATACCCTAAAAACGACGAGACAGTAACATTAGGGCGTACGGCGAATGTGACCAAACAAAAAATTGCATATTATGAGCAAGATCATACGGTGTACTAAAGCAATAGGAAAGAGACGACAGGCGACATAACTAACTGTATGTGTATACATAAAGCGAAAGCGACCAAAGCCACACCCAACCATATGAACATACGAGAAAGCACGATCAACCCTAATCAGTCAGTCAGTCTACAGAAAGTCATTAAACTAGAAACACTTATTCGAGTGAGCAACTAGAAAGAAAACGCAATCTTATAATTAATCTTAAATAATAGAGAAAACATTTAAAGATAAAACAGTGTCGTGTTTTCATTTTTGGCTAAAGAAAAATAAAAGAATTCCACATAAATTAACATGAACATGGAGACAAATCAACCAGATTCCGAAGTGGAACTTAGAAGTTGCATTGGGAATAGCTGCTATGGAAAAATATAGACAAATAAGGCTATTCGAAAATTGGAGGAAAAAGAAATCTTTAGAGATTATTTTACCAATGATCTAGGGGATTTCTTGCTGAGGAATACAAAATGAGAGGGATATTGTTCTCAAAAACAAATTTAATCATTTTCCATGAACTAACAAAAAGTAGTTCACCTCATAAACTAAAAATCTGGGACAGTATAAGCTTTAATTTGTTAAAGCAATCAGGATTAAGATGTTCTTACATACATATGGCAGATAATGTTACTTATCGGTACGTGTATTTGGCATGCTAATTAGTAATTAACTATGAACGGAAGTCAAGGATTTAAAAACGACTTAGCTCATGGCTAACATAAAAAGACAATGCGAGCGTTAAAAAAACAGGAAAACAAATAAAAATTGATGGGATAAAAGCGATGCGATTCGCATATCTGTGGGTGGGTTGAGAAACTATTTTTCTTATGAAATCATCCGAATTTATGTTCCAGGCAAAGCTATTAATATTTAAAGGTATTGAAGGAATGCACCCAATGCAATGCCGGTAACAGTGTATAACCCTGCTATGCCGACATGTCTGCCATTTTCGCAAAAAGTGATTTTTCCTGGCTTTTTATTGTTCCATACTTTCGACTAAAATTCGATTGAGCTAAAGCTTTGAACGCATAATTCATAAGCCGATCAAGAAACAAATATCGCAATTAATCATCGATCGTGAGTTTGATATGATAACAAAAAAATCGTGAGTTCGATACTCATCTGTGTAGCAATTTTTCATTGATATTGAGGGCCACTCTATATTGCCGGTAATATGAATTTCTGTCTACTTGAATGAGATCGAAATAGTTTTTTTTACAATCATCAAAGAACAGAGCAACTTCTATAAAGCTTCGACAAAGCTTCCTTACAGCTTCTTCAAAGCTTCTGTAAAACTTCTTTAACTATCTACTTTCTTACTATGGATGAATACAAATTAAAAAAGAGTGTATGTGAAGTCTTTGACATGAATTTCTAAATATATAATTAAGAAAATAAAAATATAATTTTAAATACAAAAAATCGCATTCGAAGAACTTTTTGTTTTAAAAATATTACATTTCCAATAATAAATTAACAGTTCTGTGTACAAAATACAAAAAGAAAAATCCCAACTATTGGTTTGTCCTAAATAAGAGATACAATTCACAGATCACCCCATAAAAGAAAATTAAGATACAAAACAACTGCACACAATCAAAAAGGAATTCCTGAATAGGAACACACAAGACTCCTGTCTGCAGCAATCATAAATCACTTAGAAGAGTATTCAAAATTATACTTCGCATCCCACAGATACAAATAACCTCAAAATTAGGTGAAATACAAATTCTATTAGTATGCGATGTAGTTTTGTTTTTCCATTTTTGAATTGTCGAAATTCCCAAAGACAATATTTTGGACTTTGAATTTCCCTCAAAAGTAGGCTATAAAAATATACAATACTAAATCAAAAAATTAGACATTTGTAAACAATTTTTTTTTTGTTCTTAAAATGAATCATAAATGAACAATAATGTTAGTGATAACCAAACAAAAAAATTATATACATATGTATATGTATGTAGATACAAAAATTAAAATAAAAAAAGTTGAAATGAAGAAAAATGTGATTTTGTTTTTAATTAAAATTTTGAATTTCTCAAGAAACCGAAGAATTGTGTGTATTTTGGGATTTTCCCGTGGCTCAGCTGCTGCAATGGCATTCCTCCGCACATTTCCACAGAAAAATCAAAAAAAAAGAAAAACTATATTTTCTTCTGATGCAGACACACGTTGAGAATTTAGAACACGAAACGGACCGTTTGAACATTAAGGCCACAGCAGATGAATAATATTGTGTAATTAAATTTAATCTTTTTTCTAAGTTTTAGAGGACTCTCACTGTCACTCACTCAACGAGTATATTTTGAAAAAATTATCACTAAATGCATTTTTTTCTTTTGGAGATTTTTTTTCTAATTTAAATATAATTATTTCCGCTAAGATGCATTTCTATCCTTCTTATGATTTAACTTTAATTAAAACGATATAAAAGCCGGTAAAAACGAAAAGTATCTTCAGCAAGAACAAGAAGAGATAGAAAAAACTCTGAATAAAAACACGGATTTTTTCACAGCATGTCGCAATTTCAAAAAGCGGCGGAAGACTAAGAAACAGACAACAAAAACCGAATAATGATGGAAATGGGAAAGCTTATTTTCCAAGGAAAAACAAAGCTTTTTGGGTGTATGCGTACCAAGGGTTGAAGAACACTCGAAAAGGAAAATCTCGGAAAATTGCAAAAGTTGAGTGAAAATTTGACAAACACGGACAAAATGACGATGAGTGAGTGATTATTTTTTCTTTTTCTTTTTTGGAAAAGTTTGTTTACAAATATATTTTAAAGAGGAATAACAAAAAAGACGCCCAGTTTTTTTTTGTTTTCTTTTTTTCTATATTATAAGCTCTAGGGATATCCTTTCGTAGGATAATTTAAAGCAATTTTAATTGCAAGTTCTTTTCCATTTTTTTTAAGGTAAAGTAGGATTTTAAACGTTGCACTCAAAATTAGGCGTATTTAAATGGGGGTGCGAAAAAGAACAAAACAAAGACAGAAAATTAGGGAGTCAGTTAAAAAGATTATCGGCTTTGTGGATGTAGGATGACGATTAACGAGAAGAAAGAAAGCTTCAATTTATTATGTGTTATGAGTAAAACATTGTTGGTTATTATTGCTGTTTTAGGACAAAATAATTTGTCATTTGAGCAATAAACTAATTTGCAATTAAGTTGAAATTCTTATCAAATGATGTAAAATTCATTACCTCATCGATCTTACAACTCTTTAATTTTTGCAAATGGCGTATTCGGCATCACCGTGAATTTATCTGATAAAAATGACCAAAGTCACATGGTGAGATCCAGCAAAACCGTATCGTTACCTTCGTGCAATTCCCCCTTAGATAGCCGAAAGTTGAATAAACGACAAGCATTGGACCTATAGGAGTCATGGGTTGTAGATACTGATACGATCCGTATGAAGGCAAAAATCCATTGATGGCTTACTGGCGCCCATGCTTCTATAGAAGAGAGACGAAGCTACCAAAAAAGCTTCTACTAACTCCTTTGCCACAACGTACGACCAGTGCCGCAGATATGCTATTAAAACCCTATTGGGAAATTTTAATGGCAAAATTAGAAGAAAGGAAATTTTTAGTAAAACAAATCCGAAGGCAGTCTACACGGTACCACCTCTGGAAACGGAATCAGGCTCATGGATTTTGCAGCAGGAAAAAAACATGGTGTTAAGCAGCACGCGATTCCGTCGTGTTGATATCCACCAAGAGCTCATGGCGGTCACCAAAAGGCCAAACCTGCAACCAAATTTATCATGTAGCGATTGACGACATAGTCTGTATATAAAAATATACAGATTATATGTATAATAAAAATTGAAATACAGACCTTATAGGAGGGCTTTGCTAGTTGGTGGTTTTACTCCCTGAAATTAAAACCCCACCACTTACTAACGTACGAATTACAAACGAATTATTGATGATATGAAAAAACAATCATCTTTGTTGTGTGTTTGAAAACAAGTACGTTAATGGAAATTATGGTCAATTGCACTTTGAATTTTGTTAGAGCTTTCACAATGTGTGCTTTTTTAAAGCTTTTTTTAAGACCAATGACAATAAATGCATAACGGAAACCCTTTCAATATTTCCACTGCAGGTAGAGTAAGAGATGAACGTCTTGTCTTATCTTCAATGTACTGACATTTTTTAGTGGACAGAATATATTTGTAAAGTCTGTAAATCCGAGGATCAAATATGATTTTGGTGCCAAACTTCGTATATCCATCGGAGCTATTGAGTGATCAACAACCATACAGAGAAGATGCAATGTTGGACCCGGTGAATAAAATGTCAGTACCATCTGCCCGATCCACAAAAAAGGAACTGTACAAAAACTTAGCAGGAATTATGGCTAAAACACAATCACGCTTTAGCTTCGGTTTCGCCTGCCGCTTTGGCTTCGACGTTACGTGGTTGCTGAAAGTAGAAACTGGTTGAACTTTTGCTCTCTTTGACATAAAATGGAAAATGTCATTTAAAGCGAATACAAAGCGTGTGAAATGCAACGTGACCGAAGGGAAAGCTAAAGCGTGATTATGTTTAAGATTCTGTTCAGCGTTTTATGTGAACACGCTTACCGACATTACCGACACACCCGAACTTTTAAATAGCGCAGAATAGAAAAAAGATTGAAAAATTTTCAAAAGCAAATTTTAACTGAAGACTCTGGCAAACATCATACAACTTGCTCCTACCATTCTCTATAAAACTTCCTTTTTGCCATTCTGTCAAAAAAAAAATTCACTATTTGAAGTTATTGAACCAATAAATAAATAATAAAACAAAAATGAATCTCAACTTTATGAACCAGAAAAACCAGATAAAAGTCAAAACTCTCTAAATGACCTGAAAACATTAAGTTATCAAAACAAATAAACTGAAACTCTCAAGAACCAAACAAGTTTGTTAAAGTTCAAAAATCCCATTACTTGAAATTCAGCAATTGATTATATCCATGTTGGAGTTTTTGTTGTTGTTTTTTTTTCGCGGACAGATACAAACAAAAATCTTTAAGAAACATGATAGTTTGAGTTTTGTAGGTCAAATTTTGTTAATTAAAATGGATAAACTTAGTTTAACTTCGATTTTCCTATTTTTACAAATTTGTTTCTACATGTGCGTAGGTGGTATGTGTTTTTTTTCGTAAGGCGGCGTACACATCAATGGCATTTGAAATGTATTGCTGAATTCGTTTCGAAATAAAATTCATGAAATATACACAATCGAAACGTGCGCTGACGATAAATTAAAAATGCGATTTTTGTTTTATTTTTTTATTTTTTGTATCATTTGTACTTACTTTGGTTTGGATGATAGACTGGGATCAGATGTTTTACGTCGATTGTTGCGATTCCGTTTGTGTGATAATCTCTCTTTGTAGGATTCGGAGCGATTGACCGAAACTGGAGCGGATTTTGATTTTGACCTTTGAAAAACAGAAAAGAAAATAAGCAAATTGTAAATTGGAAATGTTTACAAATTTTGTGGAAATTAATTAACGACTTTGTTCTATAGGTTCTCAAAAAAAAAAAAAAAAAAAAAAAAGGCTAGAACAATGAAGTCTGGTAAATAGAACTGAATGACAGAAGACACCTGGTGCGAAGGAAGCACATTGCTTCAAGTATCTCATGTCGAAACTTGCCAACTATTTGGTGAATAACCAACCAACCTTGCCAATAACAAAGTGCATACTCTTTAACCGAATCTTCATTTTTTCACACATATTCAAATAATTTTGTGTCAATTAAATTTTCTGTAGATAGAAGATGTAGGTAGCTAGCCTAAGTAATTTCGCATTATTTTTTTTTTACTTTTTTTTTGTAGTTCTCTTTTTTCGGCTTTCCAACGCAACACATGGAAACGTCAAACAAACGTTTCTTTATTAAAAAGAATGAATTTTTTGTTTAAAACGGAAAAAAAATTATGACATATGACAGCTTCGAGAGAGGACTTTCACGAATTTTGTAAACTTTAGTAAATTTTTTTAACTCACCTGTCACGCTTGGTATCCTTTTCTGCGTCCAGCGCATTTGTATCAGCATCTAATGATTGTGACGTTTGTAATTCACTTGTATTGTACGATGTATTGCCACTCGAACTGATAGACGTATTTGCTACATCCGGCCTGCGGTCTGAAGGTTGTCGCACAATAGATGTTGAATGCAAGCGTTCTGTAAAAAAAAATAATGAAAAAACAAAATTTAGAATTTTTTTGAAGAATCACACAAAAAATATTTTTTATTTGTCATTTAAAAATGTAATCGAAGGCTCTTTCATCAAAATTTGCCTAAATTACTTAACAAACTAGATTGTTTTTTTTTTATTTCATTTATTTACCAACACTGAGCTGCTTATAGTACTCTGGACGCTTCGTCTGCACAACAAGCGCATTAACAGTCGCCTTCTTCTTCTTTTTTGGCGTCTTGTTAGCCTTTCGATTTTTATAATTATTCGTCGTTTCCGTTATCTTAGCCGCCACTCTTGACGTCAGAGATGGTGAAGATTTCCTCTTAATATCAACAACTGCTTCATTTACCGCCAATTTAGACGATTTAAGTATCCCTTCGTCTTCGTCACAAGAATAAAACTCTTCGTCACTATCCCGTATTCGTCTACTGCTAATCCTAATGTTTACACTATCATTACTCCTAAAACTACCACTACTACTTGTACTAGAACGCTTCTTATTTTCATTAATCTGAGGGCTTAATTTATTATTATTGTTTAATCGATCACAGAATGAGCCTTTTAAATCGTGTTTGACTAGCACTACATTGCCATTGGAGACATCATCTTTGGCCACAGCACTACCATCTTTCAGTGCTATCGGTCCTGGTTTACAGTGATTCGCTGCTATTGCAATGACTGAGGTGGCGGCTTCTGAAAGCGATTTGCGGCGAATTAAAGCGAAATCCTCTGAACTGAGGAATCTCTTGTTACTAACCAACTTAACCAAAGCCTGCAGATTCAAATTTGAATGTGTTCGCGCATTTGCTGGTTTCTTCTTTACATCCGCAGCGCCATCTGTAGGCGATGCCTCCACCGAACTGCTACTATTGTGTGAAGTAGCGGAATTATTGGGATTTATTAGAACAGGAGGCGCTGAGATTTTTCTAGCACTCCGTTTAATGCTTTCCCTTTTTTCCAAATCATTTCCACCACCAGTGCCATTCGCATTGATTTTGGTCTTCGAAGAGCTTTTTTCTATTCGATTATTTTTAAACTTTCGATCTGTTAGAAGAACTTTCTCCTTCTCCTTCTCTGCAGGTTTCTCTTCGTGACTCTTGCTACTGGTAAAGTTTTTGTAGAATTTTCTCTTTGGTGGATCGGTTTTGATGGCTTTCAATGTTTTCTTTGATTGTTTCACCTTTGGGTCACTAACAAGTGGGAGTATTCCCCCATTTTCAGCGACGCGAGTTTCTTCGAGTGTTGTCGTAGTCTCTTCGTGTGGGGAAATTTCGGAATTCTCTTCAAGTTTCTCATTTCCCTCGTCGACACTGCAACTTTTGTACCATAGTGGAGACTTAGAGCGCGGACGTTCGTTTTTCTTCCGAAAGCTTCCCATTCGAAACTTTTCGAACTTTTCACCACACGTCGTCGCTGCCGCGGTAGGTACGATTAGTGTGTTGGGCATTGGTGTTGCCATTGCTGTTGGAAGAGTTGGATCAACTGCCGGTTGGGCTGATGATGACATGCGGAACCACATTTTCACTTAAATTTTATATTGAGTTTTCTCTTTTGAAAGAGTTTAAGACAATGGTATTAAGAGTGTATTTTGATTTTGTTTATGATTGTCAAATCTTTTTTTAGAATAGGTACATAATTTGATTTATTATGATTTCGTTCGATTTCGTCGTTTTCGTTCGTTTTATTACGTATTTCTTCGTTGGTTCGGTATTTTTTCTTCGTTGATTATTTTATTTTGATGGGTCTTTGATAAATGGATTTTCAGATTAAAGTAGTTCGATTGCACGAAAATATTTTTATAAACAGAGTTCATTTTTATGTTTATTTATAATTTTTTTTATACAGAATGGGGACACAACTGATGGGTTGGGAATCTTGTAAACAAATGCCTATTACCAACAAAAATTCAGTGTTGCATGAAAAATATCTTAGCGTTGCACATCTAAAGTCAAAAATAATATTTTATTTTTGGAAATATTAATTTGAAATACTCAGCGATCAGCAGATTTCATGGTTTTCATTTTATTTAAAAGAAAATAAAGGAGATACATTAAATCTTGACATTTGCGGGGACACAAGAGCAACAGCATCACATCCACAAGGTGACAATATTCAGTGTAATTATTTTTGATCTTGGTTCGTCGCATTTGGTTGAATGATTTGTGCATTGAGATGACGATGCTTTCTCATTTTCAAAACTGTGTAGGAAGTTATTGTGAAATCAAGTTCAGGTCAAGGTTGGAAATATGGAACATTTTGTTTGCTATTATTTTAGAGAACCTTAGATTATTGAAACGCATTTGCGCATTAATAAAAATGATAGATTTTAATATAAACAAACGAAAATAACATTTGATTAATTAACGCCTTTACTTAAGATTTTGACAAACAGTGTTTAGATATTTTAGATGGCTGTTGTCAGACAAAAATGTTTCCTCTTGACATATGGCTGTTTGGATATGTGCCAGTATTTGTTTTACGACATTGAGGTTGTGAGAAACCAATTTTAATTTATTAGATGGCAAAAGTGCAACACCTTTATGTTTAATCTATTCAAAGAAAACAAATTTGAATATTCAATAAAATAGATTGGATTTTGGCAGGTTCTGAGAAAATAATTTTTGGAAGAATGATTTGGAAAAACTGTTTGTATATAATAATTTTAATCTATGAAACAAAACAACAGTTTTTGAAATGTTTTTGAATGTTGCAGTGATTCGAACAACTTCTTTTGGAAGACGGTATTTCTGGTAAGTTTCATTGGCCTAAAGACGCCTTACATTTGTTTAGGAGTTGCCATATAGCGGTCGTCAACTAAAAAAACAAGTGAATGAAAATGCTAAGAATTGCACTAAAACGAAGTGTGATTAACGCTTTTTTTTACTTAATTTTTATTTACGATGCTGCTCTTAATATGATCAATAACTCCTGAATAAACAGTCAAAGGCTTCTAATCCCAAATGATGACAAACAGTGCAGTGTTTTAATTCTTTAATTAACAATTTAATTCGTTTCTAATTTTACAAAAAAAAAAAAAAAAAAAAAAAAAAAAAAAAAAAAAAAAAAAAAAAAAAAAAAAAAAAAAACATCGATAACAGTTTTTTTTTCCTTGGCAGACTAACTTGTGAGTTAATCTAGTACAATTGACAACATCTGAGTTGCAATTTCTAATATTAATAACGAAATGTTCAACCTTGAATGAATGTCAATATTTTACTACCAATCTAAATTTCTCAACTACTAATTCTGTGTAACGCTGGGCCGAAATTGATCGATGTTTCAAAACACTTATATGAGTTATTTCAAACTTTTTAAGTTGAAAAATTATTTTGCATCAAAATTCCCCAGTTCAAAGATAAGGGCCAGAATATGAAGTCCTTCATTTTTTTAAATCGATTAATTTAACATTATTAACAACAATTTGAATTTCTCAATAGAAATCTATTACAATTGTCCATAATATTTCCAATTAATGGCTTTTTGTTGGTTGTTTTGAACCGGATTTAATATTACGAGTATTTTATGTGAAATCAAACAATTTCGGTAGAAGAAATAGAAGTGATGTTAATTACTCTGTTAACCAAATAACAATACTAAAAACATAACTCGAGTTACAGTATTTTTACTGTATATCCATTTACCTCTTAATTAGCTATTGTAACAGATGGTGAACTAGTGGTAAAAAATGAACGATAAGCCCCATGATTTGAACTCATTTTTAGTTATAAATCTATATCAATTATTTCTAACTTACAACAGGTATTTCTCCAACGAAATCTATTACAATTTCGCCCTAATGTTTCCGTCAAGCGGAGCTACACGACTTTAATCCTTTGTAGTAATAAATCGATTTAATATATTGTTAACAACTAACTGTAGGAATTAAAGCACAGAAATCTATTACAATTAACTATACAATTTCCGATGTATGTACCTTTTGTCATATCAATCGTTTTTGATATAAGACATAGAAGTGAAGTGAATTACCCCACCTAACAAATTTACTCCACTTAGAGGACTTTTACTGTATATCCATTTAACACTCAAGTAGTTATTGTAACAGAATGTTTGCTGTGCAAGAACCACCTACATATACACTTTAATTGGTCATATCAAAACTTTACTCTAAAAGCCCAAGGCCAAGCAAACAAGATTGTGCTTTGAAGTAAAAGTTAACAAAAATCGTGCCTCAACTAAAAAATATGAATGGCTAACCAGCTGCGGAAGGTGTTGATATGGGGGAGTTGTTCTCAATCAATCATACCAGATTTTTCACGAAACAAATTTTGCAATTCTTTGAATTCAACGAAAATAACCAAAACAAATATCTTAAATCTTTAAGCTTAAAACACATACACATGAGTTCGTGCAAACAAACCCAACACATTTTTGACAAAAAATATAAACAACAGACAAATATCAGTTTGTATCTCATTAAAAACGAATCCACTCTGAATTTCAATTTTTCATTTTTCATTATTAAACAAAACATTTTTTTAGCATTTTAATGATAAAGTAGTTTCGAAGAGAGAAAAAAAATATCAATTAATCTGTTTAAAATGACGCAAATGCTACACAACGACCTTCCTCTTCCCCATGAAGTACATTCAACCAACAACTCGCCAGAGCTTGAGGTGTACACAGACACACTTCATATATGAAGAAGACACCGAAGACAGAATGTCTAATGCAAATTTTTTGACGTTGAGGTCAAGCAGAAACGTACATCACAACTGTCAGTTCACGCAAATCCAATAGCGAAAAAAAAATAAACGAATTAAAATGCCCAACTTCGTTTCGTATCGATGGGTTTCGTAAGACTGATTGAACAACAATATATTGCGATTATTGTTTTTTTGTATTGTTTTAAATATTTTCCTAATACAAAAAATCAACAATTATCAAATGTATTACTTATCAGTCAGCAACAGGTAGATAATATTTTTCGTATGATGTCATCGGCCATTTTACCCTTTAGGTTCTGTCAAATTGTTCATAACTCATAACTCATGTAGATAACGAGGAAGAGGCTCGAAAAAAAGAGAGTGAAACAATTTTTATTGTGTTCCTGGTGATAACATGCAGATTGTTTACGACGACGATGCAGCAATGAACAAGTCAATTTATCGACAATCTCTTTAACCGACACACATCAACTATTCAGCTGTCATTGTGATGTCATCGACTCCGTTGTCGCTGACTCAAAAGTGACAGCCATTGCACATACATATATGCCTCTTGTGAAACAAGTGCAGTATATCTGTGCAAAAAGTTGACTGTTCAATTTTGGAATTAGTGAGATTTTTTTTGGCAAGACTTCAAACTGCACGACCGGCTGCGGTAGACATCTTGATAGTTTCATAACAAAACAGCCGATGATGGTGATGTATATTTATTTTTCTTTAAATGCGTAACGTTTTGTTTACATTCATTGGCAGCATTGTTTTTGTATATTTTTTCCTGTTTTCTGACAAAAAAAAAAAAAAAAAAAACCAAGGCTTTGAGTGTCTTTGCGTTTTGCTTTTTAAGAAAAGATATTTATTTATTTACGAAGGTGTGTCAGTCGAGCATTAAAAGTTCTTTAGTTAATGTTTAAAAATGGAAGAAGATAAATCTTTCGTTTGCTTTTTTGTTTATTTTGTTAGATACGACTGACATCGTTAATTTAATTAATTTTCTTTGGATGAATTAGAAAACAAAAAGACTTTTGTAGAAATTATCAGCATAAAGACGCCATGAATGAGAAACTCTTTGAAAAGTTTTGGAAAATAAGTGCTTTGAGAAGATTCTGATTGGATTGTTTTATTTAAGGCTTGCGTAACTGATTTGATGGCCTTTTGGGTCAGTAGTTGATAACCATGTAACCATGGCCTAAGATGGGCAGCAGGGATGGTTTTTTTTTTTATTTTAAAGTTTCATTAAACAAAAACAAATATTATCCATTTCATCATAATTTTTGGCAGGTAGGTTTTAAATGTTTAAGTTCAGAAGTTGGGTTAGTATCAACTTTCTTAAGATTGGATAGTTTATACATATATGAACGAAATATCAAGCAAGGGTTTGAACAGTTGTTTAGTAGGACTCTGAGTATTGGTGTTATCATTAGGCTGACAAAATACGAAATGGCAATTTTTTGAAATGTTTTTTAACATTATTGTAAGAAAAAAAGAACCAAACTGTGAGTTTGCGTATGCGATTTGTTTTATGTCGGTAACGCAGTGTATTAAATTGACGTTTAGTCATAGAGTTGAAATTCATAGAAACTTTGAAATTTAAGTACTCATATAATGAAGTTTTCGGGAAACGTTCGATGATGCCATGAACAAGAAACTATATAAATCGTTCGTGAAAATAAGTGTTTTAAGATGTTAATTAGTGTGCGCTTTCTCGTCCAACAGATGACTGATTATTCAAGCGTTTTCTGACAACTTCCCAGAAAATATAGGTCCATTTTAGCAGTACAGCTCGGTACAAGGCCAATAAAATGCATCTCACGGAAACAAGTAATTGGTAATTTATCAAAGAAGAAAAGCATTTTTTTCAATTAGGGAAGTTTAATTTTGTGTTAGAATCTGAGAGTCGATATACCGCATACAGTTAGTGGAGATGATACAGGGTAGAACTTTTGCACTAAAATTACTGAAAACTCAGAAACAAAGTTGTAAAAATGATAAAATTATGCAAAATTAATTTTAATAACAAGTTCGATCTCCAGCACAGATCTTTGGAAAACTCGAGAAATATATATCGGTAAAAAATTACCGGTTCTCCTTGATGAAATCGATTGCGACGTTTTTTAACAATAAATATACTAATCTGCCCTTTTCACTTAATGATATAATTCTTTAATTTGGCCCACTAAGTGATGAAAATCCATGCTTTTATTTTACTTAGAATATCAGAAGAAAATGACGATGCAATTTTATCGATTAAATCGAATGCTCCTGGGATTGATTTAATCAACTCTACATATATTCATAAAATGTATACATTCCAAACTTTTGCGTTTCTTCAGCGATATTTTAACAATATCTTAACTTCATCAAAATTTCCTTTAAAATCGACGAACGCCAAAATTATCCCCATCAAACGTTGAACGATTTCCGACCAGTAGCCTTCCTACCGTTCTTCTCAAAAGTGGTTGAAAAGACCGTTTTCAAATATATTCGTAATTATATATCTTCTAAAAACCTAATAAGCTCCAAGCAGGTCTGGTTTTCGATCTAAACCTAGCTGTAAGTACGCATTGCTTGTTGTTACTGATTAATATTTTCCAAGGATTTTAACACCGTTAATCACTTGTTGTCGTTACTTTGAAAAATACAACAAAACCTTGGTTTTACAGTAGTCTTGTAAACTGTATCTTTCGCATTTTATTGGCAGACTCAGACAGAAATATTTTGTCGGAAATGAAACATCATCCGGAAGAACATTTACTTCATGGCATCCAACAAGGATCCATACTTTGACCGCTTTTCCTTGTTTCAAACTACATTAACGACCTGACATATTTAGTTAAGAATTGTCTGAATCATTTGTATGCAGATTGTTTGAAACTTTAAATTAGTCCACCCTTATCGGCGAAAGACGAACCAGTTTCTCTGAAGAATAAAGATTTGTTTAATATCTCTAGCTGTCTAAGCTAAACAATCTTCACTTTAATTCAATTGAACATTTCAGAAACATAGAAATATTTCTGTAGTTTTTTCAAATGTTTAAATAATATTTCTTTGGCGTGGGTTCACCCGAAAGGATATCGAACAACGTACAGCAACAATACAGAATACTTTTTTATCAAATGACAGGAAATTTATTGTTAAAATATTCTTTTCCCTTTGGTTAATAGACTCCCATTAAAAACAGAGCTACCTTATTTGCGCACACAATTCACAGTAAAACAAAACATTTGTGTAGGTGAATCACAATTTTACAAATAATTGTCAAATACCATGTTGACATTTTTGACAACAAAAATCATTATTATTGTTTCAATTTATTAAACCTTGGGAGCAATTATTGAAATATGAAATTTGGCTTCAGTTCAAACGATACGAACAAAATACCAACAAATTCTTACAACAGCAATGATATTTTTAACAAAAACACTGCAAATAATAAATGAATGAGTGTAAATTTTATTTTTAAAATTTGGCACAAAGACTAAGCTCTTTTAAGTCCATGCACCTATTGTCTATTTAAAAATAAGAAGCTAGTTAATCTTAAAACAAATCGGAGGTGCATTCACATCTTTGCAATAATTCACGTAAAGGAAGTTTATGTCAGTGAAATAATTAAAAAAGAATTCATCAACAATTTATTTTGCTTGTATTTTGTTTAATACACAAACTCAACTAAAACAAATATTATTATTATTGTTGATTGCAGGTTAACCAGCTTGGCGGCTTATTAAATTTACGGAAAAAAATTATTATAATGGATTACCGATGAACTCATATTTAATTAGCTTTTTGTGTTGGACGGTGTTTGGCGACGACCCACACATCTTGGCAATGGCAAGATACTACTGCCGCTGCACTCTGAATAAACGGGTACAACAATTTGAAAAAAAAAATAATACAAGGGACTCATTGAAATACACATTTCCTTGAAATGCACTTCAAATGAAAATACAAAAATTGTTTTGAAAAACTACAAATATTTAAAAAGCTATGAATCATGTGTGTTATTTTGAGCCAACAGAGGAAAAATGTCCGACAGGTATGGAATAATTGGAGTTGCGGATGTTTTGTATCTACAAAATTAAGATGCATTTAAGATAAGGAAAAAAAATGAAAAGTAATTTAATTAATTCCTTTTAATAGGAAAAAAACTTGAAAATTGTTAATACCTCACACCTTTACATACATTTCTAATCAAACTGATTTTTTTTGTAATAACAAACCGGTTTGCAATAAAAAAAAAACACAAAATTCAGAGGCTTTTTACTTATTGCATTAACAAGCCAAATAAAAGTAAAAAAACACTCATTTAATATCTGAGCAATGTTTAAGTATATACAACTCAGCCAACTCAATCCAAAAATGATGCCACAAAATTATGTAAGAACTGTAGTGTAATTGACGCTTAGCAAAACAGAAAAAAAAATTAAAAATAAAAACTTAAAATGCACCGTTTGTCTGAGCTGGCAATCACTCAGCATTGCATCCATTTTTCCTCAGTACAACGATGTATCTCTTGGTTTTTATTTTTTTTTTGCATTTTTAATGAATGCAAATATACTGAGTGTATTAGCATTTTTGTATCTGACCTTTTTGGTTGCAGGAACCACGGCAATGGTTGCTGCCTCCCTTCCCCGGGAGGAAGGCAAAGAACACATTCAGTTTGCAGAAAATTAAACGAATTTATGGATAAATCAAACAAAATAAATGTTATCGAGATAAAGATGTTGAATATTTGTACGGAACTGAACGTATTCACAATTAGTTCAGATGAACTTCAAAGATTGCGGCACAGCAGCAGTGGTGTGGCGTGGCCACTATGCTGCTGGAAGCAAAGGAATCCGCAGAAGGAAGTGTTTATTTTGTTTTGTTTGTTTTTGTTGTTTTGAATGCAATGTGGTGGAATGGAATTATTATACAGAAATGGGCTTTGAATTTTACTTTTTTATTTCAGATGAATATTTTTGAGACACCATCTTTATTATAAGATTGTTCATTTTTTGACAGGAAGTCATTGAAACCATCACGATATGGTTTCTGATGAATATTGGTTTCTTCTTTTTAACTGTTGGAATACAATAGCCGTGTTTTATTGGTAATCTATAGCTATTCACTCCATAATTCACTTTTAATTTAATCCCCGAAGTGACAAACCGACGTCTTGTTGAATAAATTTAGAAGGGTGTGTTCCAAATTCAACTCAGTTATTGGACAGAGACATCCAGATAAAATATACAACCATGACGTCATCAGTGACCCTTGATTACAGAATTAAATTCGGCTTTAGAAAAAAAAACTGCAGGAATTTAAGTTTCAATTGATGCAGGTTTTGTCTAATGTCTTATTTGATTGATTCAATATATATTTTAAGTCAACTAACACTTTGGATCCTTTCCAAAAATTTTATTTAATTTAGTTAATTGGGGTCACTGATGACGTCAAAATACAGGAAGGCGCTGTCTTGTAATCTTGTATCATGATACTCAACGAACATATCCTTAAATAATAAAATCTTACCAACCTTCAAGTACATATTTTTTCTACATTTCAGTTGGTTGACATTTCTTTCCAAAATTTGTCTCAACTTATTATATTCACTAATTCCACTAACCTAATTATCGACACTTATTTTTTTTTTTGTTTGCCGTATAAAATTTTACTGCGCTGGGTATACACTTACCAATAAAACACGGCTAATATTGTATTACAATTAAACAAATTACTTTTTAAGTAATCAAAAGTATGTACCATTTTAAAATAGAATCCTAATAACAGGGACCATAATAGAAAAAAAGTGTATAATTCTGAAAATATATGCTATGCAAAATTTTTTTGAATTTGGGTGATCAAATAACTTCCAATCAAAGTGGCAACACACAAGGTAGTGCCGTAAGGCTTTTAGTTATTATAGTCTAACCATCTTCTTGAAATTAAAAGAAAACTTTCTGACATCACAAACATCAAAAAAGCTGTTATAACTACACCTTAGACCAAGTATCACCATCTTGCGGATTATTTCTTTTTTGTGGCCACAAAGGGCCTTAAAGTTTTGGAATGATTTAGAATAAAACGTCGATAAACTAAACTGTCCGTTGATATTTCTTTTTTTTTATTTTTTATAGTTAATGTTGATTTTGTGACTACTTTTACTATACAAAAAACATTTTGGTCTTATATTTGCTTATTCGTTGAACGGTTCTTATTTTTAATTGAATTTGGATCAGTCATTTTGCTGTCGAATTTGCCCAATTTTAAAGTAATTCCAATATTTTTCTAATGAATAGGTAAGATTTAATCGTAATTGAGTAAAAGTTGAACAAGGAAAAGTTGACCAATTAGAAATTAACAATCCGTTAACAATACGAATTACTAAAGAAAATTGATTCATATTTATTTTAAAATTTATTTGTATATGCTCTTAACGATTCACATGATTAAAACGAAAACTATGAAGCAAAGAAGGGGGTGAGATTCAAAGTCTAAATTATTGTTTTTTTGTCTGACAAAGATAGGTAACCTTTGATAAATTATCCAATCGAGTAAAATTTTTTTCGGTAAGTCCGGTATTACACAGTGATTCGAAAGGCGACTTTTTTTAAATTACCTTTTTAAATGTTCACTCCGTGAACCTATAGTATAATAACAAGCAATGGCTCTTGAGTCCTGACCCAAATCCAAATCTGCTATTGTTTTCTTTCGTTGCCTTAAAAACATACAGATTTTCATGTAGTTTCTATGTTGTAAAATAACAAACCAGAGGAAAGAGAAACTTCAAAAGAGGCATTCAAATTCGGTAACGGAAAACTCTCCTTCTATCTTTTTTTATTTTGATATTTTTTCTCGTTCGCACTTCATTAATGCATGTCTAATAAGTTATACCTCACTGGATTAAGTAACAAGAAAACAAAATTTATAGACATTTTAAAATATGGGAATGTAATAATTCTATGTCATGATTATAATCTCATAAAAAATAGAATAGAATAAAGGATATTAATTACTTTGATAAAAAAAGATAAACCGTAAGCTGGCCTTTTCACAAATTCTCTCACAATTACCTGATTTTTGTGAGTTGGTGTTTAAATTAATGGAATGAATACCAGAAGACTATCTTCTCCTTCTTTTATCTATCTTCCAACAACTTTAACTTGGGGAAACATGTTTTCACTGTGATGGCTAACTATGAGGTGAGCGGGAATAAAATCGCATTTTTATGTTGATATCATGACCGCCCCCTAATAATTGATTGAATTTAATTTAGCGTATATATATTTCCCTTATCAATTTATGGTATGCAACAAGAAATTCAAATGAGTAAAATGATTTTATAAAATACTGTTATATAAAGGGGTATGACATGCGGACCTAAAATTATAGATAGGTAACTTATTTTTATCCAATAACTTCACGCTACAAAATGTTTAGCTACAATAAGTTGTCCTTAATTTATTAACTAAAAAACATTGTACTAGTTAAAGTAAAATTTGAAAGTTTGAGAACTTTAGGGAATTGTCTTGTTTTTGGATTGGGTAGTTTGTTTGAAGTTTGTTTTCATTTAAAATGGCGTTTTGTGGGAGCGAGATGTCATTCTCTCCGAGAGTTTTTTAGTTTCGTATAAAAAAAAACGTCTATAATTTAGCGGCATATGCGCAAAATTATAGACAACCTATTTTTAATACATTAACTTCACACTACTTAAAATGCTTAGTTCTGTACTAAGTTCTTCTCAATCATAAATAAAAAACACTTGCACTAGTTTAAATCAAATTTTAAAGTTTGAGAACTTTAGGGAATTTTGTTGTTATTGGATTTAGGCAGGGTTTTGTGCATATTTTTTTTTCAAATTGGCATTTTGTGAGAGAGATCAGTCATTCTCTCTTAGAGTTTTTAGTTAGCCATACTTTTTAACTTTTAAAGAAACGATTAAAGAGTTTGGAAAGTCCTACAAGTTGCGACAGAAGACATATTGTGAAAGTTAATGGAAATATCTTAGTGTTGCACTAAATGTTCTTGCATAAAATATTGCACGAAAAAAGTAAAACAATGCATCATCCAAAGCTCTGGAAGTTTTCATAAAATGTCTCAATAATTGCAATTGAAATCAGCATTTTAAAAGAAGATATTACTCAACCAAGCAACAAGCAAAAACCCAAAAAAAAAAGATAACACAACTCATTCATAATAAGTTAATGCAAATTTTATTTCTTCACCTATTCACTTTTTCACATATTTCAGTGCAATATTTGCATAACAATTTGTTAAACAAAAAAATATTCTTGTCTAAACAATGAACAATTCAAAATAGTCTGATGCGTCGTCTACTCCAATTTTTTTTGTTTGTAGTGTTCTAGAAATATTTAAATTTTTGTCGGTTGAAAGTTGAAGTATAAACTTTTTCGCACTAAATTTCTGAAGCAAAAGATTTCATTTTCTAACAAAGCAATAAACTTTCGAATTTATTACATTTTAAGTATGAAAATATATTAATTTTAAACAAAACGTCTAATAATTGTTGCTGTTGTTGTTGTTGTTGCTCTTGCATATTAAGTCGTCATCGAAAAGAAGTAAAAAGACTTTGGAATTCGTTTTCGATGTAGTTAGAAAACTAATAAATTGTATCGAAATCATGGTACCTACACAGGTTAGCGTTTAAATGATTTGAACAAATTATTTCTAACATTTACAGTTCGAAAACAATAAATACTAACATAGATTTCGAGGATCGAGTAAAATGAAAGAAATTTATGATGATGCAACATATGTACGTCATTATTCGATTAGAACCAATAAATTCGTTTAAATATAAAAATATAAATGATTCCAATTCGAATAACTTTCGTATAGGTTAGAATGTCAAAATCGGGCAGATTGTGAATTAATCTTTTAGACTAGTCTGTCTGTATGTCTGTCTGTTCTGTCTGTTTGTTCCGGTAATCTCGGGAACGGCTATAGCTAATATCCTAAGGAGTAACTTAGGCTATGTTAATTACTCACTAGTTGGCGCTGGTGTCGTTTTTTTCGAAAATTCTTATTTATGGACCGATTTTGACAGGACTTTCAAAGGCATGGAACTCATTTTCAAAGGAATAACTAAAGCTATTTGAATTACTCGTAGGTGCCGCTGGGTTTGCTTATATTTCGAAAATTATTATTTTAGAACGATTTGACTCAAAACCAAACCATACAATATAAACTTTGCGAACTGAGTAAACAGTTTTTGATAAATTTCAGGCGGACGAAATCGCGGGTAACAGCTAGTTTAAAATGTAAATGATTCGAAGTCAAATTTCGAATAACTTTCATATAAGTTCGAATGCCCAAATAGGGCAGACTGTGAATTAATCAGCTGGACTATTCAACTAATATTTCACCGAATTATTTGAAATATTAGTTTGGTTATGAAATTCAAATGTTATGATAGTACTTCAAATATTCGATAATTAAAAATATAAATGATTCGTATTCGAATTCAAATTCGAATAACTTTTGTATTAGTTCAAATGTCAAACAATTCTCTTACATTGTTTGACAGAATAATAACTTTAATTTAATTTAATTTTAATTACAATTCGCCGATTATTGAAACAAACACATCTAATTTTACTTTTGTTTTAAGCATTCAGCGCAAAGAGAAAGAAGATATAGAAAAGAGTCCTCTGATGGTGGTCTTATCCTTAAATTCAAGTGTCAAAAAATTGAGTTGTGAAAGTTGTCAAAAGGTTTAGCTTAGGTTCAAAATTATTATTATTTTTAGAAATAATTGATATGACAACCAAAGACTTGTGTGAAAGCTTTTTTTCTAATCAAGTCTATATTCCAGCGACATATATCTAAGAGAGAATATAATGAACACGTTAATAAAATCATAGTTTGACATCCGCAAACTAAACCCTTCAGGTAAGATTAATTAGATTATTCAATGGCAAACCCATTGTATGGTCTTTAGATCAACAAATATCAATGCTTAGTGTACCTGCCTACCAAAACCAACTTTACTACGAACGTAAACTGCATCTTCTTGATTCTCCCCCTGTTCTCAACCTATTTATCGAGTTATATTGCAGTTAATGTTCCTTCTTTTTCCTCTTTACTTTCTGCTTAATTAATCAGTCGGCGTCCGTGAATACCATGTGCATATGTAAGTCCAAGTCTTTCATTCTAAATTCACGCAATGCCCTCCTTTCAATTCAAAGTAAAGGCAATAACATGCTAAATACTTAAGATACTATGAGAATACAAAATTTCCAAGTTGATTCAATAACAATCAACAACTTATTTCCAGCATTAACACTGGAATAGTGGAACATTATAATGCTGAAGCATAAGAAATTGTTTATGTTCACTGGAAATCGCTTTGAGTGGCGAAAGGGTTTTTATTGCTTTTTTTCTCTTGCCTTTCTATTCAATTGGGTAAGAATAAGAACTTACAAGAAATGTATTTCTTATTAAAATTCAATCGAGCTATCCAAAAGAAATAAATCGTTGACCTGTAAATACCTCAATTGCTAAAGAAAAGGTGTGTTTGATTTGGAAATGTGAAAAAATCCCACTTTTCTTAAGTAATTTTTGGATTGGCGGTTCTAAATGTAATTTACAAATTTGTTTGTTTTGTATTTGGTTATATCAGGTATTTGCATAATATGAAAAAGAAAAGCACATATGTAGTACACACACAAAACTGATTTTTCCAAAATGTTGGCTCATTTGTTGAAGGACCAATTAATGTTTACAGAGAAAGTTGTTAATAAAAGGAACGTTTTTCTTTTAAATATTTGGAACATCACTGTTTATTCTCTTTCAGCAATAATATAATGAAGAAGTGCTGATAAACTTTTGGGAATCGTTTTTTTGTTTTCCAGCAATTTATTTAGGTAGTAGATTGTGTTTATCACTCTTCGGTGTGATAATTTAGTGTGAACTGGTTCAATGGAAGCATTCAGGAATACGGGAATACGTAGCACGTTTATAGATGATTGCGTCAATGTAATGAATAGTTTTCTTTGGCGTTCACGCCAACAGGAAAATGTAGAACAGTGATACCGGCATTACCGACGCACAACAGAAATAATTGTGTGAACAACAGTGATTGGTAAATATCTCCCTAATTAGTAGGAGAGTTCTGAATATTAATATAAAACAAGTTTTAAAATTTGTTTGACTGAGCAGGGTACTGAGCTGTCAAAAAAATGTGTGTTTCTTTTTTAGCTCTGACACATCAGGTCGCTTAGCTCGTGTTTCTTTTTTCAATCGGAGCATACTATGAGCTAAGAATAAAATGACAGGGCACATGGAGTAAAAGGGTGAGCACGGCCAATTTAATTTATTTTGTAAGTTTTGACAAATGACAGGTTAATACGGGCGAAAAACTGTCCACTTCGAAAAAAATGTGCTTATTGTTGTGAACTTTTTTTTCGAATGAAATGTCAAACATTTTAATTTGATTTAAAAGCCATAATGAAGCTATGGAAAAAATACGCCAAAAAGAACTGGAGCACAAAATCTTTCAAAATCGGGAACGAGCAGAATATTTGAATTGAATTTCCACCATTCCGGTAGAACTTGTAATTGCTTTTAAAATTCTAGGTGAGGAGCTTTCCGCTTGGAACTTTGAATTGAAAATTTTATCTGTCAATCGAATTACTGTCTATCAAAAATAAGCATTCACAATAGATGAAACTTTTCGAACATGAGCATTTTTTGGGTGAAACTCACATATGAAATGTCAAAATTTTTGGGTGCAATTCTGTTCCAGCGAAACTCATAATAAAGCTGATTTTTTAAGACATTTATTTCGATGGACCTCTCACAAACAAAAATGAATATCAAATACATAATATGAAAATATTTGTTGTATAAATGTCAACGCGTCTTAATCATCAAATGGCAGACAACATTTTCAAAACAATGAGTTGATTGTCTGGAAATGGCACTCTTCATTGAGCCCAGTGGGTTAGTAGACAAGCATGTCAATAAAACTTTGATCATAAATGTTCTATAGAAAAACCATTGCAAAATGATATATCTCCATCGTTGTCAGTTGTCATACATTTTTGCGAGCTATATACATATATCGGAAACTGAGTCTGAAGGCCACATCTGGCTGGTTGTCATTAAATTGAGTTCCCGAGACGGTATTGAGTGTTCGCGCAACTTGAACCTATAAAATCCACAAAATTTTGATATTTACACAAGTCACCTGTTTGCCAAAAACTAAACAAAACCCCTTTTTCAAAAATTAATAAATTAAGTTTAAAATTGTATGGATTAAATAATAAATAAACAATGTCAACTGATCTTTTAATTAGTTTGACATGTAGATTTTTTAACCGATAACTTGTTGCATTATCTGTCACCAGAGGGTCTGCTGTTTCACATAGCACATAAGGGTTGGCCACGCCTACTTAATGTTTATATAATATGGTTAAATTAAACCTTTTCTGTTGTGGTTCTTAAAATACATAAGCTCGTAGCAATTTGCGTTTGAATCATCAAGTTTATACAAATCCGTACACCAGTTGTCATTTAAATTAAAAAACTCAAAATTCCTTCTTTCTGATTTTTTTTAACTCAAAATAAAAATAATCCTTTCCATTGTTGTTCGCTGCAAAGATCACCGATCTTGATCCATCCAATAATCGCCATTTACAATTAAGTCCAAAAAAATCCATTTGTCATTTCAAAAAATTGACAGTTCAATGGAACATTCAACGAATATAAATACTCCGTCGTGAAATTGTACCCTTAATTAACACAAATTCCTTGTGTGAAATTCCGTAACAAAACGAACGAAAAGCGATGAAAAACAAAATCACAATAAACCAATTTAGCAGTTGGTTTCTTCTTGCATCGTGATTGCACAATTTTTTTTTCTCTATTCACAATGAATAATTTAACAGTTTATTATACCACTCATGCCAATATTCACTCATCCATCTTCACTATCGAAATTATTTTTTTTATTAATTTTGTAATTATTATTTTTTTATTATGACACATGTAAATAATTTTTTTTTGAAACGAAATAACAACGCGTTTCAATATTTCATGGAATTTTCTAAACACACTTAATTTTTTTTTATTCCCAGTAGGCATAAAGACAATAGAACAAAAATAAAACCACACAATTGAGGGGAGGGGAGAACAATTCACAATTCAATTGAAGAAACCATTTTATTTTTTCTTATTATTACTTCACTCCAATAAGGGAATTTTTTTTTAATTTTATATTTTCAAACAATTTTTTTTTCTTTTTCTTATGGGAAGAGATGCATTTTTTTGGGGAAGATGTTTGATGGAATTATTAATAAAAAAAAAAACAATGTGCGCCGGTTTAATAATCTCGCGAGTACTTTTCGGCCGCGTCTACACGACACGATCAGTCAACACTCAGCAAAAACTGAACCTCAGGAAAAAATGTAATAATTGAAAAGACAGCTGCGGCCATAGTCCCGCAACGAGATGTGAGAATGAGAGTAGACTTGTAGACTTGTAGACATCGAAACGAATCGAAGATCGAAGAACTTCGTCAAAGGGGCAGATCACAGATGATGTGTGAGTCATTCTCTTTTATTAATATATTATAAAACTTGTTGCTGTTTTAAATATAAGCTTTCGTTTTAATGAGCTGAGCACGTGAGGTTGTTTGACTCGAGAAAAGATAAGAGAGTCAAATGATGCGGGGGAGCTTTAAGCGTTTAGCGAAGATTTAAACCAATTAGTGTAGAGAGATCAGTAAGATTATTCTGGACTGGATTAGTATAACTTTAAAGAGAATTAAAAAGCAAAAGAGAATCCTGAATTTTAATGAAATTAAATCTAAACTGATGTTAATTTTTTTTTTTTTTAGCTAATCCATTAAAATGGTTTTGACTACCCTTATAATGTAAACATTCCATATTCGCGTGATACGACTCAAGAAAGAATTCCTGTACTTGAATATACGCCCGAAGTTGGGCCTAAGGGTAAACTGATGGTAATTCCTACCAGTGCGGTTGAATCGTTTCAGACAAGTAATGCAGCCGGATATTTCGTTAGAGCATTGTAGATAGAAATAGGGATAAGATAATGAAAAGCAGTAAACATTATGACGGTGTTCAAGAGATGTAATCTTTCGGTAATTATACACTTTCACGGTCACTTGTTTTTTTTTTTTTGCTGTACAAAATTCAAAATTGAACCGATTTTTATGGTTATTTTTTTTACTTTTCATTATTTTATTTTCGGCTAATTTGTTTTTTTTTTTTTTGGGTAGATTACGATACAAAAATCGTGAATATCGTGAAGGATTGTTCATAAAAACTCGCATTATAAAATCCCGCAAACAAAATCTCGTATACTGATAGTTTGCAACATTAAAATCTCGCAAACTAAAATCTCAATGCGAAGTCATAGATCAGCCTCATATGACTTATGCATAATCTGCTTGTTTACTACTCCACATCCAAAGAATTGTTTAAGATTCACCGAAAGATATGGTTGTATGGCCGCTTATGTCACATTTTTTTACTGCCAAATTAGAATTTAAATTTTTTGTCCCTTAAAAAGCTAGACTTTGTTATTCGAGATTTTGATAAAGCAAGATTTCTAAATAAAAGATTTTAAACATGCGAGATTAAAAAAAAGCGAAATTGCATTACAAGAGATTTTAGTTTGCGGTCAATCGTACTGCTCCCAGAAAAAAATTCTCGATATACTGCGCCGACAAAAAAATCTTTCCTATCTTTCTAATTCTTCTAACTAGTGTCGTGTCGTTGCATTCTAAATGGCATTGCGCCTTACAGAGGAATAATATGTATGTAGTTAAAATTTTATACATAAAAAGAAAATACAGAAAGTGGTCTGTAATGCAAAGTCCAAGCAAGTTCGGTTTTTTCGATGCAAGTTCTACTCATGGCCAATGGCATTGGAGGTACGATTCGCTTAAACGATCAAAGACAACATCGAGTTTTTGAACCATAAAACTCGAAACGATTTCTATTCCTCCATTGGGCAATGTTGTCAAGATCGGAATTTAATGAGCTTGTTTATGCTGAGGTTAAAGTATCACATCCGAAGAACAGGGATGAGAGTTTGGAAACGAATATGAAAAGCTGAAAGTAATGTCGTCAGCAAAACAATTTTTGGATTAGTTGTTTCATTTTAAAACCAAACGTTGATAAATAAATGGAACAGAATCGGAAACAAGACGGGCACACCAAAACTTATTTCGTGAGATTTGAATCCATTTAACACAACTTGTATTGTGAAACAACATCATTTCATCGTTTCCAAATACAATTTTCGATAAAAGGGCTTGGTGCCAAACTTTTTATCAAATTCCGTTGAAATATCAGGAGAATTGGTTCCACTTTTCAATGAACTTATTGCTGCAATAGTAGTACTGCCAGTGAATAAGAAAATTAATCAGGTCATGGAAATACCTTGTAACGAAAGGACGTTAGTCGACATTTTGAGTGAAAAAGATTCGCTTTTTTTTAAAGACAGGCTGTGCGAACCATATTTTCTATCCACAACTACCCGGAAAGGGACCAGAGTCCAGAAGGACAAATAGAACAATCTACGCAGCCATTGCAGAACATCTGTTAAGAAAAATGCGGGCAGCATTGGTGCAGTAGATAAAATGTAAAATATCTGCTTCTGACCCGAAAATCGTCAGTTCGATAATCAGGTTGAAAAAGAATTTTTTTAACTGCTAGTGCAAGCTAGAGCCCTGCGTGAGTTTTAAGTGACTAAACAGTCACCTAATTCTCGACGTACTGCGCCGAAAAAAAATCTTTGCTATCTTTCTAACTCTTCTAACTAGTGTCTAAAAACGCAAATTGCCTTAAGGTGTGTCCACACCAAAGAAACATTTTTTTAAACATTTTAGAAACATCTAAAAAATATTTCTAAAATTAGTTTTAAATGTTTCTGAAATAATTATTTAGGTCTGGACGCTTCGCGAAACATTTCTGAAATGTTTATGAAATGTTTCTCTGTTTCCCCTTCTGAACGGAAATCTTTCTTTATTTTTTTTGTTTTTATTTGTTTGTATGTATTTCGTTCACAAATAATTGAATTTTACAATTCATCTTGAAGTACAACACTGGATAAAAAAGGGAAACAAATAAACATTTCAGAAATGTTTCAGAAAATTCAGAACCATTTCTGAAATGTTTAGCTAGTCAGTTCATTAGCAATTCGACAATACAAAACACGTACCTTTAGTTTTATTCAAAATATTACATTTTCATAAATTAAAGCGACTTTTCTATTGAATGTTCCAAAGAGCACTAAGAACGACCATGAAACGCCAAGTTAAAGATTTTCAAGTAGTTTTTTTAAAAGCTTTACTTGATTGACGTTCCTGCCAAATCAAATCTATAACCAATTTCATCAGTAGTCCGCGATAGCTTTCTTTGGTATCAAATCAAATTACTTTCTATTACCAAAGCTTTCCCTTTATTTCATATTAAAATTGTGAAGTCAACAAATCATATGAAATTCCATTAGCATTTCAATATGCCACAAGATAAAATAGCTTAAAGCTCTTCGTATGCCAATTTATCCTAATGACACTTAGGTGGCGCGCAAAGCACTACGAAGAATACTCTAAAAATATTCCAAATTCGTTACATTTCAAACACAAACTCACACATGACAGGTAAGTTAAACCCGTCATCGCCAACCCTTCGACGATTCAACAGAATGGAACTGTTAATAAATTTTTAATGCACTTTATGTTGCCAATGCCATTCAATCAATTAAAATACGATAGGGCAACACTTTATGGCATTATATCAATTACATTTACGACGATATCGCGTTCATGCATCAAAAAAATATATTCAACTCAATCGATTGCCCTACATTACCGCAGAAATATTGATATTGCTTCATACAATATGGCGGCATCAGGCGGTAAATACCGACTGACAGTAATGGAAAAATTAAAAAAAAAACAATTCAGACATTTCAAAAAATCAACACTAAAATTCTTAACCATAGAAACAAATCAACGATACTTTTTGTTGCATGTTCTGTTAATGGAACTGTATGAGCAACATCTAGTCAGAATGAAAAAAAAAACAACGATTTCACCTTGACGAAACCCCCATTTAAATTGATTCGAAATATTCCAATATAAACGAATAGGGATGACATTTGGGTGAAAGGAAGGCGAAAGAAGGGAACCTAAGGAATTTGAAGATGAAGGCCAAAAGCTAAGTGGGAGGTTTCCATTTTCCATTGACAGATCGACTGAAGAAGAAGACTGACTGATTGACAGCTGACGAAAATAGAAAAGGAACCGGAAACCTAAGCAGAGAGAGAGTGAGAGAGAAAGGAATTTTTCTTTTAAAAATAGTCGGAATTAAAGAAATCCATATAATAACCTTTATTTTGGGGAGGGTTCTGTGCTTTTTTGATTGCATCTTTAAGATACGATTTTTTTAATTATTTTTATTATTGTGACAGATTCAAAGCCTATTATAGTTTACTGAGTCACATTATCAAAGTCTGTGTATGTGAATCGTTTAGAGATGAAATGATGTCTGTTAGATAAATGTGATAAAATACGAGTAAGCAGCTCCATCACTGTTTAGATAGAGCATTAGATGTGTTGAAGTGGGTTCAGGGTAGGTGTAGAGCAAAAAAGAGACAAGTCAACAGTATTTTATTTGTCTACTTTATACATATGTATATAGGTAGAATGTCGTCGCGTCTAGGTTGTGCCGACAGCAAGGTCGACTTGGACTTGCAATCGGAAGTGAGGCAATTTTTTTATTTGTTTTTTTTCTCCTTTTTTGCAGTCCCAACGATTTATTATCTAATTTTGTTATTCAATGTTCTGCTAAAAAAAAGATTTCAAAAGAAAATCTGTTAATGTAGATTGAAATAGAAATATATATCAAATAAAAGAACTGTAATGGAAAATGTTTATCAAAATGGGCATTTTGGAAAAAATAAACTTTTTCAATCAACCATTAATGTCGATTATTAGAAGAGACTTGAGTGCGCGTTATTATTTCAGCTGTCTTCCAGCTCTAAGAGGACAAGGTAGTGCTCTTAAGAAACAATTCTCAAATTTCTTTGGTTCTGGACAAAATAAAATTTTAAAACTGTTAGAATAATAAAAACGACGAATTTCAAAAGCAATTCGCTTTAAAGCTGTCATTTTATAAAAACAAGAAGAAGAAACTTAGGAGATTAAACTTTTCGAAATGAAAATGTTGCTTCCAATACTGAAAACAAAACATATGTCTCTTTAATTTCTTTGGAAATTTCCACGCAAACATTGGAAATTTTCATCGATAATTTATTATAAGAAACTTTTAACTCAAAACCCTTATAAGAAACGATTAGCAATACTATTACGCGCTGTATTTTGGTCGCCAAGCATAACATTTGTCAAACAAGCAGTCAACCCATTGCACTCTGTTGAAACATTGTTGAAAAATCAACTATGATTAACCTCAGTAATTGTCCCAAGAATTGGGACAGACCAAAACGCTTCGCAAGCGAGCGCGTCAATGGTGATCAAAGTTTCGATCGGAAGAACCAGCGATTGGTAAGTTCGAATTAAGCATCAACCGCGACTATCGTTTAATTTAATTAATATGAGAAAGCCACCTGGGACGGTCTCAATAATTTCTTGAGGACATTTAAAGGCTCCGTTTTGTCTCCGATTTTGTTCTTATATTAATCATCAACCTGAATCTTCTAATGCAAATAGTTATCTTACCTACCCCATGTCAATATTCAAGCGTGTCACTTGCATGAAAAACCAAACAAGTGAACTCACTTGAGTTTCTTGGACAGAATTAAAAAAGAGTTTTAAATATGAAAGGCGACCCCAAATAAACAGAAATATTTACATCTTTCGAGAACCGTATTAATGTTTCTTGCTCTTCGTTATTTTATCGCTATTTCTAAAAATAATACCCTAGTGAAATCGCCAGCAGCATTCTTCCCTTGATACGATTCAACGTAATATTCGCACTGTTTGGAAAGCCCGTAAGCTTACCTTGCAGTCCAACTTCAGACCTACAATCAAATACAGGGATTCTTTCTTTAGCCGAACAAAGCGAATGTGGAATAACTTGCCTGGTTTTAGATATTTAAGCAATTTTGTAAAATTGTAATGCGAAGAAAATAAACTATATTAATCAAAGCTTGGGCCAGGAAGTTTGAGCAAATAGAAGCGGCAACGAATATTAAACCAACAGGGCGGCCACTTTCAAGAAGAAACGATGAGAACATTCGGGAGGTTGAAATTTCCGTAAGGAAATAACTTAACTGTAAACTCAGTGAAATACGTGAATATGAAGTATACAACAGCAGGGTTTGGATGTAATAAGATGGAGCAACATGCCATACTTCAAATGTGATTTTACCAGTGATCAAAGAAACGTTTCCTTACTTTGCGATTTTGCTTGTCGTAATAAACCGACCACCATATCCTGGAGGAGATAGTCGCGATACCTCGCATGTGTCAGTGATTTTCCCAAAGTTGGCCTAATCGATTGCAAAAGTGCCAGGGGCACATCTCGACGATGAAGTTAATGTCGATAGAGTATTGTAGGGTTTCCAATATGGACCAATCACATATTTTGGATTAAAAACAAAAGACGTACAAAGCAGTCGTGAAGAAAAAAAAGAATCTTAGCTTCAAAAGAATATAATGATACTAATATCTAAGTTAAAAGAAAAACACCTAAAATAAAAAAAAATTTCAAGTGCCCAAATAACTGGTCCTATTATTTCTTGGAAATCAAAACCTTTGATGTATCTAACCAAAGCTAGGAATGCCTTTAATACACATTTGGATGTTTCTTACTCACATGAAATAATAATTGTATCCATTATTCATTTTTCTTCGAAATAAATTTACGCATACTTCCTCTCATCCTGTATTTATATACTGAAATGTATAAATTAACCTAGTGGGCTAGTCTGGGTGGGCACTCCCACCACCTACGGCATCAAAACAGCCATGCAATAGAAAAACAAAATGCTATGGCATTTTCAAACTAAAAAAAAATTCGTTCCATCAATATATGTTGGCCATATCCAACGAAGGTACACTTGTTGTTGATTTACTAAAAAAAAAAAAACCTAAAACTACTAAATATTTCCAGTTTGAATTTTCCAAGTGAAAATAAATAAAATTTCTTGAATATTTTCGAAATCATCAATTTTGAAAGAATTTTCCTTTTTTTAAGTCGATATTGTCAAGCATCCCACCTGTCCAGAGCCTGCTTCCATTGGCTTTAAGTTTTTTTTTAAACAAAAAGAGTAAAGAACGTGGCTCCTGAATATCCAAAACATGTGGTGGCATGTGACTAGTTAATAACTGCCGTTGCAAAAGTATTTACGCCACATAAAAAAAAACTTTGAAGTACTACGTACGTTCTAGTGTTTACAAAGAGAGAAAAAAAAACAAATTTCTTGCACAACCGTTTTTTTATGTTTTACCAGAGAAGTTTAGAAGTTTAGTATTTTATTTTCAATAATTCGTAGCAAGTAGTTTTGAAATACAGATGTCTGCTATCGTGTTTTGAGGCATAAGTGTGTAAAATATGTGCGTGGAAGCTATACAAACAATATTATTTGTTTACCCATTGCGCCTACAAAAACTTAAGGGTCTTAATCTATTATTAAAACGTAAAGGTGTGGAAGATAAATATTGACTTTTAGTAATTATTTGTTTGTTTAACAAATGAATTGGCAATGTTTTTTTTTAGACATATAGTAGGCCTTTATACACTGAGAAAAAAATAACATTTGATTTGAGTTATCTAAGTATTTTTTTGTTTTTTTAATTATGTACAAAAAACAGTTTAAAGAACTTCTAAACTTCCCAAAGAAGCTACAGCATTTTTATAAAGATTTGTAGTCTTACAAGGATTTTTTATCTTATATTTGGCAGATGACACGTCCTTCTATAATCCCACAAACTTTAAACAATAATTGTGCTACCCAGATCAAACAAAATAAATTAAATAATTATCCTAGAACATAAAAAAAAGAGGCCCAAGCTGGCCGCATTGTGGTATACTAAAACATTTCGCAGAATCAGAATAATATCAGATATTTCAAAACCGATTCGTACAACTTGTAACGATGCAACAGACAGTTGCTTATTGCAAACTGTCAGTTTATCAGTTTTTGAAGCAACATTTCTGTAGTTTGTACAAAATATATTGCAACAACAAAAACTATTGCTAATAGTTTGTTATTATTTTTTTGTGGAGTTTTTGTTGAATTAAATTCAATAAAAAGGTTTTGTGTCCTTTACTCCAAAAAGTGTGCGTTTCGCCCAAGCATGAACGGTGGGCTAATCAGTTAGACCGTTCATGCTCTTCTAAGACGCACAAAATAGGTCGATGATTATCGACTCTACATAAAACACATTGAAGAAAGCAATAGTGAATTATATTTCTTTTAGGGAACTTTGGTTAAAGTTATGCACCTAAATCTGTGTGTTTTGCACGTGGACCAGCAAAGTCAATACAAAATATATTGCAACAACAAAAACTATTGCTAGTTGTTTGTTGTTATTTTTTTGTGGAGTTTTTGTTGAATTAAATTCAATAAAAAGGTTTTGTGTCCTTTACTCCAAAAAGTGTGCGTTTCGTTTCGTTTTATTGAATATAATTTCTGTAGTTTGTTCATAAAAAAAATCCAGTAAAGGCCTTATGAGACAGCTTTTAAAAAAAACAAAACCATTAGGCCCACAATTGTGAATTTGTAAGAAATTTTTACCCGCCTAAGAATTTCCGATAAAAAATAAAAAGAACATGACATAAGGTCTACTAAAACCTGCTTGGCGTACAGATTTCAACCCAGTTAAATATTTACATGCATACAGACGATAACCCTACATAATATTCCTTCAGATTTTTGTCAATTCAAAGTTCATACTACGATAACACTGTTAGAGCTTTTATTAGAAAAGTAACGAAAATAGTAATAAAAGCTCAAGGAGTGCGAATGAGAGGTCAATATATAAAAAACGTCAGGTTAGTCTATTCGGGTATTTTTTTATGAGTTTTGACAGTTCGGTAGGTATTTTTCTAATTGCATTTATTTTTTCTCAGTGTATGGAGATAAGAATGAAAATAAAACGTAGTAAACATGAGTAAGAGTTATTTTTGTATGAAAATACTTTTGTAGATTGTGGTTTTCAGGTAATTTAATACCAATTTGCTACCTTTCAATGCGACAGCATAGACAAATCTAAGAAAGTCCAAGCTATGTCAAAAAACCTACTTGAATAAGAGTTTTTCATTCGGTAATGCAACTTGTACTTATTTTTTGACACATGCATAATGAATTGATAAATACCAGAATCGGCAATGGTCAGCACAGGGATGGTTAATTCTTTGGAATTTCGCGTGGCAATTCAGAGACAATTCACGTTAGTTGTGCAGAAGTTGAGTACTAACGTTTTTGTGTGGTCATGGCACGTGTAGATTTCCTCAAAACTTTATTTCCAATTCTGGTTGGCAAAGCTGTTTTCGGAAACAGTCCCTTTTTTGATATTTCTGTGAATATAAAAGTCAGCTAAATAATAAAGGCAATTAACAAAAATTAATTGGAAATTGTCCACAGCGATCCAGAATAATAATGAACGAAAAAATATATGTACATAAATACTGGCGTCCCACAGGCTCCATTTTGTCTACAATTCTTTTAATCCATTAAACGCATGAAAGTTTATTTAATTCAATTTTGACAGCCTCAATTGTGTAAGAAAACGCAATCAGTGACTCTGGCGACGAGTAGATAACAGCTATGCATTGTGGGTTTATATGAAAGTGCATATTTACAGGGTGTCCGCCGGGAAGGTATACTACTTTGTTTTGCCGCCATTTTGGAAAACATTAGCCTTGACAGTTCATATTTGGCAGTCGTGAAGTAGACACGTGGCAAATTCATTATGGAAAAATATTCGAACAAAATCAATCATCGTTTACTGTGACGATGAGAAAGTTACGTGAAATTTTTAAGAGAAACAACGTGCCAACAAAACGCACTATTTATCGTGTAGTGAATGATTTCGAAGAAAGAGGGTCTGTATGCATGGACTACAACGTACTGCAAAATCGGCTGAAAACATAACTGCTGCTCAAGGAAGTGTTCAAAACAATCCATCAACCTCAATTCGACATCGCATACAGCCAGGATTACAATGGAATTACTGCGAGACCTCTTTCCACAACAAGTTATTTCAAGAAATGGTGATGTTGATTGGCCTCCACGGTCGCCTGATTTGACTGCTCCGGACTTCTTTTTGTGGGGATATTTGAAAAACAAGGTTTATGCAAACAAACCAGAAACGCTTCAGCAACTCAAACAAAATATTCGTGATGAAATTAATGAAATACCGCGTGAAATGTGTGAGAATGTAATGAAAATGTGCTCAATTTGTGAGACAGAGGCGGACATTTACCTGATATTGTATTCCATACAGAATTGCCGACATTAAATAAAACATTTATCAATATAATCTCCATTCTCTTTCATTTAATCAAAAATTATAAACAAAGTAGTATCCCTTCCCGGCGGACACCCTGTATTAAGCTACATTGCCGACAAAATACAACGAATTTTAGCGTAATGACAGTTACATACATATATGTATATCAAATGCGGTGTTCTTATCAAATTTTATTCATAAATTCGCAGAAAAATCTATCTGAAATTGTTTCTGTTAATTTCAGGAATTCTTTCCGAAACCAGGGTTAACGTAGATATATAAAATGTTTATTACTATTTTCTCCGTAAATTTTTTGACAGAGTAAAAGGGATTGTCAATCTTTTATCAATTTCTTCGCTGAATTATTTTCAAGATCCAGACAATTATTCGTTTTTAGAGAACCAATAGAATTCCACTTTAAACAAATATTCACTGTGGAATTCCCATGAAGACAAGAGTAATAATGTCGAATGTTTTGTTTTTGAAAGTGCTTGTTTTTAACACCGTAAAAACCCCTCATTCATCAAAGGAATGAATTGCCTCGCAATAGTAGGTTTCCATTAATTCTCCATCCAAATGATAAATCTAAGTTTAGATTTCTTCAATCTGGATCTTCTCTATTCCAGCTGGCGAAAAAGAATTTCAGCTCCTTTTTCCTTCATGGAAACACATTTTTTTGCACGATTTAAAGAAAATAATTTGATTTCACTTCGCAAACGGCTGTTTCGAGTGTAATTTACTTAAGATACAAATTTATCTGTGAGATACTTTTTTTTTGTTTTGTATTTTCTGCACGTATTCATAAGAAAACAAACATAGCTTCATACATATATGTATGTATGTTTGCTGGTTTTAAGGAAGATAATTTAAGAGGTTTAATAATTCATAAAACAGGATAAAACAATATGAATGGAAACGAAAAATAAAGGATGCGACAGAGTAACTCTTATTTTTCTTCTTCTAAGGAAGACAAAGACGTGTGAATAGGTTGTCTATTTTGTATTAAAAATAAAAGGCACGACTGGGTCGCACGTACTTGCTCTTATGTGCTAATCCTTTTTAAGTGCAGGCGTCTTTTTGACAAAGATTTTATTTTAATATTTTTTGTATGACGTGCAACTTCCTTAGAATCGTTTTGGGGTGAAGCTCGAACGAACATGCGTCACGACAAAGGGATAAACACATAAATATATAGGATTGTTAGCTTTTGCAGTTTTTTAGTGTAGTATTATCTTTCCACTTGCTGCTTACTGTTTATAATATAATTTGCTAATAGAAAGATACAAAGGACTTTCTTCAGTTAAATTTTCATTTTGGTATGGAAAAATTTGAACAGCTGGCATAAAGATTCGTCGGAATCAGCAGTATGGCAATAATGCTAGATAAAGGGACCTTTATACGTCCCAATATGGGACCAATGGAATTTATAAAGGATTTAGGTACCTATAATAAGGCTGGAAGGAAGGTAGGTACTAAAATTAAGATACGTGTTCCAACTACTTTTAAGCCAGTAGGTATAGAGACAATATTAAAAGTTAACACAGTGGTTTTGTTTATTTATAGGAAGGTGTAAACTTTTGTTTTCTCGATTGAAATTTTTGCATTCAGTAGTAATCGAATAGTTTTTTTTATTTGTTAGTTGTTTTTGTGTGTTTATCAAAGGCTTCCTTATTTATTCTGTGCTTTTATGATGATGAAAAATACTTTAAAATACGTAAGTATGTATGTAATGTAGGTTGTCACTTTCTTTTATTTGACTAATGGCTTGGCTAGGGCTTAGCCGAGCAATATGAAATAAAATGTTGGGGGAAAAAATTTATGAATTCAAAAAAACACTACTCATAACGTTTTTTGGAAAAAATGTTGTAAGCCATCTTATTTCTTTTGCTGTTTTCTATTTTATGAATTTTTCATTTCAGAATCGTTCGACCAGTTTTTTTCAAAAAAATGTTTTTTTTGAAAAACTTTTCGAAAACATATTTTAAAAATTTTTTTAGTATGTCAATTTTAAGAAATCTATAGTTTATACTAGGAGAAAAATTTAAAAAAAAAACTATAGATCCGTTTTCAAAATATTCAAAAAACAAAATATTTTTTTAAAAAAATTATTAAAATTTAAAAAAAAATGTTTTTGAAAATTTTGATAAGCAATATTATTTAAATCATAAAACAATACATATTTTGAAAATTTCATCAAAATCCGTCAATTAGTTAACGAGAAAGTCTGATTTAAAAAAACCGGTCGCATGAGAGGTACCGTTATAAAACTTTTTCTGAAAAATCCATTAAAATTAAAAGATAGATTTTGCACAGAAAACATCATTCTGAAAGTTTAATCAAAATCGTAGGAGCCGTTTTCGAGAATAATAAGTTTTTTAATAAAAGTTATATGGCAGGTACCGTTACTTTTAGAGCTAGAATGCCAATTCCAAAAACTGTCGGGTAGAGCACTCTAAAAATACTATATACCAAGTTTGAATCAAATCGGCCCAACCGTTTAGGCTGTAGATATCGATACGGACAGACAGACAGACAGACAGACAGACAGACAAACAGACAGACAGACAGACAGACGGACGGAATTTCCGGACCCAATTTTTTTTGACTTCTCTATCATCGTAATATCATGTTTGATTGTTAGAATTTTTTTTTTTTTTTACGAATGCATAACTTGCCTTATAGTCCCTATAATCGCAAGTAAAAATATAAACCAAAGACATTGTGTGACAAAACACTGGTAGGAGTGAAGATGTGTGTCTTGACACAATTTAAGATGTCAGTTGTCATTAAATTTTTCCATATTTGCGAGGTGTCATCTTGTGAGATGCTGGCAGCGATGGTTGGCTTGAAGGAAATTTCCTTGTTTGGCGTTTAAAAAGTTTTATTTTATGAAGACTTTGAGTCAGAAGACAGGAAATATTGTAACAGCATACAATAACTTCATCTGGTTGTCGTAAAAACCATATTTCGTAGCATTAAAACTTTTTTCTGATAGTTTTTTATGGTTCAGTAATAAAATGTCATTATTTGTACATATTAAATATGGCTGGGGATATGTCCATTATTAACTATAATGTTTTCCAAAAAAAGGTTAAACCATTTGCGACTTTAATCGTATTTGATGATGAAATACCATCCCTCTGCTAACTTATTCCGTTATTATTATTCTTACCCTTTTATTTCGATCAATTTGAATACATTATATCTAAACATTTTTTTTAAAGAGGTTGTGCTTGCCTTAAACTCAAAAACAAAACTTTTTAAAAATGATTGTGATTATACCAACATTTCTGACAATTACTGTCAAACTTAATTTTAAGAAAAAAGATCACTTAACAGTTTCGAAACGTAAACACAATTAGCTTTGTTCAATGTTTTCTGTTTCTTTCTTGAATGCACTCTGAAGGTCCCCTCACGCAATGAACGGAAAGTTCTTTCGGAAAGCGTTTTGTAAATTCGGATTTTTAATTTTTTGTAAAAATTGTGGTTGTAAAAAGCAGTCACACCATGAAAGGAAAATGGTTTCTTTTAGCGACTGTTAAACTTCAAGAAAGCCAAATTTCTGAAAGCACACTCAGGTTGCCACACCATGAAAGCAAAAGCGGTTTTTGAAACCGAGGATTTTGCCATTCTAAAGGTGCCGCCATATATTGAAAGGAAAGTGCTTTCCGAAAGCGTTTCAGAAATTAAAAATGTTCGTGAAAGTGCTTTCAAAGTCACATTATGAAAGAAAATTTGTTTCTGAAAGTAACTTTTAAGAAAACAAATTTTCTTAGAGCACTTTTCTAGTTCTCACACTTTCTTTTGTGTGCGCTGAAAATCTGAACAGCGCTATACTTATAATCAAATTGCGGGCAGAGGGAAACGGGTTTGTCCCCAATTTTTCGGAGGGGAATTTTTTGTTTGACATTCTGTAGAATCGATTCCAGCGCTTTCTGAAAGTGATTTTTATTTGTTTGAGCAGGTGAGTGAAACTACATAATTCGGTTGAAAAAGATGTGCTTTTATGAAAATGAAAATCTTTCACGAACAGTTTCTGAGTGCGAAAAGCCCTTGATTTGCAGTTTCAGTAGTAATACCCCGTGGGTTAGTGGGGTAATTAGTAGAGTAAAATTTGTGTTGAAAAAACTGTATCTCATGTAGCCGTTCGGACTAGCCTGTAAATTGTACGTCTCTTCCATTCTTGCGAATTCACAACACGCACAATGGTTGAGAGTGTAAGTCACTAGGTCTTGGCTCCTTAGGGGGCTGTCATCGCGCCAATAAATTTATTTAAATCATTTTTCAGAAAGCTCTTTTCCGGTTTGCATACCATGAAAGTTTTTTTTCAGATAACTTTTCAGTTTTAAAAAATACTTTATTTCATTGCTTGACGACATCTTTAACTCGTTTTCTTGAAAACGCTTTCATAAATTAGCAAGAAAGTGAAAGTGTGTGAAAAGTGCCAGACAAAACTTTCAAGAAAATCCTTTTTTTGGTTGTCACAATGAAAGTATTGCTTTCAGCTTTTCGGTTTCTTTTTTTTTTGTGGAAGCGTCAAAAACAACTAATAAAATTCAAAACTTCTACATTTCATTAAACCAACGCAAGAAAACTTATGAATCCTGACACTTTTCTTATAATTCAACAGAAAATGAAAACATTTATCAAATACTTGTTCAACCAATGAAAACCGGTGTTATTTTGACTGTTTTTTGGCAAACGGATTATACGTTTCCGATTATTTGCGAAATTCATAAGACCATTTTTTTTTTTGGAAATTCGAAAACAATTGAATGTTATTTTAAGAAATTAAAGGAACCCATAGGATTTTATCCAGAAAATCAATTTTTCGACATCTGTGGGTCCATAGCAAGTTATAATAGAAAATAGAAACTCGTTCTTCTCTTTCTTAGATAATAAATGAAATGTGACAACCTAGCATAACACAGATATTTTGTATTAAGGTGTTGCCATTAGTCATATTATTATTATTAGTCATATTTTGTAGAAAAAAAATTAAACTATAGAAAATATATCGTGACTCGTTAAATTCACTGAAATTGTATATTTTATAGTTTTACCCCTGGTCATGAAGTAAGGTATATTTAAACCAAAAAAACATTCTTTCTTGCTCAAACCTACCAACATTTAGTATGGAAAACCTTCGACTCTGTCGCCGAATAAATATTGCAATTCGTGTTGCAAATCCAATATTTGGTTTCTTACGAAACACTTCTAATCCACCGGGTTCGTCAATTGTCTAGCTTGTTTTTTTTTACTCTTTTGACATTTAAAATTAACTTTACTGTCAACAAAACACAAACAATAGACCGCCTTAAACTTTTACGCGAACTAGACTGGAAGGCGATTTTCCTTAGGTAAATACTAATTTTTTTCAGATCGTGTGGAAGCTTTTGAGCGACTTTAAGAATATCATATCAAATAGAATTAAAAAGATTGTACTTGAAAATGGAAGTAAAATATTTTAAGTTTTCGTCAAAATGAATGTTTCGAAAATATTTGCATAAAACGATGGAAATACAGAAAAGCAAATAATCAACATCAAACGCGGATTATGTTGTATTCAAGAACTTCTTTTAATTGACGGAAAGATGGTTGTTGATAAAGACTTTGAAGTCACCATAAAAATAAATATGAAAGAGAAATAATTTTTTTTAAATACATATATGTACTTCAAAGATAAGATATCAAAGGATAGAAGAACAACCTCAAACAAACATCTGAAAATAATCACATAAAATATAAGGACGCCTTCAAGAGTTTATAGGTTCAATTTTTGTTGTATCAATTGGGAACATCATAAAATGTCGTTTACCGGAAAGTTTATTTATGCATTCTTTTTAGAAAATTTTGTGGAATAATATTTTCATAGCTTCCAAATGCCCCACTGTTTTGGATTATGGATTTTGGCACTTGTTGCATGTGCGCCGTTTAAAATTAGCAGAAACAAAATATTGAGCGTGTCGTACCGGGCGTAATGACGCAGATTTTCTGAGATGCCGATAAAATTGGACCACGCAACAATGTGGAATATTTTCGCAATATAAATAAAATGCATTGCTCAGTTGATGTTTTTCTAGAAAAATTAATGTAAATAAATTTGTTCCCACCAGTTTTTGAGGTTTGTTATTTGTGCGTCTATTTTTATCTGTTTAGAAATATTTTTGGACAGATGTCAAGTCAGCAAATCTAATAATAACAACACCACGTGGATTCAACGAAACTTTAGTTTGCTGAATTTCATTGCAAAACATTTTTGCAATTATTTTGTTAAGCTCGCGCTTGTTCCATTAAGATCGGCAAGGAACTCATCGACACGTCTTAAAAGGGCTTTGCAAAAATATTTCATGTAATTCAATAAATAAATAAGAGAACCAAGAGTAGGTTGTCTTTTTTATAACAGTATAGCGAAAACAAAAGAGTTGTATAGTTTTTTTCCAGAGATTTTAAAAAGCGAGCAAATTCTAAGACGGTTGGGCCTTATCGAACTATTATTCCAGTTTCGGGGTTCGATTCACCATCACCACCAAATTCACCTTGTTTTTTATTAGAACACCGTCTATGGGTTAAACTCTTTAGCATGTGAGACAAAAGGTTTCTCTTTAACTTAATTAAGAGTTTCAGCAAATCAGCTTCTTGCTTCCGTGAATTTGAGGGCTTTGTTCATTCAGGTCCACATATGTATGTCAAACATTCCGAATAGGAGGAAAGTAGTACGACTTATTGTCACAAAAATTCTTAGAGTGGTCGAACTGTAGTGGTATGTATTCGCCCACTCAAAGGGCTAGTGTGCCCGTTGAATCGAGGTGTTATTTACCATTAAAAAAAACACCAACAATGGAACGAGGAATTTTCCACACTTCGAAATCTATCGAAATTTAGAGCTTGGAACGTTGGTTCTCTGTACGGGCCGGCAACATTAAATAAAAAATAGAACATTAAATGATCGGTATCGAAAAGAATAATGACGCGATCCTTGTTCTCAAAACACAAATCTGCCGAGTTCTCGAGACCACATTCAGATGCAGCAGTCTGTATTTTGTGTCCACTGGTTAAGGCTGTGTTGGAGAACGAAACCTTTTCAAGAGAGTGGAACAAGAAAGAGATGATCTCAGTACAAGCGGGTTATAAAACCGTTTTGTATGTCTTCCCGAAGTTGATAGCAACTATTATTCTCCAGCAAATTAAATCTAAAATCGAGAATACAATTAAGAGTCATCAAATTGTTTTTGCAGTGGTCTATCATGAGCCGGCCACATTAATACTTTGCGAATCATAATTGGAACATGCAAATGAGTTCCAATCATGGTTGCAACTGATATTTGTCGACTTTAAAAAAAGATTTCGACCACGTTGATCAAGAATACGCCTGAAGATGGCCAATAGTTAATAGAAACCATTCGACAAGCTAAGCCATTTGGACTATGATGTTGATATCTGTTTCCTGGCAAACTAGAATGGAGAGACAGTGGGCTTAAGGGTAAACGTCAAAAAGAAAACAAAAACAATAATCCATACATACTGAACAAATTAAAATATTAATTTAAATAAAAATTCAAAATTAAGATCGGGACAAAAGTAAGTCATGGTTCATGGTCAATGGTCCATGTACCTACATTCTACATGTGACCTAGTCTTGTATTTTATTTAATTCCCTCAAGGTTCGCATTTTCACAAGACGCTTTATGAGATAAGGAACTTATGCGTTTGAAGGGCCTTAACAGAGAGTAATTTATTATCAATAAAATATGAAAAAAGAGAAAATGCGTAAGTAATGAAAAAAATCCACAAAAATCCACGCTCATATGTATGTACGGTCACATCGTCGAATAAAAGTTAAATAAAATGCACGACTGGGTCGCACGAACTTGTTCTTATGCTAGATAATTGCTGCATATGTATGTACACTCCACTCCACTTGAATAGAAACAAACTTTTTCTTTGCTATCAGAGCGTGTAGCGCTTTGGTAAGTTTATAAATCCACTTTTTTGTTTTTGTTCTTCTAGCAGGGATCAATTGCGAATAAATTGCATGGGCAGAATAATTCGGAAAAATACTATTAGGATATTTTTTAATTACTTATTTAAAAACAACTTTTTTTTTGCGCCACTTGAATAGAAACATTCTCTTCAATAAGGATAATTGAAAATTGAAAAAATGCATTAAAAGAGGGTAGTTTTTTTTATTTATACTCATATTTTAATGGTGTGTGCTACCACCTTAATTTAAAATAACTTCAAAAACTCTGTTGGGAAGTGAATCATATAAATGTGTTATATAATTTAAACAAATTGTACTACAAGCTTCTTTGATTGCAGCAGTAAGCGATTCTTTGTCTTCATATTGATGTCCATTCGTTTTTAATAATATTAAGGTCCGGAAAGTACGGTGACAATTGATGCAAGGTAATATTTTTCTCGGTTATCCAAGTGAATCATATAAATGTGTTATATATATTTAAATAAATTGTACTACAAGCTTCTTTGATAGCAGCAGTAAGCGATTCTCTGTCTTCATATTGATGTCCATACGTTTTTAATAATATTAAGGTCCGGAAAGTACGGTGACAATTGATGCAAGGTAATATTTTTCTCGGTTATCCAACTTTTTATAATCCTTGCGTTGTGGATTGGTGCGATGTCCTGTTGAAATGTCCATGATATTGGTCCAATGACATAGGTAAACTTAGAAAACGCTTCTGGCAAAATTGGCTTGTAGGAGTTTGCCGTCATTTTCATTGTGGGAAACTGCAGATCAATTGTTCCTAACCAGGAAGTCGAACCCCACACCAATACACTACCTTCTCGGCTATGATGGCGCTCCAAAGACCTTGTTTCCTTCCTCATATCATGAAAATAATAATTATATTCTTCCGGGCCATCTAAATTGAATTTTGTTTCGCCAGAAAATACCACTTTTGTCATATACTTCCTGCAAAAATCTATTCTGTTTTTGACTTCGTATTGAATTGGTGGTTTTTTCTTCAATTTTAGGCGCTTTAAATGTTGTAACCCACGAATGACACATCTAATAGCATTAAGACTAGCGGTTATTCCACTCTTCGCCTTGATTTTAGCAGCAGAGTCGCTAGAATTGGAAGCCAGTCTAATTATCTTTCTTCGGTTGGCTTCTGTTGTGACTCTAGATTGCCTTCCTTTCATAGTTTTTCCATAGTTCTTTTTATCTCTAAAGAAAGACCCAGAAATTTTCACACTTCTTCCTAATTTCTTGGCAATTGTGCGTAGAGAAAGCTTGTTTTCTGCGTGCCGTACACTTCCATTTTGGATTTTTCTGCAGCGTTTAATGGTTTTGCACGGTCCAATTTTTTTTTATTATTGCAATAATATTTTTTTCTTCTAATAGTAACAAACAGTGTTTTTAATGAATTAATTAAAAAAGTGGTAAAAAAATATCCTACTGGTCTTTTTCCGAATTATTCTGCCCATGCAGTTTATTCGCAGTTGATCCCTGTTAAAAGAACAAAAACAAAAAAAATGGATTTATAAACTTACCAAAGCTCTACACGCTTTAATGGAAAAAGAAAAGTTTGTTACTATTCAAGTGGAGCGGAGCGTACACCTATATTAAAATAAAAAAAAAATATTTTTTTTCGAAAATTCTTTCATTTTGTTACGAGTTTTCTGGAAAAAACTAAGTATGCAATAAAATTTGAAAACTAAATGTCTATCCAGGAAAAAATGAATAGCACGACTGGATCGCACGTACTTGCTCATATGTGCGGTCACATTGTAGAATAAAATTTAAAAAAATTAAAGTGAACATCAAAGGATTTATCGATTTTTGTGACTTTTGATTGTTTTTATTAAAAAAATAATTCAAGAATACAAACTTAAGTACAAAATAACACACATTTAAAAACAAAATTTAAAAAAAATTCACCTACCCGTTTTCAAAATATTGATTTTTCAAAAAAAAAAAAAATTGTAATTATAAAAAATATTAAAAAAAAGTTTTCGAAAAAAAAATTAATGTGAAATTATTTAGGCTACTTCTTCCTGAATATCAATTGTGATAGTAATCGGAACACCAGTTTTCGAGAAGGTGGAAGAAAAAAAAACGGTCCTATGGGGGGTACCGTTTTTAGCCCACCATATTATTTTTTTTTCACCAAAATGTAATGCCTACCTACAGTAGTACACTGATTTGTTTTCATAAAAATCCTTGGAGCAGTTTTCGAGAAAAATAAGCTTTTACATAACGTTTATATGACAGGTATTGTTAGTTTTTGAGCTTAAAAAAAATTGCAAAACCTCCTCTGCAGAATGTCAAAATAACCTTAAGTTCTAAAGTAAGACGATTGGCTCAAACCCTTAGGCTACAGTCCAAAATACATACGTACAGACAGACAGTCAGACAGACAGACAGACAGAATTTTGCCAGTAACTCAAATATGTTTCTCTATCATCGTAATGTCATGTTTGATTGTTATCTCAATTTTTTTTGCACGAATGCATAACTTGCAAGTAAAAATATTGAAAATCGCTCGACCAGTTCCTTTTTAAATGTTTTTTTTTGAAAAAATTTTCGAAAAAATATCTCAATTTTTTTTAATTATGCGATTTTAAGAAAATCTGTAGTTTTCATATAGGAAAATTATTTAAAAAAATTATTTTAAAAATATTTCGAAAACCAATTTTTTTTTTTAAATTTAAAAAAATCGAAAAAAGTTTTTGAAAATGTTTAAATGTAATATTAATTGAATTATAAATGACTTCCTGTGTGCAAAATTTTATTAAAATCAGTATAATGGTTTATGATAAAACCGCATTTAAAAAAAACCGGTTCTATGAGAGGTACCGTTATTTGTTCCATAATTTCGAAAAAATTGATTCTAACTGAAAGATAAATATTAGCCGTGTTTTATTGGCGATCTATAGCTAGCCCAGTATTGGAAGTCCTAATAAAACGCTGTATTCACTCCATAATTCACTTTTAATGACAACTGACGTCTTGTTGAGTTTAGAAGGGTGTGTTCCAAATTCAACTCAGTTCTTGAACAGACATCCGGATAGAATATCCAACCATGACGTCATCAGTGACCCTTGATGACAGAATTAAATTCGGTTTTAGAAAAAAAACTGCAGTAATTTAAGTTTCAATTGATGCAGGTTTTGTCTAATGTCTTATTTGATTGATTCAATATACATTTTAAGTCAACTAACATTTTGGATCCTTTCCAAAAAAAATTATTTAATTTAGTCAATTTGGGTCACTGATGACGTCAAAATAAAGGAAGGCGCTGTCTTGTAATCTTGTATCATGATACTCAACTAACATATCCTTTTTTTTCTACATTCCAGTTGGTTGACATTTCTTTCCAAGATTTATCTCAACTTATTATATTCACTAATTTCACTAACCTAATTATTGACACTTATTGTTTGTTGTTGTTTGCCGTATAAAATTTTACTGCGCTGGGTATACACTTACCAATAAAACACGGCTACTGTTGTAAAAAAATAACACCCTGAAAGTTTTATCAGAGCCGTTTTTGAGAAAATCAAACTTTTTGTTAAATATTGTATGGCAGGTACCGTTATTTTTCGACCTATAGCAAAAATGAAAAACACCCCTTGAGATACTTCCAAATAAATACTAAATATAAAGTTTAAAGCACGGAACATCGTAATGTCATTTTTCATTGTTAAAATTTGTTTTTCTGGCAAGATTCCATCATTTGCCTTATAGTACCTATAATTGCAAGTAAAAAAAACTTACTAAATAGATTGCTATCCAAAAACGTTCCAACTAGTTGTGGCTGAAAAGGCGCTAGCCAAAAAAATCCTATTTATTTCAACAATTAAATGTGAATACTACGTTAGTCATGAAATCAACTCTTTTTATTTGGTAAACTACATTATCATAGCTCGATTTGACATTTACAACAACGGTCGTTAAATATTTTTCGTTCACAGAAAGGAGAAGCTACTTAAAAATTTCGAGTGATTGTGTGCGCTTGCATCTTGGACATCTTCAGGGATGATTGATACGGGAGTACTAAGGGAGTTACTCCTATTTACTAAAAAAAAAAGTTCTGCTCCATAAATCATTTTTGGAATACAAGTTTCTCTCAATAGTTTGGATTTTTAAAAAGAATCCCCTCTTTTCTAAAAAATACACACAAACTATGGGTCATCTTAGTAAAAAAAAATCAAAAAAAAAATGAAAGCACGTGCTGCTATAAAATTTTTTTATGACCAATATATCCCAAACAAACTGCAAAAACCCTGGATCATTTAAAATTCATATGAAATTCATTTTTTATCTGACCTTTCCTTATCGAGAATAAAGTTTTTTTATGTGCACTCGATCAGGATTTTTTTCTCCAAATGATTTATTAATATCATCGAGAATGATTGACTTGATTCACAATAATTACAAACAGTAAAGAAACAACTGATTTGTTTCTATAATGTTTAAAAAACACGCACAAGATTGTGTTGGGAATTTTTGTTTTATTGTTTTCTAACTATGTACATAACACATAATTTACCCTATTCCTCATTCTGAACCGTTGTGGAATCTCATTCCATTGAATTTGTGGATATTTTTTGAATTATTTGCAGAAAAATATAAATGAAGTCTGTACCGATTCATAGGCGTTGAAGCACGCTCCCTGATAACGCCTCATCAATGTAAAGCATGTGTAAGCGCGATGAATACTAAAAGAAGAAAAAAAACTACTACTATCAACTTGTTAGCTAAAGGTACTTCCGCTTAACTGCTTTGGGAATTTTGTTGATGGCAATTTTTAACACCTTGTTCAACACTATGAGTGAGGATTTTTTTTATGGAGAGATACTGGAATTGAGGTGGAAGATTTATGTGTTGTTGTTTTTTTTTTATTTAACTTATGGATTGATTTTGCTTTAAAAAGAGATAAGTGGGAAGGTCGGTTTTTTTTTAATTTTTTTTTTTTTGTTTGAAAACTGTTTTGGCAAATTATTGACAGCAGGGGTTTTATACGCTCCTGATAGATTTCCCATCGATTGTTTAAGACTTATTGACTACTAATTGTTTTTTAAATGAAGAATGGTTGATTTATATTTTGTATTCTGTTTAATGGTGGGTTTGGTTAGGATGTTGATTGTTGCCGAAGTACATATTTTAAAAACAGATTCGAGAGAAAAGATATTTTTTTTTTCAGATGGTTGGGCTTTTAAGAACAAAGAATGTTTTGGATATTTTTAGACATTCTGTTGATATAGAAACAACGCGAAAACAGTATATCTGGGTTTCAGTCAAAATCTGAAATTTAAAAACTAAATCTTTGATTTTTTGTAAGCGCGTTTTTGGGATTTTGAGAATGGCAAATTTCATTGAGTTCCAAGATTTCAAATCAAATGATAGTAAGTATTTTATGTCTTCTGTGACAGTTTATATTGCAAGTAAATCGCTGTTTCGTATGTTGTATTCCATAAGTCTATACAGGTTTAAGCACTTGCTTGTAAATGAGCAATTGGTTATAGGAAACTTAGATTGGAATATCTTCCAATAAACTTATTCAATTCTCGTAACTTATTTTCTGTTTTTTTTTTTTTCTTAACTTTTGCTTTGTTAACACACGATATTTGTAACAAGTTCATAAAGATGGGCAGATTGTAAGGATTCTTCTAAGTGAAGTCTTTTTTTTCCATTTTTATTATTTATAATGGTTTAATTTGTATTTAATTCCTTTGCGGTAAGAATAATTCAAGAAAATCTGCCGTTTTGACCAGGTCGGTAAACAAGAACTTCGGTGTTCCGTTCGCTAAAAAGTTAATAAAGGATTCAATGTAAACTCTGAAAAGTTGTCTTCATCTTGGAGTGTTACGGATCAAAATTCTACAATAAACTTTGAAGTCGAGAGTCTTTCAAATGATTAAAATTAATTTAATATTAGATTTCAACATCTTAAATCATCCTTCAATCCACCCAAAAAATTTCACCACATCAAAATGTACTTCAAACTTTAAGGCCATTAATAACCAAAAAACATGCTGTTGAACAAAATTCTTCAAAAAAAAAAACTTAAATCTGCTGCTGACATAAGACTTAATAATGCCAACTTAGTTGGTTTAACTTAGTTCATATTTCCAAACACTTGACACCAAAAACTGTTTCTACACATACAAAACCGAATTCCAAAGTCTTCATAAAGTTAATTGTATATATGTTAGCACTTATCGAACAAAGTTTTCATAAGAATCGATAATTATTAATGTGTCAAATTGAGCGCTAATATTCTACACCTTCTTCGGCAGTTCCACGCATTGGAGTTGGTGTGACTGGAGGGGGTTATTGAAGGTAGAAAATTGGTGTATAAATATGGGAAGGAGGGAGGTAAGGCAGCTTCCGATTGAATTTAGTGACTGTTGGCAGTTCCTACTAACTCTTAATTTGTAATGTGCTCATTATGGAGAGTTTAATGACTTTATTGTAGAGAAACTGTTTTCTATGGAAGTCTGGTGCGCCAGCTTCATTGTAACTTACCCCAACGCAAAAGAACATGGTCGGGACATGAATGTGCGTCAGAGTTAATTGAAATTAAAGTATATTTATTTCATAACGTCTGCAAAAGAAATATGATATGTATAACCTTTAAAGGTGTTTTGCTGAGAGGTGGAGAAATGAGACTTTCACTTTCAAAATATAACTACGTAAGAGACTGTGGTTTTTAATAATTAAAAGGTTTTTTTTGGTATATCGCTTTGAGGTAGAAATAATTCTTTAATTAAAGTGAATATTATATCAACCACAAATTAACCAATTCTTTATGCTATCTTTCAGACCAAATGCATTATCATAGCTTGATATGACATTCAATGACGTCAACAACCACGTTCAATTTGTTTCTTTCAAAAAGAACAAAGAAAATTTCTGTTAATTGTTGATTAGGCATCTTATTTCGCCTTCAGGAACGGAATACCGAAGAAAACTATTCGCTTTTCTACAAATAATACATTGATCAATAAATAAATTTAAACTATACAAAAATGTTTTTTTTTTTTTTTATATATATATTTTCGTTAAATTTTATTTTTATTTTATCAAATAATTTTACAACTTTAATTTATATGAACTCTGCGACGCGTTTCGGAACTATGATTCCATCTTCAGGCGCAATATATGAATATAAATTTAATTTGTTGTGTCTGCTCTCTCTGCTGCTTAGCCGCTGTTGTTAGTGTTGTTATTGTTATTTAATATTATATTTGTCTTTTTCTGTTTAGTAATCCATAATTTAATGATGTGTCATATAATCCATTCGTCTTAAAAATTAATTTGTCATTAAGAATGTTGTCCTTTTCTATTTTGTTGGCTTTGTAAATTTCGAATTCCTCTAGTGAGCCCAAAAGCCTCCCTTTCTTGCATATATGCATTGGAACGAGATTGTTATTAAAGTCGGTGTAGTTATGGTTGTTTTCAATAAGGTGCACTGCGTAATTAGATTTTGTATTGGGCTTTGGTTTGTGCTCTGAAAACCTGTCATAGAAAGTTCTCCCTGTCTGTCCAATGTAATATTTGTTGCAATCATTACATATTATTTTGTATACACCAGTGCATGATTTTGTTTCTTTCTTTCTTTTTTGTTGTAGCATTTTCTGTAAATTGTTGTTGGTGGTAAATGATATGTTGATGTTTACTTTATTTAATTCGTTTCGAATTATATTTGGTAAAAGATTTTCATATTCTATAGCTATGAATTTTGTGTCGTTATTTTCTTTATTTGTGTGTTTATTGTTTATTTTCTGTCTTCGTTTGTATATTAACTTGTCAATTATTTGTGGGTTAAATCCATTTTGTGTTGCAATATATTTTATTGTATTTATTTCGTCCTCGTAATCTTTCTTGTCCATAGGTATATTTAAAAGTCGGTTTATGAACGCATTATATGCTGCCATTTTTTGGGTGTGGGGGTGGTGGGAATCTTTATGGATTGTAATATCTGTCGTTGTTGGTTTTCTGTATATTTTGAATTTGAATTTGTTGTTATGTTTTTTAATGTTGATGTCTAAGAAGTTTAATCCGTTTTTATCTTCTATTTCCACAGTTAATTGTATCTTCTTATTAATGTCATTTGCATAGTTTTTTAAAATATTTATCTGTCTGTTGGGAAATAATACAGTTAAAAATTACAAATAAAATAGTTGATTTCTTTATTTGTTAATTTAATTATTTCAATTTGAACTTTTTCCAACTCAACTAGAGTTTAGAAGCTAACTTTGGTTCAATATAGATGAGGCAAGACAGAACCTCCTCACATTTGAGTGCACATTATATAAAAACACACGTGGTTTGCACTTTACCTATTGCAATTCACACTGTCTTTTGTCAAAAGAACTTGTAAGAGGAGAAAAAGCACGAAAAATGTCGTTAACATTCTTTATACTGCCTGGAAAAGAGAACGTCATTTAACGTTTTAATGAAGAGCAACAATTCGGACATCAATCAAATAATTAAGTCGTTTTTCTATTATCAACTAATCGGGGTCTAGGTTAATTTTTAACATGTAAATACAACAACAACTTGGGATCCTGCTTTCTATCTGGGTTAATTTTTGAAACCCAGAAGTTAGTTCCAACTCGACACCTAGATGGTCAATTTGAAAGAATCGGTAGAAGGTAATTGTATGTTTAATTTATTTTTGTGTGAACGACGTATAAAACTATGGAAAATAATTTATTTATTTCATTATTCATTTAATAGATCTTAAAATATATACTCATATCCCCTAGTCTTGAAATCTTTTTTTATGTCATAAAGAATCATCAAAATAAATCATGACTGCTAACCTTTCAAAAGGAAACCCAGATTGAATTATTATCAAGGGGTGAACCATATGGGTTATTGGCGATAAGAGTTCCTAACAATTCATCAGCGTCTATTTCACATTGCACATCCAGCGTTGGAAATATCGACAGGGATCTTTACCTTTTTAATAGGATCTTTAAAGTTTATAACTTACAAAAACATCGTCGACAATTTGAACCCAAGACACTTTCAATGGCAGGACATTGGACACCTTCATCAGCAATGAAGGAAAAGTTATCGTGGACCGGATGAACCATAACATTGAACAACATTCTTTGGTGGATGTTTTGAAGCAAAAACCAGCGTTTCTCTAAATTCCTTCGACATTCTATTCTATTTTTGTTTATATACTTCCAGATATTACTAACTAGTGACTTGGATCATGAAAAGTTAACCTCTCCAATAACCTTAACTAAATTTTTCCATTAGTAACACTACCACAAGAAAATTTCATTAGTTACAAAAGACGAAGAAAGATTTTGGAAGACTCCAAAGGGAAGACAATTTCGAACAGAAATCTACGCAATGAGGAAATTCGGAGTGCTACCATCGACTGGAAACAACCTTTTACAACGCGCTAGAGATACAAAAAGAACCTTGACTTTCAGCATTTCCCCGGAGTATGTCCAGAAGTTTATATTATCATATACAAAATCTGGAGAAACGACTATAATCAATCCATCAGAATAAATTAAACACAATGAACATCATGTTTCGAAATCCCATTCAGCTCTCCAACAACGTCAAAATTACGAAGAGGAAACAGCGCATCAGACCAGGACCAAAACCTTCAAGAAAATAAACCCTTCAAGAAGGAAAACCAAGTAGATCATGATGAAGAATGATATTGAAATGAAAACATGATTGACAAAGTGGAAAGTTTCGGCAACCACTTAGAAAATAACTTAAGGCATTTTTTCGGATAAAATCGAGATATTCTTCCAACAGACTCTGCATCCAATTGCAGTTCGATGACACTTTTGCAACAAGTATTCCAAGGGACAACATTCAATTCTGTAAACCGGAATCGGAATCGGATATCGGAAATCATCACCAATTCCAAGACAAGAAATCTGTTGGACAAAATCGAGTCTCCAATTACGTCGTCAAAACTCAAAAGGCTTCCACAAGCAGTTACGATACTTAATGCAATAATCGCAAACAATAAATTGCTACTTCCAGGCAAAATCATTGCCATCTCAAAGAAAGACCCTACAGAAATCTATTTGCAACAACAGGTCGGTTTTCTCCTAAAGAACATCAGCAAGATTCTGGAAGAAGTCATTCTCAGTTGGCTGAAAAAAATACTGCATACACAACCTCATCCATTCAATTTGGCTTTTGTGAAGGTCACTCAATACTGCATACGTTACTCAAACTCCAGTCTTTCGTCTCTATAGCTTCAACTGTGAGAACCTGCTTTTTGCGAATGACGAGCTTACATTCGCCTTCTCAATCTCGGTGTCAAAAATCATTGCTGTGAGATCAAAACCACATTTCCAGACTTTTAGAATACTACAAGAAATGTAATACCTCATTTCACAGCCAAATTACAACTAGTGTGCTTCAGAAGACCTGCTTTCAACAATAGCCGTATCTGCTCGGCAGCAACATTTAGAAATCTGGTCTTGAAGCTCTCTGATGGATCAAAACTAGCGGCCAAAAAGAATTACAAAGCCAACTATGTATGCGTTCTAAAATGTTCATCCGATATTGAGGAAAATGTTTTAAAACAAGTCAACGAAACTGTCTATATACAAAAAGTAACTCAGGTCTGTTATCAGTTATAGTTTTCATCCGTGGTTCACCATATTCAAGACAGCGTTGAACCAGCTCCAATTCTTTGAAAGGAAGATTCTGACGGGTTTCCGTACGAGACTTTTCTTTAATCGACAACGGCAAAAATACTGCAGCTACAAACGACTCAACGAAGAAGACTATTTCTTGAGCAATCTGTAAAGCAAGAAAATGTTAAAACCCCCCAACCACCCTAACCCACTTTTGAGAAGGATGACCACTCAAGAACAACATCCCGAACCTATAGGTGCTCATATCTTAGTGCCAGAGATCCTAGAAAGAATCTAAGACAGCAAAAAGAAGTTTCCTTCTGACACAGAGTCAGCTTTTCAAGGTGCTAAACGTCTCCCAGTATGCAGTTGTTGTTGAAGGACTCAAACACTGAAAACTTATATGAACAAAAAATCACTTATTATTTAATTCCACATTGATCCAGAACGAAACCTAGGATTAATCTTAACATAAGATGTCAGATAACAATAACATATCAAGTCAACTTAACTTCTAATGCGTTATTCCCAACAATTCCAAATGATTTCAACTGTAAAGAGTGAGACTTTGTGACATCCGGTTTTGTGTTTGAAAGATTGATTGACAAAAGTATTTCTTCTTCAAGGTCAATACCAAATGAAAATTGATTGAGAAGCAACGAACTTGTCATCGACAAACCTAATCCACCGTAGTTCCGTGACATAACACCTACCCACATTAATTGCCATCCTATAGATACTCAGCAATACAGCTGTACACCAATAATGCATTATGCTGAGTAATCCGATTAATTTTTCATGGTTAAATCATTTAAAAACCATTCATTAACCGAGACACATATACCTAATTATAATTATTATTTTTTTTATTTTTTGCACATTGATTCTCCTCCGGACAGAGGCTTCCCGTTGAGTTAAGGCGCAACAATAGAAAATGCAAATTTCTTATAAAAAATATTAATACAAAAGGCAGAAAAAAAATAATGAAAATAATGCTAAGCACCCAAATAGAGATATGACATCATTTAAAATAGAACTTGGCTTAGATACTTTTTTTTAAGATATTCTTGCTTACCTGCGCCCCATGGTAGTTTCAGCAAACGTTTTATACTTGGATTTCTGCGAACTGCTTGAGCAATAACTGGTTCAGCAGCAGCTCCTCCACCAAGTCCACCAGAATCCATTGTTAGTTATCGGAGGTTTCTTCCGTTCGTGGAAATGTAGTAGATTGGATCACTTGAGCTTCAGATATATCTAATTTTTTTGTTTGCTCTTGAGTTCCTCTAAGTTTCTATTGAAATTTTCGTGGACATTTTTTTATGACACTAAGAAGTGATATTGTAATAACTTTATTGTATCAAAAGATAAAAAAAACTACTACAATTTCTTATCACACTTTCGCCACAAAGAGTAACCTTCACGCACCCGATACGTATACGACCGACAAGTTTCATAGTCCATAAAAAAAACACAAAACACCATTAAATTAAACTAATATTTTCAGTATTTAAACTTTTTCGCAACAAAATTTATTCAGACGTTTATTTTCTTGAGAATTTTTGAGAAATCTTTAATATGGTGGGGTTCCCTGGTATGGGAGGGTTTAGATTAGAAGGTCACCCGGCATTGGATACATAACGTAAAAAGACATCTAAATGTTTGAAATATTTAATCCATGGAAGCAGCAAAATACAAGAATCAAAATATTTTTTGCCAAAGATGAAAAAAACAGAAAATAAATTATAATGTACAGTCAAACCCCTCTAATTGAATTTGCACAAAATAATTGTTTAAGTTCTCTTTCACGAAATTTATAAAGAGAAGTGTCTGAGAGAAATTCCGCCATCAGGGAATTTCGCAACTATGCCAAATTTTTACAAAGAAATTGATCCAAACGCCAAATAAATTTCAAGCGAATTCGATAGATTGAGTTTGTCTTGGAACCCAAAAATGCAGCTGTTTTTGCTACTTAAGCTAACTATGATGTTTCTACATTTTGAAAATGAAGAAATTAATTAATAAATAATTTATAGTAAGATTTGATTAAGTAAACACAAAACCGATGTAATAAAAAAACAGGAAAGGTTTTATATATAGTCCTTCGATCCGGATTTGGCCAAGAGAAATAAGATAATTTGATGGATAGTGACCCTGGTTAAAAGGCATGGACTAAACATGAAGACACATTCGTGTTGGAAGGATATCGAATATTTTTACATGCGATAGAAGATGTAATAATAAGAATATTCTTTCTTTTCTAGAAATTCTAGAGTAATGTTTTTTTTTTTTTTTTTAACAAAATGTAAAGATCCGTTTTTGCTCTGGTGTAAAAGTGATTTTGAAAATAAATTATCGGCAGCACAAAAATTTAAAAAAAAATTGAATGTTGGTCCTTCGAACCGGATTTTTCCCTGAAAAATAACACATTTCTTAAAGTAAAAAAAAATTAAATCGAACGACTTCGACTTAAAGGACTCCGACTGTTATTTTGAGAAGACGAATTTAAAGATCTTTTAATTTTTTTCTTCTCATGAAAGTTGGTCTGAAAATAAATCAGCAGGAGTAAAAATTAATGTGTGGATGAGGCGCTTGTTGACTGGTTGACTCCTATTTTTGGGTACTTTGTCGTCTAGAATTGTTTGGAACATACTTTAGTTTTGTTTGTAGTTGTTGTTGTTGTTGGTAATGTTTAGAATGTACGGAAATAGTTGAATGAACAATCTGAAACACATGGGATAGGTTTTCTGTTTTGTCGATGGTTTTCCTAACTTTTTTACGTATTTTGTGTGTATTTCAGAACTTATTTGAAATGGAAATGATATTTCACTGTTTTAATAATTTCCTTCTTTGTGTAAAGAGCTTTGAATAATGAAGTTGCTAACATAATATGAGTATTGGAAGTAGTTGGCGCGAAATGACAGCATGATTTATATACATAATATGTATATATAATTATTTCATTTGCGCTGATACTTTCAATATCAGAATCCAATTTTTCTGTTTTCTTTTATTTTGAGAACTTTTAAGGCCATATTATAAGTCATTTATACCTAGTATGTCATTAAAAGTTGAAATTTACTTTTCTCTTAAAATCATCAATTTTACGTTACTTAACACTAACCACTAAACCACGGGGACCGTAAAGAAAGAAGGAGAGTGAAATCTTCTAATCTAATCTTGTAGACCAAGTAATAATTAAAGGCAGAAAGGAAACAGAAGCAGAAGGCAGTCCTTTAGTATTATTTTATTTCGTTCCTAAGTTCACGGTGAAAAAAAGTCAACTTTAACTTTAGAAGTAAATAAGGTTTTGCTTAAAGGATTTCAGAGAGGACATTTTAAATTCTTAGACACATCTAGATGAAAAAGATATATTAAGATATTATTGGTTTTGCAACATTTTGAAGGAGCATCTTTTGGCTGGCAAAATTTCAATTGGGTAACTTTTGAAATATATTTTTTTCGAGAATGGGTTTTGAAATAATCCGAACAAAGAATCGAAATAAGTATAGTTTTTTATTTCTTTAGTTCAAGGCTGAGCAGCCTATTAATCTTATAGGTTTGGGCAGGGAAATCCATTATCGGGTGGCATTAATGAAAAAACATCGTCCTGGTAAAAAAATTATAAAAAGTATAAGGTCACATGATCTGGTAGAACGCAGACAACGACTTCAGTTTTGAAGATAGTCAAGGGTTTATGCGTTTGTATAATATTCTCAAGCAGTGTTAGAATATTTAGCTCAAAAATATTTGGTAAAAAGCTTTATTTGGTGAAAAGCCTTTGTTGTGATTGCCACGGCAATAAGTATAGTTAAGTTATATTTTCTTTTAAATATAAAGGCAGTTTTATCATCTAATGAGACCATTCTATAAACTATGTACCATTGAACTATTCTCAAATTTTCTGCTAACGGAATCAAATTTATAATCTTAAATTTTTTATAACTTTTATCGGAAAATTAAACGGATACGATTAAGGTGACAAAAAAAACATAACGCGGAAAGCTGGTTAAAACTTTGCCCAGTTAAGACATCTATATATAAGACTTTCCCCTCTCACTCTGACTACAGTGGAATCCCATTAAGCTGTGAGAGAGCGAAAACTATACAGGCTTTCCGCCGTGGACTTTATCGTCATATAGAGCTTTAAAAAAACACCAATTTTTAAAGCTTTTTAACAAAATCCAAAAAAAAATCCACCTTGATTTGCAGTTGCAGTGGTTACTCGAAAATGATGTGCTTGTTGTAATACACACTAAGAGGGTTTTTTGAAACATAAAATCGTATGTGAATCTTGGGTAAGTTAGTAGTTGATTTTTTTTGTTCAATTTCAGTAGGTATACAGCAAGTAAAACCACTAACTGGAACCATTTCCAAAAATTAAGTTCTCCCATACTAACAATTTAAGTTAGACAGACCTCTACTACAATTTAATAAAATACTCTTACACAAATGCTCTTTTTTTTAAGGAGAGAAAATAAACTTCAAATCAGAACTGCTAATTTCCACGACTCTTACGACCATTCCGTAGTTTGAGTTCTGTGTTTTTTTAATCCATTCATTTAAATTTTACACAGTCGAACTTATGCAAAAAAAATTGTACTAAGTTGCGTTAGAAAAAACAAACAATAATCATTAATTCACCAAAAAAAAGGAAAACTAAACACATCCGGACTAATAATTCAACCTTGTGGCATTCCATTCCGACTTAAACAAACAGGACAAAGCTTTGATTTACAACTTAAAAGATAAATATCTCGGCAAAAGTTCTTTCAAGCTACAAAGTCTTTCACTCCCATCATCATCTCGAGTGTGTAGTGTAATGTATATTTTTGTAAAAATACCCCAGCAGGGTAGTTAGTGATAAATTTAGACATCTTCCTGCTTATCTGGTGTATGCCCCGAGTTCCACGTATGAATATTTTCATTTAATTTTTAAACACAAATCCTATTTGGAACCATCTGCATAGCTTCAGTGGGCGGCGTGCGAGGCAATAGTCACCGTGCGCTGTTTTTTTGTTTTATCATTTTTTCTACATTTTATTGATGCACAAATAATAATGTATGCGATTTTGCACCATTTATTTATTTATTTAATGCAAATACCAACAGTTCGAACGAAAATAATATTTGTCTATCTATAAAATTTTAATTTACTTCTTCCTGTCAATTTTTCATTTTCGATTCGAGATGGAAATAAAGCGGCAGGCGCGAGCACACGTTTGGAATTAATTACGTTGTCTGATTAAATTTATTTGAATATTAAACGAAAAAGTTAAATAAAATGGAAATTTTTACTGCGGATTCTCGTTCCGAAGATTTATGAATAAATCACATAAAGGTATTTTTTATCGATTTGGCAACCCTTTTTTCGACCACTCAATCTATCTGTTCGGTTGGCAGGAACAGATAAAGTAATTTCCTATATTTTTAAGGGTGTTTTAGGTGTTTTGTAGAATCTGGCTCATGTCATACAGAAAGGGAAATATATATATTTTTTTTTTTGAGGGAGGACAGAGCTGAGAGTCGTCAGAAAAGCTAAAAATGTTCATCCTGCATAATTTATTGAATATATTATTTCCTGTATTACGAGTATATAGTATCTCATCGAATTGCCTCTGAATACCCCATTTTCGATCGGTCAAACTTTGTACTGTAGTTTGAGATAAACGACAGACCAATTAGGGGGGCAGTAACAGGCTGTCAACATGGGTTGTTTAGTATACCTTCCTCCACTACATGGGGTAGGTGGACACAAGTTCCACCCTCGACGTAATTATAGGTCCTTTGTTTCCCGAAAAATTAGTTTGTAGATATTTTGTGCTTAGGTAAAGTGAGATGAAAATTGAGGTTATGGGAATATTTTTTCTATGCGCCATTAAAAATGGTAACTAACGTTTTGTCGATCAATATCCGAATCCGAAAGAGCCATGGAATGAACAAATAATATTTTGACCTTTATAGTTCGAGGAAGAGGAATGTATCTACATATATATCTATGAAAAGAACGCAGGTGAAAACGAACAGATGCTTTGGGTGTTATGTAACCTGGACCAACGAAAAGAACTTGAAAGGATTAGGATATTTGATTTGCTATAATCCTTCTTTTTGAGTGTGTTGCCATTCTGTGTTAGAATTCGAATAAATATGAGTATTGGAACTGTGTGAAATCACATCAGCATTGATTATACAAAATTAAATGTATCCGACTCAAGGTATTCTCTGTTCAACAAAAATGTTCATTACAGAGAAGATGTTCACTTCTCATTCTGACTGCAACAGAATCCCTTTATGCTGTAAACGAGCGATAATTCTACAGGGTATCCGTAGTGCAAATTATAAATCATTGGTTTTAAAAAGCTTTAAGAAAGCACCACCTCTGAAAGCTCTTTAACAAAATCCAAAGAAAGACCCACACTGATTTGCATTAACGTTAACGTGGTAACTCGAAAATAATATGCTTGTTTTTAATTCAAGATGTTTTGAAGGGATGCATTGCTCGCAAAAACCCACGCATAACAAAAACTGGACGTTTTGGAGCGTCGAATTCCAGTTTAAAATCTTCGAATGGAACGACCAGTTAAGAAAGAACTTGATCCGAAATACACAATTAGAGTATTAAGCGCCGTAGCGGTAATGTCATGGTTTGGGAAGCATTTTCCTTGTATTTGCTACACCAAGATTAAGGAAAAATAAAATTTTTTAACAGGTGGCGCTGTAGGCGGACATTTAATTTTTCAGGTAAATTCAAATTTTTTATTTATGGACAGATTTTGACGGGATTTTCACTGGCAGATTGCTGATGGTTGTAAAGATTTATTTAAACAATTTTATTTACCCAGAGGCGGCGCTGGGGTCGTTTTTTTTAATTTGACTCCAAATGACACCATTAAATATTTATAATCTAAAACACATAAATAAAATTAAAGTGTCTGTTATATCAAAATAATATAAAATAACATTTTGGTCTGGTCTATCTGGTTTGTTCCGGTTAATGTCGGAAACGGCTACACCGATTTGGACAGGACTTTAACTGGGAGATAGCTTATGTTCTTAGGAGAAACTTTGGCTATTTGAATGGCACACGTGGTGCCGCAGGGTTCGTTTTTTTTTTTTTAATTCGTATGTATGCAACGATTTTGATGGGACTTTCACTGGCATATAGATGATGCAAAGAATAGCTTAGGCTACTTTATTTATCCTTAAAAACAAAGACTTTGGCAAGATTTAGACACGATAAGTGGCGCTGAAGTGAAAATATTTATTAACGATAATGTAATTTCCCCTAATGGAACAGATGGCAAGAAAAGGAATACTTTAAATAGAAATGGTATCGTATATTAAATCCGAATAAATAGGTCTTTACGGAATGTTGATTGTTAATTAATAGACGAATAGAACCCATAACTTCGGGTACAGAAAAGATCATTCATTTCTGTTAATTGCTTTAGAATCTTTTATTTAAGAGGAGCTTGACAAAAGACCCTGATGTTATGATATTTCCGAGTAGTCTTTTATAAGAAGATTGTATTTAAGGTTGAATGTCTTTTTGGAATAGATTTTTGTAAGGATTATTTAAAAATTCTTGCTTAGAATAAATTTCTTGACAAGCAAGCAGAAAATTGAAACTTCGTATACTCCTGATATCGAAAACAAATTGGTAACTTTATATGTGTCAAAAAAAAAATTAAGTGAGAAAATAGTCACCTAATTCTACTCTTTTTACATTCTACTCTACTCTTTCCTTTCTCTGTAATTCTTCTAACTAGTGTCGTGCAACATCCGGTTGCATTCTAAAAGGCATTTTGACTGACAAACACATAGTTAAAAAAAAATATTATTACTATCAACCAAACTTTCATTTTCAAAAAAAAAACTTTAAAAACTTTTAAGCAAGAAGTTCCACATTATTTTGGCTCACTTGTTACTAGGTCATGTGTTTTTGGTTTTTCTTATTTCTGTATTTCCTTACAACAAGGAACCTACTTTCATTTGTTTTCCAAAAGTGCTTTCATCATAAAGAAACACCATCCAAAAATTAAATACGAACAATTACGTTAAGAGCGTGTTGGTGTTTTATGGTACAGTTATTATGTTTTATGATGTCAAAAGTCTTAAAAAATAAGAAATCATTTCGTCAATTAAGTTCAATGATCCTTGGTCAAAATATATTCCAAGTTTTTGTTCCCCATATTTTTGTTTTTTACTTGGCTCATACTGGTGCCTTTTTTTTCCTTGCGTTTGCGATAAATTCGCATCATTAGAAACAATTCATAGATGAAAAAACAAATAAGGAAAAGATTTTCCAAAGGAAAAAACATAAGGATTCCCTCTTCGTTTAGTCTTTCTTGGAAATAAATGCGACTGTTTTCTTTTCTCAGACATAAATATAGCAACATGAGTGACTGAGTATTTCATGGAAACATTTTTTTCACTTTTCATCTCTTGTTATTCAAGTTCATGGATATATAAATGTTTTTAACTTTGACAAGATATAGTTGGATAACATGCAATTCAATGTTAAAAAATATTATGCAGTTTGTTGTTATAAGATTGTTATTTAAACATTTTATACGCAACACAGTACGCAAACAGATTTCTGCAAATTGCAATACTATTTTAAGAATGAACCATGAAAATTCAGGATTCAGTCATTTTTTTTTTTTTTTTTGAAAAATGTATTTATTATTTTTTCCAATAACATGCAAATAATTGGAATTATAAAAAATTAGATATTTAACAATTTTTCTTGTCATTACTAAAGCTTGATCATAACAACACAGCCACAGAAATCAAATAGAAGAGAGATACATATCTCTTGACATTATTCAATTCTTGACGACACCAATATCTTATATTAATTTCATAAGGTGGTGGAATCCGATAAGTAAAAAATAAATGTATTAGCGCGTGGATTAGTGTTGTGGATCTCAAAGAATGGAAGGGACATACAGTTTACCGCCGAGTCCGATCGGTTACATGAAATGCACTTTTTCGAGACAAATTTTACTCTTGGAGGTTTTGTCAATTCCTCGCAAGAGACAGTACCCCGGAAAAATAGGTGACTCTGACGAGGAGTCAAACCCCGACCCTTCGCTTAGCAGTCCGACACACTAACCACTAAACCACGGGGCACTGTTTCCGATAAGTACTCTCTTTGTATTTTCTTGTTTCTCTTTTTTAAGAGAGAAAGAAATATTCCCACTTTTCTACTTTTTCCCTGACAAAGACTTAATGAAATGTTGTTAACTTCAGTTCATTGCAGAATTTTGATGACGTGGACGTTTACATCGCAAACAACAAAACTTAACAAGAGTCGAAAAAAAAATTATAAATAACTAAAAAAAAACGATTTATACTAGGTCTTCTTAAAATTTTAATTTTCTGTTTCATTAAATCATAAGCACAATTATCCCATAAACACGTTTTAATTAAAAATAAAAAAAAAACAGATGACATCTTAATCTAAACGCTTAAAAATTACGAATCAGTTTCCGTAAATATCATTTAAAAGATACAAATTCGAATTGGGGTCACGTTGTGTTCAAAATAGCCCCGCAATACCTTACAATACGCTTTAGCCTAATTCGATCTATTTTAAAGATTCCTTCCCCAAATTATTACAGATTCTTCCTGAAATTCTCTTCTCTTCCTTCAAAAAAAAATTAAAATAAAGAAAAAAAAATACAATCTCTACCTTCCGACTTTAATATCCCAACAAACATCAAGTAAAAATATACATATTTTTTTCCTCCAGAAGAAAAAAAACTGAAGATTCGAATGGAAAATGAGGAAGAATCTGCCGAAATTAGCTCTCATCGCTAATGGATCTCAATTGGTTGGGGCCACTAAATTGTACTTTCTATGCAATTCGATTGCGCGAATTTAAATTTACATTTTTATCTAATTCATGAATTGCCGTGAAGAAGAATTTTTTTTTTCAAACAGTGTCAGCAGCCACGGATACTTTGGGAATATATCTATCTTTGAGGTTGTGTATATATGAAAAGATATTTAGAGCAAATAATTTATGGGAAATATTGAAGAAAGCGGCAGCGGGCGGCGCCACTAAACCAATTTGACAGATGGTCTTTTCATATCGGGGGTTTTGGCGATTGAAAGTGGGGGCTTGATGGGCGGAAATTGAGAATATTTCACAAAACGATATGTATTTTTAATGTACCGTTTGTTCAATGTCGGGTTTACTTTGAATTTGTGTCTTGGGTGGTTGGGTGGTGTATGAATAGGGTAGGCACTGAAAGGCATCAAACTGGTGATGCACAGTCGCTGCAACTATATCGTACACATCAATTGTGCTTATTTTACCTCCCCGCGGTAACCACCGGGTACTGGTCTGTCCATCCGGACATTCCTGCTAAACTTATAAGCGCGAGTGTTGAACACAGAAAAAATAGCAACACTATAATGCTCTGCTTTAATGACTGTTCTGATCGATTCGCAGAAGTCTTGCACGAGCCCCTCAGAAAGAGGACGTACGGCGGATGAGCCCAACCAATTGGACCAACGGTGGCGTCAACAGTCAACGAAGCAGACGCCCTAATGAGCTACTTCGACGTATTTGGAGATAAGGTCATTAGGACAATTCAATGCAAGTCAGGGCATTGAAATAGAGATGGTGGCGGATGAACCCTTAATGGGCCAACGGCAGCGCTCATATCCCCGAAGTGGGTTACTGACTCCGGATTCTCCGGTTCCTTTTGTCCAAGGAATCCAACAAAGGACCTGGCCCTCCAGGTTGGGGGTTGTGCGTGGGGTTAACAACCCTGCCACGGAAAAAAGAAAAAGTTGCGAAGCGACCAATAGCCTCGGAAAAGGACGGATTTACTGTTGACGACCCGGAAAAACGAATCAAGGACAACGACCTTCGGATCTGCACGTGGAATGTTAGAACTCTTAACAGACCACGTGCATCCAAACAACTAGCGGAGGCCCTAGACTGCTACAGAGCAGGAATTACTGCCGACCAGGAAGTGCGATGGAATGGGCCGGGCAAAAGGAGGATGAAAAACTGTGACGTGTACTACGGTGATTGCGCAAGAAGACCACAGCGTTTATTTGGGTGCGGATTCGTCATAAGCGGTAGACTTAGGCAAGAAGTCTTGGGCTTTCGACACGTAAGTGAGCGACTTGTGACAATCCGTATCAAGGCTAAATTCGCCAACATTAGCCTAATATGCGCTCATGCCCCCACAGAGGACAAAGATGACGCCACCAAGGATGACTTCTATGAGCTCCTCGACAAAACCTATGAGCAATGCCCTAAATACGACGTTAAGATCGTACTAGACGATTTTAATGCCAAAATAGGTAAAGAGGAAATCTTTGGTAGGACTGTCGGAAAACATAGCCTACACGACACAACGTCTGAAAACGGACTTAGGCTAATTGACTTCGCAGCGGCACATAACGTCACCATTGCAAGCACACGGTTTCCTCATCTCGATATACACAAAGGGACTTGGCGACACCCAGATCAAAGAACCGTCAATCAGATTGATCACGTTGCGATCGATGCAAGACACGCCTCCAGTATCTTGGATGTTCGCACCTTCCGAGCAGCTAACATCGACTCGGATCACTACCTTGTTGCAGCAAAGGTAAGAATGCGAATAACCCGAACTCCACAACAACGGAGTAATACTGTGAGGAAGTATGACGTCGGAAAGCTGCAATCGCAAGAAACCGCCAGAACCTATGCCGATCGAATATCCCGTAACCTCTCAAGAAATCCAGTACCGCCAGCATCAAGTGCCGAAGATCAGTGGCAACACTGCCAACAAGCCATCAGAGATGCCGCAACTGATGTGCTAGGTTTCACCAGACCACCACCACGAAACCTGTGGTTTGATGACGAATGCAGGCAGGCCCATGCAGCCAAACAAGAGGCATATAAAGCGACGCTGCAAAGAAAGACGAGAGCTGCTCGCGAGCTTTACGAGCAGAAAAGACGGGAAGAACACCGGCTTCTCCAAAAGAAAAAAAGAGAGCATGAGAAGCGCGCGATCGAAGATATTGAGAGATGCTACTAAAAAGAACATGCCAAGGAAAAAAATCCCGCACAGAAGCCTGTAGAGATAGGAATGGAAACCTCGTAGTAGAGTCACAGTCGGTGCTGAGTACATGGAAGGACCATTTCTGCAGACTGTTAAACGGCGATGAAGGCCAAAATCCCGCTGTCAGGCAGAATGAACCATTCAACATGGATGATGACAGACAAAACTTCCGTCCACCTGACCAAAATGAAGTAAGGATAGCAATATCTAAACTCAAAAACAACAAAGCTGCTGGACCCGACGGATTACCCGCCGAACTTTTTAAAGCGGCCGGAGATGACCTGGTGGAGTGCATACACCAACTCATCTCTAAAGTTTGGTCAGAAGAAAGTATGCCTGATGAATGGAACCTCAGCATCGTTTGCCCGATTCACAAGAAAGGAGACCCTCTAAACTGCGCCAACTATAGAGGAATAAGTCTCCTGAATATCGCCTACAAGATCCTCTCTGCCGTACTATGTGAACGCCTGAAACCTTTGGTCAGCAACCTGATTGGCCCCTATCAGTGTGGTTTCAGACCAGGAAAGTCCACAATCGATCAAATGTTCACGCTACGGCAGATCCTGGAAACCACCCAAGAATTCCAAATCGATACCCACCACCTCTTTATCGATTTTAAGGCCGCGTACGATAACATTTATAGAGACGAGCTATACAGAGCCATGTCAGGTTTTGGCATTCCCACAAAACTCGTCCAACTGTGCAGGATGACGATGGAGAACTCTCGCTGCTCCGTCAAGGTTGGTTCCGACCTCACAGAAGCTTTTGACGTCAAAAAAGGATTCCGACAAGGTGATGCGCTATCGTGCGATTTCTTCAACTTAATACTTGAAAAAATTATAAGAAACTCGCAAGTCAATTGTAGTGGGACAATTTTTTTCAAGTCTGTGCAATTGCTAGCACACGCTGACGACATAGACATCATTGGCAGAACTCGGCGAGCTGTCACTGGAACGTTTGCTAGCATTGAAGCGGCTAAGATGGGACTAGCAGTCAATGAGGCCAAAACGAAGTACCTGCTGTCCACAAAAAGGGACACACAACACCGGCGGATTGGACAAAACATCACAATAGACAGGTACAACTTTGAGGTAGTTAGGGACTTTGTGTACCTCGGATCCGCTATAACATCTGACAACAACATCTCGTCAGAAATAAAGCGAAGAATTACTCTTGCCAATCGCTGTTTCTATGGGCTAGGAAGGCAATTGAGTAGCAAAGCCCTCTCTCGAAAGACAAAGGAGACTCTGTATCAGACCCTAATCATCCCAGTCCTGCTCTATGGCGCCGAGGCATGGACTCTATCTAAAGCGGATGAAGATATCCTTAGTCGTTTCGAGCGTAAGATTCTTCGGAAGATTTTTGGCCCTATCTGCGTTAACGGGCTTTGGAGGAGAAGGTTCAACCAAGAACTATACGAGCTGTACAGCGACATTAACCTGGTCAAAAAAATACGCATATCACGTTTAAGATGGCTAGGTCATGTAGAGCGAATGGACAACAATGCTCCGGCTCGCAAGATCTTCGATTCCATCCCAGAGGGTAGACGCAGTCAAGGAAGACCTCGCCTTAGGTGGCGCGCTCAAGTGGAGGACGACCTGAACCAACTTGGAGTGCAAAACTGGAGGCAGCTAGCCAAAGACCGAGTTGGCTGGAGAGGCATGTTGGTTGAGGCCCAGGTTCGTCCCGAACTGTAGCGCCACCTAAGTAAGTAAGTCAGTTGTGTCTTCTTTTGTTTTTTAATGTTGAATTAAAAAAATGTTTTTTTTTTTTAATAATTTGGCGAGACATTTTGGGTGGATGTCATTGAGACAGCTGTTGAGTTATTTTATAGTTTTTTTTATCAAAATTGTAAAATGTCTTGTTTTCGTAAAATAAATAAAATTATTGATGGGGATTTATTTTAAAAGTCGCTAATGAAAAGGACTTTTTTTCAAAAACACGTTTTTCGAGACGCAGACTGACGATGGCGAATTTGACAGCTGACAGCTGATTTCAAGAAGTCATTTTTGCAAAACATAATTGATTTTGCTTCGGGCGAAATATTGTAAAGGCTAATGAACGCAATTCCGACACCTCAACATTCACAAAGAGACATGGAAATCTCCTGTGCAATCAACTGTCAACAAAATTGACCACATTGTAATAATTGGCGCAAAGAAAATTTCCAAATCTGTACTTTTCCAGAGGCAAACTCTCTCTTTTCAAATTTAAAACGAATCTTTTTCTCAAAAACACTGTGAACTCTAAACTCAAGACCAAAAAGTCTTTCTACTACGTCATAGTCGTCTAATTCAAATGCTCGACCTTAAAACTCGTTGAATAATTATTGTCACCTGAATATGAAGAATTCAAATCAAAAACCCATTATGAAACAACATTTTCTAATACCAGCGCGATATTGCGATTACGTAGATGAAACAGAAGTTCCTTCATTTGACACTTTACGTAACAGAATTTAAACCTTTTTTAAAGCAATTACATATACACAGTTCATAATATTCAAATGTATCTAACATCTTCATAACAATATTCCCTAAAGACTCCAAATGTTTCCTTAGAAACATGACGTACCACAGCTGTTTAATTTTTCGTTTGTGACTAAAATGTATCCCTTTTGCACTGTATTGTGAAAAAATTATATAAATGCTATTCGGGGATTTCATGTCAAGCACTCGTGCGTTCATCTTTTATAAAGAGACAACATTTATTCCAACAAAAAAATACGTTTATACCTATGTAAGATATCCTTCAAAAAAACCCTTTAATATGCTTTGAAAGCAGGAAAATCCATATCCCGACTGAAGAGACCAAGAGAATTCACCAAGGATATCGAAAGCTGGAAGAGTGTGTGGCTATTACACAGTTGGGAATTCGAATGAATTTTTTCCTACTTTTTCTAGATACTGTTTCGTGTTGCCAATGAGAACAGACATGTAATCGAATTCTTGTTATCCGTCCATCTATGGTAACTCCTAGAAAAAGCCACTTCAGTGCATTACTACATCTTGCCCCTCCTCAATATACCCTCTTTATCAACTGCTGTTTTTCGTTTAGCGGAATTCCAACTAAAAACTGTGCAGAATTCACCTTGTTTTCCGATCTTTTGTGGGGATAATTTTCACATCCTTGAATTAATTCCCTAGAATAATACCAATTTATTAAATGAAAATTGCAATTGACATGATACCATTCGTTCAGGAGCACCACCACCAGACGACACCACAACGGCAAAGGAAAAACCAATGGTTTCGGTCTCGCCATCGTCGACAAAAATGCCAGGACACGTGGCCAAAGCTTATATGGAACTTTAAGAATGTGTATCTTGAAATTTCGTTGAAATTATTGATGGAACATAATTATTGTTCAATGAGTTTTATAACATTACAGTGTTTTTTTTTTTAAGTGCGACCTTAATAAGGACCAAGAAGGAAGAAAAGCTGGTGGAAGATAAATAGGTCTTTATAAAGGTATACCTTTGGAAAGGCAATATCAAGGTCCAATGAACCTGTTGTTGGTGGAGTTGTTTTAAACAATGTCTTCGATAAGTCTAAGAAGATAAAACATGGCAAAACATCTGTGCAAACGACACGAATATTGTCTCTTGGATTTATTTGTGCTTGAAAGGATTCTAATTAGGTTTTTGTGTTAAAATTTTCAAGTGAAAACTTAAAACCTTTCGAGTTAACAACGAAGGCCAAATAAGTCGGGTATGTGTTTTGTTTTTGTTTTTCTTTTGGGTGTTTTTCTTTTTTTTTTAATTTTATTTCTTAAGACAAAGGTGAATAATAAAACTTAACTTTTAGTTGCTTTGATCGAATTTTATTTAACGAAATAGAAATCCTATAGAAGTTTTATTTTTCTTTTCATTTTGCTTAAATTTAAATTTGCTTTTTAATGAAATGCTTTTTAAATGAAATCACTACGTACGTTGTTATGTTTTCCCCTGAAAATAACGAATGAATGTATAAATACTAAAATTCGACAATAAATAATTTCTCTTAAATTTTGAACGAAGAAATACACAGCTCAAAGTAATTCTATAAATTTCACAAACAATTCACAGAACATAAACAAAGTGGTTTGAATTCGTTCAGAAAATGGAATAAACAGAAATAAATGCGGAGCTTCAATTTTCATTTTCGAAATTCTAGTTCACAATAACGAATTGTGGAATACCTTAATTCACTTTCGTCATGTGAATTCACAATAAGTGAAATGCAGCTGATGTGTTGGTATAGTAATTTCACCAGTGGCAACATTGCTTAACTTCATACTTAACGGTTGATTTGTTTTTTTTTTCATTTTCAAACTTTTATTTTTGTTAGATATTTATGGAGAAATCATTGAAAAAATTAATGCTATTTTGTTAATTATTCCTTTTTAAATCTTATAAAGAATCCATATTTTTTCTATTTAGCTTCCAAAACTTCCCTTCGTCAGATCTAAAGTTCACTTAAAAACTTGGTCGAGATATTTTGTTATATAACTAATACTGCCACTTTTAATTTGACGTTTGGTTATTTTTTCGGATGTAAATTATTCTAGTTTTCAAAATTGTTACTAAATCCAAAATAAAAATTAAAAACAAAATTATAACGGGTCCGCCAAATAACTTTTTTTTTTTTAAAATGCTTCATCAACATCGAGTGTAGCTTCGGCTGTGTGGCACGTAGCGCCGTCCTGTTGAAACCAAATGTTACCAATATCCTCCTCTTCAATTTTTGTGAACAAAAATTCGTTCAACATGGCCCGATAACGATCGCCATAGACTGTAACGGCCACACCTTGCTCACTTTCGAAAAATGGCCCAATTATGCATCTGGACCAAAATCCGCACCAAACAGTGACTCGTTTTGGGTGTATCGGCTTTTCAATGTATGCGTGCGGGTTTTCTGTGCCTCAAATGCGACAATTTTGCTTGTTTACATACCCGCCAAGATCAAAATGAGCTTCATCTGAAAAGATGATTTTTTTGGCAAAATCGGCATCGATTGCAGGCAGTTATGTCGCAATATTTCCCAGCGTTGTTCAAGCGTATACACAACCATATTCGTTCAGCGGAAGGATAAAACTAATAATCTGTCAAATCAGACATGAGCTAAGTGTCACCATTCACGAAATAAGCACTAGTTGAAAAAAACGTTAGATGGCGGACCCTTTATCTGTCATTTTTCACCCACTGATGTATTCACCTCTGTCTACAAGAAATTCAAAATGGCGGATATTAAATTTCCACCTAAATTTCCCTTCAGGGTTATTCGTCTCGTTTTTTTCTATCTCTCAGGCTCAGAGTGTACATTTACAGTACATTTTCTCTGAATTCTATTGAAGTAATCTATGACATTTTCTAAATATTTATTTTTTTCTCTATCCATATATCTCTGATTAAAAATGGATGCGATGCATTGTCTTAACCTTTATTGATGGTAAATGCCACTGTTTGAAGGACGACAGAAAAAAAACAAACATTTCCTAGAAAATAAATTAATCTTATTTATTTTCATTTCATTTGCATGTTTCATGGCTCATCCTTGCCCGGAGAATGGAGATTCTCTTAGTGGAGATCCTGTTTTCCTTAGACACATATATCAGCCATTTTATTCAAATGTTACTTACTGAGACTGAAACAAATGGCTGAGACAAGTGCTCAAAAAAATTCGGAATCCCAGGAAAGATATGTGACCTTTCGAATTGGGATATTGGGAACTGATTTGACATTCCGACATGAGAAGTGTATTCTCCAAACATATTTATGTATGTACATATATAGTACTATACCTACGATAGTCAAAGGTAAGAATAGCATATTTTTTGAAAAAGAAAACAGCCTAAAATATTTTGTAATCAATAAAGGATGAAAATTATTTGACTTTTGCAAGTATGTTTAAGAAAACGCGAAATGTCAAAAAGATAAGTAATTATAGAATGACACACAACTATTTTGGGTTGATAATATGACAGGAATGTCAACTTTTTGCATCTAATCTACTACGATATTTATCAAATCTGCTGTTTCACAAAGGTGAGATTTTGTTGGTTTTTAATTTGTCATTTCAACGAAGATTTTCTGTGTTAAGTCAGTCACTTGGGATTGATCAGAATGCGTTCAAAACGAGAGTATGGCCAGAAGAATTAATGATTCAATGAGAACAAAAAATGTTGAGTCCATCCTAGAATGGAAAGCCTCTAATGCTAAAACAATAATCGGCAACTATCGATGTGGTTTTATACTCCTGGTGTTTGGATGTTTTTTTTAATTTTAATAATCACACACGTTGTTGTTGCAGTTATATATTTTTAAATTAGAGTTTTTCTATGATTTATTAGAGTAGTTAATAAATATACAAAAAAAACTATGAAACACTACATGTTATCTAAGCAAAGTGCACGTGAAAATTAACTAATTGAATAATGAATAAATAATATCTGTCAAAAACGATTGGAGTTTGCAGCTCTTTTGAAAGGCAGACAAGAGACGCCTTAAAAAAAAAACAGAGCTGCAATCGTTTATCACGACAGTGTTTTCATGCGCCTGCAAGGTTTATGGGGCTACAATTTAATAAATTTATAAAAAATAGTCGAACAAAATGAACTATGCAAAACACGAATGTCCCTATAATCTTGTACAGTTCTTCAAGTACTTAAGTTTTGATAAGTTCCACTCCCATGTGCAAGAGCTTGTTTAATTTGAGAAAGATTAAAGGATGGCTCTTCGAATTTAACAACAGATTTTGGTGTACAAACGCCCCAGGTCACTGACAAAATGATCCCTTTTCACTGATAAAGGACTCATGACAAAGCTAAAGTAAACTTATCAACAATTTGTGTTTGTAAAAAAAAATAACTTGAGCCTTATCCTATCATTTGCTCCTTCAATCGATTTGACGAGTTTATTTTTAGCTTCTCATGAAACCCTATAGCAATTGCTGCGTCCAAAATAATGATGGCTTTTCGTATTAACTTTTCTTTCATTTCATACTTTTTTTCTATTTTCTTTGTCCTTGTAATATTTAATTTAATTGCTTATTGATTACAAAGAATCATAAACAAGGACCTAATACACAGTTTACTTTATAAGGAGACAGAAATCCAGCAAAACACCATAAAGGTATTAAAGTGCACGACTCTATTAATAGCTCTTTGACAAAGACAAATCTATTGGAATTATTAAAACGCATATTGATTGTCCTGTCAAAGGACATCTGAGAAAAGCAACGTCAAGGCAGGCCGTAGGTGGCTAGAATAGATAAACAATTCAAAAATAAAATTTTCCATTTCATTGGCCAATTTGTCAACAAAAGTTATTATAACAACACCCAAGACGACGACGTAAGATACGAAGAATGCAAACTTTGTTCTAAGGTTGATTAAATTTTAAATAAAAAAAAAGAATTTTTGTTTAATATTGATTTAAAATAAAAAGAAAATAAAATCACGATTTTATTTCCTGCGATGGCATAAAACAATTTAATTTATTCCACTTAAGCGCCTAATTGGGTAAAAACAAATTTTCATTTCGAACTCACAATTTTTCGCCCGAATGGTAATTTTGGATCAAAATGAAAGAACAAAAAACCGTGAATTTCTTTATTCAAAAGGTTTAAATATTGTTCTTCAAAATTCATGTGTGTTTGTGTTTGAATTGCTAGGCAATAAGTCATTAGAATATGCAATTCATTGGAAGAAAACAGGGGATCACGTAGCTATGGTTAATTTTTGACCTTTAACCTTTTTGCGCACAGGTATTACAGGAATACATATTAAATTGTTAGGATACTGGCTATTTATGAGAAGATGGATATTCACTTCAGCACCCACATTTTGCAGGTATCTCCAATGTGCATCCGCATGGAGAGAAAGAGATTCATTTGTTCGAACTTTCTAGATGTTTGCTGACAAAGATAGATGGTTGGATATGGTGTTAAAAGCTTCTTGGAAAAATAAAATAAAATTTAATGATTATGAACTTTACATTGTTGAGGAAGAAAAGTTGAAAAATCCATTATAAAGGATGTTTTTCTTTGTGTGCAAGAGAGACTGCTTCATTAGGTTGTGTTCTGACATTATGACAAATATGGATAAGTGAAGTGTTGGGAATGATAAAAGTATCAGGATTTGTGAAGAAGAAGGATGAGGTAGTATACAGAAAAAAAACAACAAAATATTCTTTATTTTCTAGGAAGTATCAAGATAATTGGAAAAACAATGTTAAAAACGTTTCCAAGACATTTTAGAAATATGTTTTAACTCTTTCAATGTATCTGTGTGTGGAATAATGGATGACAATAATAAGCCCAAAAATACTCTGTATAAGACAGAATTGTCAGAATCAGAAAGTTTAAAAGAAATCAGAAATAGACTCATCTTTCAGGGGCATCGACATTAATAATTTAACCTCTTTTTATGAGGGTTTGTGAGTTATGAGGTGTCAGTGAGGTTTGTCAGAATTATTCTAACAATGGCAGTTACAAAATATTCAAAAATAAAAATACTTAGTTAACCTCTTTCAAGATTCAATATGTAGTTTCTGAAAAAAGAATGGCCTAATGCTAATGGTTGCATTTCACACATTTTTTTTAAATCCTGGACCTAACTCTACACTCATATTGTGGAACAACTTCAACCTACAATTAATAATAATTAACTTCAATTTAATCAAGACACTGCTGCTCTACATCTTTTTAGTGCAGAAGAATAGTGACGTCACGAGTCGTCGCCTCACAACGCAGCGTTGCACTTTATTGATAGGGTGTATATTTTATTCCAACATGATCCATTTCCATTCACTACACTGGAACCAGTAGCAACTGGACATTTTAGAAAAACACAAACAGTGGTGTCATGTAAAATTTAAAAATTTTTTTTTTCGATGCAGTACTCTTGTCCACTTATATTACAAGTGGCAACCAGACATTGCTCCTCCTCCATTTTGTAGATACTTGCAGTTTTCTTTTTTTTTCTTATTTACACCCTAAAGTGAAAACATTTGTATTACAAGAAGAAACAAAAAAAAAACTGTCATCTCTTCTGTGATGACAGCCATTGTTGTGTGATACGTGTATTATCAATGTCAACAGCCGGTGTATTTGGATTTTTTTTTTCGTCACCAAGTTCGCGTGAACTATAAAGTTCATAATGATCTAGGTACTTTTCGAAATAGAAACAAATTGTTTTGTTCTATTATGTAGAGCACGTGCATTAATAAGATGAAAAAAATGGAATTAAAAAACAATTATGAAAGTATTTGACATTTGATCCACCTTCACAAAGTTTTTTTAACAAGTAAATTGACAAAGTGCTGCAGAGAAAATGACATATGGCAAATGACAATAATTAAAAAATAAAAAAAACTAATGGTAAACGGAAACAAATTTAAATAAAAATGCTTAAAAATCAAAATGAGAATCAACTTAAAAGCGAAAAGTACAAAACGTCAAGAGAACGCACTATCTTTTATTGCACATGCATTGCAAGAGAATGAGAGGGTTTTGTTGCTGTTGAATATGTCATTTTATGTCAGTCTGTCACTTAAGATAATATTTATTTGGCCACAACACAATAATTCGTCGGGATTGAGGAAGGATGAGAATGATGATTTTTCGTAATCAAAACATGACATTTCAGATCAAGAGGAAGGGTCAATCTGTATGTTTTTGGAGTATGTGTGTGTGATTGTGATTGAGTAGTCCAACAGTCAGAAACATGATGGTAAATTGAAGTTCAAGTTTAAGTGAATGAAGTTAAACACATAAACTTTTGTTTAAATTTGCAAAAACTAAAACAGGAATTATTGGGGTATTTTCAATTTCGTAAGATAATGTAATAATTAGTGTCATAATGTCATAATTTGTGACATACATTTTATTTCAATAACTTTTCTGTCCGCCACTAAAGTGAACAGTATCAAATGGCATAAAAATCACAAAAAAAAACTTATTTAGTCAGTTCATGTTTCTGAGATCTCCGTTTTATCAGTAACTTGAAAAATATTTCAACTTTTCTGTAAAAAAAATGAATTCTATTATTTTTTTTGGATCTACTTGCTCAGTTATAGTTCGTCAAAGAAAACTCTGCTATAAGAAAAGAGATACAAAGTTTTTTGGCGTTTGCTAGAAATTGGGTTCAGATACATTTTTCAGATCCATCAACATAGATGGAGGGAATTTCTTGAGATCTCCAAAATCTTAAGAAACTTGAGGCATTGGCAATATCAATAAGGAGGACGATATTCAATTTTGGTGGGCCTTTCATTGTTTTCGATTTCAATTTTAGGAGCTTGTTTTCAAATAATAGCTTTGTTCCAATTGCTGTGAAATTCGCAAAAAAATCACCGAAAAACTGTCCAAAGTCGTTCCATCTTATAAATTTTTCGTAGTTTTTCACAGAAGAGAGCTAAAAAAATTCTCCACCCTGTGAATTATTTATGTACTACAAAAATTTTTGTGAACAGAAAGACTGCCAAACTATACAAAAAAAACATTTGACATTTCACTATGTCAGTGTCCTGACTGTGTTTCTGTAATTTTCTGTCCACACAGACTGTTTTGCATAGTTTTTTCTTTCTCTGAGATTATTACCACAACTCTTTAAAAAAAAATTGTGCTGTGAATTTCTGTAAACAAATCAATTGGAACACACTGAATATTATTTTCAGCCATTTTGAAAAAGAGAAATTTGAGAGAATATTGCCCTGGCGATGGATAAAGCAATAAGTGCCAAGCGTCTCCACTAGGCCGTCGAACTGCAATGGCAATAAATTGGGCAATTTATTGCCTCGAATATTGTCAATGGAGAGGGAGACCCTGGGGTGGAATCGGCTAAGGTGATATGTGATAACTGATTGTCACAATCAAGAAATTCAGTCTGCGTTAGGTAATGCCAGAATTTGTAATTTTCGTGGTAATCACTTTACGCAGACTGAAAATTTAATATGATCACATGTGACTATCAAAAATGTGACTTTCATATCATCTTAGCCGATTCCACCCCTAAATTATTTGATTGTGACAATCACTTATCACAAACAAAATTTATTAAAAAAATTCATTAATCGTCACTGTGATGATGTTTTATTTTAAGCCGCCGTAAACACGAACATTAAAAATAAAAGGCACGACTGGGTCGCACGTACTTGCTCCTTTGTGCTAACCCTTTTTAGGTACAGGCGTCTTTTTGACAAAGATTTAATTTTAATGTTTTTTTTTTACGTGCAACTTCTTTATAATCGTTGTGTTTTGAAGCTCGAACGAACAAGCGTCACGATAAAGGGATAAACACATAATTAAAATAGCTTAATAATGTTTGATGGATCGATAAACGTATGGTGTGGGTAGGTATTAATGGAATTTATTACGGATATCAGGTACCTGTAATAAGGTTGTAAGGAAGGTAGGTACTGAAATTAAGATACACATTCCAAGTACTTTTAAGCGAGTGGGTATAGAGACAATATTAAAAGTTAAAAGTTTTGTTTATTTAGGGCCAGGTGTAAACTTTTGTTTTCTCGATTGAAATTTTTGCATTCAGTAGTAATCGAATAGTTTTTTATTTGCTAGTTGTTTTTGTGTGTTTATCATAAGCTTCCTTATTTATTCTGTGTACTTTTATGATGATGAAATGCTTTAAAGTAAATTTTCACCTTCTTTTATTTGACTAATGGCTAGGGCTTAGCCGAGCAATATGAAATAAATTTTTGGGGAAAATATTAAACAAATAAAATTGTTTTATGAAATCAAAAAAAAACACAATTCATAACGTTTTTTGGCAAAAATGTTGTAAGCCATCTTTTTTCTTTTGCTGTTTTCTATTTTATGAATTTTTCATTTCAAAATCGTTCGACCAGTTTTTTTTCAAAAAAAGGTTTTTGTGTATGTATTTAAGTTTTCACCTTCTTTTATTTGACTAATAGCTAGCGCTTAGCCGAGCAATATGAAATAAAATTTTGGGGAAAATATTAAACAAATAAAATTTTTATGAAATCAAAAAAACACAATTCATAAAGTTTTTCGGCAAAAATGTTGTAAGCCATCTTATTTCTTTTGCTGTTTTCTATTTTATGAATTTTTCATTTCCAAATCGTTTAACCAGTTTTTTTTTCAAAAAAATGTTTTTTTTTTGAAAATCTTTTCGAAAACATATTTTAAATTTTTTTAAGTGTGTCAATTTAAAGAAATCTAGTTTATACTAGGAGAAAAAAAATTTTACAAAATCTATAGATCCATTTTCAAAATATTCAAAAAACAAAATATTTTTTTAAAAAAATTATTAAAAATTAAAAAAAATGTTTTTGAAAATTTTAATAAGCAATATTTTTTAAATCATAAAACACTATATAAATTTCATCAAAATCCGTCAATTATTTAATGAAAAAGTCTGATTTTAAAAAAACCAGTCATATGGGAGGTACCGTTATAAAACTTTTTCTGAAAAATCCATTAAAACTAAAAGATAGAAAACACCATTCAGAAAGTTTTATCAAAATCGTAGGAGCCGTTTTCGAGAAAAATAAGTTTTTCATTAAAAGTTATATGGCAGGTACCGTTAGTTTTCGAGCTAGAATGCCAATTCGAACAACTGTCGGGTAGAGTACTCTTAAAATACTATATACCAAGTTTGAATCAAATCGTCCCAACCGTTTAGGCTGTACTAATCGATACGGACAGACAGACAGACAGACAGACGAACGGAATTTCCGGACCCACTCTTTTTGACTTCTCTATCATCGTAATGTCATTTTTGATTGTTAGATTTTTTTTTACGAATGCATAACTAGCCTTATAGTCCCTATAAATCGCAAGTAAAAAGAATCATGAAAATCGGTCCAGTTTCGATTTTTTTAGAGCCAAAAAAACAGGTGACCGCGAAAGTGTATAATTACCTAATTTTATTTGACAGCGCAACAATAAAGGTCAGCTTACATCTTCAAAAGAAATAAATGCAAATTTAAAAACCACTAAAAAAGAATGAAATATATTGCGACATCTATCACTTATTCGAATGCATACAATTGAGTCATTAAAAGCTTTGTAGAGTTTAAGAATTGAACTTAGCCTAAAATAATTTGATCTTCCTCAATGCTTATTATTAACTATTAAAAATGAATATGTATGTATGTATGTACATATGTATGTATTTAAATATTATATTAGTACTTACATAATGTATTTTTGAATACACAAGCACAAAACGAGTCTAACAAAATTTAAATTTCACGGTCTGGAAGTCCATTGAAAATGTGCTTTAGAAATTGACATAAGGTACATAGCTTGTCTATTTTGTTATCAATATTGCCAATTAAAAACTGCTATAAACAATAGATCGTCGGCAAATTCTCCTTTTTTCATATAAAATAAATACAAACAACTGACAATAAAAACAAATGTTTTGATTGAAAACTAACAGTGCTTTTTATGGCAACTTAATTGATTTTCTATTGTAAAAGTAATAAAATTGTATGAAGTTTTAAATTCCCATATGGTGTATGGCGGTAGTTTATTGTTTAAACAAAGAATCAAGCCTTAGAAACAAAAACCCCTGAACGGACTTATAAATGTGGTAATTTAAAAAAAAAATCTTAAGGACAGTTGAAAAAGAATATTAGAACAAAATGTGTGTCATTCCATGAATTTCGAAGTAAATAATTTGTACGCTGAACTAGCCTATTACGCTGAGAGTTTTGTCTTTATAAACTTTGATGTACACAAACATAACGAAGATAAGCATTTTTTTTCAGGAAACTTTCAACTGCCAAGCAACATCAAATCTTTCAAAAGCTTACGAAAAAATTCTTTTCTTTGTCGAACCAGAAAATGAGTTAAATAAGGAACAAAATAGTCAGAATTTAAAGAAATAAGTTCTGATGTTCCACAAGGAAGTGCCGTTGGGTCAGTGATGTTCGTACATTATACTCGAAATACACCTATCGCCAAAATAAAAGTAATACCCAATGTTTTTAAGCTTGACTATTTGTTGTTCCTAGGCGGCCATCAAAAATCACCAGAAGAGACAAATTGCATTGAAAAAAAGCCTAAATCAGATTCATTCCTATTATCCAAAAAATTGCAGTAGGCAGGAAACCAAATTAATCAGTGTTAGTTGCAGAAGGATCCATCGTGTACTACAGATCTACCTTCGAGATCGTTCAGAAAAAGTACCGTTGTTAAAAAATCTATCTATCAAATCAACGATGATCAGCCCAAAAGTTGGAAAATGTTGGATAAATATCTTGTGGAGCGAAGAGAAAAAGATAAATCTACTTGGAATGGAAGGAAAAGGTTTTGTTCGGCGTTCAAAGGGTCAAACTTTTAATCCGCGCTACACAAATCTATCAATAAAACATGTTGGTGGTAGCACCATGTTGGGGGTTATTTCTTTTGGTGAGTTGTTGGCCCAATTTTACTGATTGAAGGTATTATGACAAAAGGGTCATACATATGTACATATGTTTGCATTATGGATGTATGCTACCGTTGTTTGGCCAATGAAAATATGCCTCTAAAATAGCCTTTCTGGCAAGACAAACCCCTGGCTGTGCAGTTACTAGTAACTTTTTTTTATAATTAACGCGCGCACAAGCGACTATTTGTTTCCCTTTTAATGTAGAGCACACTGTGCGGGCATTAGGAAGATAGGAGATCTCGATTAACATTGGTTTTGAATGTTTGCAGATCAAAATGGCAAGGGAAAATCTCGCCGGGTAAAATATTCGAGATTCGTGTTGTTCGGCTCAAAAGAGAATCTCTATATTTCACGGTACGTCCGAAATTGGGCTCAAGGGTGAACTGATGAGCATTCTTTGCGAGACGAGTATTACTGGAAAAACTTTTAACGGGAGGAATGCAACTGGCTACTTCGAGTGAACATTTTTTATAACAGAAACGATAAAATAAGGAGACATGAAACATTGCGTCGGTGTTCCAGAGGGCAATCGTTTCAGCGGCAGTTGTATTTTCTATCAATCTATTTCTATTTCCCAGATCAGAAGGGGAAAAATACTTCTAACACCGATACAGAAAACCTAAGCACTTAACAGCACAGTTAAGTGGATTAAAAGTAACAGACAGAAGATCATTTATAAAAATGAGGAAAAGAGTCGGAGACGGAACAGAGCCCTGGGGCACACCAGCATTTATTTTGTAAGAATCAGACTTGAATCCGTCCAATACAACTTGTATTGAACGGTCCGGAAGATAGCTTCTAATCCAACGAACAAGAGTATCATCGATCCCAAAAGCACGCATTTTCGATAAGAGATCTTCATGTAAACCTCAATCTTCAAATGCCTTGAAGATATCAAGAGCAATAATCTTACTTTCACCAAAGCGATGTAAAGATTTATTCCACTGTTTTGTGATATATGCTATCAGATCACCTGTGGAACGGTTGCTAACAATTAATAGTGGAGAGTAGAACATTTACCGACATTTAATACACTTTTGTTTTTAGTTCTTATTCTACAGCAACATTCATTGCGGCTTGTGCAGAAATTAAAAAAAATTATGCTTCATGAGAGTACTATTTATAATAGGCAGTTTTATATACACTAGTTCTAGATAGAAATTTTACCAAAAATACAAAGTCTTAATATTATTACGGTCACAGCTTTATGTGTGAAATTTCTTCCAATACACGACTGGGGTCAACTGTTGCTTCATTTTATTTGGTCTACCTCGAAAGCAAATGGAGTTCCTTTAAAAAAAAACCTCATATCCAATACTTATATTTTGATCGCAGCTGTATATTTGAAAAAAAAAGTGTTTTGTCTTATTTATAAAAAAAAAATACAAAATCCTCCACGAATTGTAAATGCCTCCCTTTCAAAAGAGTCAACCTCACTTTCTCAAAAATTTCAAAATTTAACTTAGAATAAAAAAAATGATAAACATTTCCATTTTCATGAAACAAACCAAAAGCAATGTAATAATCCGTTTATAAAGCTTGTTGCCTCGTATCATAAGTGGTAGGGTGAGGGTTAGCTTCTCGTTGGCGAAACGAAAGTGTGACAAAAAAATTTCTTTTATTCATTTAATAAATTAATTTATTAATAATAATTACTTTCTCAATTGTAACACACTGATCCACTTATTTCCTCCTCTGCTAGGTATACCACCAACTCAATGGCACAACACAATTAAAAAACAATTAATTCAATGGTAACCCACTCGTTTCAATTAAGTGCGAAACGTTCACCAAACACATTAACTGATTTATAATTTTATTTCGCACGCAATTTCATCAATCACCACTGCACCCGCAAAAAAAAAACAAAAAAAAAAACTAGCAATTCAACAAAATTTTCTATTCGTAGCCGAAAAGTCAAATTGAGAAGTGACAGTTTTTGAAGATTCTCAAAGGGATGCAAAAAAAAAACCAAAAACTTGATAAAACTCAGTTCATTTGTTGTCAGAAGTTGTTTTATGAGATATGAGATGCCTGTGTCTCGTTACTCGGCACTATCGCGGTCATTGATACTGTGATACTGTCTGTGATATTGTGATATACGCGAAAGGAATTTGGAGAAATTCGAGAGAGCAAACTAGAATAGAAGAATAGAACCGAACCGACCAAATAAAACACGAGTACCTACTCGCAAACCCCAGACAAAATCTCCACGAATGTTTGGGTTCTTTTACCGTTTGATTAGAATTTCTTTAGCAAAAGTCGATAATCATTAATTAGCGAAATAATTAATATTTATTTTATTCAGAATGGGCGGCGACACACGAGAGGAAACAATCGGATTACGAAGGTTTTGAATGAAATTCACCGAAAAAATGTTTTATATTACGAGAACCGAACTACCGAACCGAATTATCGAATGTTTTCCTCTCTAACGTCGTGGTCGTTCTTTTACGTGCGTGCATATGACATGTCGTTGGAATACTGGAGAGGAAGAACATAAACTGAGAAAAATGTATCCACTTTAGTTTTATTTTTTTTTGTCGGCAATCCGAATCGGCATGTTGTTACTTTACTCTTGCCTTGCAGTTTTGTCTTGCTTTGGCTTTGAGAATCTCCATTGTGTTGTTTTTGCTTGGCGCTGGCGATGGAGAACAGAAAAGCATAAGCCAGCAGCAGTTCCTATTGTGTGCCGCTGCCGCTGCTCAGCAAGTGTACTAGAATTTGGAGATTACATCTCACTGAGTGTTACCATTGCGCCGAAGCTAGACAAAAGAGGCGAGAAAGCACAATGAAATGGGGTGTTAGGAGGATTGGAGTTAATAAATTCTGTTCTGTTCTGGTACTGTATTTTTTGTGACAGTGATGACACTTTGACGTGAATAAGGCACTGAACGCATTAGATTTCTGTTTCGAAATATCAGTAACTCATAAGTAAAGAAAGTAATAGATATTTGTTTTCTTTTATTTTATCAATAAATGCAACAAGACAACCTTTTCAATACATATTTTTTTCAACATTGATGTATATATAGACAACATAGTCAGCTGCTTAGGCCTGTAGATTTTAGGGGGTGTCGAATTTTCAACGTTCACACTAGATATAATGCTACTTGGGTTGTTGAAAATATTATTTATAAATAAATACTATTTATTTGAAAGACTAAAATTGTATCAATAGCGATTGATTAAACCGTTCACTTTAATGGATTGATGATTGCAATCAAACAAAAGCAAGCCAATTAATCTCAATTTCACTTATTTCGAAATTAACAATATAAAACTAGTTGAGTAAAAATAGATGGGTGAGGGCGACAATTCACTGCTCTGGCTAGAGCGGCGAAATGACCTAATTCGTCGCAATTATTGCTTTGATATCATCGAAAGCTGAATGCTATACCAAAACTGTGGTTGATTGATATTTCGATGATTACCACTAAGAATATTAATTGAAGATTGTGGCAACCCGGGCGACGACATCAGCAAGTTAAAACTATGACGACAAAAACGTTCGTTTTTGGGCTAGGACGATATAGTCGTGTTTCTTTTTATTCTAAAATTTTATATGGTATTTCATTAGAACATCTTTTAAAATTTAGAACTTTAGTAAGCTTTTTTTAAAATCATTCACACCCGAAAACCTTTACAATGAAATCCAATTCTCTTCTTCTCATAGAACTAATGAAATTTTGATTCCTAGATTTACTTGTCTTACTTCGGAGAGACAATTTTTCATTAACGGTGCTCGCCTATGGAACTCGCTACCACGTGAATTAAAAAGATCAGAGTCATTAATTTCATTTCAAAGAGAGGGCTCATAGCAAGTGAATGAATTTACTTTCTTTCTCTTTTCACTTCTACTTTTTGCTTTTCTCTATATACTATTTTTGTATAAATTTTGATTAAAGTACATATAGCTTAAATTAAATTTAAATAAAAAATGTATACCTATTATAAACAAAACATATGGTATAGTAAATAAATTGTTTATAAATTTCCTTTTGTTAGGCTTAGTTATCTAAAAGATTTATATCTTAATATTAAGTCCCTCTGAAATATATCAATAAAACAAATAAATCAAAAACCTGACTATATTGTTATCAAAATATTTCAACTTTGTGTCTATTAGAAATTGCCTTAAAGAATGCAATATTGTATACTGAAACTAGTTAGAAGAATTATTATTAAAAGAAGAAAGATTTTTTCTTTGAGATATAGTTGTTTATATTCTCACTTTAAAACTATTTAAGTTGAACCCAAAATGCGTAGGCTAGCAAGTAAGCATTTTATCTATTGCAACCCTGCTACCAGAAGTAAAATTCGTCAATCAAATTACTATTGGTAGACTTAAGGTTTTAATCTATTTTCTTCAATTTTTTTAAGATTTTCTTTCTGTAAAATCCTATCACAAATAAAAAAAAAACTACCAACATCCATTTAGCTGTTCTCAAGTGATGCGCTTTGCAATAAAAAGCACTTAATTTCATTATAAATAATGTTTGAAAAAATAAAGTTATTGTTCTATTTTCCCACTTCTACTGTTATTCAAATGGCAACACTTAATACCAGAGAGCAATATAATTTAAACCGGCAACAAAAAAAAATTAACATCGGCGATTTAATGTTAGTTTTACTTTTTACAAGACGTCCCCCTCTTTATTACTCTTAGCTTAGCACGTGCCTGACAATATTATGTTTTAGAAATTGCTTGTTAATTAATTATGAAACTCAAGGATAAGGATGTGGTGTCACTGGTTTGCATTTAAAGAACACAAATGTGTGATAAGTTTTATTTTTTTTTTTCTCTTTAAAAATCATCTAAGCCGCTATTTGGCAGCAAAAAAAATTAAACAAAAAATATGATAGAAAAGAAAACCTGCTTTACTTGAGAAATAAATTTGAAGGAGAGACCTGAGATCTGAGAATAAGAAAGAGAGAAAACAGTGGAGAGATATTGACATTTAACAAAGAAAAAAAAAGGAAGTAAAGTGTGCAACCAGGTGTAGTATGGGAAAAAGGTATGCCGAAGCCGTAGCGTATGCGGCTTTCGGTAGAACCTACTTTTGCAGCTGATGTGTTTTTTTTTTGGCGATTTTCCAGTTTATATTCTTCAAGACACCATATGCAACAGGCAGCCCGGCCGGCGCGAGGGGTCATTCTATGAATGGAATTCTTTGTTTTGCACCTTAGCCCCTGTTGCAATGACTCACTACTCAAGAAAGAATGTGTAGTTTTCTTTGATTTTTTTTTTCATTTTAAGTAGCCACCTCTTTTGACAGCCTTCTTTTTGACGAATGGACAGCAAATTGGCTTTGAAGCCTTGAGCATCATGCTGTAGAATCTTATGTGTGTAGGTGTATTAAGTACCTCAAACATTGCAGATTGCATGTATCATGAAATATTGCTGCACATGTCCAGGAGGAGAAGACTTCATTTTCTATTTTATATGGAGTGCCTTTATGGATAACTTGTCAATTTGTCAGATCGAATATCTTTTCACATTTTTGACCGCGCATACAAAAGCATTGGAACTGAAGGGAGAAACAACTTTGTTTAATGGGGGAAGTAATGTTTAATGAACTGGGAGCTTGTTCAGCGTTCGAGTGCATCTAAAGAAACATGGGTGGGTTGTAGTTTTGATTGGACCAAAGCTTAGTTAGCGCCCAGCAGATGCGATTCACGTCAAACTACCCTAATGAGCTTATGTATTAAAATTTATACAAAAAATTCCTGCTTTGTTTAAGTAAACGTTCTTTGAGGGGTTTTTAAGTTGCTTTATCAAAGGGTTGAAATTATCGACTGTTTTGCACACAAATGGTGTTCAGCAAGGTACAAAAAGCAATTTTGGGGGGATTCTATTGGAATGCATACATATGTACTGTACAAACACCTGTAAATAGATCATAAAAAGGACACAATTTTTCTCGGCTAGCAAACCAATAACATTAAAGATTAATTCAACGATAATAATGAAATCCAACGGAAATTTGTTCTTGTCTCTTGGCTTTGGTACTTCACTTACACTCAACATCGAAAGGAGATTGGATAAATGTCCAAAAAACGAAAATTGGCCAACCAAACGATGCCCAATCAAAAGTTGCCCAACTAAAAGTTTCCATCATAACTTTGTATATTTTTTTGCGTTCAAAAGTCTGAAATTTATTTGCTATACAAAATATTTACTAAAGGTCAGTCTAAGTGTCAGTCTATTGGGAACTTTCAACAAGTTAGATGTAAACGGAATCGAAGGTGGCCACTTGACCTTGACCTGCATCTTAGAACAACAAAAAATCCAAGGTTTAATTTCATTTATCCATACACACAAAATTATTCTCCCAAGAAATCCGGTGAAGATGCAGCTTAAATTACTATGCAAAACTCATAAGTAACTTCCACAAGAATCGAAGGAATTTTCAAAACTAGTTTAGAAGTAGAAAAAAATCCATTTCAAAGTCTTATTTAAAAATACTCAAGTTGAATTTTAAGTAAAACCCCTTTAAGAAGATATGAACTCTCATCGCATCCTCCTTAAAAATAAAGAGGAAAGCTTAACTTTTGAATTCTGCATAAATCCTTTGCATTATCAATTTGATTCGATTTGAACTTCATGAATATGTGTGTCGTCTTCTTTAAAGGCCTTTGGAATAATAAAATTTGTCTGAGACACACAAGAAAAGTATAACAAGCCCATTGGTCGTGTTGTATTCGTGCCACTTCCTCTCCAGCACCAAACCATAGATTGTTCTCATCGAAGGTACACGCCAATGATACAACGAAGCACAGACTTGGTGTACGCTTGAAGATCTTAAATCATGCCTATTCCTTCAATCACTTCGGAACAAATCGATATGTCTGCCGTCAGCACTTAGAACACCTCCTGCTCCTAGCCACCGTCATTTGCAGGTGAGATAGAGCTCTTTATGGATTACGGACGACAGGCGGGTGAAGGATACAAAAAGGGAAGTAGCATTTGTTTCGAAATTGATTACCTGGTTTTATATTTTTTTTTTTGCAAATTTTCTATCCTAAGCAGATGACAATCAAAACTGAACACAACTCGTGGGGAAATATGCCTCTTCTAGAGTCAACAAAATCAGATTAGATAGAGCAGGGCACACGTGGATTGAAAGTGTGGTTTCGATAATAAATTATATCCAAAGTTACATGTATGAGGTCTTTTATGTATCCCTGTCATGAACTTGCAGCGTGCAGGTGGATGAAGATATATGCATGCCCACAAAACGCAGATCAACAAGATTGAAGAGCAACCAAGAACAAGTGATAAGACAAATGTTCAAATAAAAGGCCATCCACCCCATCCAACTTCCACTTGGAAACAGTTGATGTTCTTCTTTGGCACGTCGTCGTTCAAGGAACACATAAACACTCATCTTGAACGGGAGAAAAAAACAAGTAATTCTCTTTGGAATAGATAAACCCCCAATGTTAGGAAAACTCCATCTTCTCCAGAAACAGAATTAACTTTGCATCTTTATTCTATATTCAGCGCCTGACCACTTCAAAGCGGTTCGATGTGTTTTTTTTTTTTTTATTTTCTTTTTGTTTCTAGTTCTTCTGAGTAAAATAACATTGTTTACAGTGCAACACAAGATGATGCAATTCATAAGATACAAGCAATATTCCAGGTGCAGTTGGAAGCATATGTTTGGATAAACACGAACCTTTCACGTTCTGCTCCTGCTTCCTCCCGATGCACACACACCACATCAAGAAATGTACATAAGGAAGTAAAGAATTTATGTTGTTAGCGTAAAGCTAATCCAAATATTTATTTATTTATTTTTTTTTTTTTTAGGGATAAACAGCACCTACGCATACCGAACATCTCACTCGACTTGAGGTTGTCATAGGCCCTTATCCATATTATTTTAATGTGAGTACTTGGTAATAGTAAGTAGCTCTAAGAATGTAGATAATTCTACACCCACAATACTTATGTCCTCAGAGGATATGATGGGAAGTGAAGAAATAAAGCAACAAACAAATCTTCTCAAAAGTAAGGTATTCTTTTTTTTAAGCAATCGGAAGTAGCCAGGACACCACTTCCGGGAAGGTTTGGATGTGGATAAAAGCACATGGAAGGTATATTGTCAAACTTGTAGATTGCAGACCTTTTTTTACATCTTGAGACATGGGGAAGAGATTAATAATTAAGTTAAAGGACGATACATTTTCCTAATGGGGTGAACATAAGCAGCACTAGGACTAAAATACTTGTATTTTTTTATGTATGTATGTACATATATTGCTCTAAATTTTAAACAAACAAGCGATTTAAGATTTGTCCTTTTCTTTGCTTATAATTCTATGTTTGTGAAACTAAAGTAAGCATATTTTTTTAAATTTTTAGAAACATGGTTCTGTATATTTGCCTTCTGTCACAAAATGAGAGATGAAAAAAGTGGTATTTGACAATATATGTATACAAAATAGAAGGACTATTAAATTAATCGCAAAATGTGTGCATATTTAACATTGCCGAGTATTAACCTTCTTGTCCAGAAATGTCAGGATAAGTCAGTGACGCCTGTGACCGAACTCGTGTCAAATGACCAATTTGAACAAGAGTTTTTCCTTTTTGCTTCGCTCTATTTGTTTTTTATGACATATTTACATATCTCACTTCTTCAATATTTTTTTCTGATGTGATAGACGCGCCACCTACTACAAGTTTATTATACCAAGAAAAAGTGATTTTCCACATTTCTTAATTTTCTGGTGGCTGGGCCCAACTATGCATGTTTGTATAGAACTCTTAACGCACTTATATATTTTAAATCCAACATGTTGATATATACTGTAGCGAAATCTATAGCGAGTTATAACAATGCTTCAATTTTCATGGTGATAGACTAACTACTTAGTTTGTTAAAAAAATATTTATTTGTTATACATCTTCTTATCTTAATATTATATAATTCTTCTGTGGGTGTGTTTGTCACACTAATCCTCCTAAGCGCTTGGACCGATTTGGATGAAATGTTATGTGTATATTTTAATGGGTTCCTGGATGGTTTGAAAACACAATTGTCGAACCCGTTAGGTGGCACTGCTGTGGGTGTGAAATGCAATTGCTGCACAATTGACACATTACATAAAATATTTTTCCGAAAAATACGTAAATTTAATTTTTTTTCACTCAAATGACATCTATTGGAGAACAATATTGCTCAGAATGATGATGGCCGGAATTTCTAATCGACATTTAACATTAAGTGACAGATCATATACAATCAAATTGGTTCCCTGATGTCAAATGCCTAATGCCAATAAGAAATTCTTAAAAATACATTTCATGGGCGATAAAGACCGATAAGTAAACACACGCTGGCAATATAACAAAATCAACCACATGGAGATGATAGAAATTGTGGCGACATTGGAAGCATTTTTGCAAAGTCACAACTGGTTAGTCCAGGCAGGACGACGTCGGCCGTGTTCGCTAGTTTATTCAAATTCCTTAATTTCGTAAAGAAAACAATGTTTTTTATAAGAATAAATGGCAGTAAAATGATTAAGTTCCAGACATCTCCTAGATCTCAAATTTAATGTCAAAAACATATAGTGTTTTTTTTTAATCGCTTACTTGATTTAACAAAGTTCTTCTTGATGTCCATAGATATTGAATTTTATTTTTTTTTATTCTGGACTCAAATTTGTTTCAAAATAATGAAGTCCGAATTCTTTGACATTCGAAGAATTCCATATTTTCCCAAAAATATAAGTGATTTGTTCTCCATTGTGAATGCGTTTTTCTCTTATTGTACTTGCAACTAATGTCAAGTTTTTTCGTCGTTAATACGTTAATATTAGCAAATTTAACTCACAAACGCTGAACTGAGGTTTAACCTGACAGAACTTAAGCTATATAATTAAGGTGACCATCCGTCCCGTATTTCCAGTGACAGTCCCGTATTTAACTCGTCTGTCTCGGCTAAATTTAGAGAAAACCCCGGACGTACAACTGTCCCGTATTTAGTTTATTGTCCCGGATTTGTCCCGTATTTCCATAAACATATTCGAATAACAAAACGTTCAATTTTTTTTTATTTACAATAATTGTATTTTGCGTTTAATATTTGTGTGTGTGGTATGTCAAAGTTAGTGTCGAAAAGAAATATTCATGAATTTTACATAGCCTGTTACGTTAATGAATACTTAAATTAGTGGGATGTTTCAAGAAACTTGAAGTTTTTAATTGGGAAGTTCTGCGAAACGTTCTTACCCGGGCAGAAATAGAATCTTCGTTACCTTTTGTCAACCAAAAGCGGAGAGATACAACTTACAATGATTGCAACTTGTTTGACGAATTTGTTTACCTAAAATCATTACAACAAAAAAAAAACAATAAATTGTGGCCGATAAATGGAAAGAAATTTTTGAGCATTTTAAAAAGAAAAGCATAAAATTTAAAAATCTTTTAGTAATTTCCGAGTTCGGCATGGGTCTGCCAGGTTCGAGTCGAAAAAGTTTTTTTCCAATATAAACAATATTTGGACAAATAAAAACACAATTAAATGTGAAACTCTCAGAGCTATGTATGTTAAAGCAAAAATTAAACTATAATTTGAAATCTCAGAAATCATCAACAAAAATTTGTTAAGCAAACAAATACCAAACAATGACCTCATTGATAGCTTGTGGTTTATGTTAATTTTTAATAGACTTTGTTCAAGAAATTCTAAATTTAAAAACAAATTAAGTTTAAAGTTTTTCTTTTAGTTCTAAGCATTTCGTGTTATGATTTTGTATATATAAAGAACAATCCAAATTATGTTTGTGCGCGAACTACTTTTTTCGGCTCAATCGATTTGAATGAATTTTTTAAGGATATTTAAGGACATGTTTGGGGAGTGCATATAAGAAATTTGTTTGCTGTACGATGTCTAGAATCGGAGTTATGACCAAAAATGTCACTTACATGGTAAAAATCGAAAATTGATTGTGTACCCAAGCAACGCCGGGAGGATCAGCTAGTGATTTTATATTCTTTTTTATTTTAGATTTTTTTTAATTTTTACCAAATAAAATATATATTTTTTTTTAATTTTCAAATGTAAGAAAAATATGGTCACCGTATGTATATATAATGTGCTTAGTGCAAGATTTAAATGAATTTATAAATTTCATGGAAACAATTCAAAGTATAGGAAAAAAGTTTTCAACGGAGAACAAAAGAAAACCTAGACAAATCTTTGAGTAACAAAAGATTTTCTAGTCAAAATAACGAAGGATTGAAAAACTTCATGTTAACGTATTTGTGTGTTTGGTATTGGAATTGAAATAACTAATAATATTAAAATAATTATAAAATAACTTACTAGTTACATAATTTCGAATTTTTTCGATAAAGTGCTGTCATAAGTAAAATTGAAAAAGTCACCGAAATGGTTGACATAAAATATAATACGACACATCAACTCAGGTGGAACTTTTACAAATTTAGAATATTTGTTTTTTTTTTCCAAAATGTATCAACATCAATGATTTGATGTATACTTGACAACATATCAATGAAAATAAATGAATTCATAAAAAACACCAAACCCTCATTATATGATGTCAAACTACAATAGTCTTGTTCAGACCAAATATGATAAGAGGAACATGACTCACAAGTCAGAGTAGTCAGCTTCACGATATTCGCTTGATCTTCACAATATTCTGTTATAAAATGGATTATGATGTGTCGTTTTTGAAATATAAAACAAAATAAAAGTGCAAGTAAAAACCTTGTGTTGCATAGACAAACAATGTTAGGGGCAAGGAATTGGAAATGACAAATGCATTAACATCGTGGCATTTTGTTCTGTTCATGCACATTCATTTTGATCTTTTTTAAAGCAAAACTGAGTTGAGAAATTGAGGCCTAGTTTCACTATGCTTGTTCTGTTCATGCACATTCATTTTGATCTTTTTTAAAGCAAAACTGAGTTGAGAAATTGAGGCCTAGTTTCACTATGCACACTTATGTATACTGTGCTTTTGGAGTTCAAATAAATATCAATGTTTTTGTTACGGGCGATCGACAAATGAACGAACAAATGGGATCCAAAACATTTCTTATTTCTAAAACATAATTAAGACAAAATGGTATTGATACTTTAATTTGCATTTAATTTGCTGAATTAATAGAAAATACGTCAACAAATACATTCCACATACCATCCACATTGCAACGAATGACTTTTTTAATTATTCTTGTATTGCTTTGCTTGGTGAATGATAAGATAATGGCTGAAACAGAAGGCATTGAGAATAATTTGTTAAAATTGATAAAAGTTTCTTCATGTGTTGGTTTCATATGAATAATCCTTAAACTATTTTCCTAAAAAGCAATGGCAGCACGTTATTTCAGTTGGCATTGTATAAGTATTTCGGTCTGCTAAATTAAGAGTTCAATTCCCTGAAAAAAACACTATGAAGCCTGGAATCTACAGTTGTATAACTTCGAATCAGTCAAAATAACTTCAAGCTATAAAAAACTCCATTATATTCAAAACCATGGACAGACTGAAAAGGCTGGAAAATACAAGAGAATTCAGAAAGAAACGTATCAATAACTTGATTACAAGATTTTTATAGGACGTTTACTCAATCCACAAACTATAGCTTTTTTTAATTATATTCTTAATAGATTGCCTTGGAAACGATCTTTCATTAAACATTTCTGATGACAGATGCTTCTTTTGGATCTCGATATTTGTTTTAATAGAAATAACACGGATATGAAAATGATAGAAGTCTTGGGATCGTTACAACCATCAAAACTGGAAACTAATTAAAGACACAATGCATTGGTTGTTTAAAAAAAATTCTTTTAAGACAACAAAATCCAGCTACAATCCTTTGTGTTGTGGCTTAACAACAACCGAACTTCATAAAAGTGTTGCGAAGATTTTGTACTAGGCCAGGCCGCAGCGACAAGTTATTAAATGTTGGAACCATGCGGCTCGCTCGGCGGCCAAACGCATCAGTTTGATTTTAATTGTGCTATGTGAACCTCAGAGACATAGTTATTTTTGTGTTGACACTGACCAAGTCATTACATGGTACTCGAAGTTTGTTCAATTAGCACGTTCAGGTGCAGCAGAGTTTAAGGCGAAGCCTGGAGACGTTTTGAATTTTAAAAATATACGCGTGCTGCACGGCCAAATAGGATACGATGCAATGTTAGGTACCTTGTAATTTTAGTACTTTATGGTTTGTTTTTGGAAATAGCGTAAAGTTCTCATTGGCCGCGCGACCTGGCCGCCTAATGCGCGCCTAGCCTTAGTCGTGCGGGCTTGTTGACAACATGTTGGATAGCCTGAATCATTTTTTATAACCTCTGTAGGGTTGGCTTTATAAGATCGGAAACTTACTTTTTTTAAGCCTGATAGCTTCTTTACATTCAGAGCCAAACCAAGACTTTTCTTTAGCATATAGTGAGATAGTGAAATTTGCAGAAATGACACAATGATCTGAAGTTGTTCCAAATGGAGAAGAAGTATACTTATCAGGGTGCCAAGTAAGAAACAAGTCAAGAGTGTGGGCGGCTTGCCTAGGAACATCCGGTATTCGAGTAAGCTCATCGACGAGTTGGGTAAGGTGGTGTAACCCAGCAAAAATCTCAACATACCTTCCTTCGTCTGGCCAGAACTAGAACTGTGTGCATTGAAATCGCCCGCAATAACGATTTCAGTGCGAGGACAATGGGAAACTATTTTCGAAATGGAATTGGACAGCGCATAAAATTGAAAGTTTAAACGAAACTTTAAATGATTATGAACTATAAACATAAAAAAACAATAACAAAATCGGAAAATTAATACATTTATTAACACTCTAAGAACAAAAAAAAAAATCAGAAGAATGTGACGTCACACGCATAATCAGCCAAAATGAACATACCTTGTATTTCTGTGTATCATGCAAGTAATATTTACGTTGAAAATAACAAAGTTTGAACTTATAAAAAGTATCAAAACCACATTACCTAAACGGTTTTTAGTAAAAATGTAGTACACCATCACACGTCTTAAATAACAAAGAATTTCTGAAAAAAAGTATTTCGAAAAAGTAAACTTACACAACTATCTTAACATAAACTACCCATCTTTCCTCGTTTAGAGTTTATATCCAGTGTTTGAATTGTAACGTTGTAAGATATCTTAGTCTTTCATGTGTTTGAGATAATCTTTGCAAAGTCTATAGGATCGTTGTCCGGTTCATAGATCAGATCGTTTTCTTCTAATATCGTGTTATACGCCTCCTTGTTCATTATATCGATAACTCGAGTCACATTTTTCACTCTATTTAAACCGAAACATCGTTAGAACATTACAAAACCGTCTATATACTTGACTGTAAGAACCGTACAGTGTAGCATCTTTTGTTCAGCGATGCGTCGAACGAAAATCCTCCGATTAGTGCCAAACACCTCGAACTTAAATTCATCGCAACTCTGTCAAAGTCTCTTTCCTTGCATTTTCAACAATTCATCCAAACACTCCAGCATCGCTTAACCTCCGTTTGATTGTTACGGAACGTTTAAGAAGTTCCTTTGATATCTTTAACTTCAAGCAACTTCACGATGCGATTTGCCTTATTCAAGGAACGTTTGGCATTTTGAATCAGTTGTTTGTGCACGATGTGAAAAATGTTAAAACATACAGCACACCACAGCATTATGGACATTAAATTAAAATAACGTCGACCATTTCTTACAAGAGTATTTATTCTGCCCAGTTCTTGATTTTATAAAAACACTTGGTTTTGTCTATTCGTTTTTTATACGTACGATATCATTAAGCTTTTACACACTCCAGCCTTCGGTTACATTCAATAAATCACTTCTTACAATATCTTATATTCTAACACTTACCAGGATTGAAGAGATCATCTATGTTACCTTCCTCATCTTGTCTAGCACGTCGTTCCTCTAAAATTAAAAACAAAATATTTTCAAATTAATTTCATATTCAACAAAAAATGGCAAATAAAAAACATACGTTGCATAAAGTGTGCTGTCGGTCTTATCTTTTCCATAAATTTGCTAATTTTATTGTCATTGTGTTGGTCTTTGCGCTTTTGTGGCACCGGACCTGGGCAATTCTCATCCAAAACTTTCGAACAAGGACGGTGAATATTTAATTTACAGTCTGCAAGTAAGAAAAACACGCAAAATTAAACAAAATATTCCCTAAAGTGCAAAACAACAATATTTTTTTCTTACCTGTACAATGATATCCTTGAGGGCTAACTCCCCAGATGATTAACTGACAATGATTGCAGTGGGTCACTTCATAGTATTGTCGTAATACTAACGGATGACCACGTACAGTCATCTGTAAGGAGATTAATGTTTTGGTTAATTAAATATAACGAAAAACTAATCAAATTAAGCAAATACAATTTAATGGCAAAAGAAAGTTGGAAACACGACAGTCAGGAGAATAACATACCCAAGTAAAACTCACCTTTCGATTCTTGCCCATGATGCGGCTCTTGAAGCTCTTTTCTCGACTAACAAAATGATGAACACGATCAATAATGCTGTTCGGATTCGATCGCGTTATAAATATCCGATGTAGGACTGTTGACAGTGCTGAGCACAAGGCTAACTTTTTTGGATCCTCCACTGGAGCTTCTTTATCAAGCTCATCTCTGGAATTCAAAAACGTCGAATAAGAAACGAATTCAATGGCATTGTTTGAAAAAAAAAAAAAACTTACATCCAGAATTGCAACCTTGGCAGCAGAGTTTCTTCGAATATTCTCTGTTCCTTGTTTTTGTCCCCTTTTGCTTCATTCAGCTGTGAATCGCTGGGCCCATAGATAGTCCCCAGTCCAGCTGTCCTTTTCTGTTGGAATTCTCTCAGTTGATCACAGATTTTCTCCTTCGCACGCTTGCGACTCTTCCAAAAGACTTTACGCAATATCTCAACCTTGTCGTATTCACTTTGCAAGACATTGTCTACTTCACGTGCAAGCGATTCATCAGCACTAAACCAAACAAGTGGAGCCCGAGGAACTAGAAATGTTGAATGAATTTCGTAGGCCCACTTCCGCATATCCTTGACCGTGCCTTCTTTATAGAGTCCGGTTATCAGATAGAACAATAGTGGTGCTGGATCTGAGTTCGATAGGACATAATTAAGGAAGACAGCAAGATGAGCTACATTTTCTTGCTCGAGAAGACGTTGCAAATGATTGAAAGGACCATTTTCATCGACAAGGAATTCTTGATCGGAACCGTCTTCATCTTCCATTGACAAAATTTCTTTTTGAATGGCATTCGCATGAATAGCAGGGCTTTTTCCCCCACTTGCGAATGTGGAATGTGTTGGACTGCCCGCCAGGATCATTGGATTGCCACTGTTGATGTCAATCATGAAACCATTGTCAATTTCCTCCATGCCGCCCGATTGCGAGTGTTGATGGTGGTGTTGGTGTGGGTTCTGTTGCTGGGCCATTGCATGAGAGCCTGATGAGATATAAGGCGGTGGTGGTGTTCCCGGTGGGGTCGTTTCATTGTCTTTTTCAACCAATTCCCATGATCCAGATGTCGATTTGTTGTGACGATCTATTTCAAAATATAAAAAGGTGACAATTAGAAAATGGGACAAATTTGATATTTTTAAAAGCAAATGCAACAAAGGAGACATTTTTAGATGAATAGGAAACGCAGACGTTCATATCTTGGAAGTTGGCCACCATTGACAGTAAAACGGGTTAGAGGTCTAATGGTCAATTATGCCCAAAAATAGAACGCTCAAGACCGACAGATGCACAAAATCTAAATGGTCAAAACATTACCATAAACTTGCAATAAGTTATGGATTTTGTCTCTTTAGATCCGGAGTAAGAGTTAAGAATTACTCTTGGTTTTGGAAGCTAATAAGGGATTGAACAGATTCTCAAAAAGATTCTCTATATGCACGTTGATCATCCCAGCCCTGCTCTTTGGGGCTAAGATATGGACTTGACTTTTGAAACGCAAATAAAGATGCCTTAAGGGGCAAAAATTCTTCCTATATTTTGTTGGTGAAGAATGTTCAAACATGAATTTTATGAGCTTTCCAGCTAAATAGACAAACCCAAAACACTAAGAATTTCATGGTCAATATGATTATTCTAACCCAGAGGAACAATGCAGTCAAGGAAGACTCGCCTTTATTGTGTGGAATAGTTAAGATGACCTCAAACAACTTGGAGTGCGCAATTAAAGGCAGCTCGGTGGTCGAAGACGCTTACGATTGGAATAAGGAGAATGTTCAATAATGAGGTGGGTTGTTTAAAGAAACGAAACTTCTTATTAGCCCAAGCCCAACAACAAGAGATCTCGAAGAGGAATTTAAGCTCAAAAATAAATAAACTTTAACCAAAAAGTATCTTATTTCCTTAAAACAATAAACACATGTAATTCTGTCTTACTTACCCAATTGTCTATCATGGCGTGGATGCATATTATCCGGGGATGATACAACACGACGATGTTTACCAAAATGATTCATATTCTGCGGTGTTTGGCCGAGTGCCTGTAAAATCGTCACAAAAAATAAAATTAAACAAATAAATGTCAATTTCCACAAAACAACAAACAAAAAATTATTACCCATTAGCATTAGCATTTTACACCGCGTTACTAACTAATTTTTCAACAAAAATCTACAGAAAAATTAAAAAAAAAATATAAAACTACAACTCAACAACCCAAAAATATTAAACAGAAATTGTAAGATCATGCAAAATTAATTGAAAAATTCCCAATATTTTTTACCAATCAAGTGACGGTTTTAGCTAATTACAATGAAAAAAAAATTTGAAAAAATATAAATTTTCTCGCATCTGATCCACACATGCGAATCTTCAGATAAAGTGTTGTTAGTTTGGACTTCTTCTTAGGACTACATATTTTTTTTATATTACAAAATAATATCGTTTTTCGAAAGCGTATATAGTGATTCAAATTCTACGAGAGATTTACCAATAAAAGTAATATATTGCGTGTTTTGACCGAAAGGGTTTTTTTTCTTGATATGCTACTTTTGTTGAAGTAAGATAAGGATTTTTTATCTACATTTCTACCCTCAAAAAGCGTTTAATCCTTTTTTTTTTGCATTGATAACAATTTGGAGGTCGGTGTGAAGGGATGTGGAAGAATGTGACATAAAAATGATTGATGAGTGTTAAAGCGAGGGTTTGCGTAAGCGAAACTACGGGCGTTAAAAAGAAGCATAGCATTTAGTGTGCATTTTAGTATATTTTTGGTTTTTTAAGTGTATCATGCTGTTTTCATTGCTTTCAGTAATATTTTTTCATTCTATTACAATTAATTATAAAGAATGCAATAACTGATGTTTTTTTACAATACTTAAGGTGAACTGTACTTTGTTTTTTAATTTGCTTACAACCACTTGTTATAACTTTTTCTTTCATATTTTTGTGTATCAACTTACAAACATTATTTTTTATTACTTTAATAACAACACTAAGAAAACATAACCCTTACATAATTAGTTAACCTTTCATCTCAACCTTAACAGTTCAACATTAATAAAACCCAGTTTACACTGTATAAATATATTAAAACCAAAATTCTAAAAAAAATGTATGTATATCTACTTACTGCTAGCTACGACGGAATTAGCTGACTAAGTTAGAGGAATTGTAAAGATAATTTTTTGATTCGAAAGCTGAAACAACTTCGAATTTTCGAAATTCAATTATCGAAAGAGTAAATTCACTGTTTTTTTTTAATTAGTTTGAGGTAAACTTTTGGTTATAAAGGGTGTTTTTTTTAGAAGTGGGGTTTTCAAGAAGAAATAAAACGCATATATTTTAATGTTATGGCCAAGAATTTAGCTTTATTATAAAGATAAGGGTTTGCCATTATGCTTTAAAAATGATTTCGGGCAAGTGGCCCGAATAAATTCCAGCCGAAGCCCAATTTTCACAATTTTGTGCAAATCGTGATCGGTGGCCATCTCGTTTTGGGCCCATTCACCGAACGTGCAACGCGCTTCTATTCTTGTACAAGTTGGATTTTGTAAGCCCGAAAACCAACATCCTTCCGTAAAATTTTCCATAAAGTGGAACTGTTGCGCGCGATGGCGGATGGACTCATTCGGGTCTTCTTTGATACTCTGCTCCACCGAACCAAACCATTATGTTGGTTATAAATTTGCACGATTTGCCAACGTTGTTCAGGAGTAAGTCTTTTCATTATGAAATGGCAAACCAAACTAATCATAAATCAAGTCACAGCTGTCAAAAAGACCAACTCCGAAAAGTATTGCCAGATTGAAACGTCTAAAAAAACACCCGTCATTAGTCGTGTAACTTTATTAATTGAAGTTATAGACTTAATCATGGATTTATTTCGAATATCAAATGAAGATTGTTTTTTATTACGTTGGAAAACAAACGCAGTGAAAGCAAATGAAAATGGAAACACTTTTTAGTAACCCTCTTTTGATATAAAATGGGTCAGATCAGAGACTTGCAACCTTACATTATCGTTACGGTGGGACTGATAATAAGGAAGACTAAGATCCGGAAAAATATAGTGCAAAAATATAGTATAATTAAAGAGCTATTTGCAAACCAGGGTTACCAGCTCTTAAAATTAAAAAAGAATTTTTTTTAGAATAATATAATTTATAAATGTATATTCGCGACAGCTCCTTAAGGAGCCAAGACCTAGTAATTTATACTCTGAACCGTTCCTGTGTGTGTTGTGAATCTGCAAGAATGGAATTTACCGCCGATTCCGAACGGCTACATACATTTTACTCTTGGAGGTTTAGTCAGTTCCTCACAAGAGGCAGTACCCCAGAAAAAGGGTGGCTCTGAAGAGGAATCAAACCCCGACCCTTCGCTTAGCAGTCCGACATACTAACCACTAAGCCACTGGGCACTAGTTTTAAAATAATAATAATATATAAAACTGTTGACTATCACGGCTGAACAACCGAAGCTGTCCACCTTATATTCACACAACATAATTATAGATGGTATAGATTGTTTTTTTTTTGTTTTCTATGAGCTCACAAAGTGGCGCTGGGATGACTCTTTTTCAAAAATTCTTATTAATGGACCGATTTGGTACATAATCACACCAAATCTTCACTTGTATGTTATTCTTAATATGAATGTAAGTTTATATATTTGCTACGTTTTCACGCCTGAGTAGTTAACGTTAACTCAACTGATCATGTAAAAAAGACGAAGTATCTTGAAGTTACCATAGATGAGCATTTTATCTGGCGTGAACATATTAACAGCCTAAGTCAAAATTTTAAGTTCTTAAACAAGTATACTAATAGCTGGCAGAATCACGAATTCGATATGGGATCCTGGTAAAAGAAAGAGCCTTAAAATAGATATAGATGTGATTGCATTACAACATTATATGAATGACCGTAGATTCCTTTACCCAATAAGACATGGTCAAAATACTAAAAGAAGAGCAATTGGGATGCTTAAAATTCAGTGCTCAATTGTGATTCTTAATTAAATCAGAGCGCTTAGGTCACGCTCGGTTCGGAGCGAGCTTTAATCGCTCAGGCTCCACATTGTGCCCCATTTGGAGCTAAAATAGAAAAAGACTATATATAAAACTGCCATAGCAAACAGGATTTAAAAATTATAATTAGTTATAAATCATTTTGATTCTGAAATTACAGTAGAATCTCTGTTTGTTGTAAAGAGAAGCATTTAGCTTCTCACCATCTTCAGGACGCACCTTACCCTAACTCTTAATAGTGGAGACAGGAACATTTGGCGACATGTTATACACTTTTGTGCTTCATGATAATACTATAAGATTTACTCGATCTCTCGCTTGCTAAGCGAGAGATCCTAATCGACTCTCACTTTTGGAAGCGATTTTTCTAACTCCTAGTGCAAGCTAGAGCCGTCCGTGGGTTTTAAGTGAGAAAATAGTCACCTAATTCTCGATTTACTGCGCCGAAAAAATTCTTTCCTATCTCTCTAATTTCTATAACTAGTGTCGTGCAACATCCGGTTGCATTCTAAAAGGCATTGTGCGTTACAGACACATAGTTAAAAATATTAGTATTAAATTGAACAGCCTACTTGGAGGCATTCGAACTTTGATATCAGTGTTGCATACCTTTAGGAGTACGTATACCTATCTATATATCTATGGTCTTCTATAAGTGCATTATTAGGTACGTGGGTACAGTATTTGTTCGGGATGAAAAATGATTTATTGCATTTTCTGTACCGCTGGCAATGTATAATACAAAATTTCGTTATGATCGGTTTAATATTTAAACAAGCATAAAAGTGTAACAAACCTTTAACTTCTAAGCTCAACATCAGTAAACGAACATTACCCTAGACCTAAACTATTCTATTCACTTTTACATATGTATAAATATATTCAGTAGCTTTTTGAAGTTCTTATCAATAAATATCACTTTTTTATTAAATTCTAGGTCTCCAAAAACGCTAACTGTCATAATGTAATATTCCAATACGTCCTTAAAATACACCGTTAAACAGTTCTCTTTTAAGACTTCATTAAATATGGAAAACCGAACTTATTTTACTTAAATTTATACTTTTTAAACCAATAACATTTGTTGTTGAACTATCAGTTTTGCTGTTTAAAAAATATTTGTTTTGTCAGACTTAAGGAAAAGCTACAATCGTTTTATATTTACAGCGTTTTAGTATCTTACAAATATAGTTTGTTAGTATTTTGTGCAGTCATTTGTTTTAATAGTTTTTTTTTTTTTTTGCTTAATACTAAATTTTAAATCTACGAAAATTTTGTGAATTATTGTTAGTATAAGCAAGTGATTTTGTCAAATCTACCAATAATACCACGAGTTTTCATTTTTTGCATAAAAATGTATAACTAATGTATAAACACACAAAGGCCTTGATTTTCGTGACCCACAACACTCGATATCGCCAGAGAAGATTTTACTTTCTTTTTTTTGCAGAAGAAGTAGTAGATATTACTAGAAGTGTTGGCTCTACTTACAGCGGACGAACTGGAACTCTGCATTGCTGGTGGTGGCAGCGGTGGGGCAGACCCATGGTGCTGCATCTGGTGTTGCATTTGTTGGTGCTGCTGTAGCTGTTGAACTATATTTGGCCTCTGGGACAATGGAAAAGCCGCCGACATATTGTCACGCACCGGAGTACATGTTGTAACCAGGGGATAGTTCATCAAGGTATCAATACTGTTTGGGGGTGGTCGCCCTCCAAAATTGTTGCCACTACCTTGTTTCTTGCTAGAATTGAGAATGTTTTGCGATTCTTCCATCATGCCTGGTTGTCGGGGTGGTAGAGGCGGTGGAATACAATGGTCGTCATCGCCATCTTCACCATTGCCAGGAGTCTTTTCCATTTGCAAGAACATTTGCGTGCTCATTTTGGGATCTGACAGAGCTTTGGTCTTTGTCTTAGGACGCTTTTTCCCCGAAGCAGGGACTGCCTTTTGAGGAGCGGCTGCTCCTGAACTAGGCGTATTGACGTGAGTTGGTGAGCCACGTTGTGCGTTCGGAGTTGACATAGTTGAATGATCTAAATCAGAGACCGGGACATTGCGACGCCAATCCATATTGGCTGATTCGAGAAGCAAATTCCTTGGAGGATTTCTCTGTGGCAACGGAGGCGGTATATCTTCTTTTAGATTTTTCGTACTGCCAGAGAATTTCTTTTTGGGAACAGAGGATTTTGGTGTTGGCGCATTGTCCTTGCTATGCTTCTGCGAATGTCCCCCCGACTGATGTTGCTGCTGCGCATGAAGGTGGTGTGGATAGAATTGCTGTGGCTGCGGTGAACCCTTCTGTTGATGCAGCGACTGTGACATTGAGTGTGATAGCAAAGGACTCGGAGTGTTTGTTGACGAGGATGTTGACATAAAATCTGTAGTATTGCTCAGCGGTGATGTAATTTCCTTTTCGGGTTTCTTGCGTGTTCCCAAGCTCAGCGAGGACAAGGAGCGTGGAAGCAGCGAAAGAAATGCAGGACTTGTGTGTGGCGGTGCTTGTGGTGTGGTAGCAGGATGATGGAAATGATGGATATTTGTAGGGGGATTTGGTTGATGGGGCGAGTAATGCTGCTGAAGAATTTGACTTGGCGACAAAACCGACGATTGAGAAGCTGAATTTTGGAATTTCATTACTGCTGGTGATTCCTGTTTGGATTGAAGGAAGTTGTTTGTTTGTTTTGAGAAATTAACAAAAAAAAACCTTAATTTTTTTTAAAAATATTTTTTTTACATAATCCTGCCGCTGTGTTGTTATTTTTTTCTTAAATGGTTAATTCGTGCTGAAATCTGATTAAATTAAATTAGCTCTGTTAAGAATTAGCTGCCTGCGATTTTGTTTTGTGTGTTTTTTTTTAAGTTAAGCGTTTCTTATTATATTCTTTTGTAAGTGTTTTGTGGCGCACTGTGTATTGATTTTGTGTGTTTCACAAATGAATGAGGGTTTAAGAAAAAAAAAACAAAAAAAACATAAAACGTTTTGAATATCATTCGATGGGTGAATATTATAACAATCAAAGTATAAGTTATATAGAAATGACTGCTTTAGGTTTGTACAAATGATAAACCAATGCCTAGGAGAAGCTCTCACCTATTGATGAGGAGAAAAAGAGAATAATAAAATGCATCTAACGGATAGAAATAAATGTAAATTTATAATTTGAAATGTTAACTATTTTTTTAATTAACTGAAGGAATTATGAATGGGCAAAACCAAAGTGACTTTATAAACGCTTAAACTATCTAAGGGACTATGAATTGGAATTGAGCAGAGCTAAACTAAAAAAAATAGTTCAGTATTTAAATTGGGACTACCTTAACAAGGCATAGTATTGTGAAACATTGATATGTGCTCTTTTAAATAAAAAAAAAATGGCGGATAATCTTGTAGGATCTAATATAATCCGTAAATTGCAAACTCACAATATGCTAACGGGATGTCGACGCCAGCCAGATTTTAGTTTCTTACAGAAAAAGGTGGAGCTTTAATCATTAAGGAAAAATATGCACAAGGGAGGCACAAAAGCCTATGGAAACAAATCTTAACGTTAACCAACGAAATGACTATAAAATTTCCATGATGTCCGAAAGTTTCATCAAACCAATCGTCAATTAAGACATAGTTGCCACTATTTTTCAAAATAAAATTCCCTGACTTTCCCTGACCAATTTTCGAATTTTCCCTGACCAAATGAAAAAAATAATTAACTGCATTTAATTTTTGTATGCTTAAAATAAATCACATGAAATTGAGGTACTTAAGGAAAGGTTTCCATACAAAAAATAGTTTAGAGCTTCGCGTAGAGTTATTTAACTTCCACAATTTTCGGAATATTTCAATGAAATAAAAAGTTTTCGATTGTAAATAAGTTAAACAAAACATTTTAACTTCAAAAAATTAGAAAAAAAAAATGGAATTCAAATTCTCAAGAGAAACTTAAAAAAAATAAATTTTTACGTAAGGGTTTGCAAACTCACTGGGACGTAATTTAAATAACATATCATAACAACACAATAAGTATTAAAAATCATTACAATCTTTTTTATTTGTTTAATTCTGTAAAGTAGTCTAAAAAAAAGAAACTACCTATATTACATAATATAAGGCGAATTTACTAGATGATATTCTTGCGTATTTCGTTCTTTAATAAAGCCTTAATAAAAAAAATTGTATAATCACTTCTTAGAGATATGAGGTCCTACTCCTAGCCCAAAAAACATTCAAAAACAAACAACACTGTCATCGTCAGACCAATTCTGACGTACGCATGTTTGGTTTGGTGGCCTGCCCTTGGCAAGGCAACCAATCTCAAATCTATGACACAAATTCAAAGACTAGCGTGCATATGCATTGGAAGACCTTTTCATAAAGGAGCTGGCGGCCAAAATTGCCTTAAGATTAAGACATTCAAGCAACTGGAACAAAGGTCAGTGGTCATAAAATTATAGAAAATTATATAGACACTGCCTACACGACACAACGTCTGAAAACGGACTTAGGCTAATTGACTTCGCAGCGGCACATAACGTCACCATTGCAAGCACACGGTTTCCTCATCTCGATATACACAAAGGGACTTGGCGACACCCAGATCAAAGAACCGTCAATCAGATTGATCACGTTGCGATCGATGCAAGACACGCCTCCAGTATCTTGGATGTTCGCACCTTCCGAGCAGCTAACATCGACTCGGATCACTACCTTGTTGCAGCAAAGGTAAGAATGCGAATAACCCGAACTCCACAACAACGGAGTAATACTGTGAGGAAGTATGACGTCGGAAAGCTGCAATCGCAAGAAACCGCCAGAACCTATGCCAATCGAATATCCCGTAACCTCTCAAGAAATCCAGTACCGCCAGCATCAAGTGCCGAAGATCAGTGGCAACACTGCCAACAAGCCATCAGAGATGCCGCAACTGATGTGCTAGGTTTCACCAGACCACCACCACGAAACCTCTGGTTTGATGACGAATGCAGGCAGGCCCATGCAGCCAAACAAGAGGCATATAAAGCGACGCTGCAAAGAAAGACGAGAGCTGCTCGCGAGCTTTACGAGCAGAAAAGACGGGAAGAACACCGGCTTCTCCAAAAGAAAAAAAGAGAGCATGAGAAGCGCGCGATCGAAGATATTGAGAGATGCTACTCCAGGAACAACGTGCGGAAGTTTTACGAACAGGTAAAAAGAACATGCCAAGGAAAAAAATCCCGCACAGAAGCCTGTAGAGATAGGAATGGAAACCTCGTAGTAGAGTCACAGTCGGTGCTGAGTACATGGAAGGACCATTTCTGCAGACTGTTAAACGGCGATGAAGGCCAAAATCCCGCTGTCAGGCAGAATGAACCATTCAACATGGATGATGACAGACAAAACTTCCGTCCACCTGACCAAAATGAAGTAAGGATAGCAATATCTAAACTAAAAAACAACAAAGCTGCTGGACCCGACGGATTACCCGCCGAACTTTTTAAAGCGGCCGGAGATGACCTGGTGGAGTGCATACACCAACTCATCTCTAAAGTTTGGTCAGAAGAAAGTATGCCTGATGAATGGAACCTCAGCATCGTTTGCCCGATTCACAAGAAAGGAGACCCTCTAAACTGCGCCAACTATAGAGGAATAAGTCTCCTGAATATCGCCTACAAGATCCTCTCTGCCGTACTATGTGAACGCCTGAAACCTTTCGTCAGCAACCTGATTGGCCCCTATCAGTGTGGTTTCAGACCAGGAAAGTCCACAATCGATCAAATGTTCACGCTACGGCAGATCCTGGAAACCACCCAAGAATTCCAAATCGATACCCACCACCTCTTTATCGATTTTAAGGCCGCGTACGATAGCATTTATAGAGACGAGCTATACAGAGCCATGTCAGGTTTTGGCATTCCCACAAAACTCGTCCGACTGTGCAGGATGACGATGGAGAACTCTCGCTGCTCCGTCAAGGTTGGTTCCGACCTCACAGAAGCTTTTGACGTCAAAAAAGGATTCCGACAAGGTGATGCGCTATCGTGCGATTTCTTCAACTTAATACTTGAAAAAATTATAAGAAACTCGCAAGTCAATTGTAGTGGGACAATTTTTTTCAAGTCTGTGCAATTGCTAGCATACGCTGACGACATAGACATCATTGGCAGAACTCGGCGAGCTGTCACTGGAACGTTTGCTAGCATTGAAGCTGAAGCGGCTAAGATGGGACTAGCAGTCAATGAGGCCAAAACGAAGTACCTGCTGTCCACAAAAAGGGACACACAACACCGGCGGATTGGACAAAACATCACAATAGACAGGTACAACTTTGAGGTAGTTAGGGACTTTGTGTACCTCGGATCCGCTATAACATCTGACAACAACATCTCGTCAGAAATAAAGCGAAGAATTACTCTTGCCAATCGCTGTTTCTATGGGCTAGGAAGGCAATTGAGTAGCAAAGCCCTCTCTCGACAGACAAAGGAGACTCTTTATAAGACCCTAATCATCCCAGTCCTGCTCTATGGCGCCGAGGCATGGACTCTATCTAAAGCGGATGAAGATATCCTTAGTCGTTTCGAGCGTAAGATTCTTCGGAAGATTTTTGGCCCTATCTGCGTTAACGGGCTTTGGAGGAGAAGGTTCAACCAAGAACTATACGAGCTGTACAGCGACATTGACCTGGTCAAAAAAATACGCATATCACGTTTAAGGTGGCTAGGTCATGTAGAGCGAATAGACAACAATGCTCCGGCTCGCAGGATCTTCGATTCCATCCCAGAGGGTAGACGCAGTCAAGGAAGACCTCGCCTTTAGGTGGCGCGCTCAAGTGGAGGACGACCTCAACCAACTTGGAGTGCAAAACTGGAGGCAGCTAGCCAAAGACCGAGTTGGCTGGAGAGGCATGTTGGTTGAGGCCCAGGTTCGTCCCGAACTGTAGCGCCACCTAAGTAAGTAAGTAAGTATATAGACACTGATAGCGAAACCAACTATACTGTACTGCACTTAGATTTTAACACGGTGGCACTAACAGACTTTCCTGCAAGAGAATGCTGGAAGGAAAACCGGGTCATAAATAAAAATCATATCTCGTTCTATACAGACGGTTCTAAAACGCAAGCAGGGGTAGGGTCTGGTATCTTCTCGATAAACCTACCAATAAATGTATCTGTAAAGTTGCCAAACCTGAGTAGTGTTTTTCAGGCAGAAGTACTCGCAGTAGGTGAAGCAGCAAAACAACTTTTGTCTTTTAACCTGGAGAACAAAAACATTGATATTTTCACAGGTTTCCAAGTTTAAAAAGATCGACGAATGTCGCAATAATCTGCAAATCAGTGAACAAACCTGTAGAGAGTGTCAAGTCGTTGATGCAGAAGACGGCTCATATCATTTCCTTTGTGAATGCCCAGCCTACCTCATACCAGGAAAACAGCTCTCGGAGAAAATATTTTTGACGATTTGGGCGACGACGTTTCAAAAAAGGCACTTAAAAACATTCTGGAAATTCATCAAAATCTCAGGATGGTTTAAGGAGGCATTCCATAACCAACTCTCCCCAAATTCGTCACCTATTCCTCTTATTCCTGGGGACCGTAATGGATCCTTGAGATCCGAGTGAGATGATTTGACTATCGAATTATTACACCGCTAGAGCAAAAACAAAAATTACGTGTTTTTTTGGGAGATATTTTAATCCTGATCATGGGACAGTGCTTTATTTTGTTTTAATTAATTTTATTTTACAAAAAATATGTTAAGAAATTGTACTCCGATAATTTTGTTTTGTTTTTTTTTTTTGTTCAAAGCATATCTAAAAATGTAAATTAATATGAAGTTACAGGTAGAATCTTTGTGAGGCAAATACACCCAATAGAATTCTTCCTTTTTTTTGTATTCTGTTTATCAAATTTAAAAAGCAAAGTAGTTTTTTTCACTACGGGTTTTTTAAATTTAAATTTTGGAAAAGTTATCAATTTTGCATTTTTAACAATAAATTTCCTTGTAAGCGCATATAAAGAAACTTGCAGTTCCCGTGAAATTTCGCTCCTCACTCACGCCTTCATACGCCTTTATCTCGTTATTAAGAAGTTCTTTTTGCTGCTTAATAGCACCGTCGCTGTACTGGTTGTACAAAAAAACTTTACAGACCAAAATTATAGGAAATTTTATTTGCTACAAGTTGGCATATTAAGTCATTTTGCGTTGAAATACACCAGAAAGGAGTTATACGAGTATGCCAAAGGCGCGAAAGTATGGACAGAGTATAACGAAGGATTAAAATATTTTAATATGAAAAAGATCAATTTTGAAAATATTTTTCCTCACCGGTTTTGAAATTCCCTGACTTTCCCTGACTAAATTTTTGTTCCCTGATTTTTCCTGACTTTCCAGTCGAGTGGCAACTATGTAAGAAGAAGAAGAAGTGACATGGGAACTAAATTGTATTTAACCTAGGAGGGATCTCGAATAAGCTTTAAATTGAAAAGTGATGATGCATGAAATTCCCTGACTTTCCCTGACTAAATTTGTGTTCCCTGATTTTTCAGTCGAGTGGCAACTATGTAAGAAGAAGAAGAAGTGACATGGGAACTAAATTGTATTTAACCTAGGAGGGATCTCGAATAAGCTTTAAATTGAAAAGTGATGATGCATGAAATTCCCTGACTTTCCCTGCCTAAATTTTTGTTCCCTGATTTTTCCTGACTTTCCAGTCGAGTGGCAACTATGTAAGAAGAAGAAGAAGTGACATGGGAACTAAATTGTATTTAACCTAGGAGGGATCTCGAATAAGCTTTAAATTGAAAAGTGATGAAGCATGTAAGATGGAGACTTTTCTAGAGCTAAAAGTTGATTTATGACTGCATTTTGCAACTAGGCCAGGTGTTCTTACTGGAACTGTTTTATACGTATGTCCAAGTCCAAACTGTCTTTGAGACGACATATGTAACACATCTGTTAAGTGTACTAAAATCAGTAGGCCTAATAGCTTCGTCTCTTCATTTAAGCTGATTACAAATCCAACTTACTTTGACTCCATTTACAATACTAATCTTAGGCCCCCAGAGACCCTTATAAAAAATTTCATTTCAGTTAAGAAACAACGCGACACAACTAAAATTCCAATTGCAAAAAAAACTCAAAAGGATTACCCTCTTCTACCAAAACGTAAGAGGGCTTCGTAGTAAAACCGCTGACATTTATTCAAATTCTCAAGCATTTCCACATATATATGTCATATTTGTGGTTAAATTCAAGTTTCTTGGACACAGAACTTTTTTCCCCAGAGTTCCTAGTTTATAGAAAAGGTCGTCATAATGGTAATGCAAACGAACTGGGTGAAGGTGTTTTGATTGCGGTAAGACACACATTTTTTTCTTCGTCAGTCTCTTTCCCGTTTGAACTATCAATAGAAATAGTCTGTGTAAAAATAATTGTAAAGACAAAAACTTTGTATATTTTCAACGTATACATTCCACCAAAAACGATGATTGTTTAGCTGGTTCTGATGGAATTTCCCCAATAGTATAACAAAAGTGTAAACAGTTCAGCCCCTCAGGTTTATGTATGATCTTTCACTTAAAGCAGGAAAATTTCCAAGTACATGGAAAAAGGCCTTTCTTAATCCTATATTCAAGAAAGGAGATAAGGCTAACATTGGAAACTATAGGCCCATTTCTAAATTATCTTGCATTTCAAAACTTTTTGAACAAGTTGTCTGTCAGAGTATGGTATTATTTAGTAAAAATCTGATTTGTGAGCAACAACATGGACTTATGAAGCATAGATCAACTGTAACAAATCTTCTAACATTCTCCTACAAATGTTCAAATGCATTAGAAAAAGGTTATGAAGTTGACTGCATTTACATTGATTTCTCAAAAGCATTTGACCAAATATGCCACGAAATATTCTTGTTCAAGTAAAACGCTTTTGGTTTTTCTTTCTTAGCTTGAATCAAATCATACCTAGAGAATAGATCCTACCAAGCAAAATTTAGAAGTCTTTCAGACCCCTTCGTGGCCCAATCTGGCGTACCTCAAGGAAGCCACCTTGGTCCTTTACTATTCATTTTGGCAATAAATGATGTTACTTCATGCATACAATCAAGTGACATTCTTGTATTCGCTGATGACATATTATATTATCATATTTCGCAGCACAAACTCTAGCGTGTCTTTAGTTTTAAGGATTTGGGTGTCCATTTTACCTGAATAAAGCTAGCTCTATGCTAGGATTCATAAAACGCTAGGCAAAGGAATTTAGTGATCCATATGTGACTCTTTCCTTGTACAATTGCTACGTACGCCCCCTCCTTGAGTATGCTTCACAGGTATGGACTCCTTATTACTTAATTCATAAGAACCGTATTGAAGCAATCCAACACAATTTCAATCGTTTTGCCCTTAAAGGTCTATCTTGGAACGATCCATTTAATCTGCCACCATATGAACAGCGAATCCAGCTTCTGCAGATGCAAACCCTTCACCAAAGGCGTGTTAATAACGATTTAATATTTTTTTCATCAACTTATTAAGGGCGAAATTGTTGCTCCTTATTTATTAGTCTGTATTGGGTTAAATTACCGTGGAGGATCTTATCACCTGCGTGGATCAGAACTTCTGCATGTTGACTTTCATAAAACAAACTATGGCATACATGAAGCTGCAAACTGTATGAGTAGACTTTTTAATCTAAACGCTAAAACTAACTAACTAACCTAAACGAAGGCGTCGAAGATTGATTCTAGTAATCTTACTGAAGATCTGGAAAAAAATATATTTTTTTTAAATAATGGGTCCGCCAAATAACTTTTTTTTTTGAAAATGCTTCATCAACATCGAGTGTAGCTTCGGCTGTGTGGCACGTAGCGCCGTCCTGTTGAAACCAAATGTTGCCAATATCCTCCTCTTCAATTTTTGTGAACCAAAATTCGTTCAACATGGCCCGATAACGATCGCCATTGACTGTAACGGTCACTCCTTACTCTTTTTCGAAAAATGGTTCAATTATGCCTCTGACCAAAATCCGCACCAAATGCGACAATTTCGCCCGCCAAGATCAAAATGAGCTTCATCTGAAAAGATGATTTTTTTTGGCAAAATCGGCATCGATCGCAGGCAGTAATGTCGCAATATTTCCCAGCGTTGTTCAAGCGTATACACAACCATATTCGTTCAGCGGAAGGATAAAACTAATTATCTGTCAAATCAGGTATGAGCTAAGTGTTACTATTCACGAAATAAGCACTAGTTGAAAAAAAAAACGTTAGATGGCGGACCCTTTAGAATCCAAATCAACAACAGAAACAAAAGGCAGGAAGATAAGCTAAGGATTTTGGTTGAATTTGAAATTGTTTAGATAGATTTGAGATTTCAGACTTTTGTCACGTCTAAAAAAATAAAATAACGACGATGATGTTTGTTACTACTTGGGATTTGAGACCCTTTAACAAGGCAATTTTTAATCTTGAAAGATTATTTGATAAAACGAAAGGAAAATATATCTTTGTTTCACAATACAATGCCTCAATATAGGAGAAAACAAGCCTGCCAGAAATGTATGTAAACATTTTTTAACTGATCTTAAAGGGTGAATAAATAGATGTTAGAGGCTCAATCAACAGAAATTGTAATTCTAAAAAAAAAAACAGATAATTTCGATCCTGTGTCCTATAGATTTGAGAAGCAAAATTAATACATGATTTTATGGTTGGTACTAAGTTTTCTAATATAAAGATGACAAAATCTATTTATATTCTATCTTATTTATCAACAAATATATTGATGATTTTAAATAATTTTAATATACGGTTACATACGAGTACATGAATCAAAAACAAAAAAATCAAATGTTCAAAATAAAATATAAATATACAAACAACAATAATTTAGTAATTTTTTTTTAGAAAAAAAAAAACAATGAAAAAATTAAACGGCAACAAAATTCACGACTTCATGGCATCATCATTGGATTTTGTTGTTATAATTGTTAACAGTGGGTTTGGTTGGACATAACATGAGAGTTGCGTTGAATTCATATCGGTAAATTTATTTAAAATTGCATTTAATAACTTTATTTTTATTTGATCAATTTAGATTTTTTTTAAGAACGCAATATCAAATATTATATGAGTAGATCAATCATTAGTAGCTATGTCCATCGAAACCTTTTATAGACTCTATAAGCCAATAAATGACATCATCGAAAGTTTTTTTTTAACACTTGACAAAACTTATAATTTAGTTCATACCTCGCCTCCAACTTGACGCAATTGTTCTTTTAATTTGCGTATATTTGTTTCGGATGTTTTGTAACTTGGATTATTGGAATCACCTTTCAGGCGTTCCAAATTTTTCTTTTCCTGTTCCAGCATCAGTTGGAGTGTTTTGATTTTATACGATTCCATTTCTCTTCTTTTGGCATTCTGTGTGGGAAAAAAGGAATTGAATTTAGAAAAAAGTTTCTTTTTTTCAAGAAATTATGTTTTTTGTAAGGTTATTCCATATTTACGTCAACTGGCTGCGGTCCCGTGATGGAAGCTGTACGATCTCGGGCCGAGAGTATTGGTGTTGCTGGGCCAATACCCACCGAGCTGGGACGTTGCATCTTATGACTTCGTTTAACCGCCAGGTCGACGACAATGTGAGCTGTGATGAACCCAATAAAAATTTGATTTTCATGATAAAGTTTAACAATTGTATTAATAAGAAAAAAATATCAAAAAAGGAAAGGTGTAAATGAATAAAATTAAAATATGTAATGACTTAAACGAAATAACGAACATATGAAACAAGTTAATTGTAGTGGGACAATTTTTTTCAAATTTGTGCAATTGCTAGCATACGCTGACAACATAGACATAATTGGCAGAACTCGGCGAGCTGTCACTGGAGCGTCTAAGATGGAACTAGCAGTCAATGAGGCCAAAACGAAGTACCTGCTGTCCACAAAAAAGGACACACAACATCGGCGGATTGGACAAATCATCACAACAGACAGGTACAACTTTGAGATAGTTAGGGACTTGTTTACCTCGGATCCGCTATAACATCTGACAACAACATTTCGTCAGAAATAAAGCGAAGAATAAGTCCTTCCAATCGCTGTTTCTATGGGCTAGGAAAGCAATTGAGTAGCAAAGCCTTCTCTCGAAAGACAAAGGAGACTCTGTACAAGACTTTAATCATCCCAGTCTTGCTCTATGGCGCCGAGGCATGGACTCTATCTAAAGTGGATGAAGATATCCCTAGTCATTTCGAGCGTAAGAATCTTCGAAAGATTGTTGGCCCTACTTGCGTTAACGGGCTTTGGAGGAGAAGGTTCAACCAAGAACTATACGAGCTGTACATCGACATTGACCTTGTCAAAAAATACGCATATCACGTTTAAGACAGCTGGGTCATGTAGAGCGAGTGACACTTGTATAAGTGCATGAGAAAATAATTTTGACATTACATGACCTAAGAATGCATAAGTCAATCCCGGCGTCTATTATTCTACAGAGACATGTTTTGTGGAACCCATGACGTTGGAACCAAAGCCCCTAGAACAATGAGGCTTTTGTAAACTTTTCTTTTGATCATTCTTTGGGTAAATCGCATATAATCTTGTGTACGAATAAAAGATTTTGGTCTCGGGGCATATATCACTTCCCACAAGATGCGATTCCCTTTAAAATGGCTGTACTTCATGTTGTAACAGACAAACAAGTAGGAAAGTATCTAAAGCTGATATTATTCTGTTCTAAGTTATGTGCTTTTAGGAGGAATAAAGATGACCTAAGCTAATGTCAAAACGAAATAGGATTTTCTGCAATTTAAACAAATTATAAAAAGGTGAAACTAAAACTAATGAAGAACTCTCCTGACAGTGACATCAATGTTGTCATTATTGCCGCCCTCATGCAATTTTCATTTTAAATTCAATTAAAATCGTCTATGGAAAATAAGGAATTGCAAAGACATTGAAAGTGAATTAGAAAAGTACATTGGATAGGAAAAATTAGATGAAAACTTTAAAAAGCTATGAGCACGAAGTTAAAGCAAAAAAAAAACAACAGTCAATGAACATTAATTTAAGTATAAAGGTCACACACGTCGTGTTAATTGGTCTTAATTAAAAACTGCAATTAGATACCGCAGATTGTTTGATTATTATTATTTTTTTTATCTTATATTTCAGACTTCATAGCATAGGTTGATATTTGTAACTACGCCAAGAATTGTGTATTTATTTTTTGCAAAAGTTGTCTTATTTATTTCATACTTAAGGCGACGTTACGAAATTATTTCATTTACCTTTTTTCAACATTTACAGAAATTTTAGAGTATATTATGCTAGGCAGTATCTTAAGTATACATTATATATATATAATCTAAGCCTTAGTTTACACTGAAGACATTTAAACACCAAAACTTTCGGTTGTTGGTCACATGAAATGTATTGGTTAAATTGCATTGAACTCTCCTTCAAAATTCAATAGAGATTCATTTAAAGTTCTTGCACAAATACAAATGCCGGCTAGTAGTTTAAGGGCGGACAAAAAAGTTGAAATGAATATCACCATCTGGGAAAAACTGATCAGGGAAAGCATTCTAGATTTGTGTGGTACGGCTAAAGAATGAATCTCTGTACTAGACAGTACGACCGAAATTGGGCTCTAGGGTAAACGGTTGGGCATTCCTGGAAGCGCAATTTATACGGTCGAATTATTTAACGGAAGGAATGCAGCTGGCTATTTACTAGAACAGTAACCGTAGAAGTAATGGTAAGAAAGAGAGAGACAAAAAGGATTACGACATTCAAGTGACGAAAATGTATCTGTGATATTCCTGTCTGAAGTAATTTAAAGGCTCGTCTTGAATACTATCTCAAGAGACTTATCTAAGTTACTAAAGCACCAGCCCAAAGAAGGGAGCTTATATCCAGTTTCTGAAATATTTTTTTTCTCAGCCTGGATACACCTAATCTTTCAAAAAATTCCAAAGTTAAAGCCACCTTAAATCTTGTAAAAAAAAGTCCCAAATCAGATAAATCATATAATCAGAATGAAGCCGTCAGTGTGAAATTTTGAACAAGGGAATCACCATGACAGTCATGATAAAAAATTTAATAATTTCTTTTAAAATTACGTGATCTAACCATATGCCAGCAAACGTGTTATAAACAAAACCAAAGAAAAACTGTGGCTTTCAACAATTTAAACGATTATCGTCGTTGTTTATCCATATTTCAGTTTATTTAAAATTTATTTTTAATCGGTTATCGATAATGTTGATGACACGTGTAATCTAAAAATAATTCAGATGCAGTACATCGATAGTTGAAAGCTTTGGAAAAGAAAGTATAGATTATGAGAACAAGTCCATTAAACTCATAGAAGTCTTACTTTCTATTTTATTAAACTCAATGTTTACATTTTTTTTTCAAAGACAAACATACTTTCAAGACTTCCGTGAGTCTATTTGTTTTAGGGCGACACTTTGTCTATAACCACTTATTCCATATATACACTTTTGTCAATAAAAAAGTTTATATTTTTTTATTGAAGAAAAAAAGACTCACTTGTGTAAATTTTAACGTCATTGATAAAGTCATCCATTATACCCTATGCGGGGTTGACAGAAATAGGTTGACTTTTTCACAGGAAAAACCAAAAAACACTTGCTATTGTTTCTTCGTATTTTGAAACTGAATGACGTAATTCCGAATGAAAAGCAATCGAGATTCCAAAACAATGACTTTATTCAAACAACATTCACACCCCTAAAAAACCAATATTGTACTTTGCAAACAACCACGGTTCATTAGTTTTAAATGAATACTGAAACCTGAGCCAAAACTCTGAGTAGAAAAAACTTCAGTCGTTTAGTCCGTGCACCTGTCTCGTGTACAATATGATCATCACCATCATCGTCATCGACTCAGGGAGCTTCATGAAATTATAGACTAATCGGATTAATCATGGCAAAAAAAAGCGTAGTTCAGATGTATCCAGTAGATACTTGCATTGCCACAACTTAATTATTTATTCAAGAAGAGAATACAAACAAAAAAAAAGCACTCAAAAGTGAGTGACAACTTTTGTTTGCCTATATTTTTTTCTTTTTTTGTAGACTTTGAAACCCCCGATGCCTGATTCCATCATAATAAGCTGTCCGTTCGTCATTGTCACTGTCAGGTCGGTCATTCGATCTTACGGAAACTTTTTGCAAAACTGTTTGAACACATCCGGCCGATGCGATGTGGTTAAATCCCATCTCAAATGACAAGGAAATCAGATTAAACCCACTCGATACAAGATACGGATGCGGAGCTCGATGATAGTGAAATTGTAAAATGGAAAAATGGAGAAATTTATTTGTTGTTTTTTTTTTGTATTATTATTACTCACACTTGATTAAACTGACAACTGTTGTGTGTTTTTCCGATCGCACTTCTTGACCATTGACCTAAAAAATAATGTTTTTTTTTTTTAACTGAAGTAGTTCTAACCAGATACTTTACTTACCTTCAATATCATATCACCGGCAACTAAACCGGCGACTTGGGCAGCTCCACCTGGTTTAACGCTTTCCACATACACCGGGTTGTCGCCAGATACCTGCAACTCAGCGGAAAAAATTGCCAATTAAACAAAATGTATTTATTGAAAGTTTAAATATTAAAAAAAAAAAACTTTAATGGTTGGTTGGACTAAACCGACATTAAAAGGTGACAAAAATAAATATTGATTGTTGTTTTTTTTTCTGCAAATAGAATTGGTAATGAACATGGACAACAAATCTACTTAGACACTTAGAGGAAGATAAGAGTTTTGATTAGCTTCTGACATTTTTAAGAGCGTAGGAGCATTGATGTTTTTAGGTGGAGGCGATCCATCGAAACCAATGTTTGTGGTCGAAGCGTAAAGTGGATATTGAGTCTATGTACGTACTCATATACTAGAAAGCCCGTCGATGAAGTTTTTTTTTCTTTTCTATTATTTTTCAAAAAAAAAATTAATATGTATATATTATATATTATGTTTTTTTTGTACATTATATTCTTTTTGTTTTTAATTATAAATATCCTTTTGTTAATTGGTCAAATTACATAATTGAATTTTTCCACGAATTTCATATTAAAAATGTTAAAAATTTAGCTTTCACACTATTTTTTGTAACATCTAAAATAAAGCTTGTATCAATTTTAAAAGACAAATAAAAATGAAAAATAATATCTTATTGTATATGAGCAATTCAAGAATAAAGTAAATAAATAAGAAAATAAATATTAAGTCTTTTATGCTAAAGAAAATGTCAACCTCCACTCGAAATATTCTAGATATTTTCGAAAATCCAATTCTCTCGTCACCGTTAAGTTTCGAACTCATTTGAAGATAATTGTTGAATTTTAATTTTGAAGTTTTGCAAATGAAATTGGAACAAAAAACACACATTCGTGTGGTGAGCAGTGCTGCCACCCTACTCCTTCAACAAAAGATTTACTTCACTTAGGTCCTTACGACAATCTACTGCGCAGCAAAACGAATCTACTCCGCTTTTCAAATTTTGAGCATTATCCAAAATTAACTTAATGGTTTTTAGTAAAAATCAATGAAGTACGCCATCACACGTCTTAAATAACAAGGAATTTATGAAAAATGTATTTCGAAAATTGTAGGACCGATTTTGATGAAATCCTCTTTTTTATTTTTTTAGTTTTTTGAATTTTTTTTAGGTATGCACGTGAATTTAAAATTTAAAATAATTTTTTTATTAGTTTTCAAAATATTGATTTTTTAAAAAAAAATGAAAAACCTAATTTTAATTAAAAAAAAAAATAGTTATTAAAATTTTGATATGCAGAATTAATTTGGCTATATAGATCTCCTCAAATGTAAAATTTGACAGAAATCCAAAAAGCCATAACCGAGAAAGCTAAGCACTAAAAAAAAGCGTTACATGAAAGGTTTTAATTAAATGATAGCCAATACCAACAAAAAAAATTCAAAAATTTTCATCAAAATCGATGAAGGCGTTATCGAGAAAAATAAGCTTTTTCTAAACGGTCGTATGGCAGGTACCGTTATTTTTAGGCCTACAAATAAAATTTCAATTTCCCCTCTGAGGAATGCCAAAAGAATCACACATACCAAATTTGAAGATAATCGCTTAAGCCGTTTAGGCTGCAGCTCGTTATACATACTGACAGACAGACAGACATTTTTTGTCGATCACTCTATGATCGTAATTTTTTTTATAATTAACGCGCGCACAAGGGACTATTTGTTTCCCTTTTAATGTAACACACTGCGCGGGATTAGAAAGATAGGGGAGAGATAGGAGGTGTCGATTAACATTGGTTTTGAATGTTAGCAGATCAAAATGGCAAGGGAAAATCTCACCGTGTAAACCATTCCAAAGTCGTGTTGTACCGCTAAAAAAAGAATCTATATTTCACGGTACGTCCGAAACTGGGCTCAAGGGTGAACTGATGGGCATTCCTAGCAAGACGAGTATTACGGGTGAAACTTTTAAGGGGAGGAATACAGCTGGCTACCTCGAGTAAACATTTTTTTATAAAAAAAACGATAAAATAAGGAAAGACATGAAACATTGCGTCGTTGTTGGAGAGGGGCAATTGTTTCAGCGGCAGTTCTATTTTCTATCAATCTTAACGCTCGATTTTGTATTCTATCAAGCAGGTCAAGCGATATTTGCGGAGCACCTGGTGGGAGTTATACTCGAGTTAAGGTCGTTTAAACGCTTTGTAAATTGTAGCCAGATCAGAAGGGGAAAATAACTTTTACACCGATACAGAAAACCTAAGCACTTAACAGCATTCTTAGCGATCTCAAATATATGGTCGTTCCAACGGACGTCGTCGTTGACACACATACCGAGTATTGAGAGCTTTCTTCGATGTAAGTGCCATTCATGGACAATGGCATTGGGGGTATGTTTAGCTTTAACGACAGAAGACAGCATTGAGTTTTCGAAGCCATTTGACAATGCTGTATAAATCGGAGTTTAATGAGCTTGACATACGGTACCGTTGCAATTGTACGTCCAAAGGCGAAAGACGTGAATTATCGAACGAATATGAAAAGCTGAGGCAAAACAGTTAAGTGGACTAGAAGTAACATACAAAAGATCATTTATAAAAATGAGGAAGCGTCGGAGACGAAACAGAGCCCTGGGGCGCACCAGCATTTATTTTGTAAGAATCAGACTTGAATCCGTCCAATACAACTTGTATTGAACGGTCCGGAAGACCGCACGCATTTTTGATAAGAGAGCTTCATGTCAAACTCTATCAAATGCCTTGGAGATATCAAGAGCAATAATGTTACTTTAACCAAAGCGATGTAAAGATTTGTTCCACTGTTCAGTGAGATATGCCATCAGATCACCAGTGGAACGGTTGCTGCGGAAGTCATACTGACGGTCATGGAGGAGCTTTCGATCTTCGAGATTTTCCTTAAGCTGACGGTTAATCAGCGTATTTATGACCTTAGAAAGAAGGGATGTTAGTGCTATGGGTCGGTAGGAGGAGGGGGAGAATGGGTCACCTTTCTTAGGGACAGGCTGGACAAATGCTGTTTTCCATCTTCTAGGAAAGATTCCAGAAGAGTAGGAGAGATGGAAAAGTTTACACAGTGGGTTTGCCAGTGTGGAAGAACACCTCTTCAGAAGAATCGGGGGTGTACCATCCGGGCCAGCGGATTTGTATATATCGAGATCTTTGAGAACTCTTGCTACTGTACGAGTGCGGAAAAAATCTGTCCCATGGAAAAATTTACATCCTCAAGTACAGGAGGAGCAACGTTGCTTTGAGGCAGAGTGAAGCTGGCAGCGAAAGGGCGGCGAGCAAGTTTGCCTTCTCTGAAGAGTAAACAATTGGTTTGTTACCGCCGATGAGCGTTGGAACCGAAGATGTTGAGGAGTTTTTTACATTTTTTTACAAATGACCAAACAATTTTACTGCCTTTGGGACACTGCAGAATTTTTTGCCGTAATTTTTGGTCATGCAAACATTTGGTTCTTTCAATAACGGAGTTGCATGAGTTCCTTGCTTGTTTGTGTTTTTACGATTTTGCTCTTCTTTGAGCCTGATAGTGTCTTTACACTCAGAATTAAACCAAGACTTTTCTTTAGGCTTGATGCTTTTTACTTTGTTAGGAATAAAAGCACGCATCCCTAGTTTTTTGGTTTTCGAAATATTTTGAAAATGGGTGGATTGAATTTTTTTAAATAATTTTCCCAGATGCAAACTTTAGATTAGCTTATAAAGACACACTAGACAAAAATTTAAAATATTTTTTCAAAAAGTTTAAAAAAAAAAAATTACTTTTTAAAAAAACTGATCGAACGATTTTCAATTTTTTTAAATTTTATGGCATACTTAATTTTTCCAAGAAAACTCTGAAACTAATTTAAAAAAAATATTTTTTTATTTTAATAGACGTGTGGTTTTCAATCTGGCAATACTTTTTTCGGAGTTGGTCTTTTTGACAGCTGTCTCTTGATTTATGCTCAGTTTGGTTTGCGATTTCATAATGAGTAGACTTACTCCTGAACAAAGTTTGCAAATTGTGCAAATTTATTACCAAAATAATGGTTCGTTTCGGTGGAGCAGAGTATCGAAGAAGACCCAAATGAGTCCATCCGCCATTGCGCGCGGAAGGATTTTGGTCTGCAGGCTTACAAAATCCAACTCGTTCAAGAATTGAAGCCGAACGCCCATCAAGGGCGTCACACGTTCGGTGAATGGGCCCAAAACTAAATGGCCACCGATCCCGATTTTCACAAAATTGGGAAAATTGGGCCTCTGCTGGAATTTATTCGAGCCAGCCACGGCGGCCAATTCCCCGAAATAATTTTTAGAACATAATGCAAACCCTTATCTTTATAATAAAGCTAGATTCTTGGCCATAACATTAAACTATATGCGTTTTATTTCTTCTTGAAAACCACACGTCTAAAAAACACCCTTTATATACACATATGCAGCCACTAAGCTTATCTAACATAAGAACAAGTTCGTGCGACCCATTTTTATAATAACTTTTTAAGCAGGTGTTCTTTAGTTTCTTACAAGCACTTTTGACAGTTAGCAAATGTCAATCAATTCCGTTGATACTGGATTTTTCGTCAATTTTCTCCAGCAATAGCTGTGGCATGCCATGCATGTTCTCTTCAGGAAACTCATTATGTAATCAAGTTCAAATCTATGAGCTCAAGTTTGATGTCATTAACCTTGTTCAAACGCAGCGCAAACCGCTTAAATTTATTACCAATTAAATTTCGCATTATGTCAAACTTTTCAATTTATAGCTATTTTCTCATCCAGGGTTGCTCTTTCTTAAAAAAAGAATCAATTTAATGCACACTATCTCTGTGTCTATAGATATGTATCCGGCAGATATACATTGCTTAATTTTGCGATTGCTTGAATAGTGCTGCTGTTTTTTTTTTTTATTGGCAACAAAAAAATTTTTCACATTATTCATAATGTTTCTCCCTTTCAAGTACATATGTATATTTGCCGTAGAAAATTCCACAACACTCATCCAGATACAGTTGCCAATAAGCTACTATAAGGCGAGTGTAGACCTTGTATATACTTTTCCGCATTTCTTGGATATTTAAGCTGCATTATCTTATCTGTGAGCAGACCATTTAATTTATAGTTTTTTTTTATTTTTTTTTATTCCCGCTTAATAGATACAAAATTATAAAAAGAAAATACAAAATGCAACGTCGGCGACGTCTTGACTAAAACAAAAACTGCAAAAGGAAGATACATTTAAGAAATAGGAGAACTAATAAAGTTTTCTTTGATGTTTGAAAACTGAAAAATGGAACCAGTGTGGCAATGGGCTATGGTTTCAAAAAAAAAAAAAAAAAAAAACCTTTGGAAGTAATCCATTTTCAAGGAAATAAGATATTTCTTTATCAGAAGAGTAAAAAAAATACCCCAAAAAACCTCTACATGGAATTAAAACAATAAAGCCTGATGCTCAATAGGTGTCACCCCAAAACTTCTAATCGAAATTGACATAAAGGCTTTAGATCCTGTTTTAAGATCGGTTGAAGGACCAAAGAGCAAAAGATCTTTTTTTGAAATCCTTATTGAAAATGGTTTCATGTATTTTTTCTACAACTGAGTAAAATAGTTAAAAAAAAAACTACACTGGTCACACTGATTCATTCAAAGAACAGTAGGAATAACATGAAAACCAAATCTTAAGACTTAGTCTTGAGCTGAAATAATTTAGGTCGGGTGTGCTGTTCAGAACATTGAACTTCCCATTATAGTTTTCCTCCCCGACCATCGCATTGGAATGACTAGAAAAATAAATTAGAAATTTTCCACCACCTCCAGTCAAGCCATTTTCCCACTCGCAAATCAGAGATAAGTTTGAAAATGTTTTATTAATTTTTTGGAATTATGCCAACGGAAGCAAATTTTCTTAAATCACATAAGGCGGTCGGTAGCGCGGCATGCAAAAGACATTTTTGTGTGTTTTCAAATCGATAAATTTAAGTGAATATTTTAATTGTGCTTCGCCGTTGGTTGCGATTAAAAAAAAAAAAAAAAAAACATTCATCAACATATGTACAACGATTATTGTTTAAATTAGGCAAATTCAGACAATTAGCAAAAGAACATCGGAAATTAGTAAATTACACTCATTAAATGATGATATAAGAAAATAAATTTGAAAAATAATTTACTGTTTCCGAAAACAGAAAAATTGAATGAAACATATGTGCTGGAATTATTTTAGTTAAAATTAATTATATATATTTAACAATAAAGCTGGAAAAGTAATAATTTTTTTATGAATGACATATGCTTTTTTAATTAAAAGGGAATTCATTCTCGAGGAATTATGCCACAGAAAAACGTTTAGGTTTCAAAATGAAAACCAAGAAAAATTCAATTTAAATTAAGAATGAAGACAAAATGAATTAGAAATTTTTCGAATTATTTAACGATTCCATTAAATGCCCTTAATGTTAAAAACAAAGGTCAAAATTGATAAAAAAAATCTTCTCATTTCATTTAAAATCTAATTTTAGTTTAAATGAGGTAATATATTTAAAATATTTCTTTTTTTACTAAACTGCCAAAATTGTTTTTCGTTCTTTGGTTGCGAATTTAAAAATACAAAAATATATTAATTCAAAGTTTGTAGAACCGATTTTTATAAAGCCTGCTTTTTATTTTAAGTTTTTTGAAAAAAAAAATGTTTGAGTTTTTGGTATGCAGTCAAATATAATTTTTTTACGAGAAAGCCAAGGCAATTTTGTGTAAGAAAATGATAGCCATTAACTACCAAAAACCGTCAAAATGTTCATAAAATCATTGAGGCGTGTTCGGCAAAAATAAGGTTTTCCTTAACGGTTAAATAGCAGGTACCATATTATTTTTAGTCTAAGAATAAAATATCAAAAACCCATCTAAGAAATGCTAAAAAAACACAAGCCTTTAAGGCTGCAGATCGTTATACATACAGCGACGGACTTCAATATGCTACGCACCATACTATTGCACAATACCGAATTAAGAGAAATACTTTGCAAGAAACACTTCACCGTCCTGAATTTCCTATTTGAAATTGAAAAAAATCTTGCAGTCCAGGCGACCGACGCACGTATGAAAGTTTTGACATTCACATGTATTCAGAATTAACCATGTCAATTTCGTTTCTCTTCTCATTTTTTTTCTTTACGTTTCTGTTAAGGAGCTTTTGATTTTAAAGCTTTCAAAAAGCTTTTATAGATGAGCGTTGTCGTGGAGTGTTTGTTTTGATGTTTTGCATTTTTTTTTTGATAAATTTCTATTTTTAAAACGGTCTGTTTTTGAAGAATGTTGTGCTTTATCACGGCTTTAAAAACTCTTTAAAAAAAACTTTAAGCCTGTGCTGTGTGAGACGTATGAATTAAAAAAAAAGTATTTAAAAAGGATTTGGCATACCGGGGAGGATACCTTTTAAAAACTTATCTTTTATATTTATTTATCTATTTACATTATATTTATAAACTAAAACTTTATTCTAATTATTGCACGACTGGATCGCACGTACTTGCTCTTATGTGCGGGCTTCGAATAAAATTTGAAAAATTTGATTTGATTTTAAATAAAACAATTTTATTTTAATAACTTTTTTTCAAAAAATAAAAAAAAAACATAATTTAAGAATGCAAACTTAAGCAAAAAATACGTTTAGGCTGTAGTTCAATATACATCCGTACAGACTGACAGGCAGACAGAATTTTGCCAGTAAATCAAATATGTGTCTCTATCATCGTAATGTCATGTGTGATTGTTAGAATTTTTTTACGAATGCATAACTTGCCTTATAGTCCCTATAAATCGCAAGTTAAAACAGACGGTAACTCTACCCAGATTTCTTCGAATTTAAAATGCTAACTACGTCAACCTTACGAGAGCTTTTTATGGAATAGTACCTTATGGAAAACAAATGAGTGAAAATGAAAGACAGTCTATTCCGTTATACTTTATACACCACGTTACCACTGTTACATTTTAAGTAAAAAAAAGTTTTACTTTTAATTTGAAGATATCAATAGAACGTGTTTGTCTATATTAAAGATGAAAAGAAGCAAACGAACAGACATGCCAAAAACTTGTTACCTTTCATTCTACATCATTACAAGTAAAAATTATTGTTGACTTACGTAAAAAAAAAACAATTAAAGTTAACTTAGCTGAATCAAAAAGTTACGTAATTAAAAAAAAACTAAGTCATCACTTAAATTTATAGAAAATTCTAATAAAGTTTAAAAGGAAACCTAAAAAACAACTTCTTAACTCGAGTTAAGTTGACTATAATTTTAGACTAAAATATCTATTGCATTCCACTAGCATCCATTTTAATAATAATAAAAATTTCTATAAAAACGTTCCCAATCTAAAAAAAAAAACTAATTTCATCTAAAGCTTTAAATAAAAATTTTACTAATTTTTTTTAAGTAAATAGAAAAAAATAAAAAAAAATTATTCAAAATACTAACCTTCATTCCGTATCCGTTTTCGTCCTTGTGTATGGTAAGAGTAAGCAGTTGCGATGTTTTTTGCGGCTCACTTGGTGATATCTGGATTTGGGGGCGACGAGACGATGCCAGGCGCGTGACACCGCCACCGCCGCCCCCAATCACTCCGCCCCCACTGACATTATTGTTATTATTACTACTATTGCTATTGTTACTAATGTTGTTGTTATTATTACTGTTATTTGTAGGAGTGATGGCGGCGCTATTAGCGGTGATGCTGGCGCTGATGCTGTTGTTGGCTATGGAGGAGGACGAGGAGTGATTTAAACCATTTCCCGCCGAACCATTCATATGATGTGAGTTGGCTGCTGTCAATGCAGCTACTCCCAAACCCAAGGTATACTGAACGGGTAGAGGAGGTGTTTGGGGAGGCTGTGATTGGTTGACTCCTGTAATGACGGTTGCTAAACTTGGCGTGGCTGCCTTTATCGTCGTCGGCGTCGTTGTTGTTGTTGTATTCATTCGGTTAAAGTCATCACTGTCATCGTATTCGGGACCGCCGCTTAATAGCCTGGTAGTTAAGATTGTTGTTGTTGGTTTAATGTAATTTTTTTTTTTTTATTATTTTGATTTTTATTTCAGTTGGGCAATTGATGGCAATCAGTTCGTATTAATTTTGTTATTTTTTGTTATTAAATGCACACGCCATGGAGTGTGTTGCGGCATCAGGTTGGGATTGAGTGTTGATTTAAAATGAAAATAAATAAGAAAACAAAAGGGAAAAACTAAGATATAGAACTATGTTTGTTTTTTTGTTTTATTTAAATATTTATGCAAAATCAATTGAAATAATTATAAAAGAGAACTAGATCTAATGATAGATATGAAGATGAGTAAATGATTAAAAGAGCAGAACACATCAAGTAAAGAAAAAATAAGGAACTGATAGTCAAACATGCACTACAAAAGAACAAATATACATTAATGACATAAACTACTCTATATGTTTAAAAATACTTACGGTGATTGAGACTAATGGCGCCTTTAACTCTATAAATCCATTAATACTTCCATAAACGTTAAAGGGGTTTATACAAAATAAACTAAACGACATACTTACTACAAGTCTACAACTAGGACCTTATTCAATTTGACCATTTTGAAGTGGGAAGTGGGAAAAAAGTTGTAGGGAAAAGCTTTCTAAAGCTTAGACTACCGTCTTAATTAAATTATAATTTGTTCATAAACGATTATCATAGTACATGCCTTATTAGAGAGCTTTTTAAAAACCATTATCGTGCCTTCAATTTGAATTCAAAGAAACCTGATGTAAAAAATGATTAACCGCCCATGAATTTCCAATAAAAATAAAAAAAACACAGAAATCGCACCACAACCTGCCAGGCGCACAGCAGATTACACTTGGGTAAAACCGAGACTTGGGTGACTGGACAACTAGCCAAAAACCAAACTGGCTGAAGAAGCGTGTTGATCAAGTCGCAGGTCCATTCGAACTTTAGCGCCACATAGGGTAAGGTAAGGGATGGTAGCTAACAGAAGCACAGAACTTTGGAAAAAAGTTTCTCTCGTTGGTTATTCGCATTCGTCAAAAAATTAGCTTCCTCCATATTCAAAACACACAGAGGAATATAGTCAAGAGTTTAAGCCACTTTCATTTAGCTGTTAAGATATTAACAACAAAACTTATTTAAGCAAAGTAGGAAGGTCGCTAGTTGAACTAAAAACAAAGTTAACCTTCCGCCAAAACCATCCATCGAATACCTACCACAAGTCACGTTGCATTCATCAAAATCTCATTTTTTATTTCAAATTTCCGTCTCAAATATTTGGTACACGTTTTTGTCCAAACATATCTACATATGTCATTGAAGAATGCATTACAAAACCATGTAGATGATGCATAAATGTGGACGCATTTGAGATACATTGGTCTCTACCCAAATAATCCGTAACAAAAAACCTAATTAAACTACAATGAACTTTAAAATGAACATGTTCGGTGCGGTGTACGTACATTGTCCAAGTACACGAGAAAAAAAAAAGATTAATTTACGTTTATTGTCTGTCGCCCATACAAAACAGTCCGTGATTTACTGCCAAACCAAAGCAAACAAAGCTAAAAAGCCACTCTAATACCCGCCCCGGGGCAGTGATGACGATGACAACAACGACGACGACGACGGACGGACTTTGCAGATTCAAGTACAGCAAAAGCAATTAAATTCTATAGCCTCGCCGATAGGGGGCGTTCGGGTGTAACTAAATTACCAATAAAAATGTGCAGCAGCAGCTCCCCCTATTCCAAGTGGCCTACAGCAATCTATATAGCCAACCCAGTCGAATGCAAAATAATGCGACCAATTGAAAAGAACATTAAACAAAACAAAAAAAATCGATTTGCGAATTCATTGCTAAATGCAAAACGGGTTACATCAACCGTTCTTGGTTAGTTGGTGTAGGTGATTGTTGTATCTGACAGAGAGTGTCATTGATAAATGGGATAATTGCTTGGAGTTTAGCTTGGGAAAGGCATGGGGCTCTGGGCGGCTGGCTCCCCCAAATCAAATGAGTGTATCAATTTTATTCACATGTCTGGCAGCGATTTGTTTAGTTTCTTTGGAAAAAAATGAAAAAAATAAAAATATTAATAAACTGCTGCCGCCTCGCCGCCAATACAATAATGATGATGATTTTGATTGAGGGGTTATTTTTTGTATCTGTAATAAATTCACACTAATTGTAATCAATCATATTTAGTGCTGCTGCTTGGGGTGCCTGGAAAGTGTGCCTTCATCGTAACATGCATCATTTGTGGGGCTAGTTTAAAGCTTTTAAATCTTTTGAGCAAAAACAATGGAACTCGAGATAACAATCGAAGGTGACATAACTTTTCAGAAATTATGTCGTTCTGCTGTTGTATGATCCAGATTCTAGAATGATCAACCGAAATGACTCATTACAACACACTTAAGGGTCAAGCATTCTACATCCTTGTGGTGCAGTTAAAAAAAGAATATTAGTCCTTTAAAGGTCATTCGATTGTTAAATGATGTAAACGAATTCAAAAAGCTTGTTAAAGCAACAATTGAATGAATAAGATGATCCCAGACAAGAGTTTGATAAACAAAAAAGTTAGAAATAAAGTTGGACGGCAGATAGAGCCTTGTGGTACACCAGATTTTTTTTTAAGAATTTAAAACAATTATGTTAAATTTCTGCTTCCTTTGGGTCTGTCAATGACAAACAAATAAGAAATAAATAATTGTTCTTAAAAACTGATGATGCGATTTTAAATAAAATTTTGTTTAAAATAAAAGCATGTTTGTGCGACCCAATTGTACACTTAATCAATTCTTAAATAGAAAACAGATTATTTGGGTTGGATTATGGCGGCAGGGGTAATCGGTTTGGTAAAACGTTTTAAATTGCGAAATCATTTGGTCGCAAACAAATTAATCGCTAGACAAATAAATTTTAATCAATTGACGTCCGTCACGTAATATTCTTGTATTGTGTTGCGAGAAGTCAACAAACCGATATGGCTGGATAATGTAGATATATGAGATTTAATTTGGCAGCACAAATTCAAAATGTTATCGTAGTTTTTCATGCCTTTTGTTGTGCGTGCTAAACAAGCAAATGCGTTTTTGGCAGGAATATAACATAAATACTGATGGGACTGTATTCATCCTAATCGATTGGAATATGAACATGAGTGTGTTGTGAGAATTTTTCTCGCGAAGCTTATTCGTTTGTTTTGTTTGGACAATATTAATGCCTGTGCACCATACAAAAAACTGATTTGATAAGGTTCTTTTAAAGGTACACTTAAGTTGCCCGAAAGAGGGCGTTGCCGCTCTATTACCTTCTAAACCTAAGGAAGCAGGAAAGGCAAAGGTTAATCCGAGTTCATAGCGGACGTCTGGTAAACAAAGTTCCTAACTTCCTCAAATTTAAAGCAGTTTATTTGAGAGATTTAAAGTGGGTAGTTCCAAGATTCGCGATTATGTAAATATTTGGTCGATGGTGGACTTTCCCCTCCTAAACCCGCACTTATATGAACCTATTATGTTCTTTACGCATGGTTTTACGTGCTCACACACTACGAGTAGAAAGATCTTGATAATTTCTTTACACTTTTTTGGTAAAATTTTCGAAACTCATTCTTGAAGTAACAGCTTGCCATTTCCTAAATCGGGGGCTTCTCAAGCTCCCTTTATTTCGCTTCTGAGAAGATGGTGTTCCTCTTTCTTCTTCTTGGAGGTTATTGGAAATTCGAAGAAAAAAGGACCCGATGATTACTTAAGCCGTCCGACATAAAGCATCGGACATACATGATACTGGACCATGTTTTGCGCCAACCGCATTTTGGTAAATCTGGAAGACAATTTATTGGATTTTGAAAAAGCCCTATATATGGATGCTAATACCTCGGGTACACAATATCTACCCTTTAAACGTCAAATATCATTAAACTGCCAAAAAATAACGATATCGCACTGAAAGGGATGTGTTCGTTGATATGTTTCTTCTTTTTTTTTTTTGCAAATATATTTTTTTTTCGGTCAGTATACTAACTAAATTTAAATCCCAAGACAACTTATCGTTTTGTCAATATTTTGCAATCAGAGAGTTTTTACAAGCTAGTAATACCACTTTTTTATTTAACTTCGTGGTATGTCGCTTACCTCTAAACAAAAAATTTACATTTTCTTTCTTATATGCGTCATTTTTATAACTGAACCTGAATTTGCTTATTCTCATCATCAAATTAAAAAAAAAAAAAAAAAAAAATATCCAGATTTTATGATCTCACCACAAACCGTACCACTTACCTACTACCTTCATCAGTATACACGAGACCAAAAGCACGGACGGCTTCAATGAATCACTTCCAGCATTCCAGAATCGGGTAGTTCATTGAAGTTTATTTTATTTTGGTTTTCTTTTGCAAAAATGTGTAATCAGTACTTTTTCGTTGGTAATTTGTATGTTTTTTTAGCTTGGGTAAGTTACATAATTAAGAGGCGCCTTAGTGTGATAATTTAAGGCGCTTGCAATGAAAAAGTTACTTGAAAACTAATTAGTCACTTGTTGGGGGAAATTATGTCACAATCAAGTGTTTTTTTTTTTTAACAAACCAAACTTAAAATACTCTCTCCAAGTGTCAAGTGTTTATATGAATACCATTGAAATGTATCTAAATAAATTCAGTTTCAGTTTCAGTTTCAGTATCTCTTGCTGCTCACAGCTAATTCTGGCGCAGACAGCTTAAAATAAACTTTTTGCCTTTCTCCATGAGGAAATACCAGACGAGACTTTATTTTATAATTATTCGTTCACTTGCAGATGGACAAACGTCGGCGTCGTTCCCAGAACTTACTCTAGATCTAGAGCTGATTCTATGTGCTGACGTCAAAATAAATATTACGTTTTTATTTAGACTCTAGATACAGATTCAATGTAGCAGTGTAGTTTATGAGTTTTTTTTTTTTTGTTTTTTTTTTGGCTTTCTAGGTTTTGGTTTTTATTTTTGTCTTCTTAATGTCAAGGTCTATTGAGGGTCGTTTAATGGTTTTAATAGAGCAGAGCTTGAATAATAATTCACAATAATATGCTGATTAGTTGGAATTTGCCAAAAGGTTATGAAGAGGTTTTATAATCAGAGAAACATGTACCACGTACGAGAAAAGTGTGAGAGGGAAACTTTTGGAAATTTTTAGAAATCCAATGACAGTTTACGTATCTTTGTTTGGAAATTTGTTTGTTTGAGCTGATAAAACAATCTTAAGATTGTCTATATCTATAAAAACAGATCTTGGGCCATTTACATGTTTTTAGATATAAACAAATTCTTTAGAAAGAATTTTTTTCTTATAATTAACGCGCGCAAGAGGGACTCTTTGTTTCCCTTTTAATGTAAAACACACGGCGCGGGCATAAGGAAGATAGGGAGGGAAAGATAAGAGGTGTCGATTAATATTGGTTCTGAATGTTTGCATATCAAAATGACAAGGGAAAATCTCGCCGGGTAAACTATTCTAAATTCGTGTTGTCCGGCTAAGAAGAGAATCCCTATATTTCACGGAACGTCCGAAATTGGGCTCAAGGGTGAACTGATGAGCATTCCTTGCGAAAAGAGAGAGAAACTTTTAAGGGGAAGAATCCAGCTGGCTACTTCGAGTGAACATTTTTTTTTAAAAGAAACGATAAAATAAGGAACGACATGAAACATTGCGTCGGTGTTCGAGAGGGGCAATCGTTCCAGCGGCAGTTCTTTTTCCTATCAATCTTAACGCTCGATTTTTTATTGTATCAAGCAGGTGAAGCGATATTTGCGAAGCACCTGTCCAGAGGTGGGAGTTATACTCGAGTTTAGGTCGTATAAACGCTTTGTAAATTGTAGCCAGATCAGAAGGGGAAAACTTTTTAAACCGATACAGAAAACCTAAGCATTTAGCAGCATTCTTGGCGATCTCAAATATATGGTCGTCGTTGACATACATACCGAGTAATGAGAGAAGAAACCGAAAATTCTTCGATTTAAGTGCCATTCATGGACAATGGCTTTGGGGGTATGTTTAGCTTTAACTACAGAAGACAGCATTAATTTTTCGAAGCATTCTTATTACCCCATTTGACAATGCTGTATAAATCGGAGTTTAATGAGCTTGACATACGGTACCGTTGCAATTGTACGTCGAAGGCGAAGGACGTGAATTATCGAACCAATATGAAAAGCTGAGGCAAAACAGTTAAGTGGACTAGAAGTAACAGACGAAAGATCATTTATAAAAATGGGGAAAAGAGTCGGAGACGGAACAAAGCCCTGGGGCACACCAGCATTTATTTTGTAAGAATCAGACTTGAATCCGTCCAATACAACTTGTATTGAACGGTCCGGAAGACCGCACGCATTTTCGATAAGAGAGCTTCATGCCAAACTCTATCAAATGCCTTGGAAATATCAAGAGCAATAATCTTATTTTCACCAAAGCGATGTAAAGATTTGTTCCACTGTTCAGTGAGATATGCCATCAGATCACCAGTGGAACGGTTGTTGCGGAAGCCATACTGACCGTCATGGAGAAGCTTTCGATCTTCGAGATATTCCTTAAGCTGACGGTTAATCAGCGTTTCCATGACCTTAGAAAGAAGGGATGTTAGTGCTATGGGTCGGTAGGAGGAGAGGGAGGATGGGTCACCTTTCTTAGGGACAGGCTGGAAAGATTCCAGAAGAGTAGGAGCGATGGAAAAGCTTACGCAATGGCTTTGCCAGTGTGGAAGAACACCTCTTCAGAAGAATCGGGGGTATACCATCGGGGCCAGCGGATTTGTGTATATCGAGATCTTTGAGAACTCTTGCTACTGTACGATTGATTTATTGATTTTGTTTTTCAAGGAAAGTTTCCATTTAAACTTTCGTATTGGGCCAGTAAAAATAATAGCGGTGTTTTCAGAAATCGCGCGAAAAGCAAAATTTAAGTAATTATATTTGCAACAAAAGAATTCTATAAAGTGAATATAAAGGGTCCGCCATCTAACGTTTTTTTCAACTAGTGCTTATTTCGTGAATGGTAACACTTAGCTCATGTCTAATTTGACAGATAATTAGTTTTATCCTTCCGCTGAACGAATATGGTTGTGTATACGCTTGAACAACGCTGGGAAATATTGCGACATTACTTGGAAAATCATGGTAATGTTGCAGAATGTGTGCGAAAATTGCGTACGGATTTTGGAAGAAGAGAAGCACCGTCAGCTCCTCATCGATAAACCAAAGCGCCATCAACATCAATTCACCGTCGTTCTCAACAATTGAACATTTCGGAGACATCATTGAGACGAATTTTGCATAAAGACCTTGGTATGACGCCATACAAAGTCCAATTGGTTCAGGAGTTGAAGCCAACTGACCATCCAATGCGTTTTCGCTTCGCTGATTGGGTGAACCTGTTATTTATTTTAAATTCATTCTATTTCATTTCTGCGATAAAATAAATTTAGTTTTGGTCAATTATGGTTCGCTATAACAAAGCTGATTTCAGAAGGAAAAACATACGCAAAAGAGCAGAATTTAATTGGTTGCTCTGCTATTATGATACTAAATGTATTTAAGTTTACTTCCCAACCCGAAACCCGAGGAACCCTTCCTCTATGACGAAACGAAATAAATCCGGTGGTCAGATATTCGGTACAAAATCCATTTTTGTCACCTGCAACCACAGTCCAAGAACCGGTTTTTCCCAAAAAAAAAAATTGAGCTTGCGAAACAGCTTTTAAACTGGCCTATTGAGAAATAGAGAAATATTTATGGTCAAACGAACCTAAAATTGTGTTACAAGATCGTAAACGCTCAAAACAACATGTTCCTCGGCTTTCGAACCACAACACCTCAGAAAAACAATAAAACCTTGTGCTCCAGTATTATGATCTGAGCATGTTTTTTCGTTGTACTGAGAAGGGCGGATTTATCGCAAAGAAACAATCATGGATAGACACCTTTACGTGAAAATCATGCAAGAAGTTATAATTCCAAGCCCAAATGAAGAAACGTCAGTGATTTCGGTTTTCCAATAGGAAAATTAACCCAAACATACAAGTAAATTGCGAAAAAGTGGTTTGAGTACAACAGTGTCAATGTGTTAGAACGGCCTCCGCGGTCAAAAACTCGTTAAAACGAGCTATGCCAAAAAATAACTCTTACTTTTGGGCAACAGTTAAATATGGTTGGGCATCAATATACATGACGCAGCTATAAGTTAGTGTCTGGTGTCCAAGGAACAATACTGAGTGTCAATAAACGGATGCAGGTCTGTTTGATTTGGAGGAGGCTTTCGACACGGTTTGGCTAGAAGGTTTCAGGTGTATCTGGAGCTGACTAGATTAAGCATATACCCCAATCACTGTTTTACAAAAATAGTTTTCGTTGATTCTCTTTGGCATTTACATCAGCAATCTCATTGGGAGTCCATCTCATGCAATTGGGTATGCTAATGATTTAATATCATACAAAAGAGTTTCAAAATTTGAGGTCATCCAATATCTCTTGCAACGTGAGAACTAGATATATATCTTCTTTAGAACTTTTGTCTAGGGCTTCTATAGCGATACGAGTAAAAACCGGCACAAACTATAGTGATCGCTGGGCCACATGGACATACAGTAGTGCGATTAAAAGTTTGGTAAAGACACCTTCTATCTATACTTCTACCGACATTATAATGCTGCTCTGGCCAGGTCTAGTAGAACTTTTACCCTAACTAGACGGTTCTTTTATAGCAGTCGTTTTGATAGCATGATGAAAATGTATTGCTTCGTGGCTCTCATTAGGCGATAATTGCCTATGAGTGCCTTATGTGGTTCAACGTTGCACCATCTCTGTAGAGACATGTCTTTGGCTTCAAAAGACCCTTGAGTCTCGAAGTCTCGGAGTAATCTCAAAGAGGTCCTATACGTAGTCTATTATTAACCCAATAGATACATTTTTGATTAAGTTCATTTGAGGTCACATTTGCACGGACGATGGCCTCGACTAATGGACAAATCTTCGACAAGATGAATGTTTTGAAAGCACGTATTTAAGCAGTTTAATACCGCACAAGACATTCATAAATTAAGGTCATCGAAACCTAATAGAAAATATCGGAGAGAATTAACAGATCAGGTGAACCAGTTTTGAAAGTTTCGTAAATTGTTAATGGCAGTCGAAAATGTATGGCATATGGTAGGCTTACATAGCAGATCGGGTGAATTCTTAATTCTGTATTTTGCGGTACAAATCATTGTTGTTCAGTAAATAAATTCTAGAACTAAGTGAAAATAAAAAATAAATACAATTTTCCATGAAAATAGTTCAACCTTTTTTGAATCTTTTTCAATCTTTTATTTTTTCATTTTTACATTAAAAACTTACAAAATTAATTGTGCACATGAATAACAAGGAATGCATATTTTAGGTATATTTTCCAAAAGGAAGAAAAAACGTCGAATTTCCTTCTTTATGGGAAAACAGAAAATACTTCCACGCGCCCTGTTAGTTTCTTTCGAACGCACGTTTTCCAACTAATCGTATATTTGGTACATTTAAGTAATTTGCACGTTTCGCTATATTGTAATGAAAAATTTCCGGGAAAAAAATGGACGAAACGATATATTGCAACATCCGCCAAATCCAAACCCCATCGAAGACGACATTCCCCATTGTATGAAATGAAACCACCTACATTGAGGTTTTCATTTTGGTCATTAATGTGTTCGTGTTCGTTGAGCCATTGTGTGTTTTTTTTCTATTTGCTTCTTCTTTCCTTCATTTAACGGAATGAATTAATTTATGCGTATGCTGCACCGTGTGCAGCGATTTACTTACACGCTAGTGTGCCACAATTAAATGAGGCTCAAGCTTGCCTTTGCTATATTTGTCTGACGAGGAGGTTTTCCTTTTCTTTGCTTAAAAAGTGTATACGCGATATGCTAATTCAAAGTACTTTGGTAATTTATTGTAAGTACACATTGGTCTACCGCATCCGTCAGCGTTAGCTTCAGCTTCAGCTACCATACTATTGGTATGAGATTTTAATGCAGAAATTTAGTTTAAGATTTCACGAGCGGTACTATGCCCTCAATTTTTTATGAAATTAGCATATTTTAAGAAGACTGACATGATGGACTCAAGCTAGCTTTGCTCCTTATAGAGGGTTGCTATGAGCACCTACTGCAACTTTCTTTTAAGTTTTGGACTTCCTGATTCATGGAATTCAAACCAAAAGTTTATTATTATTAATCAATAGCAATTTTTCAATCGGCTCATTCTACAAATGTAGGAAACTACGGTTTCAAATAAATTGTCAAGTAAATTATTCCTAAAGCAACTGGGAACTGTCAAATCTGCTGTTACATACAACAGAGTATTCCATTTCGAATTCTCCGTCAATCTTTTTTTTGTTTTTTTCTCTGCGATCTTGTTTAGTATAGAAACTAATACTTAAATCGCACTACACGAATGTAAAACGCTTCGCCTAGCTCGATTTGTCTGTCAAATGTACAGCGGTACAGACAGACTCATTTGTCCACAAACATTCATTTCAACCTAAAATCGAATTTTATCTAAACCAATCTCTACGTAGATAAACATCTTTCTTGCCTTAATCAGGAAATAGCTACTAAAATCCCATCGTCTGTTGCTTCAGTATGTTTCCATAGTGGAACATCAACATCAATTTGCATTTATTTCGCCAACAAAACGAATTTAATAATCATCCCATCATTTCTGTAATTATCATAACAATCTTTACATCGTTGTTGGCTCAGGAGTTCCCTCTGCCTGTGACATCTGCCATCCAAAGAGAGCATTGTGTGAAAAAAAACATTGCAATCGACGACGCCACTCATGTCATAAATGCACATAAAATCATACAAAAAAAAAATACATTTTTCCTCATTTTATTATTTTTCCATGTGAAAAAAAGAATATGGCAACTTTGTCATGTGAACCGTAAAAGTCATCCACTGCGATAAAAAAACAGCCTCACTCAAAATTTCGCTAATTTGTTTGCGTTATTTTTTTCGAAATCAGAGTTCATAAACGCTATAAATTCAATATTTGTGAAATTTGCATTCGATCGGAATTGAAATTTCTACAATTTTCATAGAAAATTTGTTTTTGTTTTTGAAAATTCAACGAGGAAATCGAGGATCATTGTTGTTGTTTATTTGTTGTTTATTTGTTGTTTTTTTTTTTTTTTTTTTTTTGAGATATGACTGCAAATCCGACGAATTTGTGAAAATTTATTTTCAAACAACATTTATTTTAGTTTATATGTATGTGCGAAAATATTTCTCGTGAATTTTTTTTTTATTTTGAACAATTTGTTGAGATATGAGTCATTTGAGTGGCGGCGGAGGTGGATGATATTTTTGGATCGGTCTATATGCGGGATGAATGAAAAACCTTCTGGTGGCCATATAATAAAGTTAAACGACTTCTATGGTGTGTAAGTTAATTTGCAAATAATCATTTCAAATTAAAATTCAATCAACCGTGTAAAGGTGGGGTTGTGATTAAGAATTAAAAAAAGAAAAAAAAAACAAATTTCTGGTTTATTTCTGTTTAAGGCAATATTAATGGAGACAGTGTGTGAATCAGAACTAAGAGTCTCAGTTATTTACATTAAAATGAGGTAATCCGGTAATTTGCAAATAATTGAATTAAAAGTTAGTTTAATAGAAGAAAAAATCTTAAAAGGGTTATCTGTAAAGAATGTGATTAATGATTTTGGGACTTAGATTCGATTAATTTGGGCTATGTCCTGACAGCTTAATGGGTATATGTCGTTTATTTTAATAGACCTGCGATAGTATTTGTAAATTTGATAGCCAGTTGGCTCATTACTGACGTTGATAGACTCACCAACATTGTTTCTAAGAACTATGGAGAAATGACGAACCCGAGCAAGATCAAAATTTGCACCAAAACGTTAGTTTCCGTGGACGAATTGCCACTTAGTTAACAGATATCGCCTATTGTCATTGGATAAGTTATTTCCTTTCAAACCGCTGAACGAACACTGTGAAAACAAATTGTGTTGGACGGTTTCAAGTCTGATATTCCAAAAAGGGTGGTGTGCCTCAGGTATCTGTTTTGTTTCCTACACTTTTTTTATATATGCAAAATTACCGAACTTTGACAGTTGCGGCAATCTTGTTGAAGCTACATCTGTCAAATCGGCTGTCATTTATTCAATCCGTTTTGCCAAATCACCGTGCACGGATATAGCGGTCAACAACACGTGCAAATAATAAAATTGTTTTATCAAAATGCGCTTCGCCCATTGTACGGCCACCATAATCGTCCTACTGAGAGGACTAGTGGTGGATAAATTTGAGTCTACTGGTTCAGTAAATATTCAACTAACACCCGCTCATCAACAAAACGCAAGATCTGCCGAAAACATCGCCGCCATCCGTAAGAGTGTGCAGGAGAATCCAAGGCGGTCGATTTCGCGTCGCTCACAAGAACTCGGCCTTTCGCAGACCACAACTTGGCGGATTTTGCGTCTTGGGCCTACACCCGCACAAAATTCAACTGACCCAGGAGCTGAAGGTAAACGCCCATAGCCAACGACGTTGAATTGGAGCTGGCAACTGACCCTAAATTTCATCGAAAAATTATCTTCAGCTATGAGGCCGGACAACTCAATTCACATAAGACATTCTATACGAGATATTTGAAAGCGTAGTCATTTCACGTGGAGGTGATGTGAACCGCCCCCGAGATCGGGTGATTGGGCCCATTAAACTTTTTCTTGTGGGGTTTTCTTAGAGGGAATGGATTATTGGACACTTCGTATGCGCGCCACCAAGAGAAGCCGCGGCCGACATTTAAACGATGTTATATTTCAGACATAATTGTATCGATAGGCCTTTCAAACGAATAAAAATTGTCGATGATATCTGACACACACTTTGTTTTATTTAAATTTAAAGTTAGAAAGAGCTTAATGAAAGCCCTTTACATATATCAACGACCTCTTGTCTGTTAACAATTAATCAAATTGTCAAACTAAATAAATTGTTATGCTGACGACAGCAATCTAAGCTTTCCATATTCATTTCAAGACTCTTATCCGTGTTAAGCAGCTTATGATAAGTTCATTAAATTATTATTATCTTGACCGCTTTGTCAAATTGGGAATACAAAATCGCGTCGAATTTAATGCTTCAAAGACTCAATGTTGTCTTTTGTCGTTAAAGCAAAACGTACTTCACATGCCAATATCCATGAGTGGTACTTGCAACGAAAAGACCGAACACATCATAATTCTCTGAATGTGCTTTACAGACACCAGGGGCCCTATTCCAGAATACGAGTCGAGTAAGTTTTCATGTGAGATCGACAAATTGGTATTCTCGAACACGACTCACTAATTATCGGTATTCCCCAACTCGAATGTCGAACGTCAAATGACACTCGAACGATACATACCTATTCCTGAACTCGAAAGTGACGCTTTTTTCTGTGAGAAAGCATTCATGTTTAAAAAGTGTTCGAGAGCAGCAGTGATGGATGCAAAAATGTAGGTAAAAATAAAAAAAAGACAAATTTTCTAATTGTTAAAAATAATGAAGTGTTTGAAACAAAATTTAAATATTTTTTGGTGGTAGGTATTTGGCATAAACGACGATTTGGCGTTTGTTTTAAATATGTGCTCCATAACTTGCAGCAAATATACAAAAATTGTTTTATAAAACATCTCTACTTATCATATTATTTTTTTGCACTTTTACGATTTAAACTGATTAGTTTACTATCAAATTACATTTAACGATTAGTTCTCAAATCAAAAGATTTTTTTTGTGAAACGTCAGGTCAACATTTTGTGAAGTTAACTACAATTCATAGGGTGTGTTCAACATTTTCGGAGTCATGTCATGTTTTTGGCTCTCACTAGAGTTGTGGAATACCGATTCTTACTCGACTCGACTGTGAGCTCTCGAGTGACATCTCACTCGACTCGTATTCAGGAATAGAAGAATTCACCGCAGTGTTTAGGTATTTAGGGTTCCTTCCAAGAAGCAAACAATTCTTCAGCCCGTCTGATCAAGTTGCAGTTTTTTAAGTGTATAGTCGGCCAAAACTTGAGTTATAGTAGCCATATTTGGAGTTTGGACAAATGCTTCCACAAGCCATTTGAGTTTCTTGGACAGAATTCAAAAAAAGGGCTTTTAAATGATAGGCGATCGGACAATAACAGAAACATTTGCATCTCTTCACCAACGTCGTAATGTTTCTTGATTTTCATTCATCGCTATTTCTGTAAGCAATACTCTAACGAAATAGGTAGCTTCGTTGACCCCCTGGAACGAGTCAACCCTAATACTCGCTAGAAACACCCATAAGTTTTCTCATGAGCCTGATTCGAAAGTGCCATCAAATACAGAGATTCTTTCTTAAGCCGTACCACATGAATGTGGAATGCCTTGTCGAACTCTAGTTTTTCTTATCATTTTGAAATGCACAGTTTTAAAACTAATGTGCATCGATTGCTTCTTTTACATCCTTTCTTATTTTTTCAACTCCTCCGCACAACAAGAAGCTTGTTGGTTCAGGCATACGCCCACTTCGGACTGGAGCGAAATCTAGAGTAAAGTATGGTAAGCGACAGTATATGTATGTAGTCCAATAAACTATTCGCTGAGAAACAACGATGTTTATATTTCAATTAAATTAAATATAAACATCGTTGTTTCTCAAAGCACTTATCGAAACAAGTTTTAAGAACACAGAACGTTTTTTTATCAAAACTATACCTGGAATCACATATTATTGTCATTGTTATCAGATTTACAAAATCGGCGTTTTTTTTTTCTTTCCTAACTTAAACATACCTACCTCACAAAAATCCTCCTGACGCAAATCTTTTCCACATTCTTGAGATTCTCTCCCCCATATCTATACATTTACGCATATTTTTTTTCATTTTCTGTTTAATTTATCGGCTAACTGTATTAAGTGTTGTTTTTTTTCTTCTGTTTATTCAATGAAACCCGACAATCCAAGCAACTTTGACAAGATGCAGTCAGATACAAGATGGAGAATTAAAATCTCGACCACTTTAAAATGTTACGTATCAGTGTATGAGTTCAATGCAACAGGAAAAGGAAACACACTTTACGAACACACCCGGTACTCGTTATTCACATGAAAAGTGCGTATTTTTTTTTTGTTCGTTCGCCAACACTTCAATTCGCTGTCTCATTTTTTGTCTGTCTTACTTGCATTTTGTGGTTTGTTTACATCGGCACAGGAAAACTGAATAATTTATACGATTTTTTGCACAGAATACGTCAGATAAATTGAAAATAAAAAAGAAAAAAACAAAGCGAGATAAAAGAAATAAAATTATTTATTCTTTTACTTTCGATTTTGTATGCACAGAGAGTGAGGAATTTTGTTATTCATTCGTTTTCTCGAGTCGAGCAATGAAGTGGTTGGTGCTTGTGTTGGCCGGAGCTTTGCAGATCTCGTGGAACGTGGACTCGCGGTCGTGATTGGCTTTGATGGCGCGGCGGCGGCCAGTTGTCCCAAATCCATGGGACGCTTATGACACACTTTTTTTGCGGCTACACCTTGAGAGATCGAGAGCGGGCACATTCCATTTTCAGGTTATTTATCCACATTTTATAAGGTTTTTTTTTATAGCTAGTTTCTCTTTTTTTTACTTCGTCTGTGTCGATTAGTCTAATGCGTAGCCATTTGCTTTTGGCATTTGGCTATGTGATCCATCTCTCTATACCATTCAATTGACGATAGACGAAACGGACTGTGTTTTGGGTGAGTGAGTGCAAACATGCCTCCGCAGTAGTTTGTGTCGGCAGAGTTGTGCAATTTTGATTTCCAGATTTTTCTTTTTTCCTTTCCATTGTTAGAAGAATATTTGAATTTACCTGCATACTACCTTACCTACTTAGTTGGGCTGTGCGGTAAGGCTTAGAACTTTCTAACGGTAGTGAGAGCTGATATAAATTCAATTCAGGTGGCTTGGCATTGTGTCAAATTCCTTTTAATTGTGAATGGGTGGAAATTCTTTTTTTTTGCGTAGGAGATTTTCAAATGATCTTTGTAATAAGTTGTTTTTTTTCTTTTTTTTTTAATTTTTAAAACCTTGACATTTTTAAATAGTTTTTTAGAACAACAAATTGTTTAACTATTTCAGCATCTCGTAACATCCGTTTGACAGCGGCTCTTCCCGTGTTTGATTTATTTCCGCTCGTATTCCGGAGGCTGTTTTTCGTTCAATACTTTGTGTTGACTTGAAAATAGATTTAGAACGTCCTTACCGTGGTTTATCCTCAAGAAGTCTGGTTTGATAATGAATTGATATCTTCAATTGCTGCAATGTTCAGCTCACACAATACAGCACAAAAAATCATATAGGCATGAGAAGACTAATGCCTCTGTAGTTAGCATTGAGCACCCCTTTCTTAATGATCTAGCAACTTTGCAGAGCTACCATTCATCCGGTACGCTTTCTTCTGACCATATATTGCATACGAGTTGTTGCAACGTTATTCTTACTGTTACAAATCTCGCGCCTTAATCATGCTTCATTTTTAATTGGGATGAATCTGTTATCAGAAGTAATAGTGTCGGCCAGACTGTGTTTTACTGTGTGTTCGAAAAACATGTCTCTGGTGTCATCATCAACTAGCAATTTAACTTGTATAAAATTTCAAACAAGCTATTTTTAGACTACTATACAAATAGTAAAAAACCTTATATACAAGTTATTTTGGCGCACATTACGCAAGCTATTTAACTGCTATAAGAATTTTGTTGACAGGTGTTATAGCAGCAAATAGCAATTTAAGGAAAAAAATGTAAATTTTCTGCTTAAGAAAGGAGATTTAGAAAACAATTACATTATTGTTGTTCTGTTTTATAGTGCTGAATTTTTACTGCATTCGTTGTATTGAATTTTTAGCTATATTTAAATTAAAAAGTCCTACTTCGCTACTATTCGCGGTTGAAAAATAACATCAAATATCGCCAAACAGATATTAATTTTCTTTGTGTAAGACTTTTTTGGGCAAGTCTTACACAAGTTGTTTGCATTGACTTGTCGTGGAGAACCGTGCAGGAGCAATTATTTCTTTTTTTTTTAAGTTTCGGTTAACATCTTTGGAAGGCCTTATACAGGCCATTTAGAACATTTATCTATAAGCATTGTATAGAGCTTGTCGAACTGACTTCTAGAAGCCTTAAACCAGCTATTTTTGTCAAAGTTTGAATTTTGTGGCCTTCTTAAGTTTGCCCGTATAAGGCTTACGTTGGCAAAGTTAGCCACGATGCGAATTGTCGCGTCTGCTTCTGGCACATCGCATCGTATTTTTTGGATGGCGTTTTTGTCTGCCTTACAGCAGTCTAGTAAATTGTTCTAAGAGACCTAACAATTCGAAGTACAGATCGTTCATTGTACTTATTTGGTTTGCTGGCCTCGTCATCGGTGAATGTACACTTTAACAAACGACAAACAATTTGACAAATGAAGTGATCAGTTTGGTATACAAATTTAACAAAAATGGCTTTGAGATCGAGATCCATCTGCTACAATTTTCCTGGTTATTATACCTCACTTGAATCTGTGTAGATCAATTGCGCTACTAGTAAAAAAAAAAGAAGAACAAAAAAAAGTGTATACTGTTCTAAAAAATAGTTTGGAGTTATGAAGTGAGTAGTGATTTCTATTTCAAATTTCTAGCACATTTTTTTCGCAAACGTCTGTAGGTTCAGTTTTGCAACTATAAAATCTTCTCTCGGATAAACCCCAAGTTTCCATATGCAATATGCAAGTTGGAAAAAGTAAACACGTGAAAGAAAGAACAAGGTCCAGTTTTTAATTCAAATGAAACTTAATTGAATGCAAAAATTAAGTAAATATCCAGCTCGGAATAATAAACTCGCCGAGATAATAATGCACACATCATGCACACGTGTGTGTGCAAAGTTTATTTTAATTTTAACTCTGTGTTGCTGCTGTGCTGAAGCTGACATTGCTGCTGCTGATGCTGCTGCTGCTGCTGCTGCTAATGTTGGTCGTCAGATCTCAGGGTTTATATTTTGTTTTCAAATTGAATTTGCATAATATCTGCAGTTAGTGTAATGCAATGTAGTGTATACGTACACTTTCATCCATATATGCGATGTGAAGTGCTATGAAAAAGGCAAAAACATTTATATTTGTTTGTGTGTTAACGTATACAATATATATGCAATACTCATCATCTCGAATGATCAAATTAACCAGAAATCATAATGACGAGCTGATGCATCTTGTGCAGTGCACCAGAAACTTACTATACTGCCATGGGACAAAAGCAGATAGTTATGTCTTGTGTGTATTTATGTTATGCATATGAAGATGTATTTTGTTTGACGGACATATCAAACTCTGATGCTGAATGGAAGAGAGCCCAGCACCGGGCAAGGCAGACAAAAAGGCATAACAATAGCCAGACAGAAGCAGAACAAAAAAAATGACAAAAATGGTGGCGAACACCAGAGGAAGAAAGGTTATGACACTTCATGAAAAGAATCAAAAAGAAGTGAACAACTGCAAAAAAATGAAATAGAAGCTGAAGTTGAAAACCCCAAACCAATTAAGACTGTCAACAGTGGAAAATATAATTGCAAAAAAGTTTCAAACTGCATTCGAAACATACAAATATATATGCTTAAGAGTCCTATGTACACCATATCTTTTTTTAGGTTAACTATTTTAAGCCTTGTAGGCATCTTAGGTCAGTGGGTAGAATTAAAATTGGTTTCTTTTTTAATACGTTACGATACTATTTAGACGAATAGAAAAAACGAACTAAACAAGTCATCTATTTATCCATATATTAATTTAATACAATTTGTTTAAAAACTTTTTATAAACATTTTTTTGATATTTTCCAGATTTGTCATCCGTTACAAAAAATTTAAACACATTTCGCATTTGACTGTTCAACAATCAATTTATGGTATACCCTCCTCCTCACGCTAAGGGCAAACTTACACGATTTAGATTTTAAAATTCGAGATTTCGTCAAAATCTCTTAGACATATTGAAATCTCTTGACATTTCTTTTGGTTTTTTCTTCCTTGTATTTTTACTTGCGATTATAGGTACTATAATACAAGTTATGCATTCGTGCAGATTAAAAATGTTGAGATAACAATGAAACATGACATTACGATGATAGAGAAACATATTTGAGTTACTGGCAAAATTCTGTCCGTCTGTCTGTCTGTCTGTTCGGATGTATTTTCGTCTGCAGCCTAAACGGTTGCGCCATTCGTCTTCAAATTTTGAACTTAAGGTTATTTTGACATTATACAGAGGAGTTTTTTCAATTTTTTTAGCTCAAAAATTAACCGTACCTGTCATATAACCGTTATGTAAAAGCTTATTTTTTCTCGAAAACGGCCCCAAGAATTTTTATAAAAAAAATCAGTGTACTACTGTTGTTGCTTCTAGCAACAAGTCGGAATAAATGAAGGATGTTTTCGATAATTGTCAGTCTCTTTATTAATTTTAAAAAGTAGGAGGGCTACAAATTTCCTGGAAATTTATATAATGCTTATATATTTAAAACAATACAAAAATAATTTTTAAATTCCTTACTTTTAGTATCCTTCTTGTTCATTTGAGTTTATAATTGAAAATGAAAAAATTCATATTTTCACTTATGTGAAAATGTTTGTTATTTTTTTTAAACAGTTGTTACTATAGCAACAAACAAAATTTTATCAAATCAAATTCTACCTCCTAACGTATTTGTTGTGTTTTTTTTTTTTTATAAAGTAGAAATTAGAAAAATATTTAATATAACTAAAGAATTTTTTTTTTTTTTAAATAAATCAAAACTGGTACGTTAAGAAATGGCATGGTAGTCAGAGATGTTGTTGATACCAGTGTCATCAACACTCCCCCCGGTATGACGACTCTCAATCATAGGGTCGACTTATCCTTCAAAACATCGAGGACTGCTAGCTTCACAGCGGGTCTTTCGTATATTCCAGATGTTGTTTGTACGGTTGCCTTGCGAACTTGTCCATCTTTTCCAAGTTTGACTTCTATCACTCGCCCCTTCGGCCAAAGATTTCTAGGATTTACTTCATCTGCAACTATAACGATATCTCCAACACTGATTGGCTTAACAGGTTCAAACCATTTTGTTCGACGAGTTAATGTCGGCAGATATTCACGAAGCCAACGTTTCCAAAATGCATTGGCATACTGCTGGGATTTCATCCAATTTCGCCTAAGGAGACTGTTGTCGTCGGTAAGTATGCTGTCTGGCTTTTCCCCGCTAGATGAACCTAGCAGAAAATGGTTCGGTGTCAGTGCTTCATCGTTGTCATGTTCCAGTGGAACATAGGTTAATGGTCGTGAATTAACCACACGCTCAACCTCGAGCAGCATACTGTGTAGTAATTCTTCAGATGGGTTACGCGTTGGTAATATACGGCACAGGGTCTTTTTTACTGACTGAATAAGCCTCTCCCAGCTTCCACCCATATGTGGTGAGGCTGGCGGATTGTAGATCCATTTTGTGTTTGAGCTTGAAAATTCGTTTGCCAGAACAGGTTGCTGCTCTTTTAAAGCTCGTTTCAATTCTGTTTCTGCTCCGTGAAAGTTGGTTCCGTTGTCGCAACGTATTTCTTTTGGAACTCCTCGACGTGCAATGAAACGCTTTATAGCAAGGATGCAAGAGTCCGATGTCAGGCTATTTGATATTTCCAAATGTATGGCGCGTGTTGTCATACATGTGATCAACACACCCCACCTTTTTTCGGTATGTCTACCTATTGTTACATACATAGGACCGAAATAGTCAATTCCGATGAAGGTGAATGGTCGACTGAACGTTGAAAGCCTCGCTAATGGGAGATCTCCCATTTCGGGTGGCTGTGGTACGGCAGCTTGATTTTTGCAAAATTGACAGTTCTTACGTTCCTTTTTGATAGCAACTCGTAAATTCGGTATCGAGAATTTTTGTCGAACTTCATTTAAAACCGTCTCGTTGTTATGATGATGATACTTTTCGTGGTATGATTTTATCACCAGACTAGTGATAGGATGTCCTTTAGGTAATAGTATCGGCCGTTTCGAGGCGTTGGTTGCTCCAACCGCTACATCAATTCTTCCACGAAGCCGTAAAACACCATATGAGTCTATGTATGGTGATAACTTACGAATTGGACTTGATTTGTCCAGAGGTTTCCGATGTTTTAGAGGCAAATCCATATTGTTTTTTAAAACCGTTATCTCATCACCATAGGATTCGAGTTGAGCTTGGCGATATAAGCAGATCTCAGCTTCCATGTACTCATCACGAGTGAAATAATCTTCTGTTCTTTTTACAGCTTTTGTTCTCTTAGTTGATGCATTCCAGATAAAACGAGAAGCGAATGCTTGGGTACGTACCAGCTTCCTCCAGGTGGAATGGTGATCAGGTGCAGCTAATGCACTGATATGTACTGCATGATGAAACATCACAGATGGTCTAAGTTCCTCTGCGGTTGCTTGAAGCTGTTTTAAATTTACGGGCCATTCGCTCTCCACTTGCATTAGAAAAGGTGGACCGACAAACCAACGTCCATATCCGTCAAAGTTTGGAACCTTTTGCCATTTAGTAGCATCATCTGCAACATTTTCTTTTGTTGGTACATACCTCCACTGATGTGTATGCGTTGTCTCAAGAATCTCGCTTACTCTGAATCCAACGTATTGTTTATAGTTGCGATGGTCCGACTGAATCCAGGAAAGGACTGTTCTGGAATCTGACCAGTAAAATTCTTCCGTGAATTCAATTGTGTGAAATTTTTTTACGTTATTTGCTAACCGCGTTCCTAGTCTTGCCGCCTCCAGCTCGAGTCGTGGTATTGAAGTCAGACTGAGGGGTGCGACTCTAGTTTTAGCCGTGATAATTCTGCATTCCACTTGTTGGCCTCTGGTCACACGAATATAAGCGACTGCAGCAAATGCATTGATGCTAGCGTCAACAAAGACATGCAATTGACAAGAATCGTGGTCACCAAATCTGATGTTCTTTAAGTAACATCTGGGAATTTGTACATGACTGATGTTCTGAAGATGATTCACCCACAAGCACCACTTTTCATATAAGTTATCAGGAATCCGTTCGTCCCATTCAATCTTAGATCGCCAAATTTCTTGCATTAGAATTTTGATGTAAATCAAAACATTTGCAATCAATCCTAAGGGGTCGAAAATTGTCATTAACATTCGTAGCACTTGTCGTTTGGTTGGACTTTCTTTTCCAGACAGCAATCCACTCTTAATAGCCTTTGGGGATACTTCATAAGTAAATGTGTCCGATTTTGTACACCACCACATTCCCAGCACCTTTTCGGCTGTATTCTCCGGGTTGATGTCCAAACTGTGCTTGTGGTGTCGTTTTTCTCCAAGGGCTTCAATGACTTTAGTTGAATTTGAAATCCAATTTCTTATTTCGAAGCCACCACGTTTGTGTATAAACTTTACTTCATTGGCTAACGTTATAGCTTCCTCTTCGGTATCTACACTATCCAATAGGTCGTCTACGTAATGGCTTTGAAGAATGGAGTTTACAGCGCGTGGATATTCTTTTGAAAATTCTTGTGCGTTTTTATTTTTAACAAACTGAGCACAGCTGGGGGAACAAGTGGCTCCAAACGTCAACACTTGCATTACGTAGACATCTGGTGTGCTTGTTAAATCATTGCTCCAGAGAAAACGTTGTGCATGCTGGTCTTCACTTTTAACGCCAACTTGGTGAAACATTTCACGAATGTCAGCACACAATGCGATTGATCGTTCTTGAAAGCGGTATAAGACAGAAAGAAGGGATATAAGCTGATCTGGCCCCTTCAGCAATAGGGAATTTAAAGAAACCCCGTGAACCTCAGCAGCGGCATCCCACACTATTCTGGTTTTTCCTGGTTTATTAGGATTTGTAACAGCAAATATGGGTAGGAACCATGTTCTAGGAAAATGTTGTTGGAGTTCCTCTGTAGACAGCTTGCGGATATAGCCTTTGACTGAATACTCTTGGAATTGATGCTTGAGATTTTCCGCTAGCTCTGGGTTACGACTTAATTTTTTCATTAAACAGTCATGTCTTCTAAGAGCCATTTGAAAACTATTTGGCAGCTTCACATTATCATACTTCCATAGAAGACCTGTTTCAAATCGATTTCCATGTCTTATTGTTTGAGTTTGAAGGATTTCGCAGGCACGCTCCTCTTCTTTTGACATGATTGACTTGTTTGAATCTGCAACCCCGAGACTGTCTAGGGAGAAATACTCCTTCATCATATTTTGCAGAATATCATCGTTTTTCTTTGCACACTCGCACTCATGAAAACTATTAAAGTCAGAAGTTGGCTCACCATTACAATTTATTTGGCCTGATGATGGTCCATATGCAATCCATCCAAGTCGTGTCTTCGTTGCTACTGGATCGCCTTCACCCCCTTCTACAACTTTTAGGGGAATCGCTAGTTTTAGATTGTCAAGTCCAATCAATATCCGAGGAACTGCTTTCTCATACGACTCAATGGGATACCCTCGCATATAAGGAAACCTTATCGCCAATTGTTTTGCGTCTAAGGATTGCTGTGGTAAGCTTAACGACTGCACTGTCCTCACAATTGGAATCAAAAACTTCTTGACCGGATTACTAGTTCCCGAAATCTGGACAGACACCATTCTTGAATCATTCTCATTGCGATGTGCATTTCCTGTCCATTTAAGATAGAGTGGCTGATGTTTACCTTTGAGTTTCAACTCATCTGCGAGGGAATCCTCCATCATAGTAAGTGATGAACCGTCATCTAAGAAAGCAAACGTTTCGATTTGCATTTCGTTGCTATGCAAAATAACAGGCACTACCCGGTATTTAATATCTTGAACAAATCCATGTGTATTACAGTTAAACGGTTTTCCTTCTATTACAGGCTGTTGCGAATTGACTTCTCTGTTCTGAATTGTTGATGATGTAGCTGTAGGTTGATTACTGTGTTTGTGTAACAGTCGATGATGTCTGTATGTGCAACCATTTATTCCACAGGAGCCTGTTACTTGACATCGAGAAGTATGTGACTTGAGGCATGTACGGCAAAGTCGATTTTGTTTGACGGTATCCCATCTTCCTCTGAGACTCATACTGTAGAATTGCTTACAGGATTCAATGTCATTGCAGGACTGTTTACAAACAATGCATTGCTGTTTATTAATTGTTGGCTTCTTGTCACCTTCTTCAGCATGAGCATGAACATGTCCTTTCTCCTTTCTACGTGGTTGTATTTTTACATCGGGATCAAAGGATGTACCTGGGCTGACTCTACATATGTTATCTATGAGTCGCAATAACCATTCGTTGAAGTCCATCAAATTGAAATATTCCATATACTCAGTATGTGTGGCCCAGCTTAACATCAGTTGCGTAGGTAACTTTTCGACAAGTTCTTCTAGAAGTTCAGCATTATCCAAATAAGAGTGCATTTCACATGCCTCCATTGTTGCAATCAAATTTTGAACAGCTAGTGAGTAAGACACAACAGTTTCCACCCTCTCCACATTTATTTTAGGCTCGGCTTGAACTTTTTGAAGAAGGGTTTTGATTATTACTTTGGGTCGCCCATACATAATTCGGAGTGTATGCAATATTTTCGGTACATTTGATGGCATCATCAATCTACCTCGCATTGCTTCCAGGACGCGCCCTTTTAAGCATCGCTGCAATCGCAAAAGGTTTTCTTCATTGCTGAATCCACAAAGTCGTGTACTGCTTTCAAAAGAGCTGATGAATAACGGCCACTCTTCAGGGCTTCCATAGAAATTTGGAAGATCTCTTGACATTGAATGTCGGTTTGCAATTTGCATACTGTTTGGTTGCGCTGTTGCTTCTGTATGCATTTGTTGTCTGCTCTGAAATGCATTAGTCGTCTTTAGAGGAACTGGTGCTGATGATTGAGGTACTCTGTACTGTGGAATTCCCTTCGTGATATGAGAAGAATGAGGTGCTGCATCCATGTGGTAAGTTGGTTGAGTTGCTTGCAATGCCAGTGTTGTATTATTCACTTTAGCCGCATTTTGCTGTTCAGCTCCGTCTACCTTTGGATTGTTTTGTACCCACTTCTCAACCGCCACCTGCCTAGTACTTTTTCTTGAGCAGGATGCGATGTCACTTTGGTTTCCTTCCGCCAGCAGTTCGTATTTTTTTCGCAAATATTCCTCATCGTTTTGCTTTTGACGCTCTTCTCGCTGCTTTTCAAGGGTCCTTGCTTCCTCCAGCATTTGAAGTTCGATGGCAATTCGGTTCTGGCGAGTCGTTGACAAAGTATTTCTGGAACCAATAGATTGTGCCGTTGTGGTTTTGCTACTGCTTGTATCGTGGCAGGCAGCACACATCCAATCCTGGTTCTCGATTTCCGTAGTAACATTAACACACGAAAAATGGTACCAACATTTGCAGTTATCGCATTGGACCATTTCGTCATTGTCTGGAACTTTACAAATGTTGCAGCTGAAGACATCTGTATTGATTATTCGGTTAGCGTTTTCAATTCGGCTACTCTTGCGAGGATTTTGAGCCTTGTCTTGTTTAAAAGACATCTTGGTTTCTTTTAATTAAATTAAAAGAAATTTGTAGAAATTGTTGCTTCTAGCAACAAGTCGGAATAAATGAAGGATGTTTTCGATAATTGTCAGTCTCTTTATTAATTTTAAAAAGTAGGAGGGCTACAAATTTCCTGGAAATTTATATAATGCTTATATATTTAAAACAATACAAAAATAATTTTTAAATTCCTTACTTTTAGTATCCTTCTTGTTCATTTGAGTTTATAATTGAAAATGAAAAAATTCATATTTTCACTTATGTGAAAATGTTTGTTATTTTTTTTAAACAGTTGTTACTATAGCAACAAACAAAATTTTATCAAATCAAATTCTACCTCCTAACGTATTTGTTGTGTTTTTTTTTTTTTATAAAGTAGAAATTAGAAAAATATTTAATATAACTAAAGAATTTTTTTTTTTTTTAAATAAATCAAAACTGGTACGTTAAGAAATGGCATGGTAGTCAGAGATGTTGTTGATACCAGTGTCATCAACAACTGTAGGTCATTATATTTTGGTGAAAAAAAAAATTAATATGGTAGGCTAAAAACGGTACCTCCCATAGGACCGGTTTTTTTTCTTCGCCTTTTTTCGAAAACTGGTGATCCGATTACAATCAAAATTGATATTCTAGAAGGTAGGTAGCTGAGTAATTGTGCATTAATTTTTTTCCAAAACTTTTTTTTTGTATTTTTAATAATTTTTTTTCAATTTTTTTTTTTGAAAAATCAATATTTTGCAAACGGGTAAGTGAATTTTTTTGTAAATTTTGTTTTTAAATGAAAGTTATTTTTGTGCGTAAGTTTGTATTCCTGAATTATTTTATTTTATTTTTTAAAATGAGTTTTAAAAAAAAAACGTTTTATTTAAAAACGGCTCTAACGATTTTGAATAAAAAATCACACTTTTTCACATTTTTTAAATAAATAAAGTGGCGTTTAATTTTTTCCGCTGAAAACTATTTTACGTACTTTTTTCAAACAAATAAAAGTCAGAAAAATCGAATATAATCTTTGAAGTTCCCTTAATATTTTTCAATTTGTATTCCAAGCTGTGACCGTACATAAGAGCAAGTATGTGCGATCCAGTCGTGCAATTTATTTTGAGTAGCTTTTTATTTTAAATAAATTCAATTTATTGGCGCGACAGCTCCTTAAGGAGCCAAGGCCTGGTGTAGTGTTGTTAATCTGCAAGAATGGAAGGGACCTACCGTCCGAACGGCTACATGATATGCACCTTTTCGAGACAAATCTTACTCTTGGAGGTTTTGTTCCTCGCAAGATGCAGTACCCCGAAAAAGAAGATGGCTATGAGCTGGATTCGAACCCAGGCTCATTCGCTTAGCAGTCCGACACACTAACCACTAAGCCACGGGGCACTACTTTTCATTTTAAAGCTTTTAAAAAGCTCTTAATAATAGATAGGTGTTTTTGTTGTTGAGTTTGAGTTTTTGTACTGATGGTTTTCATTTCTTTTTAGCTGGTACTGCTATGTAGAAAAAGGTGCCGTGATAACCCAGAGTACAAAAGGCTATAGCACGCCAAGTTCCAAGCAATTGTAAAAATATCTGCATTTACTTGCCCTCAGACATAGAGCAATCAACAGCCTGATGGCCTCGAGTATGTTGGACATTACATATTTGTTTTTAATAAACAAGAGCAGACGGACTTACATCAAAAGTAGCCGACAGGTGGCGTTGAATGTGGCATACCTACTATGTAACCTTAAAAAAAAGAAACTTAACAAACTTTTCAAACTTTATTTTACAGAAGACGAAGCTTAAACCTGTAATTAAATCTTATTTCACAACACTTGCTTAACATTTGCAATATACAAGATGCTAAATGCTTTGTGAACCATCTTTACTTGGAGCGGTTTTGGTTTCTTTTTTTTTTCTTCCCATTTTTGTATGCACACATTGTGCCCGAAGCGCAAACGAAAATTCTTGGAAATGTTTAAGTGTTCTTGATGGTTTTGTTTGTGATTTTTCTTGGTTTTTCTTTTGTTATAAAATTATTATATCAGTCTCGATAAGTTGTTCCCCAATATTCTTTACCAGGAATATAATATATCTTGTTTATAGGGTGTGTTATCATATTATAGTCGTGTTAAAACGCCGAATAAGTCTTTAAAATATACTTCGATTTCTGGTTTACTTTTGAAATCGAAAACAATTTTTACAATAGTGATCTGATCGGTATCATAATCTCCTCATCATCTGCTTTTAAGGAAATCTTTATTTTTTTGTTAAAATCGCAATTTTGTTTTTTTGAAATAAGTCCGCAACCCTGATTGACGTATAATTATATCTGAGCAACATTTAAATAAGTAACCTTTTAAAAAAAGCCAGATTTTCTCGCCTCAAAATCAGCTCCTATGATTTTTTGTTTCCTATGGTTTTTTAACCATCAAACTGATAAAATATGATATAACGTAACACATAAACCACAAATGTTTTTATGTAGTTTGCTGTATGTTTTTTTTCTAATTTTTGTTTTTGACAACTTTTGCAGCTGCTTGAAAGAAACTCAACCAACAAAATAAGCAAAAAGTTGAAACGGTACGGTCGTCGCGTCGGTAGGTTCGGTAGTAAGAAATGCATAGCATTCTTTTTTTGACATTTTATGCGCCGCTGCTTCGCTGTTGTTGTTTTACGGTTGGTTGTTGTAAACCTTCCACAAAGTGTATTACACGCCCGTTTCAACTGGTTTCGTTCACGAGATGTATTCTTCTCTAGAAATATTGTATTTGTGTAGGAGTGTTTGCCAATATGCTGGGTTTGACCAGAATCTTATGGCTTGCGGTTGTGTGTGCGGTGTGTGCTAAATGCAAGTAAATAGAAGCGAAAATATGACTTAATAGAGGAAAGAAAGAAACCCATTAACCAAAAACAAACACAAAAAACACAAAAAACACAAAAAACAGTCCAAAGTCGAAACCGAACCTGTCAGGAGAATAGTAAGCAGAGTGTTTTTTCTCATTTGATGCTTTGGTGGTTTAAAAGCGACTAAGGGAATAACGCAATTATAGGGTGCTATAGATCGTATTTTATTCACCACAAACGAAGCTGAAATCGATACAATTTCCAAACATAAATTCGGTTTTATATCAGAATGCTTTACAGTCCGAAAGGCTTTGAGATGCTCTCATTTTTGCAAATGGCCGCCAATTTCAAATCTGTTTGGCATTTGTGGACTAGACAGATGCAGAATACAAGTGAACAAGCCATGGAGCGATACATGAACCGATATTTTGAAGGCGGCGTTCCCGGGTCGGCTCATCTCTCGTTTTGGCGATTCGCACTGGCCCGCAAGATCGCCCGATTTAACCGTTTCAGACTTTTTTTTGAAGTCCTGTGTTTACGTGAACAAGCCCGAGACTCTGGAAGCCCTCAAGGACAACATTCGACACGAGTGCGAGAATCTGTCGCCCGAAGTTCTCGCTGAAGTGATGAAAAATGCCATAAAACGTGTGCCCGTACGGCAATCAATTGTGACGGCGCCCATTTGGCAGATATTGTCTTCTCGACTTGACCAATACAATTCTAAAGGCTCAAATAAACATAATCAAAAAACAGAATCGAAGTTTTTCATTTAGAAAAAATAAAGAGAACCAAACAACATCGGATGGATGACTTCTTTTGGCCAACCCTGTATGAAAATGGTGCCCTTGGTTGTCTTAAGGCATAGTTCGACCCGATAAGTAAAGCTGTTGTCGGGATCCAGAAAATATGTTGTGTTTCAAGTAAGGCTGGGCGCACTCATTATATTCTTGACTTTTTTGGGGATTTGTGGGTAATCCTAACGCTGTTGAGTGATTCTGTGTAAGGCAATTTCGATTCATATTTTTAATATGAGTAAAAAGGCACTGTTTGTATAGATGTTTGCTTACCTGAGAAATGGGCAACTACATATCATCCAGAATCTTTAGATACAAATAATATGTGCTTTCCGTCTGAAGCCCTTTGTGATCCTTTAAGATTTGGACCCGATAAGCGACGCTCGGGTGGAATATTAACGAAAACATAGTTTTCCCTATAGGTATATTTAATTTTAAAGGATTAATCGATTTTGAAAACATTTTATGTGCATGCTAACATGATTACTTTTGTGGTGTTTAGCTATAATTGAACCCAATATGTGGCGCTTTCATCGGTATTCGGAAAACCTTATTTTGGTCCTTCGAGTCGGATGTAAAAGAGCGATATATCTTTGTTCTTGTGTTAACTCTAATGATAACTAATAATAATTTAACTTTATTGTTGTCACAACTAAAATGTGGACTTTACAAAACCCATTTATAGGTGTTACCCCACGCACAGCCACAAAGTGAAATTTGTCAATTTAGCTGGATGAAGTTTACTTTAAATTTTTCGTAAGTAAAGTGCCAGTGAATATGGTTCGCGTATCATATTCGAATTTATTTAACTTGTCTGCGGAGCGGATCGAGAACCAAATGTTTGGTTCGACTAAATAAAATTGATGGTCTCACCAAAAATCAAAACATTTTGATTTCTACTTGAACTTCGAGCGGGCAGCGAGCGGAGCTTCTTGTTCATGGTATACCATGTTCGACTGACATTGTCTTTGACATTTATTGTTTGTTTTTGTTGTTTTTATTGGTTGCTTTTATTATTAACATTCAAATTTATTTGTTAACTTGAATGTGAATAATAAAAATTATCGTCTGCGGAGATTACTCGAACCATGTTCCTTAACTTAAGAGTCTAAAAACATGGATTTGGTCCTTCAAGCCGGTTATGAAACAGCTATGCATACTAGATCCATTTCCTTGTGTTTTACTCTTTACAATTTTTCAAATCAATAAAATATGTTTTTTTTTTTTGGAGTCAAACATAAAATTAAAAACCCAGTTAGGTATATTTAGTTAGCGCTTCCACTTCTTGAAGAGCCTTCAAATTAAACTTGTCTGTCACTCCTAAGACCCTACGAAATCATAATGGTAAAAGTTGTTTGTCGTGTGTCACTCCTACTATAAAATTGAAAAGAAAAAACTGTCCCCCCTCCAAATTTTGCTATCAACATTGCTGTTTAATTACTGTTTTTGCTTAAGCCAAGACAAAGAGGAAATCAATAAAAAAGAAGCACGTATTAAAAAAAAAATAGACAACAACTCTACAAAAACTCAAAGTCCTATTACATCACATCACATCTCATATGACACAAACTCACACAATCAACATTTTCTATTAAGGTACAGGTTTTAATAAAATATACAGCATACTAGTATGCAGGTACGTCAACGCTCGACGCACAACAGCTCAAACAAATTTAATTTTATTTGTAAACATTTGAGATTAACTCAATCTAGCTTTGTGAGTTTTTCTATCTCTATGGCTGTATACTCTTCTCACCGTCAGTCGTCACCCACAAATTACCGGTAGTGCTCATATAGTTTTTTTTATGAATAGACGCATGTTTGAATAGACAGATGTTTGTATAGTTAGAACAAACTTAATATTGGTTTTGGTGAGGGGTAACCACATATGTATAATATGTTCATATGAATAGTAAGACAAGGAAAAAAAATGTCCCATTTTATGTTTTTTTTAGTTCTAAATGTTCGTGTTAGAACAAAAATAAATCACAAAACCATGAAACTATTTATTTTTATTATTAAAAATGATTTCTTGCGAAAAAAACGTGCTAATAGCGGTTTTGTGTGGTTTTTACTTTTAGTGTTTGCTAATGAAAGTCATGGTACGAAAATAATAACCAAAAGAATGTGCACACAAGAAATATTATTATAAAAATATAAATAAAAGAAAAAAATTAATACGATATGTTTGTTGTTGCTTTTTTTTTTCTTTTAGAAGAATGTAAACAAGAGCCAAGGTGAGGTCATCAGCACGGAGTTACACTACACACACACAGTATAAAGTGGGTGAGCTGAGCAGAACACAAAATGTACGTATAAACACATTGAAAAATAAAAAGAATAATAACGAAAGAGGAAAAATACAGCGCACTTGCGAAGATGATGATGATGAGACAACGGATGACAAAAAGACATTATGCGCATACATACATGATTTGTAATATTTGAAACCACAAAATAAAGAAAGTTTTTTTTAATAAAAAATAATATTTTGGAGGTAGTGCCCGGTGGCTTAGTGGTGAGTGTGTCGGACTGCTAAGCGAATGAGCCTGAGTTTTGAACCAGCTCACAGCCACCTTTTTTTCTGGGGTACTGCCTCTTGCGAGGAACTGACAAAACCTCCAAGAGTAAAATGTGTCTCGAAAAAGTGCATCTCATCTAGCCGTTCGGACTCGGCAGTAAACTGTAGGTCCTTTCCATTCTTGCAGATTAACAACACACACAGGAATGGTTGAGAGTATAAGTCACTAGGCCTTGGCTCCTTAAGTCACGCCAATAAATTTATTTATTTTAATATTTCGGATATTGTGTTTGGTGAAGAATAATTACATTACAAGCGAAGAAAAATTCCAGTTCAAACACGATACAAGAACGCTTCACTAATGCCTAAGAGAGTTAACTTCTTCCTACATATCGTCCACCCGTTTCTAAGGTAGAGAAACGGTCAGCAGAAGCACTACAATCCTGATTTATAAGCAGCTGACCCGTCGCGTTCTGAAGTACGCCTGTTGCATTGGGTTCAAGATATCATGACATAATGACGAAGATCGAACTTTTTGAAAAGATGATACCTCAACAATGACAAGACGGTACAAGAAAAACTCTACAATAACTTCATGGTTGAGCTTGGCAAAAAGTCTGACATTAGGGAAGTGTACACGAAATCGATTATCATGAACCAGAAGGTTCACAGAAAAGGCTCGTCAAATGACATTGTGCAATGCAGAACGTGGCAACGGTACAAAGCGAAAGTCGGCGACAAAAGCAGCGCCGTCAAAGATTTTATGTCCAAGAAGTATCCAATAAAAGAAAAGCAAAGGCAGGAATATTGAAAAATGGGATTTAATCCCGTTTCAACCAATATATAATACAGTTCAATTAAAAGCTTCATAACTGATCAAAGGATAACATCAAAGCCCATTTTGGACTACATCTTCCGATTAATAACACCAATTAAACTAAACAAGTCTATTAACTGTCGCCAGCTAAGGGTGAATACATCCCTTTTAGTTCAATGGTTTTGAATTTTCTTCTGTTCTTCGAAAAAAACATTGACCCTATAAGTGCTGCAGTCTCCGGCAAAAAGTACTCTCTTATCATCATTGCCCATTGCCGCACCATCATTCTCAAAAACCATTCAAGTTCGGTCGGAGCTCGGGGGAGCAAAGGCATAATGTCGCCCCTTGAATACTCCGCATTTTCTCTTGTTCAACGTGCGTTTATCGATTCATTTCCGAACCAAAGTGTCTGCACAACCACGCCGTACCATCATCAGCGCTCCAACAGAATATCTTACGACGACGACGGAGCGATGGCCCGATTGTTTAGTAGCGTGTCTGGTATAGTCGAGCGAGCAGCTCCTAACTGGGGGTGATGATTCCTTTGTTCTCAAACTCTGATGTTGAAATTTTTTTTTTGTATTTCATATAAAAGTACCACCCGTCCATTATTTAGCAAAGTAATGGCGGCCAGCAATATCCCCATTTTCAAGTGTTTTTTAGTTTTTTTTATATTTTAAGCGGCTCCATGGGAATTGCGTGCCAGAGAAAGATAAGGACGAAACCCCTAGACTCATTCAATGGGTGCAGTCTGTCGACCGGGGTAGATTATACCGAATGCAATAAAAATCGATTACACTGTTATCGAAATAGGGAGCAATATATCTGCACGAAATGAATCAATGTTCGCTTATGTGTAGTTAAAACTGAGAGATTAATTTAACAAAAAAAAATAATAATAATAAAATGCATTCAGCATGATTCACGAGTTTGTGTCTTTCAACACCAGAAGCTAATAATGTCGGAAGTATATTGTTATGATTACTGCAGAATGTAGTCGTTTTTTAAATTGATTGTTTGTTTGCCTTTACAAGAAAGTGATGTGTGTTTTTATGTTTAAAAAACAATTTTCAACTTCAGCAAATAGCCTCACAGGAATAATGTAGTGTTTTATTTATTTTTTTTTATCGCAATTCAATTTTTATTTGTTTGCATTTCACTGATTTTCGTTTATGACTTTTTTCCATTTTCCATTTAATTTGTTTAAAAAAACAGAAACATTCTGACTTAAATTAATAACTTACCTACGGGTTTATTGATTGGAAAAGATTTTGACCCCAGATTTTGCGACATGGTTTGGCAGACGAGATACTCTATCTCTGAGTATTTTTTTAATTTTTGGAAGGAAGCAGGCCTTGGTTATAGTTAGCTTGTGATTTTTTTCTGAGGGCATCAAACTACATACATATGAATCATGAGAGAAAAGAAGTTTCAAACTGAATGATTTCGTAACAAATTTCAATATTATGGTGTTTGTTCGATATGCACAAGATGAAATGTGATGGGCAGGAAGAGTCGGCGTACCTCAGGGAAGTGTCTTGAGTCCCCTGCTCTTTAGCAAATCCCTTGAACAGCACCCAAATATACTTGCTTTCATATTTTAAATAAAATAAAAAAGCATTTAGAATATATTGGAGCTCAGCTCAATATTTTACTTCATTTAAATAAAAACTTTCGGTAAAAGAAGTACACAGAGGAAATATGGCAAATTTAAGCTTACAAGGAACAAGACAAATCTATCCGTTTCTAGCAGGCAAAATTTGAAGAGGACCTACTGGTGTTCAAGCTGTCTTAAGAAAAGAGATGTCTTATAAAAAAGAGATTGGCGCATACCTTCGTCTTTTTGGATGAAAAAAAAAGTTTAATATGGATGGACTATTATTATTTTCACGATTTGAGAAAGGGAAGGGCTTTTTTATAGATTTTTGAAATATTTGGTTAACAGCGATGATGCCCTAAAACATAACGCATAGATTCAGAGCCAAAATGTATACGAGCTTAAATGGCCGCCATATGCGTCGTCCTCGAACGTCATGGAAACCGTAGGAGATAACTTTCAAGAAAAGCCTACAGAGGAGGGAAGCAATACAACTTTTAACGCAAAAATTGTAAGGGAGAAGATATCTCGTAGCCCAACCAAAAAGCACAGCCAGCACGAAAACACCTGCGGAAGCGGACTCGATCATCTAACGATTGACGGAAGACACTCCTCAAGTATTCTAGCAAACATAGACTCGGATCATTATCTAGTCTGTGCCAAACTTCCTGTACGGATAATTATGGAAGCTATTCGGCGATCAACAACTAAGCATAAGAAATTCATTGTGTCAAAAACTATGCCGATTGCGTATCCCTTGAGGTACAAATTGATCTCCCCACTGAAAATATGAACCACGAAAATCAATAGCGACTGTATCAACAAGCGATAAGAAACGCATCGTCGGAGGTTTCGGGCTTCTCACAACCATCTGACAGAAACCTTGGTTGGACTCCGAATGTGCTCAGGCAAACAAAGCCAAAACGGAGGCATACAGAGAAATGAAATACTAAAGATAACCCAGGCAGGTGCATACTCCATCTCATCTGCAAATTATACTCGATGTTTGAAATATAAGTACCACCTACCTGATCCACAAAAAAGGAGAACAACTACTTAGCACCAATGCTGATTCCTGCCTTTTAAACATAGCCTATAACCTGCTATCTAGCATTTTATGCAAGGAACCAAGGAGACGTTATACAAAACACTCATTATCCTGGTCCTGATATATAGTGCAGAAGCATGTACTCAGCCGAATGAGAACTCCTTTGGGGTATTAGAGAGAAAAGTACTACGAACGATGTATGGCCCTACTTGCGACCCATAAAACAATTAATGGCGAACAGCAACGAGTTGTAAGTACTGTATCTGTATAGCGACATATAAAATCAGTATACAGCGGCTCGGCCATGCAGAGCAGATCAAATTAGTAACAATTGCTCTAATGGTCTCACATTTTAATGTTGGCAATTAAATAACTTATTTCGTGACCTAATTTTCTTGATCAACAAATCAAAAACATTCGCTCATTTTTATAACAACGAATTGAAATACTAAAAACGTGTTTCTGTCTTATTTTTTATTAACATTTGTCAGAAAGAACAGCCCTCATGAAAATACCAATTGTCATTTAATGACCAACAAATCTCTTGGCTAACCCTTTACTTGATTTTGTCACTCACTCAATACGTATTTTCAATCAAAGTTCCAATTTTCTTTTAGGTGTCCGCAAGCGTAACCTAACCTCCTCAGACATGTGGTGTGGGTTGTTGCAAAATGCATAACCTGTTTCCATAACTGCCATTCATTTTCACCCCTGCGGCGGCGATGTTGCGCTTGCGAAACAGCAAGACAGATAGAATTGAAGAAAAAAAACAAAACACGCAACAAACAACAACAAAAACAAGACTTGCAACGTTGGCAAAAATTTATTGATTTGCATTCGTTAAGCCCAATAAACGACCACTTTTTTTCTTGCCCAGTTGGCCTTGAGCAATTAATGCATTTGGCATAAAAATACTATTTTTGTTTTTCACTCAAATCTAGACATACTTGAGTGGAAGAGACAAAAACACAATCGACATACTGACAGCTCGGAGACAAGACAACAATCAAAATAAATCACTATTAACAATCAATTAAACGCTTTGAATTATAATAAATTGCAAGGAATTTAATCCCAAAGAAGGGCAAGAGAATTCCATTTTTGACAGTTTAATGGAATTCTTCAGACTTCTGAGGTGAGGTGCTGTTAACTGGCGGCCAATAATGATGATGATGATTCATATGAGCAAAATTGATTCCGACTTGCAATTACCTACATACATACATGTTAGTCATTAGGTGATTTCGATTTCATGGAGGGAAATTGATTTTCTGTATTTACACCTTGGGTTTCTATTACATCATTGTTTTGATGGACATTATGGCTTTCACCAGATGGAGTATTGCTAAAGCAAAAGTTTGGTGGAAAGTGGAGAAATTGGAAACGTAATTCGAAGAAATGAAGAAAAAAATAAAAACGCCAAAGGACATTTTTACATCAGATTTTTAGGTTGAAAAAGATTTGCACTGATTGTCTCGTGTGAAGCATAATCGATTTCTGCTTTGGGATTACGGAAGAGTTTACGCTTTGGTCAAAATCACGTAAATCTGGATGGATTTATCGCTTTTGGCGATTGAGATAAGTTAAACTCGAGCTGAGTTGATATGATCGATTGGCCAGTTCATTGGTCACAAAAATTATTGTAATGGGTAGGTACCTAGATTGCATCACGGCTGAATTTATCCTTTCGATGGAAAATATTTGTTTAGTTAAACTTCTTTGGATCACAATATTATAAATTAAACTAGCCGATCCCACAGAAGTTATTTTGGCCAAGTTTTTGTGAATTCGTTTTATTATTGTTCAAAAAGACTGTAATCGATGCCACGCTCTTACTCAGCCCGTTGATGAACCAACCCGAATTCCTGACATTGCAGGTCAAACCGCCAACACTCTAGACTCGTTTCTTATCTCCGATCCTGATAAATGCACAATTCGTGTATTATCGCCTCTAGGCACATCTGACCACTGTGTCATCTCTGCAAATTTCTCGTGCCAACTCAATTCAGTTAAAGAAAAAAACCCAAGGAGAACCGTTTGGCAATACGAGAAAGCCAACTGGGACGGCCTCAATAACAATTTCAGGACCTTTAACTGGTCACTATGCTTCCTCGATAGTGAAATTGATTCCAGCGCAGACATGGTTACAAATTTAATTCTTTTAGGAATGAGAAATTTTATACCAAACAGGTCGAAGAGTATCAAACCTAAGGAAAACTCATGGTTTAATTCGAGCTCTAGAGAGGTTATCAGGTTAAGATATGTAAGTTTCCGTTGTTACAAAGCCAACATCACTGAGAAAAACCGGAAAAAGGTTCAGCAAGCTAGAGAGGCCTGCAATGTTCATTATCGAAAAACCAAATTTTTACATGAGCAAAAAATTCGGCAAAAAATACTGTCCCAAAGGCAGTACACATTTTTGGTCATTTGTAAAAAAAGTAAAGAATTCTTCGTCATCATCAGTTCCAACGCTTAACGATACTCCTGCTGTCAGTTCTCAAGAAAAAGCAGATCTGCTTGTTGCCCAGTTCGCGGCTAACTTAACACTGGCTGCAGGTGTCAGAACTCCTCCTGTACTCGAGAGCGTAAATGATTTTATGGGACCAATCTTCTTTCGCACTCGTTCAGTCGCAAGAGTATTGAAAGATCTCAACCTAAATAAATCCGCTGGCCCTATTGTTCTGAAGAGGTGGTCTTCAACGCTGGCAAAACCTTTGCGTAAGCTTTTTCATCGATCCTATTCTTCTGGACTCTTTCCGAGTGCATGGAAAACAGCATTTGTCCAGCCTATCTCTAAAAAAGGCGAATCTTCTGCACCCTCAAACTACCGACCAATTGCACTAACGTCCCTTCTTTCTAAGGTCATGGAAAAGTTGATTAATTTTCAGCTTAAGAAATATCTCGAAGAACGAAAGCTTCTTAATGACCGGCAGTACGGCTTTCGTAGCAACAGGTCCACTGGTGATCTGATGGTTTATCTCACCGAAAAGTGGAACCAATCTCTCCATCGTTTGGTGAAAGCAAAATTATAGCACTTGATATTTCTAAGGCATTTGATAGAGTTTGGCATCAAGCCTTTTTATCGAAAATGCGTGCATTTGGACTAGATGAATCTCTTCTTCGTTGAATTAGTAATTACCTTTCGAACCGCTCAATTCAAGTTGTATTAGACGGTTTCAAATCTGATATTCACAAAATAAATGCTGGTGTGCCCCAGGGCTCTGTTTTGTCTCCGACTCTTTTCCTTATATTTATCAATGACTTATTATCTGAAACAACTAATCCAATCAATTGTTTTCCTGACGACAGTACTCTCAGCTTTTCATATTCGTTTCCAGATTCACATCCATGTTCTTCGGATGTTAAATTGCAACGGCAGCGTATAAGTTCATTAAATTCTGATCTTGACAGCATTGTACAATGGGGAATAAGAAATCGCGTTGAATTTAATGCTTTTAAAACTCAATGCTGTCTTTTGTCGTTAAAGCAAAACATACCTCTAATGCCACTATCCATGAGCGGCACCTGCATTGAAGAAACAGAACACCTCACAGTTTTCGATATGTGCATTACAGACCACCTTCTGTGGAATGACCACATATTTGACATCGCCAAGAATGCTGCGAAGTGTTTAGGTTTCCTTCGAAGATGCAAGAAGTTCTTATCCCCGTCTGATCTGGCTACAGTATATAAAGCATATATTCGACCGAAACTCGCATATTTGGGCAGGTGCTCCTATAACCCACTTGAGTTTTCTAGACAGAAAAAAAAAGAGCTTTGAAAATGATAGGCGACCGAACAATAACAGAAACATTTACATCTCTTGAGCACCGCCGTAATGTTTCGTGCCGTTCGTTATTTTATCGTTATTTTTTACAAACAATGCTCTAGCGAAATAGCCAGCTGCATTCCTCCCCGAAATACTCGAACTGCTAGGAATGCCCATCAGTTTACCCTTGAGCCTAACTTCGGACGTACTGTACCTATAAGTATAGAGATTCTTTCTTTAGTCGCACCACATGAATGTGGAATGCTTTGCCTGTTTTTCCATCCCATTTTGATATGCAGAACTTTAAAACTAATGTGCATCGGTATCTCCTCTTTTTTCCCTTCTCATTTCCCTAATGCTCGTGCGGTGTACACACAAACCTCTTTCGCGCGTGTAAATTATAAAAAAAAAACCTTAAAACATGAATAATTCTAACGCCTTTCCATGGGTTCATGTGTGCAAATGATTCACTCTTCTCAGGCATCTATACGAAAAATCTATGGCCTCCTCGTCTAAGATATTCCTATATCTTGCATCTGGCTCAATTACATATGTAAATAAAATTATCTATAACAATACATGCTGAAATGTCAAACTTAACAAAATAATCTGACTCATAAAATTAAAAAAAAAATAATATGCTTCCCCCTTTATCTCATATAAAAATTATTATTCATCATCATTGGCAACCCTTATCATCAGTGTCGTACTCGTAAGTCGTAACAGTAATTTCATTGTAAAACCACCACAAACTTCAAGGTTTATAATCGCAACTAACTTAAGGGCGTTGGTGCATTTTATTCGAGCGCAGACAAAAAATAATCATCTTCGTCCATTGGGCACATTATAATGGGAATGGCAACACACAAAACAAAGAATTTACTACCCACCCCCTTGAAAATGTAAGTTCAAATTTCAAATACAACCATCGTAACTGGAGTTGCCATCTATATCTAAATAATGGTGCAAGGGATAATGGATAAATATATTTTTTTTAGATTTCTCCTCTTTCTTTTCCCTTTTCTTCACACATTCCGTGGTGAACAGACGTGTTATAGAGTGCTAAGAAGAAATTTAAAAAAGGGAACAAAAAAAAAAAAAGATTACTGGTGTTTATTATAATCTTTTTTTTTTCAAAATTTGATGGACCATGTTATCGCCAGTCTGGGATAAGAAACCTTCCAACTTTACTCATTAGTCGCGTTTATTACAGAAATATCTGCAAGTCTGCCGGTTTTGTGTTGTTCAATGCCTGAGTTCAGATTATGTTCCTGTTGTTGCTTGTAGGCACCCACCAAGAGTTTTTACAGATGTCTCTCTTTAAACAGGTTGCACGTCGTGCGTCGCTTCGTCTTTTTCTTGTGTTTGGTTTTGTGTTTAACAACTCTGGTGGTAAGTGTTGTCAACTTAGAGAGTTTTGAGGTATTAAAGTCTTAAATGCCTAGATTTGATTTTTCTTTAATTCCTTAACCAAAAATGGGTAGGATCTGCAGAGTTACCCCATCTCTACACAGGAAACATACCTAATTATTATATTATCAACAAAAATCAAACCACTATAAACATGAGTTTCATTTAAATTTAATAAATCAATTGCTTTGTTTTGTTTTACAATTTGTTTCATAAAAAGCATAATAATCAATACTATGCATTTAAAAAATTGCCTACGGCTACACTGTTTGTGTTTATTACATCGGACCGAACATAGGATATGCATACATACAATGCAATTCCTTTGCGCTCACAAGTGCTCTACCATGCTGATTTAAATCAACAATAAATAAAACCACTACATCTACAAAATACGGCTATAAAAAATACTTTCAGTCTGGCTTACAATGACATCATTTGTGTGTAAAAAGAAAAACGATAGAAAGAACTCAAAACTGAATTGCATGGAGAATTAGATATGGTGGCAAAGGTAGGTAGGTACTCCATACTCCAAGCAGAAAGAAAAATAAAATCAAAACAAAACTGTTCCAATGCAGGAGTGTTACAAATCAGTGATGCCATTTCGATAAGAATAAGGTATTAAAAATTAATATAAAAAATACTAAAAAAAAAATTAAAGGGAATATCGTTTTTGATTTAACCCTTTAAAAGAAAAAGATGCTAAAATTTAAAATTTCTTATTTTGTGGGATCCAGAATATAATTAAAATATCGACCAAACTTTTAGAGATTACAAGCATCATAGTTGCCACTATTTTTCAAAATAAAATTCCGACTTTCCCAGACCAATTTTTGAATTTTTCCCTGACTAATTGATATTCCACAACTTTTGGAATATTTCAATGAAATAAAAAGTTTTCGATTGTTAAAACTTTTTTAACTTAAAAAAATAAAAAAAAATATATTCTCAAGAGAAATTAAAAAATCCACAATTTTACGTAATTTAAATAACATAACAAAACAATAAGTATTAAAAATGATTTACAATCTTTTTTTTTAATTCTGTAAATTAGTCTAACAAAATTAAACTATATTACATAATATAAGGCGAATATTTTTTTTAAAAAAAAGTTATCAATTTTGCATTTTTTAACAATAAATTACCTTGTAAGCGCACACAAATAAGCTTGCTCGCTCCTAATTCGTTATTTAGGGTTGGGTTCGATATCCCGCTTTTTATAATCCCGTTTCTTAAAATCCCGCTTGTTATAATACCGCTTTTCATAATACCGCTTTTTATAATACCGCTTTTTAAAATCCCGTCTCTTATGATCCCGTTTTTTATAATCCCGTTTCTTATTATCTCGCTTTTGCAATCAACTAGTTTTGATTGCAAAATAATGTCCATGGACAAATAGGCACAATGTCCATTACAAGTAGACATAATGTCTGAATTGAAATTTGGACTTCAAGTATAATTTTATTTATGGACATTATGTCCGAGCTTAGCTGACAAATTAAAAGAAATCATAGTGTGAATGTTGGATTGGTAATGTGGATCAGAATTTCAGCGTAATTACCGAATCAGTGTGCAAAAACAAATGTGTGCGCACAGTAAAGATTAAAAACATTCCGACGAATTTTCTTTTGAGTGGAATATTTTTAACATTTTTAAATTTATAAAAAAGTAAAAAGCGCATATAACCTACATCTATTGTTATTTAGTTTAATAAGATTTTTTTGTAAAAAAGCGGGATTGTCGGGATTTTTCGGGATTTTAAAAAGCGAGATTATAATAGATCGCGATTTTGAACAAGCCGGATTTTAGCAGGCGGGATTTAAAAAAACAGTATTTTAGGAGACGGGATTTTAACTTTTTTTCGGGATTTTTGAAAAGCGGGATTCCGATACGCTACCGTTATTTGGAAGTAGGAAGTACTGTGTATTCATAAATAAATAAATGTATATTTTTGCCATAGGACGTGAGAAAAAAAAGTTAATTAACCATCCCTGAATAACGTTTCGAAGTTTTATTAAGTTCCGATGGTTTTTCATCTAAAACTACCTGTCGACTAGACTATAAACTTCATTTGGTATAGATTTGTTTAATAAACCCTCATTCCCTTGTAACGGTTACATAAATAAAATAAAAAGTGGAGTTTGAATATGTAGGTAATTACATTTCCAACATGATTGATTGTGAAAATTTTTGCGTTAAAATACACCAGAAAGGAGTTATACGAGTATGCCAAAGGCGCGCAGGTTAATGTAATCCAGTCTCCATTAAAAAATATTTTAGGCGACAAATTGCCTAATTCAATTAATATTATTAATCAAATTAATATTAGCCTATTGAAGATAGAGAAATATCAGAGAAAATTTCCTTCGCTAATGGAGACCCTGGGTATAAAGAGCCAAATCGTAGAATCTGTTGCGTTCCTTGTAGAACTATGTCAATCGTGGTTGATTGGGTCTTTACGACCCACAGTCAGTCGATTTTATAAGTTTTTTAATTTTAATAATTTTTAAATGATAGAAAACGATACAAAACTGAACTGAAGAAGAATCTGTCAATCAATATAAAACACAGAAATTGAGAATTATACATTGCATTCAATACAGATTGAAATGAACGAAACACAAAATATTTTATTCACAATCACATTTCGGTAAGCGTAATGGGCCCGAAGTGAACTCAATGAAATAGAATAGTTATGGGTTTGAGTTAAGGAACTATTGATTTGAAAAACTGCATCTTTGAAATGACAGATTTTTAAACTCTCTAGTTCCTCGAAATTATATTTACAACATCTGCGAGTGAATTTTAAGTAGTGCAATCCTTCAACTAACCGATAATAATGTGGGGAAAGTACGCGGGCGGTCGTTAAAATCTAACAGAACGTACTATAGTCCAAAAGCTTGAAATCCAGAAATCTTACCATAAAAACGAGGGAGGACGGAGAAGGTACAATCATGAATTGTATGAAATAGAAGCAGATGTTGTGAAAAAAATAAAACTAGACTCCGGTGGGCTGAGCACCTAGCTCGTATGAGCGAAGAGTAACCAGCTCGGACAGCCTTGGCGTCGGCAATCAATCGAACAATGTTAAATTCTCAGTCAACACACACACCGAATGAAACATATGTTTTTCAAACCATCGTCGTTGTCTGAAATTGTACACCCATTTATGGTACAAAACACACCGAATGCGGCAAAACAAAAAAAAACAGAAAAACATGTTTTTTTTATCGATAGTCGATAAAAGATATTTTTTGAGAATTCTTTTTTTTGTTTTTTGTATTGAATGACGTTTTTTCTTTGAATGTTGCAGTTTAGTTGAGAATAGAGGTTGACGACGAAAAGTTATTTTATTTTTTATTTTTTATTTATTTATTTAACAGACGTAAATTCAATGTGATTTTTTCACAACACACACCAAACGAAACAAACAACCGAAATAATTTTCTTTATTTCTTTGTGCTTCGGTTGGTGTGTCTTAAAAGAAAATGCGTTTTCTTGACTTATAAAACAAACACATTTTGACTGACCCGGTGTGTATTCAGTTCAACGCAATGAATTCATGTGATATACCTATAATTTTAAGTGCAATGGGGTTTTATTAAATAAAAAGATAGATTTGACCCTAAAACAGATAGGTAGCTCGAAAATGTTTAAACGAGGAATTTGATTTCTTGTTTGTATTGCAGTCATTAAGGTTTTAACCCCATTTGGTGTTATACGATATGATGCACACTTCTATCTTTAAACCATGTTCAATCTAATGTAAAAAATAACTATTACGTCTGAAACATGAAAAGTACTGCACAACAACAATGTGTAATACTTAAACGGGCAATCAATTTCAATTATAGTTATCTTATTCGGTACTTATTTAGAGCCACCTAATTATTGACTAAAAAAAAAATATTGAAAAAAATATCTTAAAAACATTGGCATCACTAGTCACTACTCACTACACTAAACAATACTTCAGTGAGTGAGCGAGAATTTCCTCGCCCCAGCCATGAAAACCACACCACAAGTGGGGAAACTCAATACAATATCCCCTTATTGGTGGTTTGTTGTCCTTAAAACAAGAACAACAGATATTCAGTTTCACTTCTTTTTTACCGCAAAAGAAGTTTACATTTTGCTTCCTCTTTTTCAACAAGAATGAGTCTTCAAAGAATAGCAAGTAAATAGGAAATTTTATCAACAAAACACACACACTTTTACATAACAAAATTCAAATATGACGAAACTCACTCACAAAAAACAGGACAGCATGATTTTTTAGTGCGAAATTTGTGATGTCAGATGAGAATTACACAGGAAAACAAAAAATAATAAAATAAACTTTTGAGTGGAAAAATCAAAAAAATGAGTTCCAAAGAGCAAAGAGAGTGAATAAAAATGGCATAGATAGATGAATAAAATATTTGTACATAATATTCCTTGTGAGACTTACCGTTCTGTAGATGCGTTTTCCATGTATGGCGTAAAATGGTTATCCTTTTCTTTTTTGTCGCCGATACTGGTTTCGGTATTTTTTGTTGTAGTTGTTTGCTAATTGTTTGTTGTTGGCTCTGTAATCCAATTTATCAATCGACAACTTTAAACTATCTAGAAGAAAAAAAAAAGAAAGTTTTTTCACACTTGGAGGGCACACTTATTTGTTTTTTTTTAATTCTTTGTTTCAAAACTCTTATCAGACTTTTTCTTAATTATTTTGTTTACCACTGGGTACGGCATTTTGTATTCTTTGTTTTTATTGGAATTGCATTGCAATATGCAATGAATTACTGTGCGTGATAAGATCTTTAATGAAGGACAATAGTGGGACATGGTCAAAATAATGCGTTAAAATAAAAGCAAATGGGGCGTATAATCTCTGCATAGGCATTTAAATGTACAATAGGTCAAGAGTGTATGGGGACGGTTTGATTTGGTTAAATATGTTCAAAAAGAGTTCAGTCGTGAGTAATATGAACCAATTCAATAAATTTGTTTGAAGTTTTTAATTGAATTGCTTCTGCTATCGCTTAAAATTGCGAGTTTTATAGGCTGAATACGAATTCTGGATTTGTTCATGTCATTCTTCCTTAGTAGTGTACCGGATGGCTATGCCGAATGATCGGGATTTGATACCCCACCAGAGTCACCTTGTTCTTTTTTGGGATACGCTTTTTTACAATACATAATTGACAAATCTTACAATAGTGATATTCATATTTATAGCCGGAATTAGTGGTAAGTCGGAAAGTTGTAGTTGTAGGCCTCTTTTGCTCTTGCAGATTAACTTACAATAGGTATACAGAAAATTTGTAGAGAATAAACCTACAGTCACTTTGACCCTAAGGACCGTTGCACCGATAGCTTTTCTTAGTCAATTGTAACGAATGTTTAAGGTATTACCTGCCCTATTTTTAAAGGTACTCGTTAAAATATAAATATGCACTTCCGAGCTAAATTATTACTTACTAACAAATGTTAAGTTTCAACAGAAAAAAAGGGAAAATCTCAATCAACATCGAACGAGACTCGTATACATCTCCGTTCGATACAGTAAGTTTAGATGGTTTTGGGGTGATGATACGACAAGCAGCATTGCCTAACTTGGACGTTGGACCTGAAAGGATCCATTGCGGCTCCCAGCAGAGGGAAGGAACGAAGGTTGGGGAACGGTAAATACTTTTACAGAGAACAAGATGTGGGGGGGGGTAACTCTTTAAACAATCTTTGAATCAGTGATGTGATGACTTTTAGGATGTTAAGTGGCTTTTTTGAAACATCGCCCAGTTCGTCAATTGTATTCAATTCTATAATATTCTCCGAGGGCTGCTTTACTGTTCTGCAATGGGCTGGGGCCTTTACTGAAGAAGTGATATGAGCGAATTGTTTAGAATTCGATATCTTGTCGCCTGGCCTCGAATTGTTTTTCTATCAAGTTCGAAGCGAGCCGAAAATATTGTTTCCTTTATTTACAGGTGATTTGCCAGTCACTGTTCTATTTGTTTATTCTACATTTTTTGGAATTTGTTTTTGATTGATTTGTGTAAATGTAAAAAAAAATAACATACATTATGTTGGTTTTTATTTATGCGGGTGGAGAGGAATTGCTATCTTGCGATGTCTGGATTTTTCCAGCGCAGGAACATAAGTCCCCGGGACATTAGGACTAATATCCCTTCTTGGTGGGACATAAGTGCCCCTTACATACGTCCCACTAAACACTTTTGAAAGTGCAATTCGCCCTACAAATCTATTGCAAAAAATGGGCTATTTTTTAACTATTCTGTTCAAAACCACAATAGCTAGGCAATGTGAAAATAACAAAATAGTCGTTAAAAATCGCGCAATTTGAGGAAGAGGAAGAGGAAAATCCAATGTTGGGTCCTTTTTGGGACCTTATTTCACAGAGCTCAATTTAAGTGATAGCTTTAGTTCCTTATTAAAAACAATCTCTTATAAAATTTGGGACCCCCCTATCTTCACTAAATAAAATTCGGACTTCTGTCCCACCAAGGTGGGTTATAAGTCCCAAATTCGATTTTGGGACTTAAGTCCCACTAAGTGTAAGTATTGATAATGGATGCAGGAACTTTTTCTCTTTATGATGTTAGATTGGTAATACTTAAATGTAGGCAGCTTTATGTTTTGAAAAAAATATAGCATTTTTGCATTTGTACCTACTTGGTTGTTTCAAATTTTATCTAACTTTCTTCAAAAAAGCACTCATTTTCTTATCAAACATTCTGGGACCAACTGCACATAATTTTTGTTTCCAGCTTCCATAAACAAAACAAAATAAAATAAAACTTCTAAAAGAATAGGTAGTTGCAATCCGACAGACAAACGAAACACGGTCATAATGATGGAGCTTTTTATTTAAAAAAGGAGCCCCTCAAAAGGGGACTGAAGTTTACTATGTACAAACAGGAAAAATTATAATTTATGCTACACGTCACGAGGGGGTGTAGGAAAAAAAAAGAGCAAAAGAGTGGAATTTGATCTAATGGAATCGAAAATGCCGGACACATGAAATCATCGTCATTTCGTCAGATCACAAGCAAGCTTTACTCGCTTCAGTATATTAGCTCTGAGCCTCACCTCCATTCTTCAACACCGCTATCCGCTTCGGCTACCCTGCCTGATGAGGCTTTACACACACACTTTACACTTTGTGTTATTCACTTCTGCTTCCTCTTTGTTATCTTTTTCGTCTTGGGTTTGATGTTGAAAATTGCAACACAAAGGGAAAAAACATGAAAACCGTAAAATTTGTCGTTTCCTAATTTTCAGACTTTAGATACTTTTTTTGTGGTATTTTAAATAATTTATCTTCTTTTTTAACAAAAAAAAAGGCACTATTTCACTTATATTAAATATCTGCATTTAGACTATGTATAATTTTTTTTAATTAAATGCATAATTACTTTTCCACCTCACTTTTTTTTAACACTTAATTCTTTTTTTTTTATTATAAAAAAAGACAGAAATACCCCGGAGTTCTTCGAATACTGGAGGAGAGAAGGCAAAAGGCATGTATACACGATCTACACGAAACAAATACGTTTTTTTCTCTTTCCCTCAGCTCCACACTTTAATTTAGGCACATAATTGGTACTAATTAATTCAATTCTCAATAAGGCGATCAATTAAATATAAAAAAGAACTATTAAACGTGAAGTTTACGAAATTATTTCAACCATTTTTCATGATAAAACGATTTTTGAAATACACAAAGCAAGTTAAAACTTGAAAAAATGGGAGAAATTTCCCCGCGACATGGGAGCGCACTTAATAAAAAAAAAAACCGAGAGCAAACGAATCCGACGTACGTAACCATTTAACCAGTAACAGCGAATGGGCGATATAAGACTGTATTTCGTATCTCTTTCTACAAATTAAAAAGGTATATTGTGGAACGAGGCACTTGAGTTTATTTCGTTTTCTTTTTTGTTTTGACTTTTCTGTTATATTTATTTAATGTGTTGTTTGTTTTGTTTGAGTATTTATTGAGTTCCACTCAAGTTCGTTTTAGTAGTAAAATCACTCACGGAAGAAAAGTAATTAGAAAAAAGAATGCACTTATTTATTGTCGGACATGCGCGAATAGGTTTTTCGTTTTTTCTTTTTTCCTTTTCCTTTGGCTGGGTTCAATGTTTACTGTTTCCCAAAAGGAAATAAATTGCACTTTTCTTTTGATTTTTTGTTGTGAAAGTATTGGATGGAAATTAAACACGATAATTATATTGGGCGGAGAATGCCCATTTCAAAGAAAGGATTTTTTGAGAAATAAAATGCTGGCGATGGAAATTTAATAAAAAAATAAGCTGATTAAAAAATCACTTCACTGGATTTCACTGAACATCCAACAAGTGGAGCGGCCATATTACTTCTGATTTCTGATGCGTGAGTGAAAGAATTTTATTTACACTGATGTGATGGATAGTTTTGTCTCGCATTTTTAGTTGTTTTAATATTATTTGATGATAGGTGGCAATTAATGAGATAAGGAGAATTTCGATACAGGGTGTTTTTTTAATTTTTCGAGTAATTTCTATTAGGGATAAAATTGTGGAATTTTTATTTTTCATTAAATTTAATCGTGTTCATTTGGTCTGAGAATATAAAAATAATTATCAGATAGCTTTAAATGAAACTTCTTTAATTATTATTATTACATAAATTGAGCAAATCAATCAAATATTCCATTTTTTTTAATGACAGATGGCCGAAGCTTTCCAGTGCGCACCCCAAGTCTTCGCGCGTCCTGCTCTACGCCATCCTTTTAACATAACCAAGGTTTCCCAGTTAAAAAGACTTTCTACAGAACTTTTCACATGAGCACGACCAACGGCCAACGAATGAACGAACATTCGCCCATTAAGACATTTCTTTCACGTGGCATTTTCTTATTCGATATTATCAACAACATAGGAAAGAAAACCAAAGGTGGTTTTGATTTTATTCGCTCGTGAACAAATTGTTCTTCGAAGTGTGGATCGTATGTAGAATATGAATAGAGCTTGGCAGTGAGCAATCGTACTGGAATTCCCGACGAACATTTTTTTCTCAAATTCATCTTATTTTAGAAATGAAAATGAAAATTAAAGTACCTGAACATTAACATACATTATATTTACATCACTTGGCCTTGGTCTTGTGAAAAAGTCAGCTATGTACGTTGCTTTAAATCAGATCTATTAATTTATTCATCATGTGATTTTTTTTATAATTAACGCGCGCACAAGGGACTTTTGGTTTCCCTTTTAATGTAGAGCGCCCGCCGCATTAGAAAGATACAAAGAAAGGAAGGGGAGAGATAGGAGGTGTCGATTAACATTGGTTTTGAATGTTTGCAGATCAAAATGATAAGGGAAAATCTCGCCGGGTAAACTATTCCAAATTCGTGTTGTTCGGCTAAAAAGAAACCTTTTATTTCACAGTACGTCCAAAATTGGGCTCAAGGGTGAACTGATGAGCATTCCTTGCGAGACGAGTTTTACCATTGTATATACATTTTCTATAGTACTCTCATGGTGGTCATTTTTCGTCTGGCCATCTTCCTGGTTGATTCGAAACTAACTCTAAATAGTGAAGATTAACCGATATTTTTACCAGTATTTAATACACTTTTGTTGTCTGTACTTATTCTATATTCACACAAATAGGCAATTTCAATTGCTTCATGATAGTACTATAGGCAGTGTATACGTATATAATATACAATGGTATTATGGGAGAAACTTTTAAGGGGAGGAATGCAGCTAGCTACTTCGAGTGAACATTTTTTATAAAAGAAACGATAAAATAATGAATAATTCCTAAGCTGGTTCCTCTTCGCTCATACGAGCTAGGTACCTAGCCGGATTCCACATCTGCTTTGTGAGATTTTCCTCTCGAACGGGTTTAAGAGATCCAACAGCCTTTTAATAAGCATCTAAATCTCGGATACGTGAGTAGGTATGGTAAGACCATAGAGTGGTAAGGTTCCTGGATTTGAAGAGCTTAGACAGACTATAATAGATTCTGTTGAATTTCTGTTAGATTCTTGAAATAGTTTAAAACATTTACCGAAAAAAGTCTTAAGAAACGTGACCTTAACACCAAGGTGTAACCTTGGCCTTGCGACCTTTCTAACGTTTATAGCGACCACTGTGTTGAATCTTATAACTACATCTCAAATCAACACAAAATCGTATGTCAAAATTGACTATTAAAAGTTTTTACAGGTTTTAAATGCTATCCTAATTCCTAATTATTTGTTCTTATAATTTATATACAAAAGAACTTAATTTAAATAAAAAATTGCATTTGAGACGAGGCAATTATGAGTTCAGGATTTGTAACGGAAACAGAAGCAGCCGAAGCTCGAAAACGTCGCCAAGAAGAATGGGAAAAAGTTCGCACACCTGATCAGCCATTGGGTTTGTCTTAATATTAAACTTCGTAGTATGTTTTTTTTTACTAAAAAAATAATTTATTTAGAACGTCCTGAAGAGCCCTATGATGGCAGAACCCTTTATGACAAACTCAAGGAGCAGAAACTGAAAAAGGACATGGAATACGAGGAAGCCCACAAACTAAGTAAAAAATATTTTGTATAATCTCGGATGAAAATGCTTTTATGTTTTGCTCTTAAGAGAACCTCATCCGTGGCTTGGATGATGATGAAGTTGAATTCCTAGATCTTGTCGATAAAACAAAAATGAACGCAGAAAAACTGCAAATGCAAGAAGAGGCAAAAGAACTGCGAGACTATCGTGAACGAGTTGCTACAATTCAAGAGGAGTCTATTGATAAAGTAAGTGATTTACTTTTCTTTATATATGGCTTACAAGCTTTCAATTTTCTATGTGATTTGTAGAAAATCCAGTCGGAGATAGCAAAACCGAAGGCAAAATCATCGCTCGCTAGTAACTCATCCTCGAGACAATCGCAGAAATCTCTAATGGGAATGGTTTTGAAACGCAAAAATGGCGAAACTAACTCTACTTCACACAAATTGTCGAAAACCGAAACCGTGTCCAAGAGTCCAGAGAAAGCTGATGAAGATTCTGCCGAATCAGAGCCTAACAAGCTGCCAACGAATATAACGACAAATCAGTTCGATAAGGGACATTTCAGGTGCACAGCTATACTGCCTGGGATTGGCCCATACAATGATACCAGCGATTCGGAGATGAGTACTGGCAGTGAGGATGAACCACAGATTTGCAATCAGTACGACTTAGTGGGTAGAACGCGGCCAAAAAAGAAGGAAGCTCACACTGAGTGAAGTAACATGGGGTGGAATGGGGAAGAAATCGGATATCCTAATTTGTTCTAATAAATCTTTTCTTCATGATTTGTTTTGTTTTTCTTTCTTTTGTTTCGATTTGCTGGTTGTCATGGTACAGGAAACCAAGGTTGAAACTATTTAAAAAAAAAAAAAAACAATTAAAAAAAAAATCACTTTATTGGAACAAAAATATAAAAAAGAACAAATTTCCCTTTACGTCTTCCTTTTGTTTCGATTTCTGTTCTTGACATTCGTCTCTTCATAGAAATTGCTTCCGATCTTCTTTCTCTTTAGACTTCTTTCAGCTGCACGCTTCTCTTTCGACGTCATCTTCTTCAACTTCTTGGAAGGAGCCGGGGTGTCAGCGTCTTCTTCTTTGAAAGTACCACTTGCTGTTGGAACTTCCTTTGGTCTGGATTTCTTATGAACCACTCGCTCTAGATCTTCATCGTACTCATCTTCCGAATAGAAATCACTAGCCCCATCTGAGGATTCCACCTCTTCGTTTTGTTGTCTCTTGCGCTTTCGCTCCAATCGTTCGATTTTCCTTGCCTCCAGAAGTTCCTCATCAATCTTATCTAACTCCTTAACATCAGATTTATCGAATTCCAAGCCGACTTTAATCTTTCGGAAGTCTTGCAACTGTTTGAATTCCTTTGCCTTCTTAACCGATTCACTAACGAAAGTCTTCTCTGACTTTGCATCATCGTCTGCGGTTTCTGTTGCAGTTTCTGCGGGTTTCTTTTCAGTGGCTGACTTGGGAATCTCATAACCTTCGGGAGCCACATAGAATGGCAACTTACCACGTTGCCAATCGTTTAAAACCATCCTTGAGGTGACTGTTATGTCTGGCTCACCTCCTTTATGCAGTTTTCCGCTCTTCTTTGCCAGCTGTTCGAGGAAATCCTTTGATGACTCCCAACTCTCGATTTTATAGGTTTTACGTATATATTCGGGTCGGACGCGTTCTAAGACAGTTTCAACATAGTCTTCCGGATTTGTGACAAGTTCCACTCGTACAACACCTTTCAAGACTTTTTCTGTATCCGTTTCGGCCGACGGATAAACAACACCAGGACAATCGATAAGAAAGATTCGCTTCATCAAAGTTATGTATTGCCAGACTTTGGTCTCACCCGCAATAGGAGCCACATTGCAGACTTTCTTGTTCCGTAATGCATTGATAACAGAACTCTTACCAACATTTGGGTAGCCAATGAAGCCGATACTTATCTGCTTCTTGTCAACGTGGAGCTTACCCAGCTGTCGAAACAGATTGATGAGGGCACCTTTGCCGAACGGATGTTGGAGTGAAGCATGAAAAGCTATTGTGGGATATTGAGCGCTAAGAATGGCCACCCAACGCTGCGTCACCCAGACTGGTACTAAATCGACTTTGTTAAGAATAAAGAACAAGTGTTTGTGTGGCTTCTCCTTGCGCAGAAACTCTTCTATATATTTGGAACGGGTTCCCATGGGATCACGGGCATCTAGAACTTGTAATAAAACATCTGAAGCATCGACCACTTTATGCAATTCATTCCAAATGCGTCGGCTTTGTCCAGCAGCGAAAATCCAATCTCTTTTGGCATCTTTCACACCATCATCTTCACGGATCAAGTCAACGTCCTTGGTGCCGTCGTATTTGTCAGCCGACTCATCAGCTGCCTTGCTAAGATCTTCCAAATCACGAACTTTCAATGTTGGACGTTTGCGTTGCTTCTTTGGTCCAAAGACACTGTCAAAGCTTTCGGTGTCCAATAGATGAACACGTTGATGTTTGGCAGATTCATTTAGCAAAGTTATGGGCAAATTAGTTGGCTTCATTATGACTTGATAGGGATCTTTGACAGCTTTTCCAATTTCATCCTGGAATTTTTGAAGGGCAGTTTGAGATATAACTCGTGAGTTGCTAAACCATTTGGGTGTTGGTTCAACGCGGACCATTGTCCCTGATTTAAGACGACCCTAGAAGAACATCACATAAGGCTTCTGTATACTTAAAGAAATTGGAAACTAACTTGAAATGGTGCTGCAACGATAACTTTTCCGGTACGATCTCGTTTTGCCTTAAAATTACGATACATCTGGAGGCGCTTAATGGTTCCTTGGGTACGCGGATGAGCGACACCTTTTAAACCACTTTTTGGACGCTCAGGGTTCATAGAGTGATTGGATCGATTGAATCCCTGTTTCCGGGGAGCTCCCGTGGTACTTCGAACTTTCGGCATTTTTTAATTTAATTAAATTTCTGGTAAAATATTGAAAATGAAAAAAATATTTAGCAAAACGTGATGTAAACACGCTCGCTGCAAAATAGAAAAGAAATTTGAGGTTATGTTTTTGATGACATTTAAGGTTGTCAAAAATGTCTCCAAAGGCTGTGTTCAAAAAAATTGTGTGACAATTGAGAATCCATGCGTTCGAGAATGCAGCCAAATAGAACTTATGCGTGAAACAGATTGAACCAGCAACAGCACCAGCAACAGCGGCCGTCATTAATTTAGGACCAATGTATTTCAATGGCTCAAATTAGAATAGACCAGCACCAGCAACGTCACCAGCGTCGTAAGACCAAAGTCCTAAATTTGCTGTTGCTGTTCCATTGCTACCAACTTTTAGCCAGTGAAATTCAGGGGCAAAAGAAAACTTCGTATACTTTTTTATGACACAAAGTGTCAAACAGAAGTAAGAAGATGATGCTGGTGCTGGTAGCAATGTGTTTCAATTTATTTTGCTGGTCAGAGTGCTGTTTGCTGTTGACGGTGCTGCTGCTGTCGCTGGTTCAATCTGTTTCGCGCTTTATGCCTCTGTTGATTGTACTTCTACTTACATAAGGCTTTTTTTCTTTACTGGCTGAACACAATGACGACGGAACTGGAGTACGCATACGGAACTGCAAACATTGAATACACGTGAACTGTATTTTGCGAACACAATGGTACGTTACTGCATACGGAACTGCAATACGCATACGGAAAGGTTGGTTAACTTTTAACTTTTACGTACAGTAAATTTGACATTTTGTCTGATGCAGAGAGAAATTATGAAAGAGAGAACAATCTTTCGTACGTCTGTCCCTCCCAAACCCTTTTATTTAGTATACCTGAAATAACACCAGATGATTCCATTCTTCTTAATGATATTTCAAGTCGTTGTATAAGAGTTTCTTCTCTTTTTTATCATTTGTTTTTGGTATTCCACCCATTTTTGAATTTAAATGTCAAAGTTACTGTACGTGCATTGTGTTCCGATTGAAATTGGTACGTACGACAAATTTGACAGCTGTTCCGTACTCCGTCTCCGTAATGCAGTTCCGTTTTTGCATTGTGTTCAGCCAGTTATTCGTTCAGAGCAGTCTGAATTGTCAAAAAAGAAGTTGTATTTCTTTTTTCCCTCAGAGCATTCAGATCTTTAAAGTTGTATTTCTTGTTTCGTTCAGAGAATGATCAGAGCTAATGCGCTCAGAATAAATTGACTGAGCATTCTGATAAAATGCTGAACGAAATTACCGTCACCTCAAAGTTGTAGGCTATTTCACTCTATCCCATGCACATTGCCTACACCACTCTTCGAAAAATAGATGCCAAAACGAAAGAAACAATAGTATTATATGCATAATATTGCCGCCTGTGAACGACATATGAGAATTGTTGATTTGTGACAGCCAAGTGCTTGAATGTATTTCAAAATTATATCTGAGCGCTCAGATCACGCTCGGTTCAGAGAATTATCAGAATATGCTCAGAATGCTCCGACTCTGTTCAGATACCTTTTCTGAGTTAATAAAGAAAAACGCCTATAAATGATCACTTGATCAATCCTTAAATATTATTCACATGAGAGCGACCAACGAATAAACGAACATTTGTCTTTTTTAACTTTTCTTTCACATGGCATTTTCTTTTTCGTCGCTATAAACCACTAAGGAAATAAAAACAAGAGTGGTTTTATTCGTCCGCAGAAAATTTGTTCGTTGAAGTGTAGATCGTATGTGGATCGCGAATAGAGCATGGCAGTTCGTAGCAATCAGATCAGAATTCGCGACCAACAATTTGTCTTCTCAATTTTATCTTATTTGAGAAATGAAAAATTAAGTACCTAAACTATAACATAAATTATATTTCCATAATTTGTCATTGAGATGGTATAGGATTCAGGTTTTCATGTTGCTTTAAATCTCATTTAGAGATTAGTTTTTAAAAATGACATTGCATTTCACGATGACCAATTTGTTTTCTCAAATTTATTTTATTTTAAAAATTAAAAAAAGAAGTTTTAGTATCTTAACATTAATATAAATTATATTTTCATCCCTTGGTCTTCATTTTGTGAAGAATTTAAGTTTATAAGTTTTTTAAGTTTTATTTATTTATCTACTCGTCGTTCGTTGGTCGCTCCCATGTAGATAGTCCGTTATGATTAAAGATTTAGCACAGCAATAAAAAAACAGAATTCGTTTGGGTTTTGAAACACCCTTTAATAGAAAGTCAGCCCATCTACACCCTCACTTAATCTCTCCAACTGCATCCATCTTTGTCATTAGTCACCATTTTGACATTTGGGATTAGTTTTTTGTGTTTTTTCACTTTAAAAAAAAAACAAATGTTCAATCAACTTACTTTTTCCTTATAAATTAATCTTTGTTCGTCAAAAAAAGGTTTTCCACACCTAGAATCAAAGATAAATAATAATTTCGAATAGAAATAATAAACCTCCAACCGAGTGTTACACCTCCAAATAGAAAAAAAGAAAAACAAAACGATTATGGTTGGAATTGTTGATGAATCGTTTGTTAAATTTCCAATAAGTTCTCGAATTAAAGTCAACAATAACATTGGCACTGTTAAATACGTAGGAGAGGTAATTGGTTTTTGGATTAAATTCTAAAAATACCAATTTACGCAAGTTTTCTTTTGTCAGGTGAGTGGTTACGATGGCATTTGGATTGGCATTGAGTGGGATGATCCCAGTCGAGGCAAACACAATGGAATCGTCGATGGACAAAGGTATTTTCAGACAGGTCATCCGACATCGGGAAGTTTTATACGTGCTGGCAAGGTAGCAGAATTCGAATCACTGGAGGAGGCCGCCAGGGAGAGATATTTAAACACCTCAGGAAGCATTTTGGATCAGAAACTGTTGCTCGAAGCTCAGGCTCACATACAGGCTTCTCTTATGGAAATTGTTGGTATGGACAAGATAGCCCGCAAACAGAGCAAACTCGAACATCTGACGGAGATTAGTGTAGATGGATCGAATGTTAATTCAGCGGGATACTTGCTGGAGTTCGTCAATTTGACGACATTGAACTTGAGTCATACCTTGATGTGGAATTGGACAGATGTTGCTGCTATAACGTCACAAGTACCTACGCTTGTTAACTTGAATTTAAGGTATTTCAGTAATTTTTTTGAGCCAATGAGTTTTTTCATAAGCTTTGTATTTCTAGTTGCAATCGCATGAAAGTGCCTACAAATGAGCAAATTGTTAACCTGGAATCGTCTTTTCGACATTTGGAACATATAAACTTAGGAAATTGTGGTTATAAGAGTTGGGATGAAGTCAAAACGACTGCGAAACTTTGGCCAAACATTTTGTCAATCGGACTGCAAGAGAATTCTATCGCGGAACTGACACCAGTCGATTGTATGGAAATATTTAAAAACTTACGGTAAGATTGCCTTCCATGATGATAGAATACTAAAGCAGTTTCTAAATAAAATTTCAGTGAACTTGACTTGCACCGTACAAAACTGTCGGATTTTGATCAGATTGTTAAACTTGGAAGCATTAAAACGCTTCACTCCTTACATTTAATGGAAAACGGCATTGAAGAGATTAAACTCTCGGATTGCGATCCTAACAAGAAGTTAAATATTTTTCTCGGGTTAGCAAAATTAAATCTTTACAATAACCCGATCTATGATGAAGTAAGGATTCCTCTAATATGTGTCTCCTAGATTATAATTTTCTTTTTTTTTAAGATTGGTACCTTTAATGAACTGGACAAACTTCCAGCACTTGTAAATCTCAGTGTGACTCCACATCTAAAGAGCGACTTCGATGAAATGTTCTCCAAGGCAATAGCATCCATTCCCCAATTGAAAGTCGTCAATAAAATAGAAATAACTAAAGAAGATAGGCGCGGAGCAGAGTATGATTTGTGGAAAAAGTACGCTCTAGACTGGTTACAGAGTGAGAAAAATCCAGATTTAAAATTGGCATTTTGCAAGAAGCACAGATCATATCCTTTGCTTATCAAAAGTATTTCAAAACACAAATCTTATTTACAAGTTTCTTAACTTAACGACGTTTTTCTTTAAGAATATGGTTCACCTGCTGAATTTGTTCCCCGTAAATTGGGAAAGATCTCGAATTTGATAAAACTTCACATTCAGAACAAAATCACCGGCGAAGTGTGGGAGAAGAGGGTTCCTCGGAAAATATCAGTTCAAACATTACAAGGCCTGATTATAAAGCACTTTAAGTTGGAAAACACAATGCCAAAATTATCGTATGCCGATGCTAAACATCCTGAGCTTGTGGTTGAGTTGGAGAACTCATCCAAAAATTTGGACTTTTATTCGATTCTTGAAGGCGATACGGTAACTGTGGAGTGGTAGGAAGGTTGGAGCACTTAAAACGGCATTGTTACACAAAAGGCAATATATACTCTATAAACAGCATTTGTTTAGATGTTTCTAGGAGAAGTGATTATAATGATGTATTAACCTATATTTTGTATGTTAATAATTCAGACGAAGAAATTATTGGTAGAAATCTTTTTTTTATTATTTTTTTCTTTTATTATTGATTTGATTTATGTTTAATTTTCCGAGTTTAAAATCAAAAAAATATAATTTTTCAGAGTATTATCTGTTTAAAGGTTTTTCAGTATTGTTGTGATTAAATTAGCTTTATAAACATCGCTTATAAGATCTTGTCCAGCATTTTATGTGATCTTCTTAAGCCGTTTTTAACTTGAAGAAGCTTACACCGGCTGAAGTTTCACATTGTGCCAGATCTAAGAGAAGACCCAAGAATTTAAGATCGTGACCTACCATCTGTTGAACAAAAATCGAAGAATATGCTTTCATCAATAAGTCTAATCATAATACCGAATTGGTCAAAACGTGACGATTGACAAGTATAACTTTGGGGTAGTCAGTGAATTTTTCATCATTAACATCTGCGCAGAAATCAAGCGTAAAATCGCTCTTCCTAATCAATGTTACTTTGCGGGAAGAACCAAGGAGACGCTATACAAAAAATTCTTCAACCCTGTCCTGTTATATGATGCAGAAGCATAGACCATTAACTAACTGTATAGCGATATAAGCCTAGCCAAAGAAAATCGTATCCTGCATCTAACAAGGTTGAGCAAATGAACATCGGTGCTCCATTTTTTTTTTAATAATGCCTGGAGACGGCAGGCTAGAGTTCGTATCAGTTGAAGGGGTATATTAAGCCAGGCCCAGGAGCACCACGAATTCTTTGAATAGAATGGACTGCTTAATGAAAACTGCCAAGAGCGTTACCTTAAAAACAAAAGAATAGAAGAGCAAAAGTAAAAACCAAACTAGTAAAAATGGATGTGTAGAAAGCCAAAAGAGCTAAGCACTTGGCAGTTTGTAAAGAATTATTCATATCAACGAACCGTCTCTGGGGTTTATGACAAAAAAATGTAATTACTACAGCATTTCTCTCTTTTTTTCCAAAAACTATGAATTTTGTGTCTTGGCATTTGTCTAAATTTCGTAAAAAAATCATTTAATCTCTTATTTTTGGGATGTGGGACGAACCTGTTGCTTAAGACAGCCTATTGCAGTATATTGAAGAAGTTATTGCAAACATTTGTTATAAAATTATCCTCAAAATACTTAAGTAGGTATGAGAAAAACAGAACTTCTGAAAATTCCAAATTAATAAAAATCAAATAAACTTCGCATAATCCTATTAAATAAAACGTTTTGAACACGTCCATTTAACCAAATGCAACAGACGCACTCGCTCTACACAAATTGGAGACATTTTTATTTTGCACGTGTAGAGATAACTGACAAGTTATTTGATAATCGAACTGTCGAAATTTTCTTCTAGGGAAAGAGAATTTTTGTTTAGTTTTTCTGGCGAAAAATCTTAAAACTTGTTCAAAATGAAAATTCCAGTTGGTAAAAAACATGCTGAAATCGCTACAGCCTTGTAAGTATGCATTTTGGTTTTAAGTCCCCTTTGAATAACTTAATTTACTCAAATCCAAGTTGTTGCCTCTAACTTGGTTAGAGTTATGCAACTTTCATGGTTTCAATAGTTTGCTTAAAGCTGAACTAAACAAATGAAATACAGTTTTTTTTTTGTATACTCTCAGTTCATAACCTTTTCACAAAATATTTCACTCAGTTGTAAACAATGGTTTAACCTGATATTTCAAACTACATATGTACATAAATGGCAAATATGCTAAAAATAAATTGTTGAACAATTGTGAACCTAAAAATCCAAATTTCACGACCATGCCACCTTTGAGCTAGCACAAGTTTGAACTATGAGTAAAGCTTGTAAAGACAACTTGCTTACAACATGTTAAAAATATAAGGAATTCATCAAATGATTAGCATAACAAGCAGAAAATTAGAATGCATCTTCTAAATTGATTTACTTCTAAGATTAGTATGTACCTAAGCTAGAAGGTTCCATGAATAAGATGAAAGTCAATTTTAAGCTGCGATAATTGTGTGCTTTCAAATATTCACTGATTTGCATTTTTTGTTTAGTTTTGTTAAATAATTGTCTATTACTCACATAAAAACCTATTTTTAATTTATTTTAGCGTTCCATCTTTGATCCGATTTGGCGGAGCAGCTTCCCTTGGTGTGCTATATTTCACCGACTGGAAAACTGTATTGCAGTATGTTCCTTTCTATGGATCTAAATATGAAAAATCAGAATAAACACACAATGTTGGTCATAAATATATAATAAAACATGTATTAAGTCTGATGTTATTAGTTTCATTATAATTTTACTAATTTGAAGGAAAAAAACGTGTTGTGACAAGATATATTAATTTTAATACACACATTAACTGATTATTTGACTCTCTTTATTGCTAAACATAATGGAGCATTATACCAATAAATAAAGGCTTCAAAGCATTTTCCTTAAATTTTGGAAAATGACCAATTCAAATCCTATAACGTATACTCGTCCGTGCTTATCGATTACCTAAAGAATACATTCTATATAAATTAGAGTCTTGCTCGTTCAATTATTTTAACTATTTTACAAATGTCCAAACCACCTTTGAGACGGATGTTTGATATACTGATATAGAAAGATTTGTTCGTAGGAATTTCAAATTGAAATCTTTTCATTTTTATTCTTTATTCCGCCGATTGTTATGGTCATGGACCACAACTTTCCCATTTATTTGCTTTCCACTTAGACTCAACCTGCGAGGTTCACCGGATTGACCTCAAAAGGCGTCCCTCTTGGTCCCTCTTTTTTCATGCGAGCTAGGGGTTCTGACCACCGGAGTAACTAGCTTTATTTTTTTCACATCTGTTTCGAAGAAGTTTTCACATAATCGTTCTGTCTGAGGCCAACTTAATGCAGGTATCATTGCATTTATTTGATCTCCAGGAGTTCATTTTTTCGACACATGCATGCTATAAGTTCCTCACAATAAGTTGTAACTAGGTGTGAAATATTTTGAGTAAAAATCTTCGCGTTTTTTTTCTAATCGTTGCACTTTGCTGTACTTTCATTTTTTATACAGTTTATTTATTTTTAAAGTATTGAAGTTCGACGATAAATATCCATGCAAAGGTTAAAAAGGTTTATAGAGCATTAATTTGGTAAACACCAATGAATTTAAAGAGGTAGTCCTAGTGTGTCAGGATAAACAAATAGATATCATTACATTTTCTGAATTACTATCAAATTCAAGTTCATAAAAAGTCCCGCAACTTGCTGTTATATTCAGGATGTTTTAGTCCAGTATCGATAATAAGAAATATCTTGAGAATAATTCTCCTACGAAGAAATCTGAATTCTCGCCAGTCTTGCCATGACGAAATGTCTTGAGAAAAGTTATTCAGACCATAGGTTCAAGTTTAGATTCAATTAATGAAAAGAAAAACATTGAGTTAATCATCAAAGACCTGGATGAACACAATGCAATGGTGAAGCTGAAGCTGAAGTATGAAGCGCTGTCAAAGTTAAATATACGCGAACTCTATAAGGAGAATACAATGAGAAGCTGAAGCTGAAATTTGAAATTTAGCTGAAGCGCGAGTTCACTCAACTTTAACTTGCGCTTTACGCTTCAGCTTCATATTTGACATTTCACAGGAACAAAATAGGCTAGTTCAATGTTTCTGAACTATCCGAAATCTTTTTTTTTTCTTAGATCCATGATTGAGAAAATTCCTTGATCACTCCGAAAGCTCAAGAAACTTGAACTAGCCTAGTCAAACGAAAACAAAATGTATTAACAATGTTAAAGTTTATTAAATAACATATACATTTATAATGTCCCGAGTCCGCATCTGCTTCCGCTCTTATCGGATGGAAGTATCAGAGTGATGCTCCGATATTTTGATTCCAACTTTCTTGAGCTTCCAGAAAGCTTGGAGCGTCGTTCAGAGACATCACTAAATCCCCTACTGTACTATTAACTTATCCGTCAGATGAATTTTTTTGCCAAGCAGTAACTTTCGACGCTTTCGTCTGGCCGGCGAACTCTTCTCACCAGTTCTTGGTGAATTTCTATTTCGTTGACACAATTTGGGAAACTTTGTTTCAAACCAGTTGCTAGTTTCTCCCAGGATGATGTTGTCTCTTGTAAAGTGTCCCACCAAAAACGGGCTGGACCGATAAGTTTCGATGCTGCAGCCATTAAAAGAGCCTTTTCTTCCCAGTGGTAAACTTTCCTCAGATTCTCGACTCGAGCTATCCATCCTTCTGCTGTCATCGACGAAACTTCGCCTGGTGAACTGAAATTTGGATGCACGTGACTCGGATTCAGATTTTTTTTCAAGGAGTTTCAATTTTTCTTGTAGGACCCTTTCCTGTCTTAAGAAGTTTCGTTCTCGAACTGACCGATACATTGTGAATTGATTCTACCGAAGAAGGAATCGGTTCAGGTCGGACGTTGTTATTACTTGTCTCGATTATTCGATGTTGCTGTGAAGAAATTTTAATGTCGTATTCGTGAATTCTTCGAATAAGTTGTCGTTTTGTTCCTTTAATATTCAATTTTCTCTTAACCAGTTCAGATTGAAGTTCTTTGACGATTTTCTTTTCCATTTTGGGCCTAATTTTATAATCATTAAAAGATTTGAATTATTTGTTGTTTATCCAGTTCACGCTTGCCGAGACCTCGGAATGCTCAAGAAATACCCTCAGTCACTTAATGGAGCCCTTGTATATGAAACCTATAGTAGTATAATGAGGCAGCTTCTAGTTAAGCGAGGTAGAGCCACCACGTCGCTGCAATAGCTTTTTGCTTAACACGATATACATTTGTATGGGTTTTGGAGAGTAGAAAGAAATATAGTGATGAAAGAGTAGGTTGTATGGTTTGTTTCAAAAAAGTCTTTAGTACAGTAATAGGCAGAAGTAATGAATAATAAGTACGAGTGAAAGGTTCAAAAAGTGACACTAGACCATATGGTATGGCAGAGTAAGAGAAACAAAAATTAAAGGATTTCCCTTTGATTTTTCGTAAACAAACCAAGATTGTGCGTCTTCAATTATTTTTTTCGATTTTGCATTTTTAAAGAAATTTTGTTATTTCTGTATTTTTTGTATTTCTTATACCAAAATCAAATACCAATGTTGCCATATTCGGATTCGACTTTTAAAGTTTTAATATATATTGTTCAATTTTTGAACGCTAGTTAAATATAAAACTGGTGCCAGTTGGTACTATGTTGTTGGTACAATAGTATTTTGGTACTAGATTTTTAGAACCTAGTACTAGAATTTAGTACTATCGTATTATATTTAGTACTAGATTTAGTACTAAGTAGTATATTTAGTATTATATTTAGTAGTTAGTAGTATATTTAGTACTAGATTATTTGACGTTTTTTTTTTTTTTTTTTTATAATAATAAGTAATAATTATTACTGGTTAAAAAAGCGATATTTTATGGTTAAATTCCAACCCCAACTATAAAAATATTGAAAAGAAGGCGCAATTGTGGAGCAATATTTTTATAGCATTTAAGATATATATATATATATGTTTTATATTCTTGGCAGCAAAATTGACATTCCGTACTTCACCAGTGTTCATCTGTTCGAGTCAGCTTCATCACTTATAGCGAGTTTCATTCAAATTTCAAAGATTTGATCTGAAAATCAAGATTTGCTCTTTTCAATGAAACTTGTTTCATCATTTAATCCTAGTATTGGTCATTCACTGATGAGCATACACAGTATTTGATACTTACTTACTTACTTAGGTGGCGCTACAGTTCAGGACGAACCTGGGCCTCAACCAACATGCCTCTCCAGCCAACTCGGTCTTTGGCTAGCTGCCTCCAGTTTTGCACTCCAAGTTGGTTGAGGTCGTCCTCCACTTGAGCGCGCCACCTAAGGCGAGGTCTTCCTTGACTGCGTCTACCCTCTGGGATGGAATCGAAGATCCTGCGAGCCGGAGCATTGTTGTCCATTCGCTCTACATGACCTAGCCACCTTAAACGTGATATGCGTATTTTTTTGACCAGGTCAATGTCGCTGTACAGCTCGTATAGTTCTTGGTTGAACCTTCTCCTCCAAAGCCCGTTAACGCAGATAGGGCCAAAAATCTTCCGAAGAATCTTACGCTCGAAACGACTAAGGATATCTTCATCCGCTTTAGATAGAGTCCATGCCTCGGCGCCATAGAGCAGGACTGGGATGATTAGGGTCTTATAAAGAGTCTCCTTTGTCTTTCGAGAGAGGGCTTTGCTACTCAATTGCCTTCCTAGCCCATAGAAACAGCGATTGGCAAGAGTAATTCTTCGCTTTATTTCTGACGAGATGTTGTTGTCAGATGTTATAGCGGATCCGAGGTACACAAAGTCCCTAACTACCTCAAAGTTGTACCTGTCTATTGTGATGTTTTGTCCAATCCGCCGGTGTTGTGTGTCCCTTTTTGTGGACAGCAGGTACTTCGTTTTGGCCTCATTGACTGCTAGTCCCATCTTAGCCGCTTCAGCTTCAATGCTAGCAAACGTTCCAGTGACAGCTCGCCGAGTTCTGCCAATGATGTCTATGTCTATGTATGCTAGCAATTGCACAGACTTGAAAAAAATTGTCCCACTACAATTGACTTGCGAGTTTCTTATAATTTTTTCAAGTATTAAGTTGAAGAAATCGCACGATAGCGCATCACCTTGTCGGAATCCTTTTTTGACGTCAAAAGCTTCTGTGAGGTCGGAACCAACCTTGACGGAGCAGCGAGAGTTCTCCATCGTCATCCTGCACAGTCGGACGAGTTTTGTGGGAATGCCAAAACCTGACATGGCTCTGTATAGCTCGTCTCTATAAATGCTATCGTACGCGGCCTTAAAATCGATAAAGAGGTGGTGGGTATCGATTTGGAATTCTTGGGTGGTTTCCAGGATCTGCCGTAGCGTGAACATTTGATCGATTGTGGACTTTCCTGGTCTGAAACCACACTGATAGGGGCCAATCAGGTTGCTGACGAAAGGTTTCAGGCGTTCACATAGTACGGCAGAGAGGATCTTGTAGGCGATATTCAGGAGACTTATTCCTCTATAGTTGGCGCAGTTTAGAGGGTCTCCTTTCTTGTGAATCGGGCAAACGATGCTGAGGTTCCATTCATCAGGCATACTTTCTTCTGACCAAACTTTAGAGATGAGTTGGTGTATGCACTCCACCAGGTCATCTCCGGCCGCTTTAAAAAGTTCGGCGGGTAATCCGTCGGGTCCAGCAGCTTTGTTGTTTTTTAGTTTAGATATTGCTATCCTTACTTCATTTTGGTCAGGTGGACGGAAGTTTTGTCTGTCATCATCCATGTTGAATGGTTCATTCTGCCTGACAGCGGGATTTTGGCCTTCATCGCCGTTTAACAGTCTGCAGAAATGGTCCTTCCATGTACTCAGCACCGACTGTGACTCTACTACGAGGTTTCCATTCCTATCTCTACAGGCTTCTGTGCGGGATTTTTTTCCTTGGCATGTTCTTTTTACCTGTTGGTAAAACTTCCGCACGTTGTTCCTGGAGTAGCATCTCTCAATATCTTCGATCGCGCGCTTCTCATGCTCTCTTTTTTTCTTTTGGAGAAGCCGGTGTTCTTCCCGTCTTTTCTGCTCGTAAAGCTCGCGAGCAGCTCTCGTCTTTCTTTGCAGCGTCGCTTTATATGCCTCTTGTTTGGCTGCATGGGCCTGCCTGCATTCGTCATCAAACCAGAGGTTTCGTGGTGGTGGTCTGGTGAAACCTAGCACATCAGTTGCGGCATCTCTGATGGCTTGTTGGCAGTGTTGCCACTGATCTTCGGCACTTGATGCTGGCGGTACTGGATTTCTTGAGAGGTTACGGGATATTCGATCGGCATAGGTTCTGGCGGTTTCTTGCGATTGCAGCTTTCCGACGTCATACTTCCTCACAGTATTACTCCGTTGTTGTGGAGTTCGGGTTATTCGCATTCTTACCTTTGCTGCAACAAGGTAGTGATCCGAGTCGATGTTAGCTGCTCGGAAGGTGCGAACATCCAAGATACTGGAGGCGTGTCTTGCATCGATCGCAACGTGATCAATCTGATTGACGGTTCTTTGATCTGGGTGTCGCCAAGTCCCTTTGTGTATATCGAGATGAGGAAACCGTGTGCTTGCAATGGTGACGTTATGTGCCGCTGCGAAGTCAATTAGCCTAAGTCCGTTTTCAGACGTTGTGTCGTGTAGGCTTTGTTTTCCGACAGTCCTACCAAAGATTTCCTCTTTACCTATTTTGGCATTAAAATCGCCTAGTACGATCTTAACGTCGTATTTAGGGCATTGCTCATAGGTTTTTTCGAGGAGCTCATAGAAGTCATCCTTGGTGGCGTCATCTTTGTCCTCTGTGGGGGCATGAGCGCATATTAGGCTAATGTTGGCGAATTTAGCCTTGATACGGATTGTCACAAGTCGCTCACTTACGTGTCGAAAGCCCAAGACTTCTTGCCTAAGTCTACCGCTTATGACGAATCCGCACCCAAATAAACGCTGTGGTCTTCTTGCGCAATCACCGTAGTACACGTCACAGTTTTTCATCCTCCTTTTGCCCGGCCCATTCCATCGCACTTCCTGGATGGCAGTAATTCCTGCTCTGTAGCACTCTAGGGCCTCCGCTAGTTGTTTGGATGCACGTGGTCTGTTAAGAGTTCTAACATTCCACGTGCAGATCCGAAGGTCGTTGTCCTTGATTCGTTTTTCCGGGTAGTCAACAGTAAATCCGTCCTTTTCCGAGGCTATTGGTCGCTTCGCAACTTTTTCTTTTTTCCGTGGCAGGGTTGTTAACCCCACGCACAACCCCCAAGCTGGAGGGCCAGGTCCTTTGTTGGATTCCTTGGACAAAAGGAACCGGAGAATCCGGAGTCAGTAACCCACTTCGGGGATATGAGCGCTGCCGTTGGCCCATTAAGGGTTCATCCGCCACCATCTCTATTTCAATGCCCTGACTTGCATTGAATTGTCTTAATGACCTTATCTCCAAATACGTCGAAGTAGCTCATTAGGGCGTCTGCTTCGTTGACTGTTGACGCCACCGTTGGTCCAATTGGTTGGGCTCATCCGCCGTACGTCCTCTTTCTGAGGGGCTCGTGCAAGACTTCTGCGAATCGATCAGAACAGTCATTAAAGCAGAGCATTATAGTGTTGCTATTTTTTCTGTGTTCAACACTCGCGCTTATAAGTTTAGCAGGAATGTCCGGATGGACAGACCAGTACCCGGTGGTTACCGCGGGGAGGTAAAATAAGCACAATTGATGTGTACGATATAGTTGCAGCGACTGTGCATCACCAGTTTGATGCCTTTCAGTGCCTACCCTATTCATACAGCACCCAACCACAGTATTTGATATCACACACAAAAATACCAGGCAAGTACAGTATATATATTTAAAATACCATATTTGTATTTTCTCACTTCAAAAACACCTTTATTTGTTATTTTGTATATTTAATGGATATTTGTTAATTTTTTGACTAAGCACGGGCTGGCATAAGTTCACAACAAACAACAAAAATAACAAAATATTTTCCATTTGACGTTTGACCGAAAGACTATTTACATGTGTTTGTGCATTCAGATCAAATCTGCCAACCGATCAGAGATCAAATCTTTCGTGTTGAGATTTGATCTTTTTCTTGCAATGAAACTCAAAATTCAAAAAGATCAAATCTTTTGACAGAAAGAGCAAATCTTTTCTTCAATGAAACTCGCTATTAATATCAATTTTGGCGTGCTTCATTTTTGCGCTTCATACTTCAGCTTCAGCTTCACCATTGTGTTCAGCCAGTATTGGAGAATAGAAGCTGCTGTTGCCCTTTTTTTTCGACTCAAAAAAGGATGTTCTTAACCATATAAAAAGTGCATTCGCCTGTCTTATCTGAGCTTATGTAAAAAGAAAGAGCAGCAAAAAAACGAAGAGAATATTGGGTTAAAAGGCGGTAAATTTCATGTTTCAATGGGTGCTATAACAATTAATAACATCATTCACATGATGTACTCTTTTAAATTAAATAAATTTTATAGGATCATTTATCCATAAACATTGAAAATACATTTAAAAAGGCTTGCCTATATATTTGTGGACCAAAATTATAAATATTTAACCATTATACTCTATATGTATATCTAGAATCTATTGTTTTGTTGGCCCAGCTGCAGTTTGCTTCCAAAATTCAAAAATATAAAAAATTCCAATTCAAACTCATAAAACTGTATCTCGAGACAGTTAGCCAGAAATATTGTTCTGGTTTTTTTATTGATCTTTTCTTTCTATACTAATATACATACATACATTTGTGTACATATATCATTAATATAAAACTCAACAATAATGAACATGTTATATGAACACATGTAGAAAGTAAATATTTCAAAATTTTAACATTTTTAGCCATTATTATTTTTGAAATACGCGCTTGCATAAAATATCCGTTAAGGGTTTGTTAAAGCTAGCTAATTAACTCTTCAAAAAAAATTCCAAGACCGGTTTTCAATTTATAAGATTCCTAATCACTTTAAATGGCACGAAGAATATTTTATTTAAATCTATTTCAAGGAAAATTAAGAGATCTTAGGGAGGCATCAATAGGCAAACAAAAAATCGCTCCAATGCTATGCTTCATAGAGATAGAAATATTTTAAGTTCTTTATGTAAGCTACAAATGCACAAATTGTCTTTATAATGCCAAACATAAAACTTGCAAGGCAAATTAATTGAAAAAAGAAGTCGTCATCAAAACAGTTCAGTTTCCCTGCAGAGTCCAGTCCACCCTTTGTCTAATTTTCGATATCCATCTGGCTGCAGTAGAATACAAAATAAGAATAGAGAATAATTGGAGCTGGCTGGATTAAGTTTCATATTTTGTATGTCGCCAGATTCAATTGCAATTTTGTCTGGGTGTAGTTCTTGGATTGTTTCGGCTTACAGAATGATCAGATTATGATGCAACGATGGTTGAACATGCGCTATCATAAGAACGCACGTGTCTGGTTTTTTGTATCGACTTTATAAGTTATTTTAACCTGTGTTCAATATTTATCGGTGAGTATCACTAAATCAAATAAACATCTATGAACATTATGAAGAGTGGAAGTTCAAATTTCGAACAGAATACGCTAAGGTTGCAGTTTTTCTAGCCGTTATCTTTCTCGGTCAATGTACTGAGGAATTTCGATGTAAGCAGAAAATTATTTCCTGCATGTTGATCGCTTCTCAGATCTTAAATATAATTTCTATAGAATGATATCCAACAGAAATCGAAATAGTTACCACAAGTTGATGAAACCAGCTTGCGAAACGGGTTTTAAATAATCGATTCTGGAAAATACATTTCTTGTTCATACAACACCATGTCATTAAAGATACGTACTTTCGAACCTTTAAGAATAAAGGAATTATTAAATTTAAAGTACCTATGTGGCATATAACTGGAGGAAAATTGGGAAATACATTTCTCGTGCAAAATACAAGCTGAGATCATACAACACATGTCATTAAAGATACGTACTTTCGAAGAACAACCTTTAAGAATAAAGGAATTATTAAATTTAGAGTACATATGTGGCATATAAATGGAGGAAAATTGGGAAAAAGCACTTATGATTGTTAAGTGTTTTTGATAACATTTATATGTACATATGTTGTTTGACATTTTAAGATTTTTTTCTTACCTGATGATGGACGCCTAGCTCGCATTATCCTGGACAGATTTATATTGCTCTAGTGTGTGCAGCAATCATTGTTATTCCTTGTGGAATGTGTCCTTTTCACAAACTGGGCGAAAATTTATTGCAGAACAAGAGAACTGGGATTTCGAGTCCACGTGGCTTTCTCACTTTTTGTAAATAAATTACTCAAAACAAAATAAAAGCTGATTGTAGTTTAAATAAAAAAGTGACGTTACACATTCTTTTGAAACTGCGAGTGTTATCTTTTGTCATTTTACGAAGATGCAAGATTTTGTTGGCGATTGATTTACATTCTTTTCCCTGTTTGTGTGATCTCTATATTTTGTGTCTTTACGTTTGATGAAGGCTTCGGATTATGATTATGTTTTGCCCACTCCATCTTTCTCATATTAATAAATGATCTCTTGCCTACAAGTTCTAATTCAATCAATTGTTTCGCTGACGACAGTACCCTTCTCTTCTCATATTCGTTTCCAGACTCCCATTTTTACTCTTCGGTTAAAACCCAACAACTGACTATCTCACGGATTACACACGAATTGATGCTTACAACCGTCTATGTATTGAAAATAAGCACATAATTTTAGAGCTACCACTTCTACCTTAATGCAAATCATGGTGGATTTGTCTTCGGATTTTGTTAAAGAGCTTTCACAATTGGTGTTTTTTAAAGACCAATGATCTATAATGTACACTACGTAAACTCTAATATTTGTGCTCTCAGAGTTAAATGAGATTCTACTGCAGTCAGTGAGATATGAACGACCTCTCCTCACTTACTGACATTTTTTAATAGACAGGCTATAATTATAACCTTGATTCATTATCGAATTCAGCGTTTTCAATAAGAATATAAGTTAGTGCAATCATCTTAGTTGCAACGTGTATTTTATTTATTTATTTATTACATTATCAATTAGAGCTTACATTGAACTTAAATAGATTTTGATCTTTATTACCTAATGAACCCTCTGCACGATGGGCCATCAAGATGGCAGCACCAGCGACGTCTTCTACTTTTACAGCAAAGTCAAAACTGTGACGTTACCATAGCACAACCATCCACGCAAATAAATAAGAACTCTAAAAGTGAGTCAGCAAAGCATGTGGCTTCATAATCTATTACATTTGTTGGGGGCAATAGAACTTATTTTATAAACAACCTAAGTCTTTTTAAAATATAAGTTTCAGCTCGAAGTTCACTTTCATTGCAATACCATTTGAAGACCATTCCAACCTTTCAAAATGAAACAATCCATTTTCTAATTTAGCAACATATCTTCATTCGACTATTGGTATGTGCATCCAGCCAGAGTTCCAGGACAAATTTTGTTGTCTACTTCGTACACCTAACTTGGATTCTACTCTCCAGTTATTAAGTTTTGTTTACACATTGTCCAAAAAAAACTAATAATTGCTTGTAAGAACCTTTATACATACAAACTTCGAAAAATTGAGACGTATCTGTCGCCTATCGTTATAAGCAGAGATAAGCATTGTCCACTCCCAAGCACGGCACGTGCAGACGTCTTTATAAATTATTCAGACGACTAAGCACCAATAACAAAGCCACCCAAAGCGTGGTTTGTTTATTTCCAAGTCTCCTCTCCGCAAATGTTTATTTGTTTACAAATACAGATGAAAACAAAAAGAACAAGACAAGGCAAGCAAAGAACCCCATATTTGTCTCCCTCACAAGAAATCATAATTCAATAAAAACAACAAAAAATCTTTAATTCCAATATTTTAAACATATTTTTATTGAAATATATTTTTGTTTATATTTTCTGATGGTGCAAATTAATAAAAACTAAAAGGGCAATAAAAAGAGGGAGAGAGAGTAACAGAATATTTTGTTTTTAACTGTTCGTCTAATTTTTTAAATATGTAACAAATTTTTTGCAAATATTGGAAAAAACAGGAGGCTGCCCTTTTGTCACAAATAATAATATAAATACAATAAAATTGTTTACACTTAAAACCTCCGTTATCATAGGTTTGCCACTCTGGTTCTTATTTTTTTTTTTTTAATTTCCAAATAATGGTGTTCCTACTTTTTGTTTTGTATACCTAATTTTTAAAAACATCTTCACACTTTTTTGTTTATTTTTTCTCAATAATAAAATAAAACTTTTAATGGTTTCCTAATTGATTTTTTTAATTTTCTTTGCAAACGGCTGACCGTCGCCATCCTCTAGTCAATTTATATTAAGGTTTTTTGCCTGTTCCCACGAGAAGCAGTCACGTCCGAAATGTCCATAAGTACTTGTCCGCTGATAGATAGGATGTCTGAGATTTAAGTCCTTTACAATCCTACCAGGTCGCAGGTCAAAATTGGCTTTGATGATAGCAAGAAGCTCCTTTTGTGTCTTGTGTGAGGTGCCGTAGTCGAAGACGGTGATGGAGAGCGGCTCCGCTACTCCGATAGCGTAGGAGACTTGAACCAAGCAACGTTTGCAGATACCTGCTTTTACTAGAGATTTGGCAACCCAGCGCGCTGCATATGCTCCCGACCGATCAACCTTTGTGAAATCTTTACCGGAGAAGGCACCACCTCCGTGTGCACCCCATCCGCCGTATGTGTCGACGATTATTTTTCGTCCTGTCAAGCCAGCGTCGCCCATTGGTCCACCGATGATGAACTCTCCACAGGGGTTGATGTGGACAACTGTGTTTGCATCGAAATATTCGGCTGGGATAACAACTTTGACGACTTTTTCCATGACTTCTTTGCGCAAATCTTCGACAGAAATTTTCTCCGAATGTTGGACAGACACAACAATTGTATGCACGCGTTTTGGGATAGTTGATCCTCTGTTGAGCATGTATTCACAGGTGACTTGGGATTTGGAATCAGGTCTGGCCCACCAAAATTCCTCAGAGCGACGTAAATCGGCAATTCTCTGGTTCAACTTGTGAGCGAGGACAACTGTAAGCGGCATGCATTCTTCTGTTTCGTCGGTGGCGTATCCAAACATGATTCCCTGGTCTCCAGCACCGATTTCATCTTCCGAACGATTAACGTGAACACCAGCTGCGATATTGGGAGATTGTTGTGCCAGGGCAAGGAGAACATTGCAGGTCTTGTAGTCGAAGCCTTTAGAGGAGTCGTCGTAGCCGATGTGTTTGATGGTGTCTCTGACAACCTTTTGGTAGTCAATGGTAGCGGTGGATGTGATTTCGCCACACAACAAAACCATGCCGGTCTTGGTGACTGTTTCGCAGGCAACTTTTGCATCGGGATCCAGTTGCAAGAGGGCATCCAGGATTGCATCACTAATTTGGTCACACATTTTGTCTGGATGTCCTTCGCCCACCGATTCCGATGTGAAAAGAAAAGACTGTCCGTCTTCCATGTCGTATTTACCATCGTTGTTCGAGTTGGAATATCCATTAACTTGGGTTGTAGACGAAGATTGTGGCATTGTGCTGGTGTTTTTACTTCAGAAGGGGTTACGTACGATGTCTGGAGTGTGCGCTCAAATTAAATTTAACACTTCCGCGAAAATGGTGCTACACGATTTCGATTTTTACTCGCAGAAAAAATGATTTTAAACTATACACCAACTTTTTGTACACGACAACTTTAATGGAACAATTTTATTATTTCGAACAATACACACACGTGCTGTAATCCCGCGTGCTGACTGGCCTGACAGGTTACAATCATAGAAATATTAGAATTGGAAAATTGTATACCTTTTTCGGGCTATATAAAGCATACGACTGTCTGAGAGCGCGGTGCGGCAGAGGGCCTGTTGGACAGATGGATTTCTTTTGGTGTGACTACGAGGTTGGGATATTTGTTGGTTTTGGATATTTTCCTAAATAAAATTAAAGAGCCAAGTGTTGGATAAGTATTTAAAAATGCTGCCGGTTTTTCGATTTATAGGTTTGTTAATGCGTTAAGTGACTTTTTGTTAATTATATTTTTATTAAAATAGACAAAAATTGAGAAATGCGCCCGCTCCAAGGAAAGAAATTTATAAAAGTCAAAAGGGAACGGTGTAAGATTATTGCCTGAACGGGTTGGGATTAAATTTCCTTTTTAATTAAGGGTTCGATGAGCCGGTTCGGGTGCATTCAGGGAGAAATATTGTACTAAGTGAAGAGCGAGATGGGCTATTATTTTTTATTATGTTTTGAATTGATTTGTATTTACCAAAATATTTAAAATAAATCCCCGGGACTCACTGAAATGAAAACTATTGAAGTAGTTTTTACGATGATTACAATGGAATTTCGTATTTCAACAAATATACATAAGTCTACATTTGTACCGCAACATATATCCTTGTTTCTCGGCACTTCTTTGTTATTTGAGACGATTTTACTCTACATGTTTCCCTTCTCCTGTTATCTGACTTTACACCAGTATTCAAAAACAAAAACTCAATATATGTATAAAGAAAATAATTTTGGAATAAAAGTTAATTTTTAGAAACTTCTCCTTGGATTTGTTATATACGGTTGAAGAGTTTAGCAAATAATTACTTATATCGTGTTTGTAATATACGCTTGGAGAGCTGATACAACTATTGAAAATTTGTGAACACTAATATGCTAATATGGTTTTGAAAAGCGAGATTTTGATGAAATCTCTTTGAAATCTTATAAGAAATAAAAGATTATGAAATCGCACAAATCTTTTTAGTAATCAGAAATAAATTTTGTTATTTTGTATACAATAATATGGAGGTGTAACAAGGAAAGTAAAATCATTTCATATCATCTCAGACTGTTCTTTCTTTGAAACTCACTGCAAAATTTGAATTTTATGTGGCTTTGCCAAAATCCATGATTTCATTATTGCTTTGTATATGTCAAACAATCTTGTGGAATCAGCTCATGTGAAGGCGCTAGTTGCGGCCACTAGATTTGTGAGAGAGAGTTAAGAGAACGTTAGGCGGGAAGGTAAAGAAAAAGACGAGAATATTATTAAGGTTTTTTTTGTTTCGCTTTGCTGAGGTGAATTAATTTTTGTTAGGAATTTGTATACGATACAAACATTTTCATTGCTTTAAAATCGTTGCTAGGATACGGATTTTGTTGATGTAGCGTTTTAGTCGTTGCTAGGTAGAAATCCTTAGCAACGGGTTTTTTAAGTAAACAATTAATTGTTGTTGGTAGGAATAGGCAGTTAGGAAGGTAAACAAAACTGACAAGCATCTGAATTTTTGTTTATTTTCCTTTTTTGTAGCTTTTGATTACAATTGAATTGAATTCTTTAGATTTACAAATTTTTTTTACTATTTTACTACAACTTGTTTTGTTGCCGTTTGCGAAAAAAATACATATACATTATTAAAATTTAAACACAATCTTACTTTTTGTATATATATTAATTTCCTTGAAGAAACAGATTTTGGTTTCGATTTGTAAATTATGAATTTCGCTTCCCAGTTCGATAGCCTATAGGTGCAAATTAAGTGCAAATTGTGTATAGAAATTCGTTAGAAAAATCTTATTGAAAACTCATAGGTACAAGGACTTGAGTTATAACAAATAATGGGTAGAAAAGGGAAAAAATGCTATTTCCGACAAATTATAGATACCTATAATAATAAAACATATTAAACATGGCATTATTATTATAGCAAGGACTAAAAAGAGCTAGTGACAAAATATGTCTTTCTGTTTGTACACATATATACACATATATATATATATGTGGGCGTAATATGCCTTTTTAGCCTATTTGTGTATATGGTTTAATTCTTATAATTAATCCCAATTTTAATTTATGATTACGTATAGATATTACGAGTATGAGACAAATATGCATTCGTGCCTAATACTTGTCCTTAATGTGCCTAATCACCTTGGAAGCCTATATCTTTCACAGAAAATATAATAATTAATTATAAATAAAAAAAAAATATTATTCTTGAACTTGGTATGCCAAATTGGGGCAAATTTTAAAAATATTTATTAGTTGTAAAAGAGAGCCTAAATCATGAAAAAAATGTTTACAGTAACTCCATAGAACCCAATTTTCATTCTCAATAAGGACATCATAATATAACCAATAATTATTATTCCTAGGCAAAAACCTTCTCCTTTGGTGGATAAAGGATTTGATGCGACGTTGGGTAGGTACCAATGTATATGCAGTTTCTTAAATTAGATGGATTTAGGTGCAGAATAACTGACGTTGCATACTTTTAGGTGGGGTAAAAAGCAATTTTATGGGAAATAGAAGCAAACAAACGTCTACCTAATCGTATCAAATATAAAGTTTTGCACAAATCCAATAAGCCGTTCGTGAGAAAGTTGAAAATTAAAAAAGACCGTCATACATGAAAGGTACCAATTATACACCCTTCCGATATTTGTTTGTAAATAAAATAATACCCACCAAAATACTCTCAACATTTTCATCGAATTTGTTAAAGCCAATTTTCATACAAATTTGGTCTTGGGCTATTTGACAAGTAGTGTTATTTTAAGCACAGTTCCAAAAATACAAGATGCGTTTTTTTATTAAGGTATCCCCAGGAAGCCTATTCCTTACTCTTCTAAATACTTAAAAAAAAGCATATATACATTTACAATTAAATTATAAATAGTAAACATTTATAATACTGTTTTCTGGTTATATCTTTGTTTATTCTTTTGATTCCGAATATTATAAGCCATATTAATATAAACCTGGAGATTTCTTCCTTATGTTGTAATGTGCAGGGCATTGAAATTATAGTCGGTTAACTTCATTATTTCGGAGATCCATGTTTCCACCAAATGTTCAACTGTGCATTTTTCTGGGTAGTCCATTTCATAGTGTCTGGATTCTGTTTGCAGTTTTTTTCAAAATTTATAGATGGAACCGTGAGTCTACCAAAGCCGGAAGTTGTAGTTATGGTCTCGTATGCGCTAAGTTCAATAAACAATGTCTGTTGTCTATCCCGGTTTTCGCCCTCTATCATGAATTTTGTGCAATTATCGCAACTGAGCTTTTTTTGTAACTTGTATGCTGCAAACCCGGCGTATTATACAGCCGCTGCTCTCTGCACTTTTTCATAGAAGACATTCCTTTCTGCCCTGATGCATTTCGCTAGACTCCAGGTAGCCCCTTAAATCATCCAAATTATCCACGTCAGCATTGTAGAGCAATTCTTTTTCTAAAGATTGTCCTCTATCGGCTTTTTCATGACGAAGTCAGTCTCGTCTGCTGATTGTTGTAAGTCCATTTCCTTTTCTATATCAACTCCATGAAGCAATGGTTCTGCACCAGCGTCTCCATATCCGGAATGTTCAGCTGAACTAAGATGCTGGAACATGATTTGCTTTAGATTTCTTATGAATATCCAAGCCGAAGGATTCCTCTCATATGAGCCTCTGTTTAAACGCAGCAAAGAAAATAATTTTTCCGCCACGTCTGTGTTCAAATGATCTAGGAGAATATAGCTCTGTGTTTGCTTTAATCCAATAAAGTATGGTGGAGTTTTGTGTGTGCTGGTGGATCTCCACATTGATATCCAATTGAAATATTCTGTCAAGGAGTTCAGTGTTTCAGTCAATTCACTTAATACTTGTTTATTCGGATTCCTTGAATAAAGTTTTTTTCAAAGTTGCCTAGTCGACAACGTCATCACCAATGTGTATTCTATGTTTTATTAGAATATTTCTCACGCTCTTAAAGAGGTGAGGATAATCATAGAGCAAAAAAAATACGATTTCCCATATCCACATAAGGCTTTTCTTCCTTATTGTATCTTGGTGTGCCAAGCTTGTTGTAAGCTGAGACGTTGTTGCTACCTTGATCACAGCTAGTAGCCACTATATCAAGCTTGCAATTTGTAACTCCTGTTATAATTGTATGTAGAATTTTTGATAATACATCTCCGTTTGGTGATCCCACGTAGTATGCAATGGTCTTCTTCCAATTCGAGTCCTCTTAAAGTAAAAAATCATTACTTTATTGGCAATAATATTCTTTCTTCCGTAAATGAGTAAAAAACATTTACGATAACCAAACTTTAAAATAAGGTTATCCGTCAAACAATCAGTATATCTGACGATTATATTAGCCAGCAGCAACGACATCACGACCTGCCACTTCAGAGTTTGGGCAAACTTGAAAGCAACGGTCGTAATGCCGTTTATGCTGCGGAGTTGCGGTTGTTTTCTACCTATCTCATAAATTATTTAAATTTAAAATAAGCTAAACTAAAACTAAGGGTGCTTGTTTATAGTGAGTTCCCTATGCCTCTCACTTTGAAGGTGCCTATATACACTTAAATAAATGATAATAAATAATTAAATTAACTTAACCTAAGGGTGCTTGTTTAGAGTGAGTTCACTATGCCTCTCACTTTTTGTTTTGTTTTTGTTTTTTAATAAACTAACTTAATGTAAGACAAAAATCTTAAAACCTACCTTAATCATCAATCTTAAGTAATTTACTGCCTAACTAATTTGTTGATTTTGAAGTTGTTGCCTCTGCGTCCGTTGTTGTTGTCTTTGTTGTTGTTGCTCCCACCTCTCACTCTGGGTTATGGTGGTTACCACAGGAGTTGTAATTTTTGCATTCGGATAACTAAATTCCATATTAAATATTTGTGAATTAGTTATACGATCCCCCCCATTTAAAACCTTACTCCTAAAGTTATAAATACCTAAAGCTACATTAATCATGTTGCGAGCAGCATTGACGTCACGATTCCATGGTATTCCACAATTTTTGCAAATTTGATACCGATGGTCGTGACGCCGACACTTCCTATGGTCCTGTTGCGCGTCGTCATATACTCATCAACATCGATAACCCGGCAAATATCTTTGCGTCGATAAAAAGCTTTTTTTAAATTTTCTACGGCTGGTTTTAAATTACGCCCGTAACTCTTCATACCAATACCTTATCACAAGGCTTATTTTGTACCAATAACTTATTAACTAAAATATCCTGAGCCCGACGATTACAAATATACAAATCAAATTTTAACCGACAATGTGGCCGCTTTTAAAACAAAATTTGTTTCAGTCTTTTTGGTTTTATCCAAAAAGCAAGCGCCCACATAGTTAACAACGCCTGGATCAATACCTAAGAAATACTTATATCCTGAATAATCCTCCTGCTGTTGTGGTCCCGTTGGTTTCCTTGTCTTCTTCGATGGTCCTGCTGGGGTTTTCTTCGTGTATTTGTTCATGGTGATTGAACAATTTACACCGTTCGTCGAAAATGTCATTCCAAACGATTTACCGTTTCTCGGTTCAATCTGATTTGTTGACTCACCCAGATTTCCATAACGCGAATGCTCCAAATTAAAATACTTCCACCAGTATTTTCGAGTCGACGCTGAGAACTCTGAAGATTTAACTCCGGTTAATTTTCCTGTTCCTCTAAGTAGTTCTCTAAGCGCTTGGCAGCTGTAGCGAACGTATTTCCGGCCATTTTGAATGCATTTTCTTCTGGGTGAACCATTGTCCCAACTTAAAAGTGAATGGTACTAATGACTGCTCATACAAGTTTAGGAATTTTTTTAAATATTCCATTTTGAAATCCTCCAGGAATTCTGCCACTTCTTGGCAGTGTGCGAATTGTATACCCGCCGAAAACAGTTCTTCGTGAACTATACGCGTCCATTCGTATTTAGTCCGAAGCTTATTTTCGGCAAATTTCTCGCACAAATATCTGACGATACGTTTAAATAAATGTACCGTTATGCAGTTTTTCATCGCCGTTTCGTGCGTCTTTGCAATATCTTGGATGAGATACGACCGTCTTCTGCCATCATAGACTCTGAGTTTCTCGCAACTCGAAAAACTTGTCATTCTTTGCAACACGTTCCTTTTTTTGCCGTTTATTCTGCAAGTGGTAATAAAAATGCAGCAAATGGTTAAAAGTTAACACTTGTGGAAAATTATTACCATCTTCGTGCAGAATTTGCGTGTAATGGTAATGCACATATATCGAGGCTTCCACGCAAAGTGCAGATACCTCCAACACGTCTTTTTCAATTTGTTCCGCAAGTTCCTTTTCCTTACAAAAATTATTGAAGCCCACCTTCACCGTCCATGTTTAGACAATTGTACCATCATCGTCGGTGTTGTGGAAATGCTTCTTCTGAGGTGTAATATAATTCACACACTTTTTAGAAGAAGCATTTCAAGTACCTGTAAATAATAATGTTGTCCATTAATTAAAAATATATATAAAAATATATATATATATATAGTACACAAAAGATACATATTCTTAAGATTATAAAATTGTCAATTGAATTTTATTGAAAACGTATGAACTTCATATAAAATAATATTCAAATATTCAAAGACCAAAAAAAAAACTAAACTTGAACCCCATTTCTTAAAAAAGCATTACGAAACAATACAACAAATTCGACCTTCTTAATTAATCATTAATATTTCTGAAAAGCAAAAAAAAAATTCTTCAAAAAGCCCAAAACATAAAAACTGCACAATGGCTTAATCCTACAAAGCCTCCCACTGTACAAAGCTCATCCTATGCAACCGCACTACCATCTTCTAATCATCCTAAATCCTCTACACCAAACTCAAATACAACAACACCTTACACTTATCCTAACGCACAATCATAACCAAAACCCCCAACGATAAACAATACGTCTCTTATAGGGTTTTCACACCAAGCTGAAAACACGGTTTTCGGCAAAAAGTTTTCAAAAACCTGAAAACTGTTCACACCAAACATTTCAAGTTTTCGTTTGACATTAGACTGTGTTTTGAACACTACCTGTCATATTTTGAATTAATAAATATTTGGTTGTTGAAAAAAAAAATTCGCTGTAACATTTGAAAAATAAAATGGATTTAAACCAAATAAAACTATTTGTTATTTATAAAAACAAGCTTCAACAAAATTTCAAGAGTTTGTTAGACTACATGGCTACATCTCAAGCTTCTATCAGAAGAAAAAGGAGGAATTTAGGATTGCAAATCCTGAGACTCCAGGAAGATCGAAAAGCATTGGTCAATTCAATACAAAATACTAAAAGACCAAGGGTTATGTGGACAAAAGTAAGTATCTAATAACAATTAATTCAGATATATAATATACATATACCTATATTCATATGTACATCTTAACTTATCGTTTTATTACAACTCAGATACGTACAAGCAGTTTTTGGGAAACTGAAATGTTGGAAAATAACGACGATTATTTTAAACAACATTTCCGGATGACTCGCCAAACTTTCAACTTACTCTGCAATGAACTGAAAAACCTGGAGCAACCATAGTAGTCCTATCAGATAGACGATTATAGCCCCACACCTTCTGTTATACGAAATGCTATCTCCATGCATTTGGGTAAGGAAAAACGTATAGATACAAAGTGTTATCATCAACCATATACTTTCCCAATTTCCATCCAAAACATACAAACATTCACATTAATAAAACTTTTCCATCCACAGAACATAAACTCATCCATCTGCCTACCAAATATCTTCCAAACATACAAACATTCACTTTTTAAAACTAATTCATCCACCATACAGCAACTCACCCATCTACCTAACAAAATATCTTCCTAACATACAAACATTCACTTTTTTAAAACTTCCAAACATTCAAACATACAAACATCATTTATTCATTTAGCACAAACATACAAACATTCACAATTATATTAATTATAGTAGGAACTATTGCTGAAATAAATTTAAAAATGCATCATTAAAGTTTTTGGTTTCATCTACAAATTCTTTTAATAAGGATAACTTCTGCTTTTCTATTTCTTCATTTCTCTGCTCAGCTTCCCTACATTCTTGCATGAACACATCCATTTTTGAATCCATCTGTTGCAGCTCTACCACGACTAAGTCGATGTTGTTCCTTCTTTTCTTTACAGGTGGTGGCATAGAAAATGTGGCTGCGGATGTGGAAGCAATATCTTCCAGCTCTTCATATTGGGATGAGGAATATCTCCTAGAAGTGGAGATAAATTTACCATCTTCCGTTGATGGGAAGCTGGAAATCCATCAATTGAAATGTCGGCTAAAAATTAATAAAAAAAATTACTATTACTATATACATACATATATACTTTTGTTTTAATTAATTTACCAGTTGGGCGGCTATCCTCTACTATAACCTGGAGGTTATGAATTCGATGTTCCCCAAGAATGCCATGTATTTTAATAAATAATGGCCATTCTGATGGAGAACCTCCGGAGGGTCCAATTTTCTTCTTTTCACTCCTAAAAGAAAACAAATGGAGTGATTTTTAACACATATTTGTTTAAAAATGTGGCTTAATTAACTTACTTGTATTTGGTGGTCAAGTTGTGCAATTTTGCTTTAATTTCCTACGGGGTGTACTGCACAGGCCGCCCTAGGAAAGCCACCGACATTTCATTAAAAATGTGGGAATTTTTCCGGCTTCCACGGAGTTCTGGCTCCTTTTCCTTCCATACTTCTAGGAGAAATTCCTCGTCTTGGGAATCCCAGATCTTCCTTTTTTTATTTTATGTTCTTCCATTTTCTGTAAATAAAATCAATTAATTTCTATTTTTATGAAAGATTTTGTAAACAAAATTACTTACCACCACTTATTCGCTCCGAGTGTCAACAAAAACAAAGTTCAAAAGCGACAGCTTTTTTTTAATCTTTTTGACATTTATGTCATTGATATGTTGCTGAATTTTCCATTAGGTGTGTTTGCTTAAATCATCTTGGTATCGCAACTAGTTTTCGACATGTTTTATATAAAACCAGTCGCTTATGAAAACTTGTGTTTTGATAATTAGTATGGTAAAACCTGTGTTTTGGTGTAGGTTTTGGGGCTTTTTTCACGAAAACCGCGTTTTGGGTTGGTGTGAAAACCCTATTACATCAGAGCCAAAGAAATTGTATATATGTACATTAAATTACATTATTAATATGAAATACAATGAGGGCGTTCGGTGCCATATAGCTTTGTGTAATAATGCTATTGAAATATACTGTGCGTTTGTGAACGCAAAAAACCCAATAGGAAACAATTTCTGTCAAAACGTACTACATTTGCACAACCAGCTGATTTCGTGGTCAGCTGTTCCATACGATACCAAAGTATACCAGAAGTTTATCGCTACTTGTGTTTCAATTTGCAAGTCATATGTTTCGTTTTTTGTTATGGTCATCAGCTGTTGATCAGCCGTCTTTTTACACGTATTACAACAATGCGCTACTTCCATTTCGAACCTATGAGATACCGAACGCCCCCAATGCAATGAAAATGTACCATGGCAAAAGCCAGACAAGTTCTCATCGAATAATATTCTTCTACAACTTTAAACTCAACCATATGAATCTAATCCGAAGGATACATATGAACGTACGCATTTTATGCGTTCACAAATCTATAGCATTTGACTATAAAAGTGCATTCCCGAACGGAAGCCATACCTGTCGTCTTTCATCATTTATCATTTCTGTCGTGACAGTCTAAACGGAATTGTAAACAAACAATTTTTTCCTTTTAGAATTGTGTGACTTTGGGCTGAGGGGCAACTTACAAATAGCATAGCAGCAGCAGGAGCTTTTTTTGTAAATAAAACAGCTAAGATAACTATTGAATTGCACAGAAACAACCTCCACAAGTCGTGGGTTGAATATAATTCCACCTTAAACAATACACAATAGAATCACGTAAGCGCAAATTTTGTTTGCATTATTTCTTATTGTTTACAACTAATTGCTTTCAGCACAATGCGTTTGCCATTCACATAAACAAAAACAAAAAACTTACATCTGTCGATGAACCAAATTTGGAAGGTGGCAATTGATTAAGAACACAACTCCCCATCCCACACAATACCCTGGTGCTGTAGATGAACTGTTTAAGTTGATGTCTTTATTCTCAACAAGACATCCCGACGCCTCTGAACAGAAACAACATGAAGTGTCAACATTTAAAAGAACAACCCTATCTGCTTACTTAACAGGATTGGACGCAAGGGTCTCCTGGGGAACCCTTATAAACGCTTTAAGAATATTGGGTTTGTTTAAAAGTTTCATTATTAAAAAAATAATTGTGCATTCGTAGTTAATAATAACGAGGATATACAATGGCGGCATTGAAATGTGTTTTGAAGCACTACATACGTTACATTCCATGCACCATAAAGCTACCGCTTGTCATGTGTCAGGTGATTTGCAAGAGCTTCTGACAGAGCTTGTTTTGTTGGTCACTACTCTGCGCATAAGTACACGTGTTGATAGTGCACCTAAAAAAACGTCAACAACAACAAGATTTGCAATCTTTCCAATCCGAATTTGGATATTACTAGCCAATCTTTACCATTTGTCATCTGGTTAAATTAAGTTGTTTGGCGGCAATTGAGGCAGCTCCCTTGCACTTTGATCTGTTTCCCAAGTTTTGGGTTGGGATTTACAACAATAAAAGCACGAACAAGTGAGTATATTCAATTGAAAAAATGTATTAGGTATTTCTTTAACTTTTTTGCTTTGTTTTTTCAGGTTTGTTGAGCTGTTGTTAGCTAATCCAAATTTAATTGAATACATTCATATTATCCTGAGAGACGAGCGGATATCTTTGAATGATCAGTATGTAAGAAACTTTTTGGAAATCTATTACCCCAAGGTAAATCATTGATCTTCTTCCATATTCCTTTACTACGGTCCTCTTCTATTCCAGAGCTACCACTCTAAGAAGAAAATTTGTGAATATATTGAAAAAAACAGCACCGTTTTTATACAACAAGTATGTAAATGAAGCTAAATCGTCACTACACAGGATGTATTATAGTAATGTCAACTATAATCTTAATAGTAACACTTACTTTCTGGATGGGAACAAAACGGAGATGATAAGAACTATTTTTATGTTAAGAGGTGAATTAATCAACTTAAACTACGTGCCACATCGTCCTGACCTCCCAATACTGTGTGATCTCTGCAACCGTGAAGAGAGGGAGGATGTCTTTCATTTTATTGCGGTGTGCCCTATTTTAAATAAATTTCGAATGATGTACTTTGGAGTGAGAACACTTGGAAAGGAGGATCTCATGGCAGTTTTGAATGGTGACTGTGGCTGGATTAGTCTATATAGATACACTACAAGTGCTCTAAATTATAGAAAACGAGTCAGAGAAGGTGACTTTTGAAAATGTATACATTATTTGGAAAAAAAAAATTAATATCATACATTAATAATTAAATATTTTTCTTTTAAATTGAACTTATTTTAAACTATGTTAAACAATACAAAAATGTCAATCTGGTAGACGGCTTATAGCCAAACCTAAAGACTTTATGCTTATAAAATATTGTAAAATATTGTATTATTATATTATTATATATTGTAATAAAAAGTCATTAAAACTAACTAACTAACTATTCCAGATCAAAACCAGTCTTCCAATTTCTCGTCTCTTGTACACAATCAGCTATTCTCTGCATGCGAAAGTTGACCTAGATGAACTATGTGGAGATTTATTTGCGATTCGTATTCGTGTCATAGCCCAGGCTACCGGTGTACCAGCATCCGTCCGCAATACTATCTAAGAACTCATGTGATATTTCAGAAAATGGTAAGGAAAATCTTAAGATTGCGTCGCAGAGTTCATCAAATTAATTTCCCCTAATAAATGCATAGATGACGTGCGACCCAAGAAAAAACTTAAGCTTAATCAGCGGAATTCAATGGAAGTTACTGAGGCTGAAGAAGCTGCAGTAAAAAACACATGCACAAAATACAGATGTTATTCTTCCAGCGATGAATGATACGAAAGCGAAAAACGAAGAGTGCTCTGTCACTATAACCAAGACCAAACACCTCAGAAAGCAGTAAAACGCAAAAAACATCAGATTCCCCATCGATTGCCTCTTCAAATACAACCAAAGAAGAGAAGCCACTCGACGAGAGTAACGACGCTGACGATGAAGAGATCAAAGAACTGCGTAAGAAAAAGGCACTTCTAAGACTAAGACTTCTAACACGACTTTGGAATGGTTTACCCGGCGAGATTTTCCCTTGCCATTTCAACATGCAAACATTCAAAACCAATGTTAATCGACACCTCCTATCTCTCCCCTCCCTATCTTCCTAATGCCCGCGCAGTGTGTTACATTAAAAGGGAAACAAATAGTCCCTTGTGCGCGCGTTAATTATAAAAAAAAAAAAAAAAAGGAATGCCGTTGAGGAGAAACTAGCTGAAGAACGCCTTAAAGAACAACAACTATTGCACACTATTGAAAATTACATTAAGTTTGTCCCTCGATCTTATTCAAGAGGATGATATGTCCGAGGATGATGCATCTACAGTTAGTGCCCTACCGGCAACATCAGCAGCATCCCAAAACAGTACTTCATGTAGTAACGCTGCCATCGCTGAATCCAAGCAAAGTTAACTATTCGTGAACGAAAAAAAACCTAAAAAACGTCCAGGAGTGCGATATGGACGAACAGAAGAGGTGTTTATGAATATGTAAACTTGGGAAGTTCGACAGCTTGACCTATGCCGATCGCGTATCTTTTGGGTTAGCCAATATCTCGCCAATATTGATCTTTTTTTTTAACTATGTCTTAGAATGTTATAATGCAACTGGACGCTGCACGACACTATAGTTAGAAGGATTAGAAAGATAGGAAATATAGGCGGAAAATATCCTCGATCAAATAAATGCAACACCAGCATTTAATGGGAATTTGACATAGACCAATTCAAAACCAAATGATGGTCGGTCAAAGTTTCCTTTTTTATATAATGTATATATTTTTTTTAAATACATAATTGTTATAAAATTTAAAGAAATACTTACATACAACACCGTAAATCTATCAAATTGATGTTCAAATTTTGTTTAAGTTGAATGATGTCTGGAAGCAGGATCTTCTGTTGATTAAATTGCGCGTCGCAAACTTATATAGCAATTCCAAATCCAAATGAACGGGAAAACAATAAAATTCACCATCAATGAAAAAGTATTTTCTTTTTATTTTTATTTTTTTAAGACTTTAAATTTGAACCAGCCAGTTCAGTTTTACAAGCCAGGCAAAGTTCTGGCAATTTAACAAAATCCGTTATGTATAAAAATCTCTTAAGCGTTAGCAGTGCCACCTCTGGTGTTTAAAAGATATATAAGGTGTTGTGGATTTGTTTGCTTTAAGGCTCTGTTCATATCTACTTATTTTTGCAGGTGTGTTAAAAGGGATAGAAAGTTCCATTTATTTTACACCCGCGTAAATGTGTTTAAATGGGTAAATTATTTTTTTGAAATTTCATTATTTGCACTGAAATCACCTTATTTATTAGATTTCACTAAAATGCCGTTGAGCTGTTGATTAGTTACGCAATGACAAATCATTTACTCAGCCTTCTCAACGTTGAGTAAATCCTTATTTATAAAGAATTTTTAACTCATATTAGTTACTCAGAGCTCTTGTAACGTAAAATCTAAAAAAACGTCGCATCTAAAACTCTGGTTCAATAAACGTCAATAAATGTAAAAAGAAAAAGAAGTGAGAGAGAAGTTAGGAAGTGATTATGATGTTTCCTCGCCGAATCTGCAAAACCCGTGTATTAAAATATGCGGAATTAAGGAAAGATGGAGTGAAAAAAAACTATTGTCAGCAATAAAAAAAAGGAATAATATTAACTGTGAGCTTAACTGGCTGAACACAATGACGACAGAACTGGAATACGCATACGGAACTGCAAACATTGAATACACTCGACCTGTATTTTGCGAACACAATGGTACGTTACTGCATACGGAACTGCAATACGCATACGGAAAGGTTGGTTAACTTTTAACTTTTACGTACAGTAAATTTGACATTTTATCTGATGCAGAGAGAAATTATGAAAGAGAGAACAATCTTTCGTACGTCTGTCCCTCCCAAACCCTTTTATTTAGTATACCTGAAATAACACCAGATGATTCCATTCTTCTTAATGATATTTCAATTCGTTGTATAAGAGTTTCTTCTCTTTTTTATCATTTGTTTTTGGTATTTCATCCATTTTTTTAAATTAAATGTCAAAGTTACTGTACGTGCATTGTGTTCCGATTGAAATTGGTACGTACGACAAATTTGACAGTTGTTCCGTACTCCGTCTCCGTAATGCAGTTCCGTTTTTGCATTGTGTTCAGCCAGTAAGTGTTTGAAAATATACAGTGTTGAAAAAGACAAAAAGGAAAGCTTTAGTGCAATAATTTCAATTGAAACGGAAGGATATAGGTATATGATGGACAGGAATCGAATTAACTTAGGTTGGGATAGATGCTTTGATTCAGTTTCTGTCAAAAGGTGTTATAAGTGTTGGGGGTATAATCATAACGTAAAGGAATGTAAAAACGAAGTAGTGTGCGCAAAATGAGGTGAAAATCATGATGCAAAGAGGTGTTTAAATGTGACATTGAAATGTAACAACTGTGTTTTGGCTAACTCAAGGCTTGGATACTTTAATATATGAGGTTTTTTAAAAAATATTATCCGAAACTCATGTGAAAAAAAGAGGTGCAAAACAGTGAGTTATCAATAGATGGCTTTATATTAGTAGACCGGTGTGACTCCAAATCAGCACATACAGGTGGCGTTTTAGTGTACACGAGAAGTGACATTAGAGTCTCCAATACAAATCAGTTCGTTAAGCATATGGAATTATGGTGGTCGGTAAACAGTTTTTATTTTACTAACTACTTCTGCGTTATTGTTGGTATGTATAGATCCCCAAATTCAAGTTGTAGAGTTTTTTTGTGAAGAATTAGTGAGGCTTATGGATGAACTTTATGACTTAAATAAAGATATTATAATAGTCGGGGATTTCAACATTGATTGGCTCTCTCCGAATAACATTAATAAGAGAGATGTTGAAAATATTTTTAAAGAAAATGCATGCCTTCAAATTGTAAATGAACCAACCAGAATTACTAGAGACTCAAGTACACTTATTGATTACGTTATTACAAATAGTACCCAATTGATTAGAGCAAAAACTGTAAAAGAACTTTAACTTAGCGATCATGAAACGATTGTAATTGAAATAAAATGTGAAGTATATAAATGTGAAGTATAAAGAGCAGACAAATATCTTTTTGTATGTAATTTATATTAATTTTAATTTTTAAAAGTCTTCAAAGGACCGCCATATAGTTAGCAGCGCAAAATCACGGATTTCGATTTTTTTTGGTTCTACAATTAGGGAATAATTAGGGGAAATTAAGGAAACGGGTTTCAGAATTTAGGTAATAGTATTTAATTAGTTATTAACAATTTAAGTTTCGCGTATAGTTAGCAGCGCGTTGTCACAAAAATGGCTTTTTTTGGTGTGAATCGATCAGGGACCCTCCCCTTAAATTAAGGAAATCGTTTTCGCAATTTAGGTAATCGTCGTTTAGTCAATAATTAACAAAATGTTAATAAATTGACAGCTTTATAAACAATTAAAATGTAACGTAACGTTCTCCAAATCTCTCCGAAAAGCACACAAAACTAGCCCATATACACAAAAATTATGTCCTAATTTATTTGAAGGATGACTCTTTGCCGTCTGTGATTTTATTAAGGCACTAGTTATCGCAATCCTTTAGGCGCCTGTTATAGTGATCAAGAAAACCCATCAGGAAAATTTGAAACAAATAGAAAAATGATTTTTTTGTATCGAGTCTTTATAGCATTCAGTAAGATTTCGTTAGTTGACTTTCCAAAAAAAAAAAAAACAAACCAACCAGCAACATTTTTCTTTCCGGTTGCATAGTTTATCCGATTTTTTTAGTATTGGTGCGCAAATTTTTTAAACAATTTGTTTCATTTTTTTCTGAGATGATAATTGGCTTGTCCGAAAAATTAAATTCCATCAGGAAATTAAATAAATAGATACCTACATACTTAACAAAAAAATATGTTTTCAACTAAAAACTTTTTGAGCAAAAACAAATAGGTATAATAAAAATAAAATTGAAATAAACATAATTTGGATTGTTCTATATTTATATAGATAGCAAGTATAGGTATTAATATATGTATTTCTGCAGATTACATAAAGTGGGACAGCAAAACATATCATTATAATGAAGAGAAAAATATTTGAAATATATTTGGCGAAATTCAATCTATCTGTATGAACGTATTTTAGCCTAGAACCTAAACGGCTGAACCAATCCTTTTCGAATTTAGTACGTAAGATTTTTTTGAAATTCCACAAAGATCTTTTTTTCATTTTTTTAGATCAAATACACATGTTATATAACCGTTAAGTAAACAATTATTTTTCTCCGAAATGGGTTCAAGACTCTTAATGAAAAAATTAGTGTAATTTTGTAGGTGGACTATGTTTTGTTGAAAAAATATTAATATGGTGAGCTAAGACGATACCTCCCATTTTTTTCTGACTCTCTAAAGAAATGGTTAACTGATTTCAATCAAAATTGATATGCATAAAGATGTAGGTAGCCAAAGTAATTTGGAATTGTATTATGTTTTTTTCGTAAAAAACTTTTTTTTTCAATTTTTAATATTTTTTTTTTGAAAAATTAATATTTTGACAATGGTTTAATAATTTTTTTTTAAATTAAGATCATCACTATGTTCTTGAAAAAAATAGTTTAAAAAACAAACCCTGGCTACGATTTTGAAAAAAATACATCGTAACCATTCATATTTATATGCTGAAAACAATTTTACTTGCTTTTTTTCAAACAACCAAAATTATTTTAACAAACAAAACATTGCTTGGTTATAAGTCAAACACCAGAAATTTATCTTATTTATAGTACACTAGCTGACCAAATCAGCGTTGCTCGGACATAAAATACATTTTCTGGATCTCGCCAACACTGCCACATGTCGAGTCCAATAGCAACTAAACACCATTAAATTAATCGTGGTAATTAATTGCCGAAGGTGCTCTAATATTTTCATTTTATATTAATAGATATGGTGTGATTCTAAGTCGAATTGATCCATAAGAATTAAAATAAATTGCACGACTGCATCGCATGTACTTGCTCATATGTGTGGTCACATCGTCGAATACAATTAAAAAAATGCACGACTGGGTCGCATGAAGTTGTTCTTATGCTAGATAATTGCTTAGTGGCTGTATATGTACGTACATATCGTTCTTTTATTTTTTTAATTAGTTTAAGAGTTTTTTTTCGGAAAAACTAAGTATGCAATACAGTTTGAAAACTAAATGCTATCGAGGAAAAAAATATTGAAAATCGTTCAACCAGTTTTTTTAAAGTGTTTTTTTTTAACTTTTCGAAAAAATATTTAATTTTTTTTTTTGTATGTCATTATAAGAAAATCTGTAGTTCTCATCTGGGAAAATTATTTAACAAAATTCACTAAACCCGTTTTCAAAATATTTCGAAAACCAATTTTTTTTTAGAAAATTTCGAAAAATTTTGATATGCAATGTTATTTGAACTATAAATGACTTCATGTATGCAAGATTTTATTGAAATCGTTTACGATAAAACTGAATTTGAACAACAAAGTTCGAAAAATTCATTCTAACCGAAAGATGTATTGTTGTGAAAAATTAGCACCCTGAAAGTTTTATCAAAATCGTTAGAGCCGTTTTCGAGAAAATCTAACTTTTTGTTAAAAATTGTATGGCAGGTACCGTTATTTTTCGACCTAGAGCAAAATGAAAAACACACCCCAAAATGCTACTAAATACCAAGTTTGAAACAAATCCGCCCATCCGTTTAGGCTGTAGAGCTGCGAACGGGCAAACGGACGGAATTTTCCGGACGCACTTCTCTTCTCTTCATCGTAATGTCATGTTTGATTGTTAAATTTTTTTTTGCACGAATCCATAACTTGCCTTATAGTACCTATAATCGCAAGTAAAAATGCGGCCCCAGAATTTTCAAAAAAAAAACTAGAGTGCACCTAAACAAACTTTATAGTATCACCCGCGGAGCTAGCATTAATATTGCCTAAAAATTACTGCGGTTTATTCAGATGAGTTACCAGCGATTTGCTGCCTGCTTTTCAGCTGGCTGGACAAACCTCTCCTTTTTCGTTGTTGAATGAGGCTGCACCAGATAAAGGGTCTCATCAACACTGTGGGCAACTTGTAGGTCGTTTTGCCGTCGATGATGAATCATGCATGAAAGTCAATGGTCCAAAACATCGTAACTACGCGACACCTTCATTGATTTTGCCGCAAGCAATGCAATGCGTTTTCGTGTTCTTAATTTGTAGATACCAACCTTAAATTTACAAGTAGTTAACGACGAATAGTTAACAATACTTAACGAAAGTTAATAAAAGTACGCCCCACTACGCTATGTGTGGAGCCTGTAGTTCTTATTTATACCTACTGTTTAATTTCGAAAAAGTATAGCACTCACATCACATTTCGCTATAAAAAAAAAACAAAAACAAAAAACAATTATAAAAACACAATTTAAACTAAAACAAAACAAAAAATAACATTAAATAGCATGCTTTACAACATAACGTCGCTCCCCATTATCAATGAATGATCTTGCATATTTTGTTAAAAGCAGACGTTCATAGGTGGTGTTAAAAAATGTTCCAAATAAGGTTCAATTTCTTCCAAGGTCCACCTTGTTTTTAGTCTAAACAAATCAAATCTGTCGTGAATATTGATAGATATAGTATTGTCATCTAATGACCTAAGACAGGGTGGTGAGGATTCCAAATCAACAATTCCAATTCTACGGAGAAATTTTTCCTTTAAAAGAATACAAATTATTAAAGAAACTTACAATGTCATTGATTTACATGTGCTGCGAAACCTTCCAATAAAGCATCCTGCCAGGTGTACATAAACTCTTCAATTCTAAACTTCAAACCAGGTTGCAGAATGTTAGGAGCTACAATACGAGCTACTTACTAGTTCTTCATTATATTTGAATTTTCCTGGTTTTTCATTAACTGGCTGCGCATATATTGAAAATAAGCCATGAACAATTTGATTTGGAACAATACCTTCGAGTGCAGCTATTGTTTTATTTTTTCAATTTCATCCAGTCCTTTGCCGAAATGTTCAGTTATTACTCAAAATCAAATTACATCACAGAATGTTTTTTATGATGTTGAGCATAAACCTAAAATGAACTGAACTTTAGAAACTTATTTGATTTTGAAAAACAAACGAATACAAACCAAATGTCGGCAGCCGGCAGCGTCGTAGTGATCTTATTGCTGGCCTTTTCTATTTCATGGCTAAACACAATCTCCCTTTAGCTTTGGTTTTGCCTAAAGTTTTTACTATTTTACACCAAAACCATAGAGTATAATAATAATAAGAATATTTAAACTCTATGATCAAAATCAAACACCAATTACCAATATGAATACATATTTTAAAGAGTGAACTTGAAAGCTTGAAAGTTGAAACTCTAATCGACCACATTACCACGTTACGTTGTAATTGTATACTTCAGTGACATTTGCGAAAATTTAAGCAGATTCGGACTAAAACATTTACATGTACGCTCTGTGCAAGGTAAATGCAAGCTCTATGTAAGATACACAGAGTTTTGCATGTGATATTTTACGAGCGAACTGAAATAACGTAACGTAATATGGTAATTTACTGCGTTTTATAGTTAGTAAATTGTTTATTCTGATATAAATTCATACAAATTAACAAACTATACTTCACCAAATTGTTCCTTTATTTCTTTATATTATTTTCAAATTAAGGAACAAGTTTCGCTATTTAGGTAATTGTAGAAAAAAAGTTATAAGCAATTTAATTCATCTTAAATGTTAAATAACTCATTTTCATTTAAAAAATTGCTAATATCTTTTTTTCTACCATTACCTAAATTGTCAAACCTGTTTCCTTAATTCCTTTATGTCATTTTCAAATTAAGGAAACAAGTTTCGCCATTTAGGTAATTGTAGAAAAAAAGTTATAAGCAATTTAATTCATCTTAAATGTTAAATAACTCATTTTCATTTAAAAAATTGCTAATATCTTTTTTTCTACCATTACCTAAATTGTCAAAACTGTTTCCTTAATTTCTTTATGTCATTTTCAAATTAAGGAAACAAGTTTCGCCATTTAGGTAATTGTAGAAAAAAAGATATAAACAATTTAATTCATCTTAAATGTTAAATAACTCATTTTCATTTAAAAAATTGCTAATATCTTTTTTTCTACCATTACCTAAATTGTCAAACCTGTTTCCTTAATTCCTTTATGTCATTTTCAAATTAAGGAAACAAGTTTTGCCATTTAGGTAATTGTAGAAAAAAAGATATAAACAATTTAATTCATCTTAAATGTTAAATAACTCATTTTCATTTAAAAAATTGCTAATATCTTTTTTTCTACCATTACCTAAATTGTCAAACCTGTTTCCTTAATTCCTATATGTCATTTTCAAATTAAGGAAACAAGTTTCGCCATTTAGGTAATTGTAGAAAACAAGTTATAAACAATTTAATTCATCTTAAATGTTAAATAACTCATTTTCATTTTAAAAATTGCTAATATCTTTTTTTCTACCATTACTTAAATTGTCAAACCTGTTTTCTTAATTCCTCTATGTCATTTTCAAACTAAGGAAACAAGTTTCGCTATTAAGGTAATTGTAGAAAAAAAGTTATAAGCAATTTAATTCATCTTAAATGTTAAATAACTCATTTTCATTTAAAAAATTGCTAATATCTTTTTTTCTACCATTACCTAAATTGTCAAACCTGTTTCCTTAATTCCTTTATGTCATTTTCAAATTAAGGAAACAAGTTTCGCCATTTGAGAAAATGTGGAAAATTTGTTAACAATTTGTTTTAGGCAAACCAGAAATTTAGATTTGTTCATTACCATTTTACGTTACGATATTTCAATGCGCTTGTAAAATATCACATGCAAAACTCTGTGTACCTTACATAGAGCTTTCATTTACCTTGCACAGAGCGTACATGTAAATGTTTTTGTCCGAATCCGCCTAAATTTTCGCAAATGTCACTGAAGGTTACATTTCATTTTAATTTTGTTCTTGATTTGAAAGTTTTAGTTTTGTGTAAATTAAAAAGTGAAAAAAAGCATACAAAAACAACATTAATATTAAATAATAAAAATACCAAATTGTGCACTAAGTAAATATTTGTGAAAAAAATGTTTATGTTTACTGTGGAGCGTCTTTTTTGCCTTCGACTCAATACAGCCCGTGTAGTTGGCTGGGTCTGTGGCATCTTATCCTCGTTAAATGTCGTCCTCCTTGCCATCCAGAGGGATTCTCTGCTATAAACTTGATAACTGTAAGTTATTTCACTATCAGTAATTGCCAAAAGACACTATTAACGCGATAAAATAACTAACGTGTAAGAATAGATAAGAAAGTACGCCTTGAAGTGGCTTACAGACGTTACAAAAAATGGAAGTGTACAAGAGAGCATGTATGGGGAGCTGAAATAAAAACATGCAGCACTGTTGATGTAACACAGGCTATTCAGGAACTGTGACAATGCGAACGAAGATGCAACATTTTTCAAAATTGCCTCCAAGAAAAAGAAGAACAATTGCTCAGAAAATTGGTTAATAAAAATTTATTAACCATTCTCAAAACCAACTTCTTAAAGAATTTTGTAATACACGAAATTGCGATAGCTATCGTTCAATTAGAGACGCTAGACCTTAATCTTATGTATGTAAACCTAGAATTTTTTTTCTGACGTCAGAAAACTTCGCACTTTTTGGGTAAAAGTTTGGGCACGAGGTTTTTGATACTGTTTTTGCAATTTTCTGCCCGAGCTTAAAAGTAAAGAAATGCATTTTGGGCTCTTTCTGGTTAAATGTCATTCACGACAAGGAAATTGTTCGTAAAAGAGAAAAAATCAAAGTATCATTAATTTAAATAAATGATAAAGAAGATAGAGGTGACGAATATGAAGAATAAGATGTTAAACAGCTCCTATAACTTGAACCAAGTGCAAAAAAACTTCTAAAAAAACACTGCACAAACTTCTAAAAATACCCAATTAAAAGATTTTTGTGGTCATATTTTTTTTACCTTGAATCGCGTTTGAACAATATAAACAAACGAACAAAATTCAACCATCAATTCACAATCTGTATGTTCAAATTCAATTTTTATTCGATCGGCTAGTTCCTTGTTTGACAAGCAAGAAAGTACAGTAACTAAAATGTTCAGGTAAATTATTGCAGGAGGCTACATGTTTTCCAATTTTCTAACACATTCTATCAGTTTTCCATGATAAGCAATATTAAAAATGAAAATGACACAAACAAAATATTCAAAACAATAATTTAAGTGACTTAGGCCTTGTCAAACAGAGCGCGTTTTGAGGCCGCGTTTTAACTCCACGTTTCAACGCCGCGTTTTAATATGTCGCCGCGTCGAAATAAATCTCAACGCCGCGTTAAAAACGCGTTCTGTTGACGAAGCCTTTAATTGAGGGTGATTAATATATTTATTGAAAATATCTCAATTTGTACACATAGATTATCTATATACATATATATATAGATAATATAGATATATATATATAATATATGCTCAAAAAAATAATCTTTTCTAACGTGGTTATTTATTTCAACGCCGCGTCTTGACCCAGCGTATTGATGCTGCGTTGAACTCGACGCGGCGTTGAAAATGCGCTCTTTGTGACATGGGATATGTATTGCGGCATATTACAACGCGGCGTTAAAACGCGGCAACAAAACGCGGCTGTTTGACGAGACGATAGAGCTCTGGCTCCTCAGCTCATAATTCTCGCATTAGTTTTGCGCAGAAACCTTCATTATCACGTCGCAACAACCAATTTTCGGACCACAAGGAACGAATTCTTTGCGGTGGACTTTGGTTGCTGTCGGGCGCCATCGTCACTGGCTGCTTTCCAAGATGTAGGCCGCGAGAATCATAATAATACTTATTTGACTTTTCCCTTTTACCTTTAATCACTGTAATTGGAAATGTATTATTTATTCCTTTTTTTAAATTAAATTAATTTAGGTAATTGAAACATTTCAGAATTTCACTTCTATATTTAACCAAAACAACCAAGACACAGGGACGCCGTGTGATCGTCACTGCTGAAAATGATAAATGTCATAGCAGTTTAGGCTCACCGCCAACGATCAGCTGTTTGAGAGTTGTCACGTCGTGTGATCGTCACTGTTTTGCATGTCCTTGCAGTGACATCGAGATACTGGGCCTACGGTGACACACTTTGACGTTCATTGTATTTTGGGACAACAAGGACAAACATGTGTCATTCGTGTGAAAGTCACTGTAGCTAGGTGTGACACGATTACCTTTGTCGCGGCAGTGACGGTGACAGGACCTATTTTGTTTTGTGACGTCACAGTGTCCCTGCAGTGACCAATTACAAGGACCGTCTAATACTAGGTTTACTATTAAAATTTTGAAAGCTGCCCATTTTAGTCCAAGTTTATGTGGAACTACTAATTGCTTAGAGCTTTTGTTATTTCGCTTTCCTTCTACTTCAACAATCCATCACCCAATTTAGATTCTCTTATGTCTAATTCAAAAACTCTGCAAATTTAAAAAATAGAGCATGTTAATATGTTTTGAATAGAAATATAAGTTGTACATACATATGGACATATTAGGTTTAATGATTTTGTTTTTTAAAGATTTTCATCAACAATGAATGGCACAAGAGCAAGTCTGGAAAAACATTCACATCGATCAATCCATCTACTGAAAAAGCTATCGCTGTAGTTCAATAAGGTGGTAAGGAGGATGTAGAGCTTGCCATTAAAGCTGCACGGAATGCTTTTGAGTAAGTTTGGGTAACAGCTGTGCAAATACAAGCCTTATTAACGTTTTCTCAAGGATGGGTTCTCCGTGGCGGCGAATGGATGCTTCTGGACGAGGGGAACTTTTGTACCGTCTGGTAAACCTTATGGAAAGAGATCAATCATATTTAGCAGTAAGTTAATTTGAACGATCAAATCTCTTTTAAAAAACCCATTTTTTCGAAATTTACATTTTGTATCTTTAACAAGCAACCACAGAAAGCTCTCCAATTTCTTTAATCAATTAATACTTATTTTGTCGCAGGTATTTAAACATTAATTTTACTATTGTTTACTAATTTGATTCCGCTTTAAAATGAATTTCGAAAAAATGGGAGTTGTCAGTCAAATGGAGTTTTATTTACTAATATTTTAATTATAATCGACAGAGTTTGGAAACGTTAGACAATGGAAAACCATACGCCATGTCATACAATGTAGACTTGCCGTTTTTCATTAAAAACCTTCGTTACTTTGCCGGCTGGGCTGACAAGAATCACGGAAAAACTATTCCAATGGATGGACCCCATTTTAACTACACACGAACCCGTTGGTGTGTGTGCACAAATTATTCCATGGAATTTCCCCATTCTAATGATGGCATGGAAATTGGGACCTGCATTGGCAACTGGAAATACAATTATTCTCAAACCAGCTGAACAGACGAGTTTAAATGCCCTTTATATAGCTCAGTTGATTAAGGAAGCGGGATTCCCGGAGGGAGTTGTAAATGTTGTACCTGGCAAAGGACAAACTGGTGCCATATTAGCTAACCATCTTGATGTGGACAAAGTCGCTTTTACTGGTTCCACAGAAGTCGTAAAACTAATTCAACAAGCATCTGCTCAGTCAAATCTTAAACGAGTTACGTTGGAACTCGGAGGGAAGAGTCCCAACATCATCTTAGCTGATAGCGATATGGACTATGCCGTCGAAACATCCCATTTCGGCCTATTCTTCAATATGCGCGGGCTCTAGGACATTTGTCGAAGATGAGATATACGATGAAGAAACGCACTGTTGGTAACCCCTTCGATGCCAACAACGAACAAGGTCCTCAAATCGACGACCAGCAGATGAATAAAATTCTTGGATTAATTGATACTGGCAAAAAGGAAGGAGCCAAATTAGTTGCTGGAGGTTCGCGGTACAAGGGCTTGCCGGGATACTTTGTTGAGCCTACTGTTTTTGCCGATGTTAAAGACGACATGACAACTGCGCGAGAAGAAATCTTTGGACCAGTTCAACAGTTGATTCGTTTTAAGAAGCTCGATGAGGTTATTAAACGTGCAAATGCATCTGAATATGGTCTGGCTGCAGCTGTTTTCACAAAGAACATTGATAAGGCAAATTATCTGGTGCAGGGATTACGTGCGGGCACCGTTTGGGTTAACACTTACAATGCACTGGCTGCACAATCTCCATTTGGGGGTTATAAGATGTCCGGTCACGGACGGGAGAACGGAGAGTATGCTCTGCAAAATTATACCGAAGTCAAGAGCGTCATTTCAATTAACGAAAAGAGTTCGTAGAAGGTATGAGGTGATTTTTTTTTTTTTAAATATATGTGTTTTTTTAATAAACTTTAAATATTATAAACCTTGCTTGTTAAATTGATTTATAATAATATTTTTTAGTTAAAAAAAAAAATAGTGGCCTGTTGACAGTTGAATTTTTGGATATATTTTACAATTAACATTTTGTCAAAATCTTTGTATACATAAGTTTAATTGAATAATACCAACATTGCGTATTAACAAGGTACTCATTGTCAACTAAATATGTCAGTGAACTGCCGGGACGGAACGCCAATGGTCGATAGGCTTAAGGCCGTAGAATGCTATTTTGAATCAATATACAATCTACCACCAAATCAGTTACTACAACTACATGATGTAGTATTTTGAGGCAGTTTACTATTAGACAATTTTTCAATTCCTCGCAAGTAACAACATGTCGGAAAAAATGGCTGTCTGACATACCAACTTTTTTTAATTTGTTTAATACATTATATTAGAACTCGAAGAACTCAAGACATGACATTTGTATGCTAATTTGACGGAAAAAAGGTCTTTCAAAGTTGAAAAGTTCTGTCGGCTTCTATCGGTGGACCATATTTTCATTATTAAAGGGAGCACTTTCTACTGTGGCCACAAAGTCCCATGCAAACAGAAATATAAATTAATACATTTATTGGCGCGACAGCTCCTTAAGGAGCCAAGGCATAGTGATTTATACTCTCAACCATTTCTGTGTGTGTGCTGTTAATCTGCAAGAATGGAAGGGACCTACAGTTTAGCGCCGAGTCCGAACGGCTAGATGCACTTTTTCGAGGCAAATTTTACTCTTGGAGGTTTTGTCAGTTCCTCGCAAGAGGCAGTACCCCGGAAAAGAAGATGGCTATGAGCTGGATTCGAACCCAGGCTCATTCGCTTTGCAGTCCGACACACTAACCACTAAGCCACGGGGCACTACTGTGGAATATCATTATGTAAGCAAATGTTTAACGAGTATGTGTTGTTGAGTCTAATAAAACATTTTCTGTTGAAGGAAACGGATGGTGCAGTCTTCGAAGACGAGTCGCCCAACAATCCTTCCAAAGAAGGATCCCAACACGGTCGACAAGAAATTCCTGTAACCGCACGGCATCAACATACTGTAAGAATCTACGGAAGCGTCGTTTCAGAAAAACTCTCAAACAAAAATAGATCGAAGCCACAAAAAACGAAAAAGAAGTTAAACGTTTACTTCGCGTAGACAATGATGCGGTGAATGTTAAATATGAAATCATCAATGAAGATGATGGTGAAAAACCTGATTTCAAAGATCAATCCATAGATAACGAAGAAACTACTCACGACAATATAATGCCTAACGGTTGTAATTTTAGCTTAGTTAGCTCAAGTGATTTCTATGAAGAACAAAAATAGTAATGATTTCGCCGACGAATACTCCAAAGAAGCTCAAATGATTCGCGAGCAAATAACAGCCAAAATGGCTGAATTGGGTGAGTAGTGCGACGCATCGACCTCAAGGTACAATAGTTCCAAAAAATCTCAAGAGATCTCTTCAATTCTCATTCTAACTTTTAAACAACTTATGCAAGAAACCTCGAAAACTTATTGATTCAAATCGTTGAGAAGAAATTGAAATTTTTCTTTTTTTAGCTTTAACTGTAAATTGCACAAATTTTTTATTGTTAACTAAATTGTATACATTTATGGTGATTTGTGTATAATACAAATTAAATAGCGATATAAATACCATTATATGATAGTAAATTAAGTTTTGTTTAAGTAAATGTATGGCGATATCAATCACACATACATATTTTAATTGCCGTTGGTTGTAGAGGTATGTATATGGTTCTATAAAGTTCGAAGTTTGGAAATGTTGGTGATCAGGCTTGTCGAGTGCGACTTCTCGTTTTTTTTTTTGAGACACTAACGCTTCTAGCGAATCAAAGTTCTTTTCTGGACGCAGGTATCCAACGATGATAACTTTAAGTGCGCATGGAGATCTCTGTTGTATGCATTCACGATGTGCGTTTCCTATAAGTAATGAAAAAAAAACAAGTATTTATATAAGAGACGAAAGTGCAGACTGTAATATGCTTGAAATAAAACTTTTTTTCTTAATTTATTAATATATTATTAATATAAAACCCTTTAAAATTCCAGACCATAAAACGAATCGCAAGTGCCCTTAACTATTTTGCAGCGCAAACTCTATCGCGTTTTCAGTTATAAGAACTTAGAATTTACTTAACACTTTCATTTTATTGTGAATAATGCAAGCTCTGTGCTTGGATCCATTAAACGATTTGTATGAATTTAATGATCTGTATGTGACTCTCCTTGTAGATATGCAACGTTCGCCCCAACTTGAGTTATGTTATGAGTTCACTTAACAGGTATGGACTCCTTATTACGAAAATCATAAGAACGGAATCTAACAAAATTTCATACGTTCAGCTTTTAAGAGCCGGTTTTTCATGGAATTATCCTTTTAAGAACCAATTACCGGGTAATTGTTTAATTGCCGGCCGCTGATGATGGTTCCGCAGCTGAGAACCGAAATGCACATGTTTTAAATAAAAAGAACTGTTAAACAAATTTCAAACAACATTTTTTGTTTTTATTTCTTTTTATAACAATTTTTGCGTGTAAGGTGTAATAATAACTTTCAATAAACGAAGTTGTTGCATTTTTTTGCATGGAGTTATTTTGATATAGCCTTGACAGACTATAGTAGGTTCTGTTGGATTTTAGCAGCCACCCGAAGGTAGTTCAAGGATTGCACAGCTTCGAATTCATTCTACCCTAACTGTTGACCAACACCAACGTAGCCACCATATACCTGGTACTCACTTCATTAATATGCAGCCCCAGGTTTTGTGCCGCCTATAGGATCTGGATCAAGAAGTCTTGTACAGCTTGTGAGCTTCTGCCGATGAAATCAATGTCGTCTGCGTAAGCGAATAACTGGCACGAATTAGCGACGATAGTCCCTCTTGTTGGCTCAAAGGTATCTTTAATCTAAATAACAATATAAGACCTGTTTATACGCACCATTTTTAAAATTAATGTGGGAACTAGGTCATATCGGTCATTTTAATTTTACCCGTATTCGCTTAGGAGACAGCAATTTAACCCTGGCCGTTTAAATAGGAAAAATTCACTTCTAGCCCATCCTACCAAGACAATCAGAAAATTTAATTTTTTGTTTAGTTGTAAATACCAACCAAAATGTTAACTTCTAAATCACAGCCAGTTAAAGTCAAGGGCCTTACTATAAACCAATTTCAGTAATTGGTTAAAAGAAAACCTCCACACTTTACAAAATCGTGTTTCAAAAAAATTAAAAATCTCGATTTTTCAGACCTTTGCATTATATTATGCATAAATATTTACAATGCTCCAACCTTCTGCAGGGTTTTGCAAATAATATACACTTCAAATTATTAATATCAAAGAAAAAAAACTGCAATCACTGTAATGCGTCGCTTCGAGAACCAACGGCTATGAGAAAATGGAAGATCTCTTAGCTTAAGTTGATTTCACAGCTGCAGAAGGAAAGTAATGTAACACCACCGGTAAGTTCCCTAGAGATCTTGTTACTTAGTTTCTCTATTTTCCCTATTATTCTAGATTGAATCCATTCGTTTACGCGAGGGCGAGGCTGCCAAGAACCAAACCCCAGTTTCATTACTGTCACAAGTTAGGTCGTTCCAAACTTCTCCAGTCACCCGTGACTTTTTGCTGCTCTTCGCTTTCTAAAATATTTATATCCATCACAACACAGCCACCAACCTAATAATAAATAACCTTAATACATTTTTGTTAATGCTATGTATATCGCTCTTTATTGACAGTAAATAATCTATTCAAATAGAAAACCCAATGATCAAAATTTGTTTCTTTATTCTTTATTAATTATTATACATTCATTCGAGCTCTATATTGAGAATTTAGCTTCATTTAAAAACGTTGTTTGTTGTCTTTAATAAAATTACAATATTTCTAAGCTGGATTTAGAGAACATTTTTTTTAATATTTCCTCCAGAAGCCACTTGTTTATTGTTAGTAGGAGAACCAATTCATTTCCTTAGATGTGGCTGTTGCAAATATTGAAGCGGCTTTTGAAGGAGTAGCAAACACAGGCGGCACGGATGAAGCTACATGTCCGGTTGTAATTGAAGCAGATGGGATGTCAAATGTAGTTGAATTAGTTGTAAGCTGAAGCCAACAAAACCAGATGATTCCTTACTGAAGGCAGTGCTTTCGAAAATCGATTTAGTCTCTGCTGATGGGTCAAAGGTGAAGGAAGCGGTACTATACAGATTCCCATCACCATCATTATTTAAATGCAACTAAATGTTTAAAAAAAATGCTGTTAGTTGGCAGGAATTTAGAGTAATCAATGTCTTACCATTTTCAGTCGTTGATGGTTTGCAGATGTTGAAGCTGATGTTGATGTTTTGACAGCTGTAACAGATGAACTACTTCTTGATTCAGTGGTGGAAACTAATGGTGTCGGAGACTGGGAGTAGCTGACAATCCTAGAGTTACCAGGTTCAAGGAATTAAATGTGAATCTGCAAACTACCGAAATACAATTGTTTTGCTTTCAATTGAAACATTGAAAAAACATACCCATGTATCGCCCGGCTTCAAGTTTTCTAATTTTTCTGGTTCACCAGAGAAGACGGTCGCAACTTCAGACTTGATGGCTGTTGGTGTTTGCTTTGCTATGCCAATAAACATCGATGCCTTAGAAGTGGAAGTGTTTAATGCATCAGAACCACTATTGAAGGCCGAACCAAATGTAATTGGAGCTGAACTACTCGTTGTAGTCTTTGCTGTACTTGCAAGAGAAAATGCCATTGAAGCTCCTGTTAAAGCTGCATTCTAAATGACTTGCTCTGAAACGATTGGCTTCCAATCGAAAACGAGAGATGTACTTTGATCCTTCTAGATTTTGTCCAGGGCAGTTTGTTCTTTTGGCGACTAATTCACAGAAGGTGGCTTAGGAGCACCGAGCGTGATGGATGTATTTGATCCAAAGCCAGTAAAGGCAGGTATTGATGTAAGTGCTGAGATTTCCGAAAACATAGCCCTTGAATTGGATGAGTTTCCAAATACTGAGAAATCCGACTGATTTCCGGTTGCTGAAGTGTTGTTTGTTCCTTTAAGATACACTGATGCAGCGGTTAATGCAACCGGTTTACCTATAACTGGCTGTTGTTGCGACTGCTGCTGTTACGGTTGTTCTTTCTTGAAATCTAAGTTTACCAGGATTGACCAGGCAATTGACATGCAAATTGCATTCAGCTTCTCTTCTGCTAACTTCTAACGATTTTCTTGTCGGCGAGAGAGTCGGTAAGGATTCTACCGTTCTACAAGGTAAAGAATAGATTTAGTGAAATTAGCTTATGCATGTGCGCCTACTTACCTACTTATTGTGACCATCATTTATCAAGAGGCCGTATTATTTTCTTTTTGATGGACGATTTTATGAAAATCATCGAAGCCTGGAACTTTCTTTCATCTCATCAATGTTTGCAATCTAAAAAGTCATCCTTCAAATAAATTCGGACATAATTTTTGTGTATATGTGCTAGTTTTGTGTGCTTTTCGGAGAGATTTGGAGAACGTTACGTTACATTTTAATTGTTTATAAAGCTGTCAATTTATTAACATTTTGTTAATTATTGACTAAACAACGATTACCTAAATTGCGAAAACGATTTCCTTAATTTGAGGGGAGGGTCCCTGATCGATTCACACCAAAAAAAGCCATTTTTGTGACAACGCGCTGCTAACTATACGCGAAACTTAAATTGTTAATAACTAATTAAATACTATTACCTAAATTCTGAAACCCGTTTCCTTAATTTCCCCTAATTATTCCCTAATTGTAGAACCAAAAAAAATCGAAATCCGTGATTTTGCGCTGCTAACTATATGGCGGTCTTCAAAGGCCCAAAAATCAAATCAAAGGGATTCGTGAAATCAATAATGTATCTCTTCTTAATTGTCTTTGAAGGTGTGTCCACACCAAGGAAACATTTCTTAAATATTCAGAAATTTTATTTAAATGTTTCTGAAATGATTATTAAGGGCTCGACGCTTCGCGAAACATTTCTGAAATCATAATTGTTGTTTTTAGGTCTGCAATTTGTGTGATTATACTTATGAAATAAATAGTTAATAAAAAAAATGAACAATCTATTTTATTGTACTTATATTTTATTTTACTCAAGAATCACACACTGTACTCACTCCCAGCATAAGAGAAAAAGAGACAACCACATAAATAAAGGTAAACAAAAGAAACAAAGAAAACAACGAAAACCAAGGGAAACGAAATAAATAGATGTAGATAGAAAATAGATGGTAGGAAAAGTAGTACCAATTCGCCTGTTGATTTCATGCAATCGCGGAAAACCCTCATAAACGGTAAAAACGTGAATGAACCGTCAAAATTTGTATGGCAGCTGAAAGTGATATAGATATAATTGTTAACAAAAGTCTACGTACATCATTCTTGTGTACCTAGACTTTTGTAATTCTTTTTATTGTGCCTATAGATGCTGACTATTTTTTTTCTATTTCTTAAGAAGTTTGTTTTTACATTCATATTTTCTGTTATAATAAAATAATTGTTTTCTTTGACTTTTATATTCTTTTAATAAAAAACAATTACTAATAATAAATAACTGTTTTCACATTTAAGCAATTTGTTTCTAAAGGGCGTTCAAGCGAGTGCTTGGAAAAGTATAGGACTTTTTACAGTGTATAAATTTGCGTTCCCGAAACGCGTCTGTAAAATAAAGAACAAAAAGGTAAAACAGTTGTGATTCTGGGTAAAATAAAATAAATTTATACAGTAAATTACATTGTTCATTTTCTCTTTTGTTTTCTGAAATGTTTATGAGATATTTTTCTTCTTTCATTTCAGACGCAAAATGTCTTTATCATTCAATTAAGTCTAGTCGATAAGTTTTTTTTTTTTTTCGTGATAATAAAACACGACGCTATGATCAGAAATATTCGTGAAAAGTTTCTTAAACAATTCAGAAATATTTTTTAAAAAAATGTTTCTTTGATGTGGACATACATATTTAATTTTTGAAATGTCAATGGCAGCTCGACTTATCGACTTCCATTGGAAATTCCAGTCAAGTTAAGAATGAAATTTATGGTTATCGCAAGGATTTACAGAACACCAAATATTTCCAGATGCGATAAGTATGGAATTTTTTGTTTCATATTTTATCGATGCGAAAAGTTATCAACAAAGTTACAGAACAGGGGTTCTGTAATAAAAATATAATAATTTCAAACAAATTCAATAATTTTTTTGTCCAAAGTGTAGTAGACATAATTGAATCGATTCCGTCAAGGCCTTTTATTAATCATGTTGAAGAAGTGGAACACCTGTTTAAATTCAAAAATGTTACATTAACCGATTTAAAACGAACTATAAGAAATATGAAAAACAAACGTAATTTTCAGTTTATGAGTCCAAGTATCTACTTGGAGCATTTTGAAATCCTTGGTCCAATTCTGTGTAAAATAATTAACAGTTCTATATCTAAAAACAAATTTCCTGACACCTGGAAAGAATCCTTGGTAACACCAATCGAAAAAATAGCTAATACGGTGAAATGTGAAGAGTTTAGGCCTGTGAATGCCATGCCGTTGCGTGAAAAGATTTTTGAAAAAGTGGTATTCAAGCAATTGTACGACTCCTTTGAGAGTAATAATTTAATAATTGACTTGCAGTCAGGCTTTCGAAAAGGTCATTCGTGTGAAACTGCCATCAATGCAGTTGTTACGTCATGGAAGGAAGAACTTGCTAAAAAAAGAAGTGTTTATTGTGTATTTTTGGATTTGAAACGAGCGTTTGAGACAGTTAATAGAGATATTTTAATAATGAAAGTGAAAAAATCTAGCTAAATGTAGCGTTCACCCATGCAAACCCTTCCCTCAGCATAATCACAATTGTGAATTTTCCCGACAAGTAGGACCTATTCAAAATAAAAAGTTGATGGGTAAATTTCTTGATATTTCTTGTTCTTCTAATTCATGCAAATTCTGTAATGGCTTCCTGTTCTGCCTTCGCACTGTGAAAATATTTTTAACTATTCAACACTCAAAAAAGATAAAAACCAATTTAAAAAATGTGACATTTTGAGCCTTATTATACAATATATTCCATCGACAACTTTAAAAGTGAATTGTGCAGTGAATTACCAGTGAAATCGAAGAATTATTCTGGCCATATTTTCCAGTTGTCGTTTTTTTTCTCTTCAATATTTCTTTACCGACCTCACTTGCATTCTTGTTCTTTTTTTTTGTTGTTTCCATGTACACTTGTGCTTTTGTGCAATTGCAGTATTTGCTAGTGTAGTGGAATTTATTAACTTAAACAAAGTGCATAAACATGGATGAAAGAACATTAAATGATCTGCTTGAATGTTCTGTTTGTCTCGAACGCCTGGATACGTCCTCAAAGGTTTTACCTTGTCAACATACCTTTTGTCGCAAATGCCTTGAGGTGATCTATTTCAAGAAGCGAAGACGTAGTTCTTCCTTATGTATCTATACTTATTAATTTTTTTTTCTTTCTAGGTGATTGTCGCAAGTCGACAGGAACTCCGATGTCCGGAATGTCGCGTGTTGGTCGAAATAAAAATAGACGAGTTGCCACCCAATGTATTGTTGATGAGAATTTTGGAAGGTAAATCATTTGTGTCTTTTTTCTATTAGCAGTGTTAGGGAAAAAGTGAGATGTTTTTTTTTATTTACGAGTGCAACACGTCCGTCCTACGCAAACTTGCGTCTATTCTTAGATTATTATTGCTTTTTGCGTTCAAAGTTTACTGGAGTGTTTTAAATATTTCAATACACGTGAAAGCATTAGGTTTCAGTCTTCAAGTTTGAGTAGAAAAAAGGGGACAAATTGAATTACTCGACCTCGAGGTATTTTCATACTAAAGAAAAACATTTGTTTTGGTCTCTTTTATGACTGAGAAATGAAAATGTGCCGAAACGGAACTCGTGTGCATCACTTGAACCTCGAGTAGGTATTGCTTAATGATCTTCCTTGGTCTGAATGTGTCGGCTCCCAAACGCTAGCTCTATAACTATACCTCACCCACTTTGATAAGTTTTATGCTTAGTCAACAGGAATGAGTTGATAGCTGAGTGTAGCTAGAGAAACTCTTATTGAGTGTTTAAATCATCATTGCCACTCTCGCCTCTATGCTCACAGTGGGATGAGGTTCTCTAAGTTGACTCCAGAAAAAAATTTAAAACTCCAATAAAAGTTTTGAAAATTTCAACTGGAATTCCCTTGTTTTTTTTTACCAGAGCAAACCCGTTAACAGTCCTCGCGTTTAGAGTTATACAGCTCAATTGCCAGTCACATTGATTAATCAACTTTTCATTTATACTGTAGGTATGAAAAATGCAGCCGCAAACCATCATAACATAAACAAATCCCCTAAAACTTTGAATGGCCCTATGCTGCAATCTGAAGGCCAGGTCATTAATGCTGTTGTTAGCGGAATCAGAGGAGGCGGAGGGATAAGTGGTTTGTCCATAATGAACATCACAGACCACCGTACAACAAATCCAAATGCCACACAAAAAGATAAATTCATTAAGTGCCCTGCTGTTGATCAAATGACACAATCAGCGCCGGCCCAACAACAACCAAAAAATATTACAATCAATGACCTTCACCAACAGCAACAGCTACATCAATCGTTTCCACCAAATCCACAACAGTTTCAACAACAACAACAAAACAACGCACAGCCGCAACATAATCCATCATCTGTTAACAATGAACGAGGATATGTTCCACGCGTATTTGCGCTCTACGACTTTCAGTCTAAAGAACCCAACGATTTATCTTTCAAAAAGGGTGACGTTATTCTTTTGCGGAGGAAAGTCGACGCCAATTGGTTTGTCGGAGAGCTGAATGGTCGCGAAGGAACTTTCCCATTGAATTATGTACAAGTAATCGTACCCTTACCAGTGCCACAGTGCATAGCTCTATATGATTTTAAAATGGGACCAAACGAGGAAGAAGGTTGCCTCACTTTCAAAAGAGGCACAATGATTCATGTGCTTCGGCGAGTCGACCATAATTGGGCCGAGGGTCGCATTGGATCATGTATTGGAATTTTTCCGATTGCTTTTGTTGAAATGAATGGCTTGGCTGAACAATTACTTGATGGAAGCCTGCAGGGGCAGGCGGTAAGCAACCATCAGCAACATATGTCTAGTACAACTCCGAGAAATCTCCCTCCGATACCTTTTGATTCCAGTGCAAATGATTCGACCAGCAGTTCATCGACAGTGACTACCACAAGTCCAAATTCGACTTGTAGCAGTAACTCAAGTTCAAATTCGATTCCCAGCAGTCCTGGATCGAATCCTACATCACCACAGAATAATCCGGCTGTCAAGTATAGGGATTACAAAGAAAAGAGACATTCACTGAATGCACTTACCTCGGGAGCAAGTTTGAGTATTATCCAATCGAATCGGCATTCGGCTGAGATATTAAGTGTACCAGTTGCATCCGCTGGCGGACAAGAAAGCAGTTCAAGTCAGATGCAAAGTGGTCCAGCTGCTCAAAGTGCAAGCTCATCTTCAAGAAGCCGAAACGATGTCGGTGGTTCTGGAATGCGTGAGCAAACACAAGCGTCTACACAAAGTCGGGTAAATGTCTTAAAGACTGGAGGTCAACAAAACATTCCACCATCTCTGCCATGGGGCTATTTGGCACTGTATCCATATAAACCTCGAAAAACCGACGAGTTAGAACTGAAGAAAGGTTGTGTGTATATAGTGACTGAGAGGTGCTTAGATGGGTGGTTTAAAGGAAAGAACTGGCAGGATATGTCTGGGGTGTTTCCTGGCAACTATGTAACCCCTCTGCGGAGCAGAGATCAACAACAGTTGATGCATCAATGGAAGTTTGTTCAAAGTAGCCAGCCAGCTTCACCGCAAATTCAAAATACCAGTACGAATCAGGCGGCCAACAACACACCAGCACCGAATCCAATAAATATTTTGGAAAATATCAATATTCGAATGTCAAGTGTGCCACATCAACCGCCAGAGCTTCCACCACGTAGCATTGGAGGAGGGCCTTCATCTTCGACTTCGGCATCGTCTTCGGCATGGGCGAAGCCATTAGGTCACCATATGGAATCCTTTTTCGGCCGGAAATCGAATAATGGACAACAACAAGCACAACCACAACATGCACCAGCGGGTTCTGCAGCACAAACAGGAAAAAGACTTGCAAGCAAAGACTCTAAAGACAAACACAGCGCACATGAGAAAGACAAACAAAAAGACCAACAGCACACTCCATCATCTTCGTCGTCAGCTGTGAGTTTGATGAAAAGATTAACAAACATTAAACGTTCCAAATCGCCAAGTTCGAATCATATGAGCAACAATCAAACAGTTAACACGTATTCTATGGATAATCCATCCTTTGAGGATACTGCAACACCAACCAACCAAACTGTTGCACAGCAAGCAACAACACAACTACCGCCACCGCCTAGCTCGTCAAATGACCGAGTTGCTAACAGTAATGCAGCTTTGCATCCCGTTCATGTCAGGTGGGGAAAACTTATTCAAAATAAAAAGAAAACATTTTTGAGGTTATGGGCTTTTTTTTTAGATCTGGATCTTGTCCGAGCCAGCTGTTGCAAAGTCTCCCAGTTGATTTGAGTGCTGGCGGTACATATGTTTCCAATGAAACCAACCAATCTTCCTTTGGATCGCAGAGGCTTAAAGGCAACAAAGAACGACCACAATTGCAGGGGTAAACTCAGATAATTTTGTTTTTGTTTGGTTGGTTTTACATTTTATGCATGTTTTCTTTCTTAAGCTTGCGACAACATGCTGATGGTACCTTCCGACTGGCCGCTCCAGGAGGTGGAACATCCCTTCTTATTAGCACATCGTCCAACAACCCATCGAATAATATCCTTATGAACAAGTGTCAGCAATCTGTACCAACCGCCGCCCCTCAGTTACCTGTTGTAATCCACCATAGAAAATCACAGAGTCTTGATGCAAATACGATTTCAGCTCAACTGACAAAGAGCTCGCCAGGAGGAGGAGGAGGAAATACTGCAAAATCATCTTCACATATGCGGGACAGGTAAGTCTTTATAATGCATTTTTTTTTTTTTTAAGATTTAGCTATTTCAATTCAATTATTGTAGCAGATTCCGGTGTATAGTTTCATATCCACCTAATAGTGAACTTGAATTAGAACTGAATGTTGGAGACATTGTCTATGTGCATAGAAAACAAAAGAACGGCTGGTACAAAGGGACTCATTCTCGGACGAATAAATCGGGACTGTTTCCAGCTTCCTTTGTGGAGCCTGATATATAAGTTAAATTATTGTTGGGAAATTTATTTACTATTTTGAAATTTATTAACTTTAAACTGTTATATTACTCTGTTGCTTGATATTTATTTTATCTTTCATAGAAACGAACAAATGTTAGAATGTTTTATAGCTCACTTACAAGCGAGATGAATCCTTAAAGAATAAACTTCGTCTTGTAAAATTACATCTTTTGTCAAATCGTCGGAAAATTATATGGAAGGGTTGACTTGTAGTTAATACTCGTAGGTTTGATACTTTTTTTAATTTTCTCCATTTTTTTGAAAATGATTCGATTGTGATGTAAAGTTTATCGGAATACTCTGCTAGAAATGCATGAAGACTTTGATTCATATTTTAATGGGACGTTAAGGGTCTTTCATGAAGCGCTTCATAACTTTAAATTTAAATAAAATAGTCTGTGTGCGAAATTATTGAAATTTTCTATTCGCGTGAAAGGCCCTTATGTGTGGAATATAACATCGTTTAAATGCCGCGGCTTCTCTTGGTGGAGCGCATCCGAAGTGTTAAATTTTCCATGACAGTTATGGTCTCGGATTCTCCTACGAACTCTCACGGATGGCGGCGATGTTTTCGGCAGATCTTGGGTTTCGTCGACGAATGGGTGTTGGTTGATTGTTTACTGAACCAGTGGACTCAAATTTATCCACCAGACTGCAAATAGTCTTCTCGGTAGGACGATTATGGCGACCGTACAATGGGCGAAGCGCGCGGAACGTTGCCCGAATAGAACACCCATTTTGATAAAATAATTTTATAATTTCGTCTATGGTGATTTGGCAAAACAGACTAAATAAATGACAAATGTATGTAGCTTCAACAAGATGGTCGCTTTCATTTGTCAAAGTTCAGAAGTCCCTATTGGAAGACCCTTTACATAATTTGATTCCAATGCGGATTGTAGTTGAGTGCTCTGCTGCAACACTTGACTTTGCGAATATATAACCCATGCAACGTAAAAAAATGCATTTAAAAAACATTGCCTTTACAAAATCAAACCCTCTCAAGAAATTGTTTGTTTGATTACAAATTTACTTTTGCTGTTTCTTTTAAATAACAAAAGACCCCAATGACATGAAGACCATTCTTAGTTATAAAATAAAATAATTGCAATATTCTTTAAAAGAATTTATTTTTTTTAACTTTGTTTTAAGCACAACATTAGTTTAGATAAATACTAATTATTAATTAAGTGATTATTATTATAGATGAAAAAAGAAACAAACAAAACTTAAATAATAACAATATGTTATAAAATAGTTAGATAAATAAAAGTATATTAGCAATTGTATCTTGTTTTGTAGTTAGTTAAGAATAAAAAATAAATAAAAAGAACAACAAAAAATACAAAAAAAGAGAAACAAAGCTTTTGTAATGCCATTTACCCGTTAAGATTAAAAAAATGATTATAAAACACAGTAGACTTCTGCAAGAACATATATGTAGATAACAAAAAGATTTATAATTTAGTAAAACTCATATAAAAGTGAGCATTGGAAAGCAAAATTTAAAAGAAGAAGGACATACCCAGTACCACAAACTTAATTTTCATAGACAAAATTAAAAATCTTTCCCAGGCCCAAGTCTTCTTATTTCTTTATACGAAAGATTTTATGAGGACTTCAGGATCAGAAACACCACAATTTACCTCTACGGTCAGTCTAGTTTGTCTGGCTGGCCTCAGAACACAATACCCAGAATTCGGTTTTCTGATTGTCCCATGTCTCCTGCAAACTAAATGCTATTTTCTTTTTGTATTTGCTTAAAGTTTACTTTAAAACTTTGTTATTCAATTTTGTCAAAAATGTTTGTATTACTGACTTTTTGACAAAACTCTCAGAATCTCAAAATTACGGCAACACCCCGCAGCAGGAGTCTACTGTTAAAATTGAAAATGATTTATAAATTTACACATAAATAAACACAAAAAAAATGGACAACATGTGATCTTTTTATATTATATATAAATATATTTACAAAATATTTGCCTAATTAACATTTCTATGCTTTGTTTTAAAATTTTTGAATATTATTTACAACGATTTTGTTTTCTCTATTTAATATTAAATAGAAAAAAAACACGTATTTTTTTAGTTGGTAAGTTTTTATACTTAAATTATTTTATAACAATAGTTTAAGATTTTTTTAATTCGAAAAATAATTAGAGCAGAAAATAAAATCGAATAAAGACTTGAAAAAACAAATTATGAAAAAGGAACATTCATTAAAGAAAAAACACAAGAATAAACAACAAAATTTGAATAACTTACTAGAATAATGTGTTCACTATAATTCAATAGCAAAATAAATAACTAACCCTATTCGAATAAATAAACATTTAAATGTTTTTTGACGTTTAATGAACAAAAAAAAGTAATTTTTAATACAGAAATAGTTAATAATAAATAACACAAAGAATATCAACTTAAGTGCAGATATTATATATGAGCTACATTAAATTATTAATGTTTACTATTATTATGAATAATTCAATAAACACTCTTTAAAAAATCTTTAACTTTAGTAAATGTCTATCAAAAAAAAAATAATAATAATACTAGAGTAATTGAGTTATCAGTGTAAGAAAAATATTCGATTATTGAAATAAAATGAAAATCTCAAAATGAAACGTACATACATAATAATAAATAAATTATTGTTATGAAAAAAAAAAACACTTAATTGTAAATTGTTGTCGGTATTTTTAAATGGAAATGAATAAACTAAAAATGTGACATCATTGTGTTTTTGTTTTGAATGAATTAAAATAACATTCAAATATTTATGAATAAAACGTCCTTTGGAAGTCAACATATGTAAGTCTGCCAACATTTTTCAAAGAATCCAACATTACCACAAACCCTCATTATGTGTTTCTTGTTTTTTTTTTTTTATTTAATTTTATGTAACGCAGTTTAGAAAACCTCGTGTCCCACATGATCTAATAAGCACAAAATATTTTTTAATGTTTGTACACTCGTAATACCATTTTCGTATTGTTTCGGTACTCCAGTTACATACTGGTTGGAAAATCCACATTTCAATGACTGCATGAAATATCCCACTCTTTCGTTCAATTGCGACTAGTTTTCAGTGTACAGAAACAAGTATATAGTTTCTGCTTTTCTTAAATTTTAGATTTAAAAAGGTAATTAATGAATGTTTTAAAAGAAATATGTTCATTGTTTAGGCGAAACTAGAAGCATAAGCATCATGATCCATCGTTACGCGTAAGTTATTTCATTTCTGTTTTTTTTCTTTTTTTTTAAATGGTTATTTTTCACAGAAAGATATTTGCTTCAATTTTCGTCCTTGCTGTTGTGCATGGAGAACTTATAGATGGGTTTTTTATTGTTTATCCCTTTAAAGAGAGTGACACAACAACAAAGTCGGAGCGCAAATTTCCCGAAGTTGGGAGAGTACCAAAAATGCTAAATGATGATCTGCATTTGGTTTATCCCACATTTGAAGATCTTATCAATATGACTCCTTCATCATTGGAAGAATCAAATGGTCTTTTATTAGATACCACAACAATAGAAAGCACCACAGAATTGTCAGATGCTATAACAACAAAGATATTGATACTGTGATGTGGCAACAAGTTTAGATATTCGGATGATACATTTTATAAATTAATGCCATCTGTTGGATTCATTGTGTACAACAACCAACATTCATTGTATACAACGACCATTCGCCTAAAAGTATGCTACATATTTGAAACATGTTTTAACTGAGTACTAAATCGAACTTGAAGTACTAATTCGAGACTCGAATTAGTAGCGAAAGCTTAGATTGTGCCAGAACCAGACAGAAGCTTCCAGAAGCTTGTAAACTTGCATAAATACAAGAGTAGATTGCATTGAAAGTTCAGTTTATTTCCGAAAGTGGAATTGTTAACAACTGGAAACGTTAGTAAAAAGTGATTGAATTGAGATTAAATAAAAAGTGTTGAATGATAAAAACGTATATGAATGGTGAATAAGTGGAATAAGTTAAATTGGTGTTATTTAAACTGAAAGACGTTGTGTTTAATAAAATAAAGGGATTTTTTGTATTAATTTGGAATTTTGATTGAGTTTTATTTGTCGAAACCCAGGCCAAAATGTCACATTGGTGTCAGAAGTGGGATAAAACTCATTAAAGTGCTAGAAAATTCCATAGTGACATTTTCTAAAACAGTTTCGGTGACTCATTTAATTGTGAAAGTGGAATTTTCCAGAAACTATTGAACTGATTGTGCTATAAAAGTGTGAATAGCGAGTATTTTTGTTAAAAATAGTGTTGGAAAAAATCTTTCTAGAAGAGACATTAAAATAAAACTGACTATGTTGCGAAAATAGTGTTTCAGTTACATAAAATGGGTCGCAAATTAGAACAATTGACAACAGCTGAGTTGAAAGAAGAATTAGGAAAACGAAATCTTCAGACTTCGGGGCTGAAAAAGGAACTATTGCTCCGACTTCAGAATGCTATCACTCAGGATGGTGGAGACTCCGATATAATGTTGTTCCATGTTGAAGAACAAGGGAGAGAATGCACAGTAAGTACAGCCGATGAAATGCCTGCTTTCATGAAGTTGCTTCTGTCGAAATTCGACGAACAAAAGAATGAGCAGAAGAATTCGTTGGAAATACTCCAGCAACAGCTAAGCGAACAAAGGAACGTTCTCGAAGAACAAAAGAACGTTCTCGAAAATAAATTCGACGAACAAAATAATAAGCAGAAGAATTCGTTGGAAATTCTCCAGCAACAACTAAGCTAACAAAGGAACGTTCTCGAAGACCAAAGGAACGTTCTCGAAAGTAAATTCGACGAACAACTGGGACAACGAAGACAAATCAATTGCTCTTACGCTTGCGCTCAGAGGAACAGCTGCCGAATTGCTGCAGACCATTCCTGAAGACAAACATCATGATTATGATGCCATGGTCAAGGCAATCGAGATGAGGTTTGGCGACGACCACATGCAGCAAGTTTACCGAGTCCAGTTGCGCCGAAGGGTCAGGACAAGAGGTGAAACGCTACAACAATTGCAAGCTGACATCGAGCGCTTGGCAAATTTGTCTTATCCCAATACCAGCAGGGAAATCATAAACGAACTGGCAACCGATGCGTTCACTAATGCCATTGCAGATGGAAAACTACAAATGGCTGTGAGAATGGCAGGTAAGAAAACACTCGCTGAGGCTTTAGCATTTGCCCTGACAATGGAAGAATCAGACCAAGCTTCGCAAAGTAGCCATCGCGTCAGGGAAATGGCTACGCTAGAGTGCTCATGTCAACGTGTCGACATTGAAAGACAAAACCTGAACACTGCTCGAGGGCAAATGAGATGCTGGAATTGCAACAAGCTAGGACACCTACAGTGACAATGCAGATCTCCACCTAGACAGGTAAGCTGCCCACATTGCGCAAGGAGGAGGCAGAATGACGAAGCATCTGGCAGGAATAACACTCACACTGATGGACAAGCTTCTGATCAACAGCAGGCGGAAAACGCCTAAGAACCAACTTCGCGGGGCTGAAGTTGGTTGATGGAATCGACGCCCCCAGGACCATCATCCAAGTTTCGCAAACTACACGCTGCAGCAAGAGCTTGACAGTGGAGACAGTCATGAGAAACAGAAAATGTGTGGCCACTATCGACACGGGTGCCACAGCCTCCATAATCAGAAGAGACCTTGTTCAGACATCCTGGCTACATAACACCAGCTGCTACACTCTGAAGACAGCTACGGGAGAAGCAGCAAAAGTATACGGGGAGGTATTTCTAAAGATACAACTGGCAGGGTTGACCTTCTCACATGCATTATTGGTAGCCGACATATGTGACGAATGCATCATTGGAGTGGATTTCATGAAGGCACATGAGGTAATCATAGACCTTCGAATGCAAGTATTAAGGTATCGAACCGTTGAGATCCCTATGGTATACGGAAACGAGAACGCTGTGAATCTTCGGGCGGTTATAAGCAGAGATGAAGTCCTACCACCTTCTTCAGAGACAGTTCTTTGGACGCGTTTGGAGGGTGATCCTGGGAACCACCGATTATATTTCATTGAAGCAGATAATAAAGAGGACTTTCCAAGCTATATCGTTGGAAAGATTTTAGTGGAACCAAAGAAAAACATGGTTTCGGTAAGGCTGATGAATCCGAACAAACACTCCGTCAAGCTCAAACAAGGAGAGATGATTGGAAGATGCGTACCCATTGCAGCCATATCGACAACATCTGGGAGTGAATCGGCGAGTCCTGTTTCTGCAACAAAATTGGCTGAGGTATGTAATGCTATCCTTGGAAACTGTGCGCTAAATCAGGAGCAGAAAACCATGGCCAAAAATCTCATTGGCGAGTTTGCTGATATATTTGCATCGCAGGATGGAGACTATGGTCGAACACACCTAGTACAGCACCGAATAGACACCGGCGATAGCAGACCGATCCGACAACCTGCTAGAAGACTTCCATTGGCAAAACAGTCGGAAGTCGATGAGATGATATCAACCATAGAAAAAGACGGTCTAATCGAAAACTCAAAAAGTCCGTGGGCATCACCCGTTGTACTAGTGAAAAAGAAGGACGGCAGCACTCGATTCTGCGTGGATTACCGGAGGCTGAACGATGTCACCAAGAAGGACAGCTACCCCTTGCCTCGAATAGATGACACCTTGGATACCCTTTCTGGAGCGAAATGGTTTTCCACCCTCGATCTGAAAAGTGGTTACTGGCAGGTACAAATCCATCCAGAAGACAAAGAAAAGACCGCTTTCACAACGGGAAATGGACTATGGCAGTTTACCGTTATGCCATTTGGCTTGTGTAACGCTCCAGCCACCTTTGAGCGTTTAATGCAGGCGTGGCCAAGCCGAGGCCCGCGGGCCGCATGCGGCCCTTTTCGTAGTTTGATGTGGCCCGTTGCATGATATTTATTCTCTCTGTAAAAAAAATTTTTTACAGAATCTATCACAAAAAAAAAATGTTACTAAAAAAAACGCTTGGTTTGAAAAATAAAAATCCGTTATCTCTCTGTTAGCAAAAAAAAATCGTTATCCGTGCATATATTCCCCTTTTCATTCATAAGTAGAAAATTTAAAAGCGTAATTCAAAAATATTACTTAGTAGGCTTTGAAATAAAAATATAATTGAAGAAGACGACAATTGAAAAACTTTTTTAGTTTGGTTTGTTTTTGTTAAGGCACAACAAGTGTTATACATATGTATATATAAAAGCAAATTTTATTATAGAAAAAATATAATATTAAAAATCGAACTAATTATTTATATACCAGAAAAAAAGTAAGTAACATTAAATGCATTTATTGTGAATAATTATACATAACTATAATTATATTTGGCCTTCAGAATGAATTCCAAAAAAAGAAAAGTTTCAGAAGAAAACAGAAAATTTAGCGAACATTGGGAAGAAAATTATTTTTTTATAATACAGAATTCAAAATTAACATGTTTGATTTGCCGAGATACAATATCTGTTTTTAAGGAATATAATGTTAGAAGACATCATGAAACAAAACATGGCACGTATGTGAATTTTAATAAAGAATTGAGGAAAATTAAGTTAGCCGAGTTTAAATCTGAATTGAAATCTCAGCAGAAAATGTTTAGCTCTTCATTACAACTACCATCTAATATCGTAAAAGCAAGCTATTCTGTCGCATTGTTAATTGCGAAAAAAATGAAGCCATTTTCGGATGGTGAATTTGTAAAAGAATGTTTGGCAGCCGTTATAGATGATGTTATGCCAGATAAACAGAAAATGATTTCAAGCATAAGTTTGTCGCGTCAAACTATATGTCGTCGCATTAACGATATTTCAGCTGAAATAGTGGTGACCTTACGAGATCGTATTCAGCAATTCAAAGCATATTCTCTAGCATTCGACGAAAGCACAGATATTTCGGACACATCCCAACTTGCTGTATTTATTCGTGGAGTTAATGGTTCTTTCGAAGTAACACAAGAAATGCTAAATCTTTTGAATTTGAAAGACACCACTAGAGGAGAGGATGTTTTCAACGCTATAAAAAAATGTTTATCTTGCAATTCTTTACCTTTAGATACGCTTTCTGGACTAACAACAGATGGTGCACCGGCTATGATTGGTAAAAATAAAGGAGCTGTAAAGTTGTTTATGAATGAACTGGAAGCTAGATATGTCAAAACTAGTGAAATATTTGTAATACACTGTTTGATACATCAACAAAATTTATGTGCCCAAATATTGTCCATGAACCATGTCATGGATGTAGTAATAAAAACAGTTAACTATATTCGATCACACGCGCTTCAACATCGCCAGTTCAAAGCATACCTTAACGAATTAAGTTCGGAATACGGTGATATTGTTTATTTTACCAAGGTTAGATGGTTGAGTCGCGGAACATGTTTAAAAAGATTTTTTGAATTGCGGGTGGAAATTGAAAATTTTATGGCTGAAGAGAGAAATCCAGTTTCAAATTTAAATGATGAAATGTGGTTGTTGGACCTGTGTTTCTTAGTAGATATAACCGAAAAAATGAACCAGCTAAACAAGGAGTTACAGGGGCAAGATAACTTAATTATTGATGCTTGTAATCACATCAAAGCATTTCAAATCAAGTTAATTTTATTTGAGAGCCAACTTAGAAATAGCAATCTTCACCATTTTCCATCATTAAAAGAATTTAACAGCAGTCAAACTCCTAATTTTGCGAAGTACGCTGATGAAATAGGAAAACTTTCAGCTGAATTTAATCGTCGTTTCTCAGATATTACAAAATATGACAAAACGTTTGAGATATTTTCTTCTCCTTTTCAAGTGGACGTTTCCACTGTTCCAGAAGCTGTTCAAATGGAAATAATTAATTTGCAGTGTAACAATGAGTTGAAGCAGATTTATACAACGACATCAAAAATTGACTTTTACAACACGTATATAACAGCGGAAACATATCCTAACTTAAGATTATTTGCTCAAAAAATTATAAGCGCCTTCGGATCTACATATGTTTGTGAAGCTTTTTTTTCAAAAATGAAATTTAATAAATCTAAATTTCGCGCTTCATTAACAGACGAGAATCTTGAAAATCAATTAAGATGTGCAACTACCAAAATTGATGTAGATTTAAAAACATTGGTTGATCGCAAGGAAAAACAAATATCACATTAATAAATATTATATTTAAATTTAAGTATGTACTGAAATAATAAACGGTTTAATAAAAAATGTTCTTGAATATGTACTGAAATAATAAAAATAAATGATACAATAAAAATGGTTTTTTTTTCATATAATATATAGCCCGCACACAATTTTAGATCAGAAAATTGGCACGCAGAGCGATTTCGGTTGGCCAGGCCTGGTTTAATGGAACGTGTGTTACAGGGTCTGACATGGAAAACCTGCCTGGTGTACTTGGATGACGTCATCGTTGTGGGAAAGACGTTCGCTGAACATCGCGACAACTTGAGGGAGGTGTTTACACGACTTCGAACTGCACATTTGAAACTAAATCCAAAGAAATGTGCTCTGTTCAAAGCTGAGGTGAAATATTTGGGACATGTGATATCATCAAATGGAGTAAACACTGTCCCGGAGAAAATCGATACCGTGAGAAATTGGCCAGTTCCCGAAGATAAACACCAGCTGAGGAGCTTTCTAGGTCTCGCCACTTATTATAGGAGGTTCGTCAAAGATTTTGCCGGAATCGCAAAGTGTCTGCACCAGCTAACTAAGAAGGGTAGACAATTTAAAGGGTCAGGTGAGTGCGAAAGAAGCTTTCAACATCTAAAACAGCGGCTTTGTGAGGCACTATAATACTAGCTTACCCCACCCCTGGCAAAACATTTATTGTGGACGCGGATGCTAGTAACGTGGGTGTTGGAGCAGTTCTGTTGCAGATACACGATGGGCAGGAGAAAGTGGTAGCCTATTTCAGCAAAGTTCTGTCGCGACCAGAGAGAAACTACTGTGTAACCAGACGGGAACTCCTTGCTCTGATACTGGCGACAAAACATTTCCATAAATATCTGTATGGACAGAGATTCATCCTGCGTACCGATCACGCTGAGCCCAGTTGCAAACATTGTGCGCGAAAAGAGGAAAAGGATGAAGGTCTGTCCAGAGAATAAGAGCCGAACCTGTAGAGGGTTGGAGTGCCGAAGAAATTCGTAATGCACAAAAAGAAGACCCTGACATCGAGCCAATCCTTGCATGGAAGGAATCTATGGAGAAACCAAACGCAACAGACATCTCCGACAGAAGTCCTACTTTAAAGGCATACTGGGCGCAGTGGGACTCTCTCCATGTGGAAGATTGTGTTTTGCGAAGAAAATGGGAAATGCCGGATGGAAGATGCTTTAAGATGCAGCTTGTGGTTCCACGATCGAAAGTAGAGGAGATCCTACGAGAAATGCATGCTGGAATATCCGGTGGGCACTTGGGAATCAACAAAACACTGGAAAAGGTACGGGAACGCTTTTATTGGCTAAGCGCGAGAAACGATATAGAGAGCTGGTGTCGAAAGTGCACAACATGCGCAGCTAGCAAGGGACCCAAAGTCAAAACACGAGGTAAAATGCACCAGTACAACGTGAGCGCCCCGTTTGAAAGAATCGCCGTTGACATCACAGGCCCGTTCCCGGAAACTGAAAACGGTAGCCGTTACATCCTTGTTGTCGTGGACTACTTCAGCAAGTGGCCGGAGGCTTTTGCGATACCCAATCAAGAAGCTAAGACCTTTGTCGAGCAGATAGTGGACCACTGGGTCTGCAGGTTCGGGGTGCCTATGGAATTGCATTCCGACCAAGGGCGAAACTTCGAGTCGAAGGTATTCCAGGAAGTATGCGCATCACTCGGGTTAAATAAAACAAGGACAACACCTCTTCATCCACAGTCTGATGGAATGGTAGAAAGATTTAACAAGACCTTGAAGGAACATCTGTCCAAAGTCGTGAACGAGAACCAACGGGATTGGGATCGGCGAATTCCTTTATTTCTTATGGCCTACCGGAATGCGGTTCATAGTATAACTGGATACACTCCATCCGAAATTCTATTTGGACGAACTGCCCGGCTTCCAAGTGAGCTAAGATTCGGATTTCCTATTGAAGACCCAAAATGCGAAGAGGACTACGTGTTAGATCTTAGAGAAAGGATCAACGACATTCACCAGAGAACAAGAAACAACATAAAAATTGCGAGTGAACGCATGAAGACCAGATACGATGCGAGAGCAACAGCACCTGAATTCAATAAGGGAGATCTGGTATGGCTTTATAACCCACATCGCAGAAAGGGAAAATCGCCCAAGCTTCAGCAGGACTGGGAAGGTCCCTACCAAATAGTTACGCACATTAATGACGTCCATGTGGATCGACTGCATCGTTACCACGGAAACAATGATGATGTGCTTGTTCGGGACGAACAAAACTAAGAGGGGAACAATGTGATGTGGCAACAAGTTTAGATATTCGGATGATACATTTTGTAAATTAACGCCATCTGTTGGATTCATTGTGTACAACAACCAACATTCATTGTGTACAACGACCATGCGCCTAAAAGTATGATACATATTTGCAATATGTTTTAACTGAGTACTAAATCGAACTTGAAGTACTAATTCGAGACTCGAATTAGTACCGAAAGCTTAGATTGTGCCAGAACCAGACAGAAGCTTCCAGAAGCTTGTAAACTTGTATAAATACAAGAGTAGATTGCATTGAAAGTTCAGTTTATTTTCGAAAGTGGAATTGTTAACAACTGGAAGCGTTAATAAAAAGTGATTGAATTGAGATTAAATAAAAAGTGTTGAATGATAAAAACGTATATGAATGGTGAATAAGTGGAATAAGTTAAATTGGTGTTATTTAAACTGAAAGACGTTGTGTTTAATAAAATAAAGGGATTTGTTGTATTAATTTGGAATTTTGATTGAGTTTTATTTGTCGAAACCCAGGCCAAAATGTCACAATACATTCACAGAATTGGGTGACATGATTTTAGATTCATTGCAGGATGGCGGTGACGATGGAAGAAGCACATTAAACGATATGGATATAACAACAGAACTGCCTCTATCAACTTCATTAACAGTTCAACAACAACAACAAAGTTTAATTCAGATTTTTGAAGAAACCGGTCCACAGAAAACATTGAGAAAACGCATGTTCGAAACGAAAAAGTTTTTGAGAAAATACCCTTCCGGTATTAAGATGAATATTGAATTCAAGGAACCAACAACAGTGAATCCCTTAAATGCATTTAAAAATTGGTATAAGAAAACAAATAGAAAAAAAGCAATGATGATTTCGAAGAAATGGGGTAAAAATCTATCCACTACGATCTCTCCAGTGTTGAACAAATCAAAAGAAAACTTGCTAGAAAATAGCTCTACCTTGAAAGATCAAAGGAGGCGTTACATATATAGGAGAAAAGCAATTCAAAACAATAACAAATTATTGTCTGTTTTGGGGTAGCATTGAAATATTTCATATAAGTATTAAATTGTGTATAATATATAATATAATATGTAAATTAAAATATTTTTTGTTTATTTTATTAATACGTATTTAATGTATAAACAAAATTCAAAACTACAAAAAAAATTTTGTTTTACAAATCAAAAAACTTTTTTTACTTCTTTCAATGTTCGTTATTTGTTTGGGTAGATTACGAGCAAGTGTAATTAATTATGTAACGTGAATAAAGATAGTTAAGAAATGTAAATACTACGTAATACTGGCATTGCTAGGAATTTATTATTGAGCCCAACTTCGGGCGTATAGTCAAATAAAGAGATTCTTTCTTTAGCCGTACCAATTGAATGGTGAATATCTTGAGTACAGAAATGTCAGATACGTTTGAAAAATTGTACCTATTTTTTGTGAGCTCGGCTAGCTTCGGGTATCTTCGGCTTACCGACAGATTTCGGTTTGCTCGAAATGAGATCAAATTCCTAACAAAGCAACGCACCCAAAATGACAGCTAAGCCATGTTTATGAAATAAAAGCATTGTTTTTGGCTATCGCAATTTGTTTAAACGGTGTATTACTAACGTTTTACAAAATGAAGCCCCGAACAGAAAATCCATATAAGAGCATCGGTTTTGTGTAATTCCAATTTGAAGAATACGTTATATCGTAAACTTAAACGATACTTTTTTAATATATAATTAAAATGCTATCTGCCTAGACACTAGTTATAGCTATGCGCAAAATTTGAAACTGCCAAAAAAAAAAATGTTTACGTTTTGGTTAAGTTGATCAGAAAAAGGAATTTAAATTTTTGTCGGGATTAATTTTTGCGAATAAGCAGATATTACAATTGATTTGCTATTGATACGCATAATTTTTTTTATGTTTTAAATCTTTTTATAACTCAACTCAATGAAATTATGTAATTAAATGTAAAAACATTTACGATAACCAAATTTTAAAATAAGGTTATCCGTCAAACAATCAGTATATCTGACGATTATATTAGCCCGCAGCAACGACATTACGACCTGCTACTTCAGAGTTTGGGCAAACTTGAAAGCAACTACCGTAATGCCGTTTATGCTGCGGAGCTGCGGTTGTTTTCTCCCTATCATATAAATTATTTAAATTTAAAATAAACTAAACTAAAACTAAGGGTGCTTGTTTATAGTGAGTTCCCTATGCCTCTCACTTTGAAGGTGTCTATATACACTTAAATAAATGATAATAAATAATTAAATTAACTTAACCTAAGGCATTGTATATACATTTTCTATAGTACTCTCATGGTGGTCATTTTTCGTCTGGCCATCTTCCTGGTTGATTCAGAACTAACTCTAACTAGTGGAGACTAGAACCTTCACCGATATTTTACCAGTATTTAATAAACTTTTATTGTCTGTACTTATTCTATATTCACACCAATTGGCAATTTCAGCACGCCTCATTGCGACCTGATTCAGAACTAAAAAACGATGCTCCATGATAGTACTATATGCAGTGTATATACAAAGCCTAAGGGTGCTTGTTTAGAGTGAGTTCCCTATGCCTCTCACTTTTTTTTGTTTTTTTAATGATTTTTAGTAAACTAACTTAATGTAAGACAAAAATCTTAAAACCTACCTTAATTATCAATCTGAACTAACTTACTGCCTAACTAATTTGTTGATTTTGAAGTTGTTGCCTCTGCGTCCGTTGTTGTTGCCTTTGTTGTTGTTGCTCCCACCTCTCACTCTGGGTTATGGTGGTTACCACAGGAGTTGTAATTTTTGCATTCGGATAACTAAATTCCATATTAAATATTTGTGAATTAGTTATACGATCCCCCCCATTTAAAACCTTACTCCTAAAGTTATAAATACCTAAAGTTACATTAATCATGTTGCGAGCAGCATTGACGTCACGATTCCATGGTATTCCACAATTTTTGCAAATTTGATACCGATGGTCGTGACGCCGACACTTCCTATGCTCCTGTTGCGGTGATTGAGTTTTGAGATGTTTCGGCGGAAATTCCATTACTTTAAAACATTTTGAGCAAGACCGCGTCGTCATATACTCATCAACATCGATAACCCGACAAATATCTTTGCGTCGATAAAAAGCTTTTTTTAAATTTTCTACGGCTGGTTTTAAATTACGCCCGTAACTCTACCCTTGTTTCAATGAACCATCTCCGAAACATACCAATACCTTATCACCAGGCTTATTTTGTACCAATAACTTATTAACTAAAATATCCTGAGCCCGACGATTACAAATATACAAATCAAATTTTAACCGACAATATTTTTTTTGCGCGTATATACCCTGACTCACTTCCTTAAATTTTAACCTATAGTTAGTAAAATCATTATTGTACTCTATTAAACATTTAGAAGAAATGTTATTAATTTTTCTATACTCTAACAATTCTTTGTCGTGCCTACCCGTTTTTCTTTTTCTTTTTCTTTTTCTTCGACGGGCTCTTTCCTTTCCCATTTGTTGTTTAAATGTGGCCGCTTTTAAAACAAAATTTGTTTCAGTCTTTTTGGTTTTATCCAAAAAGCAAGCGCCCACATAGTTAACAACGCCTGGATCAATACCTAAGAAATATTTATAACCTGAATAATCCTCCTGCTGTTGTGTGGTCCCGTTGATTTCCTTGTCTTCTTCGATGCTGGTCCTGCTGGAGTTTTCTTCGTGTATTTGTTCATGGTGATTGAACAATCTACACCGTTCGTCGAAAATGTCATTCCAAACGATTTACCATTTCTCGGTTCAATCTGATTTGTTGACTCATCCAGATTTCCATAACGCGAATGCTCCAAATTAAAATACTTCCATCAGTATTTTGGAGTCGACGCTGAGAACTCTGCAGGTTTAACTCCGGTTAATTTTCCTGTTCCTCTAAGTAGTTCTCTAAGCGCTTGGCAGCTGTAGCGAACGTGTTTCCGTCCATTTTTGAATGTTGGGAAAACCTTAAAGGAATGCATTTTCTTCTGGGTGAACCATTGTCCCAACTTAAAAGTGAATGGTACTAATGACCACCACTGCTCATCCAAGTTTAGGAATTTTTTTTAAAATAAATCCTCCAGGAATTGTGCCACTTCTTGGCAGTGTGCGAATTGTATATCTGCCGAAAACAGTTCTTCGTGAACTATACGCGTCCATTCGTATTTAGTCCGAAGCTTATTTTCGGCAAATTTCTCGCACAAATATCTGACGATACGTTTAAATAAATGTACCGTTATGCAGTTTTGCATCGCCGTTTCGTGCGTCTTTGCAATATCTTGGATGGGATACGACCGTCTGCTGCCATCATAGATAAAAATATATAAATAAATGATAATAAATAATTAAATTAACTTAACCTAAGGCATTGTATATACATTTTCTATAGTACTCTCATGGTGGTCATTTTTCGTCTGGCCATCTTCCTGGTTGATTCAGAACTAACTCTAACTAGTGGAGACTAGAACCTTCACCGATATTTTACCAGTATTTAATAAACTTTTATTGTCTGTACTTATTCTATATTCACACCAATTGGCAATTTCAGCACGCCTCATTGCGACCTGATTCAGAACTAAAAAACGATGCTCCATGATAGTACTATATGCAGTGTATATACAAAGCCTAAGGGTGCTTGTTTAGAGTGAGTTCCCTATGCCTCTCACTTTTTTTTGTTTTTTTAATGATTTTTAGTAAACTAACTTAATGTAAGACAAAAATCTTAAAACCTACCTTAATTATCAATCTGAACTAACTTACTGCCTAACTAATTTGTTGATTTTGAAGTTGTTGCCTCTGCGTCCGTTGTTGTTGCCTTTGTTGTTGTTGCTCCCACCTCTCACTCTGGGTTATGGTGGTTACCACAGGAGTTGTAATTTTTGCATTCGGATAACTAAATTCCATATTAAATATTTGTGAATTAGTTATACGATCCCCCCCATTTAAAACCTTACTCCTAAAGTTATAAATACCTAAAGTTACATTAATCATGTTGCGAGCAGCATTGACGTCACGATTCCATGGTATTCCACAATTTTTGCAAATTTGATACCGATGGTCGTGACGCCGACACTTCCTATGCTCCTGTTGCGGTGATTGAGTTTTGAGATGTTTCGGCGGAAATTCCATTACTTTAAAACATTTTGAGCAAGACCGCGTCGTCATATACTCATCAACATCGATAACCCGACAAATATCTTTGCGTCGATAAAAAGCTTTTTTTAAATTTTCTACGGCTGGTTTTAAATTACGCCCGTAACTCTACCCTTGTTTCAATGAACCATCTCCGAAACATACCAATACCTTATCACCAGGCTTATTTTGTACCAATAACTTATTAACTAAAATATCCTGAGCCCGACGATTACAAATATACAAATCAAATTTTAACCGACAATATTTTTTTTGCGCGTATATACCCTGACTCACTTCCTTAAATTTTAACCTATAGTTAGTAAAATCATTATTGTACTCTATTAAACATTTAGAAGAAATGTTATTAATTTTTCTATACTCTAACAATTCTTTGTCGTGCCTACCCGTTTTTCTTTTTCTTTTTCTTTTTCTTCGACGGGCTCTTTCCTTTCCCATTTGTTGTTTAAATGTGGCCGCTTTTAAAACAAAATTTGTTTCAGTCTTTTTGGTTTTATCCAAAAAGCAAGCGCCCACATAGTTAACAACGCCTGGATCAATACCTAAGAAATATTTATAACCTGAATAATCCTCCTGCTGTTGTGGTCCCGTTGATTTCCTTGTCTTCTTCGATGCTGGTCCTGCTGGAGTTTTCTTCGTGTATTTGTTCATGGTGATTGAACAATCTACACCGTTCGTCGAAAATGTCATTCCAAACGATTTACCATTTCTCGGTTCAATCTGATTTGTTGACTCATCCAGATTTCCATAACGCGAATGCTCCAAATTAAAATACTTCCATCAGTATTTTGGAGTCGACGCTGAGAACTCTGCAGGTTTAACTCCGGTTAATTTTCCTGTTCCTCTAAGTAGTTCTCTAAGCGCTTGGCAGCTGTAGCGAACGTGTTTCCGTCCATTTTTGAATGTTGGGAAAACCTTAAAGGAATGCATTTTCTTCTGGGTGAACCATTGTCCCAACTTAAAAGTGAATGGTACTAATGACCACCACTGCTCATCCAAGTTTAGGAATTTTTTTAAAATAAATCCTCCAGGAATTGTGCCACTTCTTGGCAGTGTGCGAATTGTATATCTGCCGAAAACAGTTCTTCGTGAACTATACGCGTCCATTCGTATTTAGTCCGAAGCTTATTTTCGGCAAATTTCTCGCACAAATATCTGACGATACGTTTAAATAAATGTACCGTTATGCAGTTTTGCATCGCCGTTTCGTGCGTCTTTGCAATATCTTGGATGGGATACGACCGTCTGCTGCCATCATAGACTCTTTGAGTTTCTCGCATCTCGAAAAACTTGTCATTCTTTGCAACACGTTCCTTTTTTGCCGTTTATTCTGCAAGTGGTAATAAAAATCCAATTTTAGAAGAAGCACGGGAGTGGTCAGTGCCGTTACATGCTTTACATGGCATGATTGTTATTTAAATACAGTCCAATATGAATCTGAACACCAAAATTAAACTAATTCTATATGTGCATATTAAATTGAAAAAAAAAATACTTAAAATGTACTTAAATACTTATTTAAAAAATGTTAATAAAAACTAAAAATAAAGAAATAATTTATGAAATTTAAAAAATAATAAATATCTATACTACTTGTGAAACTTATTAAACGTATTTTTTTTAAGTCTTACTCCCACCGCAAACTTTTTGTAGGTTTTGTTTGTTTTGTTTGTTTTTTTTTTGGAAAATTTTCAAGAACCTGTAAATAATAATGTTGTCCATTAATTAAAAATTAAAAAAAAAGTTGTCATTTGTATAATACACAAAAGATACATATTCTTAAGATTATAAAATTGTCAATTGAATTTTATTGAAAACGTATGAACTTCATATAAAATAATATTCAAAGAGCAAAAAAATACAACAAATTCGACCTTCTTAATTAATCATTAATATTTCTGAAAAGCAAAACAAAATTCTTCAAAAAGCCCAAAACATAAAAACTGCACAATGGCTTAATCCTACAAAACCTCCCATTGTACAAAGCTCATCCTATGCAACCGCACTACCATCTTCTAATCATCCTAAATCCTCTATACCAAACTCAAATACAACAACACCTTACACTATCCTAACGCACAATCATAAACAAAACCCCCAACGATAAACAATACGTCTCTTACATCAGAGCCAAAGAAATTGTATATATGTACATTAAATTACATTATTAATATGAAATACAATGCAATGAAAATGTACCATGGCAAAAGCCAGACAAGTTCTCATCGAATAATATTCTTTTACAACTTTAAACTCAACCATATGTATCTAATCCGAAGGATATATACGTGAACGTACGCACTTTATGCGTTCACAAATTTATAGCATTTGACTATAAAAGTGCATTCCCGAACGGAAGCCATACCTGTCGTCTTTAATCATTTATCATTTCTGTCGTGACAGTCTAAATGGAATTGTAAACAAACAATTTTTTCCTTTTAGAATTGTCATTGTATTGTGATATTTTGGCCTGGGTTCGACAAATAAAACTCAATCAAAATTCCACAATAATAAAACAAATCTCTTTATTTTATAAAACACAACGTCTTTCAGTTTAAATAACACCAATTTAACTTATTTCACTTATTCACAATTCAAATACGTTTTTATAATTCAACACTTTTTATAAAATCTCAATTCAATCACTTTTTTACTAATACTTCCAGTTGTTAACAATTCCACTTTCGAAAATAAACTGAACTTTCAATGCAATCTACTCTTGTATTTATACAAGTTTAAAAGCTTCTGGAAGCTTCTGTCTGGTTCTGGAACAATCTAAGCTTTCGGTACTAATTCGAGTCTCGAATTGTTTCGTCAAGTTCGATTTAGTACTAAGTTAAAACATGTGGCAAATATGTAGCATACTTTTAGGGGCATGGTTGTTGTACACAATAAATGGTGGTTGTTGTACACAATAAATGGTGGTTGTTGTACACAATGAATCCAACAGATGTCGTTAGTTTACAAAATGTATCTAAACTTGTTGCCACATCACATTGTCCCCCTCTTAGTTTTGTTCGTCCCGAACAAGCACATCATCATTGTTTCCGTGGTAACGATACAGTCGATCCACATGGACAATTTTCATTTTTTCTCTTGGTCCTCGTTGGATTCGGAAAACGACGTCATTAATGCGCGTAACTATTTGGTAGGGACCTTCCCAGTCCTGCTGAAGCTTGGGCGATTTTCCCTTTCTGCGATGTGGGTTATAAAGCCATACCAGATCTCCCTCATTGAATTCAGGTGCTGTTGCTCGCGCATCGTATCTGGTCCTCAGGCGGTCTCTCGCAATGTTTATATTGCTTTGGGTTCTTTGGTGTGTGTCGTTGATCCTTTTAATCGGGGCGCTCACTTCGTTCTGGTGCATCTTAGCGCTTGCCTTGACTTTGGGTACTCTACCAGCTTTGCACGTGGTGCACTTTCGACACCATCTCTCGACATCTTTTCTTACAGTTAACCAATAAAAACGTACCCGTACCTTTTTCAGTGTCTTATTGATTCCTAAGTGCCCGTCGGATTCTTCATCGTGCATTTCCCTTAAAATCTCCTGCACTTTCGACCGTGGCACCACAAGCTGCATCTTAAAGGATCTTCCATTCGGCATTTCCCATTTTCTCCACAAAACACCATCTTTTACATGGAGAGAATCCCACTGCGCCCAGTATGCCTTTAAGGTAGGACTTCTGTCGGAGATGTCTCTTGCATTCGGCTTATCCATAGATTCCTTCCATACAAGAATGGGCTCGATGTCAGGATCTTCCTTTTGTGCATTACGAAATTCTTCCGCAGTCCAACCCTTTACAGGTTCAGCCCTTAGTCTCTGAACAGAAATACTTTCGTCCTTCTTACCGTTCAAACACCTAGGATGCGCTCTTTCTGAAGATGGCCGGAGAATTTCATCACTGCTTATGATCGTCCGAAGATTTACAGCATTCTCGTTTCCGTACACCATTGGAATCTCGACGATTGAAGACCTTAACACCTGCATTCGAAAGTCTAGGACTACTTCATGTGCCTTCATAAAATCCACACCTAGTATGCAGTCGTCGCATATGTCAGCTACCAAGAATGTATGTGCGAAGGTCAGCCCTGCCAGTTCTATCTTCAGAAGTACCTCTCCGTATACTTTTGCTTCTTCTCCCGTAGCTGCCTTCAGACTGTTCCAGCTGGTGTTGTGTAGCCAGGACGTCTGGACAAGGCCTCTTCTAATTATGGAGGCCGTGGCACCCGTATCGATAGTGGCCACACATTTTCTGTTGGCGATGACGGTCTCCACCGTCAAACTCTGGTTGCAGCGTTTCGTTTGGGCAACTTGGATAACGGTCCTGGGGGCGTTCATTTCATCAACCGACTTCTGCTCTGCAAAGTTGGTTCTTACGCGTTTTCCACACTGATGTATCCCCAAATCATGCCCGGTAGGGTAAGCGATATCCCTGTCAGTAGGCCTTTTTCTCGCGCTATGTGGGCAGCTTACCTGTGGAGATCTGCATTGTCGCTGTAGGTGTCCTACCTTGTTGCAATTCCAGCATCTCATTTGACCTCGAGCAGTGTTCGGGTTTTGTCTTTCAATGTCGACACGTTGACATGGGCACTCTAGCGTAGCCATTTCCCTGACGCGATGGCTACCTTGCGAAGCTTGGTCTGCTGCTTCCATTGTCAGGGCAAATGCTAAAGCCTCAGCGAGCGTTTTCTTACCTGCCATTCTCACAGCCATTTGTAGTTTTCCATCTGCAATGGCATTAGTGAACGCATCGGTTGCCAGTTCGTTTATGATTTCCCTGCTGGTATTGGGATAAGACAAATTCGCCAAGCGCTCAATGTCAGCTTGCAATTGTTGTAGCGTTTCACCTCTTGCCTGGACCCTTCTGCGCAACTGGACTCGGTAAACTTGCTGCATGTGGTCGTCGCCAAACCTCATCTCGATTGCCTTGACCATGGCATCATAATCCTGATGTTTGTCTTCAGGAATGGTCTGCAGCAATTCGGCAGCTGTTCCTCTGAGAGCAAGCGTAAGAGCAATTGATTTGTCTTCGTTGTCCCAGTTGTTCGTCAAGGCGGCAGCTTCGAACTGCCTCTTATAAATTGGCCATGATGTTTGACCATCGAAGACAGGGGGCTGCATTTCCTTTCTTCGTGGACCGTCGCTCGAATATTCCCGAACCTTCTGCTTTTTCAGAGAATCAAATTCCTTAGCCAGATGTTCGTACTGTTGCTCTACACTTACGAACTTTTCTTCCAAGTTTTCTATTTTGGCTTCGAATTTCTGATCGATTGTTTGAAGTCTTTTGTCGAAGAGAACATTCTGTGCATCGAGTTTGTTTTCGAGACCATCAAATTTGCTTTCGAGAACGTTCTTTTGGTCGCTTAGTTGCTGCTGGAGAATTTCCAACGAATTCTTCTGCTCAATTTCTTTTGTTCTTCGAGAACGTTCTGTTGTTTTTCGAGAAAGTTCTTTTGTTCTTTCGAGGAACTTTCCAAAGCATCGAATTTCGACAGAAGCAACTTCATGAAAGCAGGCATTTCATCGGCTGTACTTACTGTGCATTCTCTCCCTTGTTCTTCAACATCGAACAACATGGTATCGGGGTCTCCACCATCCTGAGTGATAGCATTCTGAAGTCGGAGCAATAGTTCCTTTTTCAGCCCCGAAGTCTGAAGATTTCGTTTTCCTAATTCTTCTTTCAACTCAGCTGTTGTCAATTGTTCTAATTTGCGACCCATTTTATGTAACTTAAACACTATTTTCGCAACACAGTCAGTTTTATTTTAATGTCTCTTCTAGAAAGATCTTTTTCCAACACTATTTTTAACAAAAATACTCGCTATTCACAGTTTTATAGCACAATCAGTTCAATAGTTTCTGGAAAATTCCACTTTCACAATTAAATGAGTCACCGAAACTGTTTTAGAAAATGTCACTATGGAATTTTCTAGCACTTTACTGAGTTTTATCCCCAATTTCTGACACCAATGTGATATTTTGGCCTGGGTTCGACAAATAAAACTCAATCAAAATTCCACAATAATAAAACAAATCTCTTTATTTTATAAAACACAACGTCTTTCAGTTTAAATAACACCAATTTAACTTATTTCACTTATTCACAATTCAAATACGTTTTTATAATTCAACACTTTTTATAAAATCTCAATTCAATCACTTTTTTACTAATACTTCCAGTTGTTAACAATTCCACTTTCGAAAATAAACTGAACTTTCAATGCAATCTACTCTTGTATTTATACAAGTTTAAAAGCTTCTGGAAGCTTCTGTCTGGTTCTGGCACAATCTAAGCTTTCGGTACTAATTCGAGTCTCGAATTGTTTCGTCAAGTTCGATTTAGTACTAAGTTAAAACATGTGGCAAATATGTAGCATACTTTTAGGGGCATGGTTGTTGTACACAATAAATGGTGGTTGTTGTACACAATAAATGGTGGTTGTTGTACACAATGAATCCAACAGATGTCGTTAGTTTACAAAATGTATCTAAACTTGTTGCCACATCACAGTATATACATTTTCTATAGTACTCTCATGGTGGTCATTTTTCGTCTGGCCATCTTCCTGGTTGATTCAGAACTAACTCTAAATAGTGAAGATGAGAACCTTTACCGATATTTTACCAGTATTTAATAAACTTTTTTTGTCTGTACTTATTCTATATCCACACCGATTGGCAATTTCAGCACGCCTCATTGCGACTTGATTCAGAACTAAAAAATGATGCTCCATGATAGTACTATATGCAGTGTATATACAAAGGAATTGTGTGACTGGGCTGAGGGGCAACTTACAAATAGCATATCAGCAGCAGGAGCTTTTTTTGTAAATAAAACAGCTATTGAATTGCACAGAAACAACCTCCACAAGTCGTGGGTTGAATATTCCACCTTAAACAATACACAATAGAATCACGTAAGCGTAAGTTTTTTTTTTATTATTTCTTATTGTTAACTAATTGCTTTCAGCACAATGCGTTTCACATAAACAAAAACAAAAAACAAAAAACTTACATCTGTCGATGAAGCAAATTTGGTTTGGCAGAGGCAGTGAAAAATAGTTAGAGATTTTTCCAACTTTCACATCGTATATGACATATTCGAAGAAATTGAAAAAAATCAACATTCAACAAAAATTAACTTTTTGAAATCAAATGAATTAAAATAACTTAATCATGTGAACATTTATCGATATTTTCTCAGTATTTCATACACTTTTGTTATTTGTTCTCATTCTATATTCACACCAATTGGCGATTTCAGCGCGCCTCATTGCGACTTGATTCGCAACTAAAAAATGATGCTTCGTGATAGTACTAGTTATATGCAATATACAAAGACTCAGGGTGGAAATCAAGTTTTCTAACTCTTAGTGCAAGCTAGAACCATGTTTCCATGTTGACAATCATGGACCTAATAGATACGGACTCATGGACTGCCAGAAGCCAACTTCACTTTGGTTCCTTATAGCGCTTGAAGGAAACCGATTGGGAGCGTATCGGAATTCCGCTTTTTAAAATCCCGAAAAAAAGTTTTAAAATCCCCAATGTTCATGAACATGGTGCCTATTTGAAGCAGACATAATGTCCATGGACATTATTTTGCAATCAAAAGTAAAAGCGAGATTATAAGAAACGGGATTTTAAAAAAGCGGGATTATAACAATAATTAACTTTTTGAAATCAAATGAAGATGGATCGTTAAACATTTGGTGTGGGTAGGTATTTATGAAATTTATTTAGGATATTATGTACAATAGGGTTGGGAGAAAGGTAAGTACTAAAATTAAGATACGTAAATATATTGCCTGATGAGAACACAACAAAATTCGATAGAAGAAGAAACCCGAGGAAATTAATTATTATTAACAAAATTAAAATGGTACTTACTTTTTTAGATGTACATATATATGTATTTTGTTTTTTGTTCTTATGTGTAAACGGCTTAGCGACAAATAGAGCTGTGTCAATCGTTCATGATTCGGTCATTTCAAAGATTCGGTCTTTTCAATCAATCATTTTACCAATCAATCCCATCTACCCTCTTTCTCTCGTTTCAATTTATACCCATGCCATACCGGTCATCGAAATGTTGTGTTGTGACTTTTGAATGTGATAGTGAATAAAACATTTTGCATGGTTTCCATATGTGACATGTATCTCTGCATTTGGATCTATCCGACACCAACATCGACATCCGTGTTTCGTCATTAAATCATTAGGTTGAGTGTATCTATCTGTGTATGTCTCTCTCTCTCTAGTCTCACTCTCTTTGTTAAATAAATACTTAAATTTCAGTTCAGTTTCTACAGTTTTCTATAGTACTCTCATAGTGGTAATTTTTCGTCTGGCCATCTTCCTGGTTGATTCGAAACTAATTCTAAATAGTGGAGACTAGAACCTTCACCGATATTTTACCAGTATTTAATAAACTTTTGTTGTCTGTGCTTATTCTATATTCACACCAATTGACAATTTTAGCACGCCTCATTGCGACTTGATTCAGAACTGAAAAACGATGCTCCATGATAGTAATAGAAGCAGTGTATATACAAAGATTATGTATAAAAATCTATTAAGCGTTAGCAGTGCCACCTCTGGTGTTTAAAAGATAAGAGCTTTAAGGCTCTGTTCATATCGACTTATGTTTGCAGTTGTGTTAAAAGGGATAGAAAGTTCCATTTATTTTACACCCGCGTAAATTTGTTTAAATGGGTAAATTATTTTTTTTTGAAATTTCATTATTTGCACTGAAATCACCTTATTTATTAGATTTCACTAAAATGCCGTTGAGCTGTTGATTAGTTACGCAATGTGAAATCATTTACTCAGCCTTCTCAACGTTGAGTAAATCCTTATTTATAAAGAATTTTTAACTCATATTAGTTACTCAGAACTCATGTAATGCCACGTAACGTAAAATCTAAAAACAAACGTCGCATCTAAAATCTGGTTCAATAAACGTCAATAAATGTAAATAATTCTAGCAAAACAAAAACATCAAACAGAAATGGAAGGCCACAAAAAAGGAAAATTAGGATTCGTCTCAAAAGGTAAATAAACTCATGTAATTTCTTTGTATATACACTATATATAGTACTGTGATGTGGCAACAAGTTTAGATATTCGGAGGATACATTTTGTAAACTAACGACATCTGTTGGATTCATTGTGTACAACAACCAACATTTATTGTGTACAACAACCACTATTTATTGTGTACAACAACCATGCCCCTAGAAGTATGCTACATATTTGCAACATGTTTTAACTTAGTACTAAATCGAACTTGACGAAACAATTCGAGACTCGAATTAGTACCGAAAGCTTAGATTGTGCCAGAACCAGACAGAAGCTTCCAGAAGCTTTTAAAGTTGTATAAATACAAGAGTAGATTGCATTGACAGTGCAGTTTATTTTCGAAAGTAGAATTGTTAACAACTGGAAGTATTAGTAAAAAGTGATTGAATTGAGATTAAATAAAAAGTGTTGAATTATAAAAACGTATTTGAATTGTGAATAAGTGAAATAAGTTAAATTGGTGTTATTTAAACTGAAAGACGTTGTGTTTTATAAAATAAAGAGATTTGTTTTATTATTGTGGAATTTTGATTGAGTTTTATTTGTCGAACCCCAGGCTAAAATATCACATTGGTGTCAGAAATTGGGGATAAAACTCAGTAAAGTGCTAGAAAATTCCATAGTGACATTTTCTAAAACAGTTTCGGTGACTCATTTAATTGTGAAAGTGGAATTTTCCAGAAACTATTGAACTGATTGTGCTTTAAAACTGTGAATAGCGAATATTTTTTTTGTTAAAAATAGTGTTAAAAAAAAAAAAGGTTTTCTAGAGAGACATCCAAATAAAACTGACTGTGTTGCGAAAATTGTGTTTCGGTTATATAAAATGGGTCGTAAATTAGAACAATTGACAACAGTTGAGTTGAAAGAAGAATTAGGAAAACGAAATCTTCAGACTTCGGGGCTGAAAAAGGAACTATTGCTCCGACTTCAGAATGCTATCACTCAGGATGGTGGAGACCCCGATACCATGTTGTTCGATGTTGAAGAACAAGGGAAAGAAAGCACAGTAAGTACAGACAATGAAATACCTGCTTTCATGAAGTTGCTTCTGTCGAAATTCGATGCTCTGGAAAGTTCCTCGAAAGAACAAAAGAATTCGTCAGAAATGCTGCAGAAGCAACTAAGCGAACAGAAGAACGTTCTCGAAAGTAAATTCGACGAACAACAGAATGAGCAGAAGAATTCGTTGGAAATTCTCCAGCAACAACTAAGCGACCAAAGGAACGTTCTCGAAAGTAAATTCGACGAACAAAAGAATTCATTAGAAACTCTCCAGAATCAACTAAGCGAAAGACTTCAAATAGTAGATCAGAAATTTGAAGCCAAAATAGAAAGCTTAGAAGAAAAGTTCGGAAGGCAAGTAGAAAGTGTAGAACAACAGTACGAACACCTGGCTAAGGAGGTTGATTCTTTGAAAAAGCAGAAGGTTCGGGAATATTCGAGCAACGGTCCACGAAGAAAGGAAATGCAGCCCCCTGTCTTCGATGGTCAAACATCATGGCCAATTTATAAGAGGCAGTTTGAAGCTGCCGCCTTGACGAACAACTGGGACAACGAAGACAAATCAATTGCTCTTACGCTTGCGCTCAGAGGAACAGCTGCCGAATTGCTGCAGACCATTCCTGAAGACAAACATCATGATTATGATGCCATGGTCAAGGCAATCGAGATGAGGTTTGGCGACGACCACATGCAGCAAGTTTACCGAGTCCAGTTGCGCCGAAGGGTCCAGGCAAGAGGTGAAACGCTACAACAATTGCAAGCTGACATCGAGCGCTTGGCCAATTTGTCTTATCCCAATACCAGCAGGGAAATCATAAACGAACTGGCAACCGATGCGTTCACTAATGCCATTGCAGATGGAAAACTACAAATGGCTGTGAGAATGGCAGGTAAGAAAACGCTCGCTGAGGCTTTAGCATTTGCCCTGACAATGGAAGCAGCAGACCAAGCTTCGCAAGGTAGCCATCGCGTCAGGGAAATGGCTACGCTAGAGTGCTCATGTCAACGTGTCGACATTGAAAGACAAAACCCGAACACTGCTCGAGGTCAAATGAGATGCTGGAATTGCAACAAACTAGGACACCTACAGCGACAATGCAGATCTCCACAGGTAAGCTGCCCACATAGCGCGAGAAAAAGGCCTACTGACAGGGATATCGCTTACCCTACCGGGCATGATTTGGGGATACATCAGTGTGGAAAGCGCGTAAGAACCAACTTTGCAGAGCAGAAGTCGGTTGATGAAATGAACGCCCCCAGGGCCATTATCCAAGTTGCGCAAACGAAACGCTGCAACCAGAGTTTGACGGTGGAGACCGTCATCGCCAACAGAAAATGTGTGGCCACTATCGATACGGGTGCCACGGCCTCCATAGTTAGAAGAGGCCTTGTCCAGACGTCCTGGCTACACAACACCAGCTGGAACAGTCTGAAGGCAGCTACGGGAGAAGTAGCAAAAGTATACGGAGAGGTACTTCTGAAGATAGAACTGGCAGGGCTGACCTTAGCACATGCATTCTTGGTAGCTGACATATGCGACGACTGCATACTAGGTGTGGATTTTATGAAGGCACATGAAGTAGTCCTAGACTTTCGAATGCAGGTGTTAAGGTCTTCAATCGTCGAGATTCCAATGGTGTACGGAAACGAGAATGCTGTAAATCTTCGGACGATCATAAGCAGTGATGAAATTCTCCGGCCATCTTCAGAAAGAGCGCATCCTAGGTGTTTGAACGGTAAGAAGGACGAAAGTATTTCTGTTCAGAGACTAAGGGCTGAACCTGTAAAGGGTTGGACTGCGGAAGAACTTCGTAATGCACAAAAGGAAGATCCTGACATCGAGCCCATTCTTGTATGGAAGGAATCTATGGATAAGCCGAATGCAAGAGACATCTCCGACAGAAGTCCTACCTTAAAGGCATATTGGGCGCAGTGGGACTCTCTCCATGTAAAAGATGGTGTTTTGTGGAGAAAATGGGAAATGCCGAATGGAAGATCCTTTAAGATGCAGCTTGTGGTGCCACGGTCGAAAGTGCAGGAGATTTTAAGGGAAATGCACGATGAAGAATCCGGCGGGCACTTAGGAATCAACAAGACACGGAAAAAGGTACGGGTACGTTTTTATTGGTTAACTGTAAGAAAAGATGTCGAGAGATGGTGTCGAAAGTGCACCACGTGCAAAGCTGGTAGAGGACCCAAAGTCAAGGCAAGCGCTAAGATGCACCAGAACAAAGTGAGCGCCCCGATTAAAAGGATCAACGACACACACCAAAGAACCCAAAGCAATATAAACATTGCGAGCGACCGCCTGAGAACCAGATACGATGCGCGAGCAACAGCACCTGCATTCAATGAGGGAGATCTGGTATGGGTTTATAACCCACATCGCAGAAAGGGAAAATCGCCCAAGCTTCAGCAGGACTGGGAAGGTCCCTACCAAATAGTTACGCGCATTAATGACGTCGTTTTCCGAATCCAACGAGGACCAAGAGCAAAAATGAAAATTGTCCATTTGGATCGACTGCATCGTTACCACGGAAACAACGATGATGTGCTTGTTCGGGACGAACAAAACTAAGAGGGGGACAATGTGATGTGGCAACAAGTTTAGATATTCGGAGGATACATTTTGTAAACTAACGACATCTGTTGGATTCATTGTGTACAACAACCAACATTTATTGTGTACAACAACCACTATTTATTGTGTACAACAACCATGCCCCTAGAAGTATGCTACATATTTGCAACATGTTTTAACTTAGTACTAAATCGAACTTGACGAAACAATTCGAGACTCGAATTAGTACCGAAAGCTTAGATTGTGCCAGAACCAGACAGAAGCTTCCAGAAGCTTTTAAAGTTGTATAAATACAAGAGTAGATTGCATTGACAGTGCAGTTTATTTTCGAAAGTGGAATTGTTAACAACTGGAAGTATTAGTAAAAAGTGATTGAATTGAGATTAAATAAAAAGTGTTGAATTATAAAAACGTATTTGAATTGTGAATAAGTGAAATAAGTTAAATTGGTGTTATTTAAACTGAAAGACGTTGTGTTTTATAAAATAAAGAGATTTGTTTTATTATTGTGGAATTTTGATTGAGTTTTATTTGTCGAACCCCAGGCTAAAATATCACAGTACTATCATGGAGCATCATTTTTTTAGTTCTGAATCAAGTCGCAATGAAGCGTGCTGAAATTGCCAATTGGTGTTAATATAGAATAAGTACAGAAAACAAAAGTTTATTAAATACTGGCAAAATATCGGTAAAGGTTCTCGTCTATTTACAGTTAGTTCTGAATCAACCAGGAAGATGGCCAGACGAAAAATGACCACCATGAGAGTACTATACAAAATGTATATACAATGTTAATTTGTAACTAAGAAAACTTGTACCATTGTATATACATTTTCTATAGTACTCTTAAATTATAAATTTATTGGCGCGACAGCTCCTTAAGGAGCCAAGGCCTAGTGCCTTATACTCTCAACCATTCCTGTGTGTGTGTTGTTACTCTGCAAGAATGGAAGGGACCTACAGTTTACCGCCGAGTCCGAACGGCACATGAGATGCACTTTTTTTCGAGACAAATTTTACTCTTGGAGGTTTTGTCAGTTCCTCGCAAGAGGCAGTACCCCAGAAAAAAAGGTGGCTATGAGCTGGATTTGAACCCAGGTTCTTTCGCTTAGCAGTCCGACACACTAACCACTAAGCCACGGGGCACTACTATAGTACTCTTATGGTGGTAAATTTTCGTCTGGCCATCTTCCTGGTTGATTCGAAACTAACTCTAAATAGTGAAGACGAGAACCTTAACCGATATTTTACCAGTATTTAAAACACTTTTGTTGTCTGTACTTATTCTATATTCACACCAATTGGCAATTTCAGCACGCCTCATTGCGACTTGATTCAGAACTAAAAAATGATGCTTCATGATAGTACTATAGGCAGTGTATATACAATGCTTGTACAAAATATTTTCTCATTTATATAGATACTTCTTGCCCCTAAACCCAAAATAGTACTAATGAAATACATAACCACAGCAACACTGTCTTTAAATAAACGTCATTCGGCCACGTCAGTCCAACCACTACGTACGCTCGAATCCAACCAATCAAAATTAAACAAATCAGTAAGAAGAAAAGTGTTTTCCAGAAAAAATACTGCGTTTCACATTGAATTTTTTGCATTGCCTAAATTGTTATCCATTCGATTCCAAAGATTATCTGGGAGAAATGAAAAGAAACAAACAAACTGAAACCATTTGGATAAATCAACACAAACCATAGTCCATAGTAGTGAAGACCACATCTCAAGTGAAAATAGTTAATTCAACATATTGGACCTTGAAAATATAATGTTAGGAATCTTTAACATTGTTTTTTTGGATTTAAAGTGAAAATAAATAAATAATAGCTACAATGAACACTCCTGTTTTCGTGACCGTACCCAAGTACGTTGCTATTTCACCAAGTCCTCTAACTAGGATAACCACTTCTGCGTCGTGCATGTCGATGCACTCGGGAGGTTCCGAATCATCGGATGATTCGTCAGCCTTTCGTGGGAAAAAGAGGAGATTGGATCATCTATCATGGGAAGAAAAGCTACAAAGGAAGTAAGTAAACCACAATTTTGGTTAAAATGATGAAATAAATGTCAACATTTTCATAGAAAGCTAAAGAACCGAGTAGCAGCACAGACATCCCGCGATCGCAAAAAAGCCCGGATGGAAGAAATGGAGCAGACTATTAATGAACTCACAGAAAAGACAGACATTTTACAAGACAAATGCGATAGCCTTCAAGCAATCAATGAATGTTTGGTGGCTAAAAACCAAAAACTAGACAAAGAAGTCGAAACCTTAAAACAACAACTGGAGCAACTACAAACCGCACAACAACTGAGCCAACAGCAACAACAGCAGTCGGTGAATTGTGTTGATTTTGATTCCATTCTCAAAGGATCTGCAGTATCCATACTTGACCCTCTGCCGCAGGGAATGAAGGAATCACCATCGATGACACAAGACAACCAACAGCATCGTCGCAACAAACTCGACCGGTTTCCAGCCTGCGGAGAGAACTCAGTTGCATCGCTGTGGAAGATAGTAGCCCTTTGCCTTCTCTACAAGACATGTTCGAAGATTTCGACGCCACTAAATTGGAAGAGCTTGCCGAAAGCCTACTCGCAGATATCACTGCAGACTTGGAAGGAAGCCATCCAGAAGGCCACACAGATGCTACCCAAAATGCAGGCATCACAGAGCGATTGTCTGGATCAATGGTGGGGACCACACCAGAAATCCTGGAACCCAGCCAATATACCAGCAACAGCGACAATAGTATCTGCCTAAACACCGACACAGATTCGTCACTTACAAATACAACACAACAACAACAACCATTAGACACCGGTGAAACTATATACGGGACCTACGACGAGAAGACAAATTCTATTACCATAGTCGTTGGTGATGATACAATAGCAATGAATGAGGCTGTTGAGGAAGTTTATTGTGAAGGAGAGGAACCGCCTAAGAGCGAGGAAATCATAGAGTGCGGCATGACGTCCGATGACATTGGAGACGATGACGAAGATTTCGATCCAATGGAGAGATTCTTATCGCTGCCATTCGATAAAAAGAAAAATAACCTCAAAAGCCCTCTGTCCATTCACTCATACTCTGATCCAGGCTATGAGTCAATTGGATCGCCCCAAAGTGATATTGGATCGACGATATCAACGTTTGACGAAATGGCGTGGAATAATAGCATTAATGAGCTGTTCCCATCTTTGATTTAAAACAAAATTAATTGCTTGATCCGTCTATCAAAATTTTTACTTTTTTTCTACGCAGTTAAGATTTTTTTAAATTAATTTAACAGAGATGTAACTCAACCGTACATGACGCTTTAACTTATTGATATCGCTTATACATACTTACACACATGCTGTTATATTTGTTAGGTCCCTGTAAATAGTAGAATAGTTTAGTTTTAATTAAATATCTATTTTTTAAGCTGTTGTGTTTTAAGTGAATTCAAAAAATATATAAAACCTTTAAGACGAAATTAGTCATTTTTGTTTAATAATGAAAAAGATCACGAATGCAATAAGTACCAATGTTTACAAAAACATTTTGGGCGTTTCCTAGACTAAGATTAGTACGTATGTAGGCAAAGGAAAAATATACTAAGGACCCCGAGCAGCGTTAATAGAACATGGAAATAAAACTATATAAAAGAATTTTTATCTAATCAAGCAAGACCCTTAATGACCCTATTAAACGATAAAAAACTGGATCCGTTACATAGCGAGATAAGCCTTCACAAAGTCATTACTTGAGGCTAATGGCGAGAAGACAAATAAATTCTGCAGTGTCCCAAAGGCAGTAAAAATTTTTGGTCATTTGTAAAAAATATAAAAAACTCCTCGACATCTTCGGTTCCAACGCTCATCGACAATAACAAACCAATTGTTTACTCTTCAGAGAAGGCAAACTTGCTCGCCGCCCATTTCGCTGCCAGCTCCACGCTGCCTCAAAGCAACGTTGCCCCTCCTGTACTTGAGAATGTAAATTTTTCCATGGGACACATTTTTTTCCGCACTCGTACAGTAGCAAGAGTTCTCAAAGATCTCGATATACACAAATCCGCTGGCCCGGATGGTATACCCCCGATTCTTCTGAAGAGGTGTTCTTCCACACTGGCAAAGCCACTGCGTAAGCTTTTCCATCGCTCCTATTCTTCTGGAATCTTTCCTAGAAGATGGAAAACAGCATTTGTCCAGCCTGTCCCTAAGAAAGGTGACCCATCCTCCCCCTCCTCCTACCGACCCATAGCACTGACATCCCTTCTTTCTAAGGTCATGGAAACACTGATTAACCGTCAGCTTAAGGAATATCTCGAAGATCGTAAGCTTCTCCATGACCGTCAGTATGGCTTCCGCAGCAACCGTTCCACTGGTGATCTGATGGCATATCTCACCGAACAGTGGAACAAATTCTTACATCGCTTTGGTGAAAGTAAGATTATTGCTCTTGATATCTCCAAGGCATTTGATAGAGTTTGGCATGAAGCTCTCTTATCGAAAATGCGTGCTTTTGGGATCGATAATACTCTTGTTCGTTGGATTAGAAGCTATCTCCTGGACCGTTCAATACAAGTTGTATTGGACGGATTCAAGTCTGATTCCCATAAAATAAATGCTGGTGTGCCCCAGGGCTCTGTTCTGTCTCCGACTCTTTTCCTCATTTTTATAAATGATCTTCTGTCTGTTACTTCTAATCCACTTAACTGTTTTGCTGACGACTCTACCCTCAGCTTTTCATATTCGTTCGATAATTCACGTCCTTCGCCTTCGGACGTACAATTGCAACGGTGCCGTATGTCAAGCTCATTAAACTCCGATTTATACAGCATTGTCAAATGGGGTAATAGAAATCGTGTGGAATTTAATGCTTCGAAAACTCAATGCTGTCTTCTGTCGTTAAAGCTAAACATTCCCCCAATGCCATTGTCCATGAATGGCACTTACATCGAAGAAACCGAAAAGCTCTCAGTACTCGGTATGTGTGTCAACGACGATCTCCGTTGGAACGACCATATATTTGAGATCGCTAAGAATGCTGCAAAGTGCTTAGGTTTTCTGTATCGGTGTAAGAAGTATTTTTCCCCATCTGATCTGGCTACAATTTATAAAGCGTTTATACGCCCTAAACTCGAGTATAACTCCCACCTCTGGGCAGGTGCTTCGCAAACATCGCTTCACCTGCTTGATAGAATACAAAATCGAGCGTTAAGATTGATAGGAAATAGAACTGCCGCTGAAACAATTGCCCCACTTGTACACCGACGCAATGTTTCATGTCTTTCCTTATTTTATCGTTTCTTTTACAAAAAATGTTCACTCGAAGTAGCCAGTTGCATTCCTCCCCTTAAAAGTTTCTCCCGTAATACTCGTCTCGCAAGGAATGCCCATCAGTTCACCCTTGAGCCCAATTTCGGACGTACCGTAAAATATAGGGATTCTTTTTTTAGCCGAACAACACGAATTTGGAATAGTTTACCCGGCGGGATTTTCCCTTGCCATTTTGATCTGCAAACATTCAAAACCAATGTTAATCGGCACCTCCTATCTCTCCCCTTCCTTTCTTCGTAATGCCCGCGCAGTGTGTTCTACATTAAAAGGGAAACACATAATCCCTTGTGCGCGCGTTAATTATAAAAAAAAAAAAAAAAAAAAAAAAAGAAGCTGATGCAATATCTAAACCCAGATTGAAATGAAATAAAATCACATACATTCCGGATCACAGGATTTGTTTATTTTATTTGAAGATAATGCATTTTTTAACAGTATGGGGTAAAGAAGTTGCTAATAAAGGGTTTTCTTATTTTCATCTTAAAAAAATTCAACTGAAATTGTTTCCCTGGTTAAGACAACTATTACAATCCCAATTAATATAAGTGATACAAAACATGGCTTGTTTAAGGTACGTATGTATGTATGTATGTATATTGTATTTACAAAGTAATACATAGTGAGCAAACCGGCAGTACAACAATGGAAAATTCAAATAAATTATTTTTTTTTTATTTATTTATCCACTTCGCTGGGATGCCTCCTTTTTAGCTACAGTTGATATTGTCAGCGAAATGGGTTTGTTAAAAGTTTCAACTAGATCCGATGTGACGCGCTCGGTTATTTGCTTTAACTTGCCATTTCCTTCGCCACAGATTAGACGCTCGATGCGAGCAGTTGCACAAATTACTTGCACACTTGCGTAGATGGTATCTAAAACAATAACATAATATCAAATGTTTTGAACAAATTTAAACAAATCCTCACTCTTTTCCTCACTGAAGTACTCAATTTGGCTCTTTAGATTGTATGGAATTTCTTGAGGCAAATAGTCCAATAGTCTGGCTCGAACACTTTCTACGATGAGATCTACCGCAGGTTCGTCTGTGAAAACATCGCTGGAATATTTCCACGGAATGGGTTTGGCCTGGGGCGTAAGATAACTCTGTAAGAATATATAAGGGTTATGAAAAAAAACTAAAATAAAAGTGATTTCTTACTATGATTTCATTTAAGCCATCGCCAATGATAGACGACACCATGAATATGTCGGAAAAATTACTCCAACCGATTTGACGTGTTTTTAAGTCGACCACTGGCGCAACAAATTCTCTTTCTTCGACTTTCCTCGCGGGTTTATTTCTCTTCCCAGACAGAGTATCATTTGTAAGTTTCTTTACCAAATCAAGAAGAATCCTTTTTGATTTAAGGGTGTCGATTTTATTTAGAATCAAGAAGCTAGGTAATGCAGGATATGCCTTTAATGTATCCAACACTGTTGAATGAAGTTCGTTTCTTGTCCAAGTATTGGATACATCATGGACTACACCAATGATATTGGCATGTTGGATAGCATGGCGATAGGCACTCTTGAAACTTTGTTCCAAATTGTGTTTGTTTATTTCTTTTTGGGTCACTAGGCCAGGTGTGTCGTAGAATACCAGCTGAGTATTACCTGTGGTGAAAATGGCCTTGTTTGCCTTGCGGGTGGTGTGAACTTTTGTTGATGTTGGACAAACCTTTTTTAAACAGGATTTATAAGCATATAATTTGAATTCAATTAGTTGTCCGGCTCAAGACTTACTCTATGGTGAATTAAATTGTTTATGAATGTGCTCTTTCCAGCATTTGGAACTCCTATTACGGCAACATGCAAAGACGTTTGTGCATTCTGGTCAATTTGTTTAAGTAAAGATGATGAAATTGACAGTTTTTTAGATCCAACATAAACAAGAAATGTTGGATGATTGCATTTCACAAGAATTGATGGGAATTGAAACAATTTTTTAAATAAAATCGACATTTTTCTATTAACTTTGATGAAATGATGGAGTCGAGACAGAAGTTATGCAGATTTGTTTTCATTTTTTTGACGTTTGTGTTTCTAAACATGTCAAAATTGTTTAGAACAGTCAAATGGAGTGATTGCCACACTAACAAGTGAAGTAATGAAAAACTAATGATGAATTTGTACAGTCAATTCTCTGCATCTGTGAAGATGTAATGTGATACAAAAATACCATTTTTTTTAATTGTATAACTTTACAAGCAAGTTTTATGATAAGAAATCTTCGATTTCTGCTTGTTTACAATTCCGTTTAGACTGTCAAAAGTCACGACAGAAATGATAAATTATGAAAGACGACAGGTATTGCTTCCGTTCAGGAATGCACTTTTATAGTCAAATGCTATAGATTTGTGAACGTATAAATGCGTACGTTCACGTATGTATCCTTCGGATTAGATTCATATTTGTTGTTAAAATTAGTATGGTTGAGTTTAAAGTTGTAGAAGAATATTATTCAATGAGAACTTGTCTGGCTTTTGCCATGGTACATTTTCATTGCATTGTATTTCATATTAATAATGTAATTTAATGTACATATATACAATTTCTTTGGCTCTGATGTAAGAGACGTATTGTTTATCGTTGGGGGTTTTGGTTATGATTGTGCGTTAGGATAAGTGTAAGGTGTTGTTGTATTTGAGATTGGTGTAGAGGATTTAGGATGATTAGAAGATGGTAGTGCGGTTGCATATGATGAGCTTGGTACAGTGGGAGGTTTTGAAGGATTAAGCCATTGTGCAGTTTTTATGTTTTGGGCTTTTTGAAGAAATGTTTTTTTTGCCTTTCAGAAATATTAATGATTAATTAAGAAGGTCGAATTTGTTGTATGTGTCGTAATGCTTTTTTAAGAAAGTTTAGTTGTTTTTGGTCTTTGAATATTTGAATATTATTTTATATGAACTTCATACATTTTCAATAAAATTCAATTGACAATTTTATAATCTTAAGAATATGTATCTTTTGTGTATTATACAAATGACAACTTTTTTTTAATTTTTAATTAATGGACAACATTATTATTTACAGGTACTTGAAAATCTACAACAAAAAAAAAACAAACAAAACAAACAAAACCTACAAAAAGTTTGCGGTGGGAGTAAGACTTTAAAAAAAATACGTTTAATAAGTTTCACAAGTAGTATAGATATTTATTATTTTTTAAATTTCATAAATTATTTCTTTACTTTTAGTTTTTATTAATATTTTTTAAATAAGTATTTAAGTACATCTTAAGTATTTTTTTTTAAATTTAATATACACATATAGAATTAGTTTAATTTTGGTGTTCAGGTTCATATTGGACTGTATTTAAATAACAATCATGCCATGTAAAGCATGTAACGGCACTGACCACTCCCGGCTTCTTCTAAAAAGTGTGTGAATTATATTCCACCTCAGAAGAAGCGTTTCCACAACACCGACGATGATGGTACAATTGTGGAAACATGGACGATGAAGGTGGGCTTCAAAAATTTTTGTAAGGAAAAGGAACTTTCCGAACAAATTGAAAAAAGACGTGTTGGAGGTATTTGCACTTTGCGTGGAAGAGTCGATATATGTGCATTACCATTACACGCAAATTCTGCACGAAGATGGTAATAATTTTCCACAAGTGTTAACTTTTAACCATTTGCTGGATTTTTATTACCACTTGCAGAATAAACGGCAAAAAAGGAACGTGTTGCAAAGAATGACAAGTTTTTCGAGTTGCGAGAAACTCAAAGAGTCTATGATGGCAGCAGACAGTCGTATCTCATCCAAGATATTGCAAAGACGCACGAAACGGCATAACGGTACATTTATTTAAACGTATCGTCAGATATTTGTGCGAGAAATTTGCCGAAAATAAGCTTCGGGCTTAATACGAATGAACGCGTATAGTTCACGAAGAACTGTTTTCGGCGGGTATACAATTCGCACACTGCCAAGAAGTGGCAGAATTCCTGGAGGATTTCAAAATGGAATATTTAAAAAAATTCCTAAACTTGGATGAGCAGTCATTAGTACCATTCACTTTCAAGTTGGGACAATGGTTCACCCAGAAGAAAATGCATTCAAAATGGCCGGAAATACGTTCGCTACAGCTGCCAAGCGCTTAGAGAACTACTTAGAGGAACAGGAAAATTAACCGGAGTTAAATCTGCAGAGTTCTCAGCGTCGACTCCAAAATACTGGTGGAAGTATTTTAATTTGGAGCATTCGCGTTATGGAAATCTGGGTGAGTCAACAAATCAGATTGAACCGAGAAACGGTAAATCGTTTGGAATGACATTTTCGACGAACGGTGTAAATTGTTCAATCACCATGAACAAATACACGAAGAAAACCCCAGCAGGACCATCGAAGAAGACAAGGAAACCAACGGGACCACAACAGCAGGAGGATTATTCAGGATATAAGTATTTCTTAGGTATTGATCCAGGCGTTGTTAACTATGTGGGCGCTTGCTTTTTGGATAAAACCAAAAAGACTGAAACAAATTTTGTTTTAAAAGCGGCCACATTGTCGGTTAAAATTTGATTTGTATATTTGTAATCGTCGGGCTCAGGATATTTTAGTTAATAAGTTATTGGTACAAAATAAGCCTGGTGATAAGGTATTGGTATGTTTCGGAGATGGTTCATTGGAACAAGGGAAGAGTTACGGGCGTAATTTAAAACCAGCCGTAGGAAATTTAAAAAGCTTTTTATCGACGCAAAGATATTTGTCGGGTTATCGATGTTGATGAGTATATGACGACGCGGTCTTGCTCAAAATGTTTTAAAGTAATGGAATTTCCGCCGAAACATCCCAAAACTAAACCACCGCAACAGGAGCATAGGAAGCGTCGGCGTCACGACCATTGGTATCATATTTGCAAAAATTGTGGAATACCATAGAATCGTGACGTCAATGCTGCTCGCAATATGATTATTGTAGCTTTAGGTATTTATAACTTTAGGAGGAAGGTTTTAAATGGGGGGGATCTATAACTAATTCACAAATATTTAATATGGAATTTAGTTATCCGAATGAAAAAATTACAACCCCTGTGGTAACCACCATAACCCAGAGTGAGAGGTGGGAGCAACAACAACAAAGGCAACAACAACGGACGCAGAGGCAACAACTTCAAAATCAACAAATTAGTTAGGCAGTAAGTTAGTTAAGATTGATAACTAAGGTAGATTTTAAGATTTTTGTCTTACATTAAATTAGTTTATTAAAAATCATTAAAAAAACAAAAAAAAAGTGAGAGGCATAGGGAACTCACTCTAAACAAGCACCCTTAGGTTAAGTTAATTTAATTATTTATTATCATTTATTTAAGTGTATATAGACACCTTCAAAGTGAGAGGCATAGGGAACTCACTATAAACAAGCACCCTTAGTTTTAGTTTAGTTTATTTTAAATTTAAATAATTTATATGATAGGGAGAAAACAACCGCAGCTCCGCAGCATAAACGGCATTACGGTAGTTGCTTTCAAGTTTGCCCAAACTCTGAAGTGGCAGGTCGTAATGTCGTTGCTGCGGGCTAATATAATCGTCAGATATACTGATTGTTTGACGGATAACCTTATTTTAAAATTTGGTTATCGTAAATGTTTTTACATTTAATTACATAATTTCATTGAGTTGAGTTATAAAAAGATTTAAAACATAAAAAAATTATGCGTATCAATAGCAAATCAATTGTAATATCTGCTTATTTGCAAAAATTAATCCCGAAAAAAATTTAAATTCCTTTTTCTGATCAACTTAACCATTTTGAAACGTAAACATTTTTTTTGGCAGTTTCAAATTTTGCGCATAGCTATAACTAGTGTCTAGGCAGATAGCATTTTAATTATATATTAAAAAAGTATCGTTTAAGTTTACGATATAACGTATTCTTCAAATTGGAATTACACAAAACCGATGCTCTTATATGGATTTTCTGTTCGGGGCTTCATTTTGTAAAACGTTAGTAATACACCGTTTAAACAAATTGCGATAGCCAAAAACAATGCTTTTATTTCATAAACTGGCTTAGTTGCCATTTTGGGTGCGTTACTTTGTTAGGAATTTGATCTCATTTCGAGCAAACCGAAATCTGTCGGTAAGCAGAAGATACCCGAAGCTAGCCGAGCTCACAAAAAATAGGTACAATTTTTCAAACGTATCTGACATTTCTGTACGTCAAGATATTCACCATTCAATTGGTACGGCTAAAGAAAGAATCTCTTTATTTGACTATACGCCCGAAGTTGGGCTCAATAATAAATTCCTAGCAATGCCAGTATTACGTAGTATTTACATTTCTTAACAATCTTTATTCACGTTACATAATTAATTACACTTGCTCGTAATCTACCCAAACAAATAACGAACATTGAAAGAAGTAAAAAAAGTTTTTTGATTTGTAAAACAAAATTTTTTTTGTAGTTTTGAATTTTGTTTATACATTAAATACGTATTAATAAAATAAACAAAAAATATTTTAATTTACATATTATATTATATATTATAAAAAAATTAATACTTATATAAAATATTTCAATGCTACCCCAAAACAGACAATAATTTGTTATTGTTTTGAATTGCTTTTCTCCTATATATGTAACGCCTCCTTTGGTCTTTCAAAGTTGAGCAATTTTCTAGCAAGTTTTCTTTTGATTTGTTCAACACTGGAGAGATCGTAGTGGATAGATTTTTACCCCATTTCTTCGAAATCATCATTGCTTTTTTTCTATTTGTTTTCTCATACCAATTTTTAAATGCATTTAAGGGATTCACTGTTGTTGGTTCCTTGAGTTCAATATTCATCTTAAGACCGGAAGGGTATTTTCTCAAAAACTTTTTCGTTTCGAACATGCGTTTTCTCAATGTTTTCTGTGGACCGGTTTCTTCAAAAATCTGAATTAAACTTTGTTGTTGTTGTTGAACTGTTAATGAAGTTGATAGAGGCAGTTCTGTTGTTATATCCATATCGTTTAAGGTGCTTTTTCCATCGTCACCGCCATCTTGCAATGAATCTAAAATCATGTCACCCAATTCTGTGAATGTATCAATACCGTTGGTTATCGTTGTTGTTATAGCATCTGACAATTCTGTGGTGCTTTCTATTGTTGTGGTATCTAATAAAAGACCATTTGATTCTTCCAATGATGAAGGAGTCATATTGATAAGATCTTCAAATGTGGGATAAACCAAATGCAGATCATCATTTAGCATTTTTGGTACTCTCCCAACTTCGGGAAATTTGCGCTCCGACTTTGTTGTTGTGTCACTCTCCTTAAAGGGATAAACAATAAAAACCCCATCTATAAGTTCTCCATGCACAACAGCAAGGACGAAAATTGAAGCAAATATCTTTCTGTGAAAAATAACCATTTAAAAAAAAAAAAAGAAAAAAAAAAACAGAAATGAAATAACTTACGCGTAACGATGGATCATGATGCTTATGCTTCTAGTTTCGCCTAATCAATGAACATATTTCTTTTAAAACATTCATTAATTACCTTTTTAAATCTAAAATTTAAGAAAAGCAGAAACTATATACTTGTTTCTGTACACTGAAAACTAGTCGCAATTGAACGAAAGAGTGGGATATTTCATGCAGTCATTGAAATGTGGATTTTCCAACCAGTATGTAACTGGAGTACCGAAACAATACGAAAATGGTATTACGAGTGTACAAACATTAAAAAATATTTTGTGCTTATTAGATCATGTGGGACACGAGGTTTTCTAAACTGCGTTACATAAAATTAAATAAAAAAAAAAAAACAAGAAACACATAATGAGGGTTTGTGGTAATGTTGGATTCTTTGAAAAATGTTGGCAGACTTACATATGTTGACTTCCAAAGGACGTTTTATTCATAAATATTTGAATGTTATTTTAATTCATTCAAAACAAAAACACAATGATGTCACATTTTTAGTTTATTCATTTCCATTTAAAAATACCGACAACAATTTACAATTAAGTGTTTTTTTTCATAACAATAATTTATTTTTTTTTGATAGACATTTACTAAAGTTAAAGATTTTTTAAAGAGTGTTTATTGAATTATTCATAATAATAGTAAACATTAATAATTTAATGTAGCTCATATATAATATCTGCACTTAAGTTGATATTCTTTGTGTTATTTATTATTAACTATTTCTGTATTAAAAATTACTTTTTTTTGTTCATTAAACGTCAAAAAACATTTAAATGTTTATTTATTCGAATAGGGTTAGTTATTTATTTTGCTATTGAATTATAGTGAACACATTATTCTAGTAAGTTATTCAAATTTTGTTGTTTATTCTTGTGTTTTTTCTTTAATGAATGTTCCTTTTTCATAATTTGTGCTTTCAAGTCTTTATTCGATTTTATTTTCTGCTCTAATTATTTTTCGAATTAAAAAAATCTTAAACTATTGTTATAAAATAATTTAAGTATAAAAACTTACCAACTAAAAAAATACGTGTTTTTTTCTTTTTAATATTAAATAGAGAAAACAAAATCGTTGTAAATAATATTCAAAAATTTTAAAACAAAGCATAGAAATGTTAATTAGGCAAATATTTTGTAAATATATTTATATATAATATAAAAAGATCACATGTTGTCCATTTTTTTTGTGTTTATTTATGTGTAAATTTATAAATCATTTTCAATTTTAACAGTAGACTCCTGCTGCGGGGTGTTGCCGTAATTTTGAGATTCTGAGAGTTTTGTCAAAAAGTCAGTAATACAAACATTTTTGACAAAATTGAATAACAAAGTTTTAAAGTAAACTTTAAGCAAATACAAAAAGAAAATAGCATTTAGTTTGCAGGAGACATGGGACAATCAGAAAACCGAATTCTGGGTATTGTGTTCTGAGGCCAGCCAGACAAACTAGACTGACCGTAGAGGTAAATTGTGGTGTTTCTGATCCTGAAGTCCTCATAAAATCTTTCGTATAAAGAAATAAGAAGACTTGGGCCTGGGAAAGATTTTTAATTTTGTCTATGAAAATTAAGTTTGTGGTACTGGTTATGTCCTTCTTCTTTTAAATTTTGCTTTCCAATGCTCACTTTTATATGAGTTTTACTAAATTATAAATCTTTTTGTTATCTACATATATGTTCTTGCAGAAGTCTACTGTGTTTTATAATCATTTTTTTAATCTTAACGGGTAAATGGCATTACAAAAGCTTTGTTTCTCTTTTTTTGTATTTTTTGTTGTTCTTTTTATTCTTAACTAACTACAAAACAAGATACAATTGCTAATATACTTTTATTTATCTAACTATTTTATAACATATTGTTATTATTTAAGTTTTGTTTGTTTCTTTTTTCATCTATAATAATAATCACTTAATTAATAATTAGTATTTATCTAAACTAATGTTGTGCTTAAAACAAAGTTAAAAAAAATAAATTCTTTTAAAGAATATTGCAATTATTTTATTTTATAACTAAGAATGGTCTTCATGTCATTGGGGTCTTTTGTTATTTAAAAGAAACAGCAAAAGTAAATTTGTAATCAAACAAACAATTTCTTGAGAGGGTTTGATTTTGTAAAGGCAATGTTTTTTAAATGCATTTTTTTACGTTGCATGGGTTATATATTCGCAAAGTCAAGTGTTGCAGCAGAGCACTCAACTACAATCCGCATTGGAATCAAATTATGTAAAGGGTCTTCCAATAGGGACTTCTGAACTTTGACAAATGAAAGCGACCATCTTGTTGAAGCTACATACATTTGTCATTTATTTAGTCTGTTTTGCCAAATCACCATAGACGAAATTATAAAATTATTTTATCAAAATGGGTGTTCTATTCGGGCAACGTTCCGCGCGCTTCGCCCATTGTACGGTCGCCATAATCGTCCTACCGAGAAGACTATTTGCAGTCTGGTGGATAAATTTGAGTCCACTGGTTCAGTAAACAATCAACCAACACCCATTCGTCGACGAAACCCAAGATCTGCCGAAAACATCGCCGCCATCCGTGAGAGTTCGTAGGAGAATCCGAGACCATAACTGTCATGGAAAATTTAACACTTCGGATGCGCTCCACCAAGAGAAGCCGCGGCATTTAAGCGATGTTATATTCCACACATAAGGGCATCGATAGGCCTTTCACGCGAATAGAAAATTTCAATAATTTCGCACACAGACTATTTTATTTAAATTTAAAGTTATGAAGCGCTTCATGAAAGACCCTTAACGTCCCATTAAAATATGAATCAAAGTCTTCATGCATTTCTAGCAGAGTATTCCGATAAACTTTACATCACAATCGAATCATTTTCAAAAAAATGGAGAAAATTAAAAAAAGTATCAAACCTACGAGTATTAACTACAAGTCAACCCTTCCATATAATTTTCCGACGATTTGACAAAAGATGTAATTTTACAAGACGAAGTTTATTCTTTAAGGATTCATCTCGCTTGTAAGTGAGCTATAAAACATTCTAACATTTGTTCGTTTCTATGAAAGATAAAATAAATATCAAGCAACAGAGTAATATAACAGTTTAAAGTTAATAAATTTCAAAATAGTAAATAAATTTCCCAACAATAATTTAACTTATATATCAGGCTCCACAAAGGAAGCTGGAAACAGTCCCGATTTATTCGTCCGAGAATGAGTCCCTTTGTACCAGCCGTTCTTTTGTTTTCTATGCACATAGACAATGTCTCCAACATTCAGTTCTAATTCAAGTTCACTATTAGGTGGATATGAAACTATACACCGGAATCTGCTACAATAATTGAATTGAAATAGCTAATGAATCTTAAAAAAAAAATGCATTATAAAGACTTACCTGTCCCGCATATGTGAAGATGATTTTGCAGTATTTCCTCCTCCTCCTCCTGGCGAGCTCTTTGTCAGTTGGGCTGAAATCGTATTTGCATCAAGACTCTGTGATTTTCTATGGTGGATTACAACAGGTAACTGAGGGGCGGCGGTTGGTACAGATTGCTGACACTTGTTCATAAGAATATTATTCGATGGGTTGTTGGACGATGTGCTAATAAGAAGGGATGTTCCACCTCCTGGAGCGGCCAGTCGGTAGGTACCATCAGCATGTTGTTGCAAGCTTAAGGAAGAAAACATGCATAAAATGTAAAACCAACCAAACAAAAACAAAATTATCTGAGTTTACCCCTGCAATTGTGGTCGTTCTTTGTTGCCTTTAAGCCTCTGCGACCCAAAGGAAGATTGGTTGGTTTCATTGGAAACATATGTACCGCCAGCACTCAAATCAACTGGGAGACTTTGCAACAGCTGGCTCGGACAAGATCCAGATCTAAAAAAAAAGCCGATAACCTCAAAAATGTTTTCTTTTTATTTTGAATAAGTTTTCCCCACCTGACATGAACGGGATGCAAAGCTGCATTACTGTTAGCAACTCGGTCATTTGACGAGCTAGGCGGTGGCCGTAGTTGTGCTGTTGCTTGCTGTGCAACAGTTTGGTTGGTTGGTGTTGCAGTATCCTCAAAGGATGGATTATCCATAGAATACGTGTTAACTGTTTGATTGTTGCTCATATGATTCGAACTTGGCGATTTGGGACGTTTAATGTTTGTTAATCTTTTCATCAAACTCACAGCTGACGACGAAGATGATGGAGTGTGCTGTTGGTCTTTTTGTTTGTCTTTCTCATGTGCGCTGTGTTTGTCTTTAGAGTCTTTGCTTGCAAGTCTTTTTCCTGTTTGTGCTGCAGAACCCGCTGGTGCATGTTGTGGTTGTGCTTGTTGTTGTCCCTAACGCAATGAGAATCTCAATTAACCTACCCCGAAACAGAGAAAATTACAAAACCAGCTAAGAAGCTGGTTAAACAATTGATGCTAAGAGCATCCCGGTAGCAGTTGTTATTGAACTTATTTTAACTGGACAGAGCTAGTAATGTTCCGAATCCAGGTCCCAAAGAGAAAAATATTTGAGAAGCAGCATCTATCCAAACCTGTAAGGAGAATTGATTTGAATTGACTCAAGCTAAACAGATTTCATTTTACAAAAATTGACACTTCATTTACCTTGAAATTCTTCAACTTATGCCATTCAGGAGTCAGATAGTATTTGATGCCCTCATCGGCGCCAGGCAGTGATACTCCACGTATTAAAAGTATGATTAGCACAACATACGGTGCTAGTGCAGTTACCCAAACCACCTTTCCAGCACTTCTTACTCCCTTCCACAGGGAAAAGTAAACCAGAACAAATACTCCAAAGACACACAGCGCCAGCGTTGGTTTAACAGGTCCCATAAAATCCAATCCATCGGATTTATACTGTTCAAGTACCTTTCGTCTATTTTTTGTTATTGCCAAGAAGAAAATCAAACCAAGAGTATCCAGTTAGTAAGTGTAATAACTACAAAAAAAAAAATCTAACAAGAAGGAACAATTAAATATCTTATGTCCTCTGGGGTAATGGAAGACATCGTATTGACCATTGTGTCAATGGTTGCCATTTAAAAGCACAAAAATACAGTAGATACCACAAGGGCTTCCATTCCTCCGCACTTATTTTATTGATAGTTGTATTTGTCTATATCCGATTCTATTTGCAGGATGTAAAGTAATTGAAAATACACAACAAACTTACTCAAAGAACTCTCGAGCTGGTGTGGTGGCGAGATTTGTGAAATTCTCCGAGGTGACGGGCATACAGCTTGCAGTATTCCATGGATTCTCGCATGAAGTCCATGGCAGTTTAGAGGTGAAGGATGCGAACAGATAATAAACCGCCCAGCCAATTATAGTGTTATAGTACATTCCCATGTAGATGTCAATTAAACAAATAGCATAGCCGACCCCTGTGAATGCACAATGTGTGATCGGATATTTCTGGTTTCACTGATATAGAATAATAATATTGTTTATTAATAATTTAAAATATTTTTTGATTTTTATTTCGTGATACTTTTACTTCATTTTAGTAGAGTTAGTATATTGCTTGCCACTGCTTTTTCTGTTAAAGCTATGTAGTTTTACACGGGCATCGTAATGGGCCATCGCACTAACCTTCTGATGTCATAATCACGTAGTTGTTTGCCCTTAAGTCGTCATGTCGTGTGATTTTCATCGTAAATCACGCTGACTGCAACAAATACAGGCAAGTTTACAATTATTTTTTGTTTATCGCAGTAAAAATTTTCGAAAACCTTGTCATAAGCCTGGGTTATCTCTGATGGAATGCACCGTGCCGATTTGTAGCTTTCAATGCATGCAATGTTGACATGGCAGGAATTTCTTCTGTCACCAATAAGCTGTTTGAAAGTGGTCAAGTCGTGTGATAGTCACCATTCTGAAGCCCATCACCCTGACTCCGAGTTGCAAAATTCACGCTAACACACTTTGCCCGTCATCGCATTTTAGGACAACAATGACAAACTTGCGTCATTCTTGTGATAGACTCTGTAGCTTGGAATTACACAATGACCTATGGCAGTGCACTGACGGTGGAAAGACCTATTTTATTGCGACGTCAGAGGGTCATTGCGATGACCGTGTAATATTAGTTTAGTTGTGTCTTAAAACTTTAAGATGGCGATATCACGTATAGCGTAAATTTAGGGTATATGAAGTGGCAGGAAACTCTCCCATCTTCTGTGATCGAAAGATGCCATCTTAGCTAATAGGACAGAAGGGTCTAAACGGCAATTGTTTATCCAGCGCTTAGATAAATATGGTTCACAATGTTGAGCAAACGTGGAATTGATGTTACCTAAAATGAAGATGCAACAAGTGAATAAAACGTGATTGAATAAGCAGCAGGAAAATCCGAAGAAGCTTCCACATTAAGAATGCAATTTTGGACGAAATACAGCATGACCAACTTAGCTAAAAATGCCAGATAGAAAGAAGATGCCTTTAGATTGCAGTTTAAAACGCAAAAGCACCACACGTTCCTACCCAGTTGCGTAAAAAGGCAGATGCAAAAATTTCGCGGATCAAATGCAACGACACTTATATTTAGTTGACCTTATAAATGGAACCATCTAAAACCGGGAGGCCTTCTGACGTTTTCTGTGGTCAACCCGCTGAACTCCACAGGTGGAAACTTAGGAAAATCAGTGAAGAGGGATTTGTGGTTCTAGTCGAGATCACAAAAATGATTGCCTAAAGAATAAGAAAATTGGGCCCAATTGTAAAAGGCACGACAAAGTATTGCCTACTGTCAAAACCGCAATGCATGGGGTAATGAATGATCTGTCATTAACCAATGCTATTTTGACAGTAGGCAATACATTATAAAATATGTAATTTTGTTATATTCATTTTTAAATTTAAGATTAAACACGGTGAAATATAAATAAAATAAATAATATAAATAAAATAAAATAAATTTAAAAAAATAAAATAAAACTAAATCAATTAAAATAAAATAAAATAAAATAAAATAAAATAAAATAAAGTAAAATAAACTAAAATAAAATAAAATAAAATAAAAGGAAAAAAAATAAAATTAATTATAATAAAGTAAAAAAAAATAAAACAAAATTCAACAAAAACAAATTGTATAAATTAAAGAACAAAAAATTAATTGCACGACTGGATCGCACGTACTTGCTCTTATGTGCGGTCACAGCTTGGAATAAAAATTGAAAAATATTAAGGGAACTTCAAAGATTATATTCGATTTTTCTGACTTTTGATTGTTTGAAAAAAAGTACGTAAAATAGTTTTCAGCGGAAAAATTTAAACGCCATTTTATTTCAGTAGTACACAGATTTTTTTTTATAAAAATTCTTGGAGCCGTTTTTGAGAAAAATAAGCTTTTACATAACGGTTATATGACAGGTACCGTTAATTTTTGAGCTAAAAAAAAAAATGAAAAAAACGAACAGACAGACGGACAGAACTCAAATATGTTTCTCTATCATCGTAATTTCATGTTTGATTGTTATCTCAATTTTTTTAATCTGCACGAATGCATAACTTGTATTATAGTACCTATAATCGCAAGTAATAAAAATATACAGATAGAAAAAAAATCACGATTCTGTATCATCTCGTTAAACTTAGTCTATTTTAACTACCCCTAGAAGGCGCTGGGACGCATGACATAAATGTTGATTTCCTTATATATATATCATATCAACTACATATGTATATTAAATTTTGTTCATTGTTTTTTTTTTAACTGTGCACGCATACACGGGAATTGTGTTTCTCTTATAATGTTGAATACAATGCTCGAGCATTGGAAGGTTAGGGAAGGAGGGACTGAAGATGCCGACATTGGTCTTAAATGTTTTCAAATTGAAATGGCGGGTTAAGCTATTCCAAATTCGTGTTGTTCGGCTAAGAAAAGAATCTCTATATTTCACGGTACGTCCGAAATTGGGCTCCAGCTTTGTATATAGAACCTATAGTACTACCATCAGTGTTCGAAAACTAGCACCATCTAGTGCGTCTACATCTCTCTAAAGTTTTTCTCTGAGTGGAGAACGCAACGTAGACTTAGTCGGGGAAATGTACTCAACACATATGCAATGTTAGAAAAAGACAGAACGACCAAGATATATATAAAGTAATAGCAGTCAGAAGGAAACAAACCATGAACACTTTTTCATGTTATTTCATTATCATTTTCTTAAAATAAGCGATAATGAGAGAATAAAAGATAGAAATTTAGACAGGTGTGTGAGGAGTTTTCGTTTCTGCTTTGGAAATACACTGTTTTTGGGTAGGTTTTTTATAGATACGGCAACATAGTGAAATTTACCTTTTTAACGATTTTTGTTGAAATTTGATATTTGGTTTGGTTTTTTTGTGTACAATTTTGAATGGTTACCATGTTTGATTATTATATCAATTTTTTTAAGTCTGCAAAAATTTAATTGAAGTTGAAGTACCTACCTAGTTACCTATTTTACAAATAAAACACATTGTTTGCATATGTTTGTAACTATTTTTTTTTTTTTTTTATATAATTAACGCGCGCACAAGGGACTATTTGTTTCCCTTTTAATGTAAGACACTGCGCGGGCATTAGGAAGATAGGGAGGGGAGAGATAGGAGGTGTCGATTAACATTGGTTTTAAATGTTTGCAAATTGAAATGGCAAGGGTAAACCATTCCAAAGTCGTGTTGTACGGCTAAAAAAAGAATCCCTATATTTCACGGTACGTCCGAAATTGGGCTCAAGGGTGAACTGAAGGGCATTCCTAGCAAGACGAGTATTACGGGCGAAACTTTTAAGGGGAGGAATGCAGCTGGCTACCTCGAGTGAACATTTTTTATAAAAGAAACGATAAAATAAGGAAAGACATGAAACATTGCGTCGGTGTTCGAGAGGGGCAATTGTTTCAGCGGCAGTTCTGTTTCCTATCAATCTTAACGCTCGATTTTGTATTCTATCAAGCAGGTGAAGCGATCTTTGTAAAGCACCTGCCCACAGGTGGGAGTTATACTCGAGTTTAGGGCGTATAAACGCTTTATAAATTGTAGCCAGATCAGATGGGGAAAAATACTTCTTACACCGATACAGAAAACCTAAGCACTTAGCAGCATTCTTAGCGATTTCAAATATATGGTCGTTCCAACGGAGGTCGTCGTTGACACACATACCGAGTACTGAGAGCTTTTCGGTTTCTTCGATGTAAGTGCCATTCATGGACAATGGCATTGGGGGAATGTTAAGCTTTAACGGCAGAAGACAGCATTGAGTTTTCGAAGCATTAAACTCCACACGATTCCTATTACCCCATTTGACAATGCTGTATAAATCGGAGTTTAATGAGCTTGACATACGGCACCGTTGCAATTGTACGTCCGAAGGCGAAGGACGTGAATTATCGAACGAATATGAAAAGCTGAGGGTAGAGTCGTCAGCAAAACAGTTAAGTGGATTAGAAGTAACAGACAGAAGATCATTTATAAAAATGAGGAAAAGAGTCGGAGACAGAACAGAGCCCTGGGGCACACCAGCATTTATTTTATGGGAATCAGACTTGAATCCGTCCAATACAACATGTATTGAACGGTCCAGAAGATAGCTTCTAATTCAACGAACAAGAGTATTATCGATCCCAAAAGTACGCATTTTCGATAAGAGAGCTTCATGCCAAACTCTATCAAATGCCTTGGAGATATCAAGAGCAATAATCTTACTTTCACCAAAGCGATGTAAAGATTTGTTCCACTGTTCGGTGAGATATGCCATCAGATCACCAGTGGAACGGTTGCTGCGGAAGCCATACTGGCGGTCGTGGAGAAGCTTACGATCTTCGAGATATTCCTTAAGCTGACGGTTAATCAGTGTTTCCATGACCTTAGAAAGAAGGGATGTCAGTGCTATGGGTCGGTAGGAGGAGGGGAAGGATGGGTCACCTTTCTTAGGGACAGGCTGGACAAATGCTGTTTTCCATCTTCTAGGAAAGATTCCAGAAGAGTAGGAGCGATGGAAAAGCTTACGCAGTGGCTTTGCCAGTGAGGAAGAACACCTCTTCAGAAGAATCGGGGGTATACCATCCGGGCCAGCGGATTTGTGTATATCGAGATCTTTGAGAACTCTTGCTACTGTGCAAGAGTGCGGAAAAAAATGTGTCCCATGGAAAAATTTACATTCTCAAGTACAGGAGGGGCAACGTTGCTATGCGGCAGCGTGGAGCTGGCAGCGAAATGGGCGGCGAGCAAGTTTGCCTTCTCTGAAGAGTAAACAATTGGTTTGTTATTGTCGATGAGCGTTGGAACCGAAGATGTTGAGGAGTTTTTAATATTTTTTACAAATGACCAAAAATTTTTACTGCCTTTGGGACACTGCAGAATTTTTTGCCGTAATTTTTGGTCATGCAAAAATTTGGTTCTTTCAATAACGGAGTTGCATGAGTTTCTTGCTTGTTTGTGCTTTTTCCGATTTTCCTCTGTAGGGTTGGCTTTGTAAGAACGGAAACTTACTTCTTTGAGCCTGATAGCTTCTTTACACTCAGAATTAAACCAAGACTTTTCTTTAGGTTTAATGCTTTTTACTCTGTTAGGAATAAAAGCACGCATCCCTAGAAGAATCACATTTGTGATCATTTCAGCACTGGCATCAATGTCACTATCGAGGAAGCATAGTGACCAGTTAAAGTTTCGGAAAAAAATATTCAGGCCGTCCCAGTTGGCTTTCTCGTATTGCCAAACGGTCCTGGTGGGAAGTTTTTCTTTAACTGGATGGGTGGAGGATGAGAAATTAGCTGAAATGACACAATGGTCTGAAGTGCCAAATGGAGAAGTTACACTAATGGTATATTTATCAGGGTGAGAAGTAAGAAACAAGTCAAGAGTATGGGCGGCTTGCCCAGCAACATCCGGTATACGTGTTGGCACATCGATCAGTTGGGTAAGGTGATGTAACCCGGCAAAGAGCTCGACATACCTTCCTTCGGGTGTTGTCTGACCAGAATAGCGGAGCCAATTGGAATTGTGTACATTGAAATCGCCCGTAATAACGATTTCAGTGCGAGGACAAAGGGAAACAATTTTCGAGATGGAATCAGACAGCGCATCAAACTCGTTACAAGTGGAATTGCTGTCGAGATTTGGACTCCTGTAAAAAAAACAATAATGAATGACATGCTTGCGGACAGTGAATTTGAGCCACAAGAAGTTAAAGTCCGTGTTGGAACATTGCCCATATTGGGGAAGGCTCTGGCAAGCAATATCATTCCTAACATAGACCACGAGACCATGATGGGAAAAGAGTAATGGCACCAAGCTATACCCATGTAGAGCAAACTCTGATAAATCAGTATTTACTCCAACCTGGGTTTCACTTAATGCCAAAACAGCTGGCCTGTATTGAACAGTGTAGACGTACAGGTGAAAGAAATTCTTTCTTATACCACGAACATTGGAATACACGACACAAAAATCACTTACCATTTCAACACACAAAACACAATTCTGACTAAGTCGAACCATGCAGTGAAAATCCAAATTAATCTTTGTAATAAACAAACTGTCTTAGGTGTTATGCCCATAAGACAGCTTGCATACAAAAAATCAATTTAAATATTCAGCACAATAGGACAAACTCAGATGCCCTTATCCATTTACCGAAAGCATACGATGCCTACAGTAGATAAGAAAGAGGCAGTTAAGCTAAGCACAAAGGGTTGGGACAGATAAGAGGATAATTTGACTTGTTATGCAAGTGTGTATTATTTTTTTTTCTTCCACAGCGCGAATGGGCATCTTATCGTCTTCCAACGACGCGGGTGGATATTGTTATTTTCTTTACAGCACACGCGAGGGGTTTTTGCCAATTTCTCAAACGATTGTGTAATATATTTTTTTTTAACATTCGCGATAACAATGCGCAATAAATTTTTTTTTTTTACTTTTGCTTATTTATTTATGCGCGCACCTCGACCTGACGTCCGGCCTCTATGAGCTTAAGATCGACACTCAATTTTATTGCTTTAGAGTATATTCACTTATCACGTCAAAAATCTAGTACTAAATATACTACTAACTACTAAATATAGTACTAAATCTACTACTTACTACAAACTATAGTACTAAATATACTACTAAGTACTAAATCTAGTACTTCAAATAATACGATAGTACTAAATTCTAGTACTAAGTATTAAAAATCTAGTACCAAAAATACTATTGTACCAACAACATAGTACCAACTGGCACCAGTTTTATAGTTAACTAGCGTTCAAAATTGAACAATATATATGAAAACTTTAAAAAGTCGAATCCGAATATGGCAACATTGGTAGTTGATTTTGGTATAAGAAATACACAAAATACAGAAATAACAAAATTTCTTGAAAAATGCAAAATTCAAAAAATAATTGAAGACGCACAATCTTGGTTTGTTTACGAAAAATCAAAGGGAAATCCATTAAATTTTGTTTCTCTTACTCTGCCATACCATATGGTCTAGTGTCACTTTTTGAACCTTTCACTCGTACTTATTATTCATTATTTCTGCCTATTCTTGTACTCGTTCTAACTAAAGCCTTTTTTGAAACAAACCATATAACCTACTCTGTTATCATTATATTTCTTTCTGCTCCACGGTAAACTGATGAGTATTCCTTTCCAGACGAGTATTACGGGAGATACTTTTAAGCGGAGGAATACAACTGGCTACTTCGAGTGAACATTTTTTTTATAAAAGAAACTTAAAATAAGAAGACATCAAGCATTGCGTCGGTGCTCGAGAGGAGCAATTGTTTCTGAAACAGTTCTATTTCCTATCAATCTTAACGGTTTATTTTGTATTCTATCGAGCAGGTGTAGCACCTGCCCAGAGGTGGCAGTTATACTCGAAACTCGAGTCTTGGCTCTATAAATTATAGCCAGATCTCAAATATATGTGGTCATTGCAACGGAGGTCGTCATTGACACACATACCAAGTTCTAAAAGCTTTTCGGTTTCTTCGATGCAAGTGCAATTCATGAATTTAAAATTTCTGCATTTAGAAAACATCCCCTTGACGTTATCATTCCTCTGCTGGGTATTTTTTTATATACATGTATACATATATAGATATTATGAAAGCTCTTAAAATTAATGTGGGCTTAGTAATATAAATTAGCCGGTAGAGTTTTAATACTAATTTTCATAAAACGTCCTACTGAAAATACAAACGATTTAAGACTAAACAAAGTTTTCTGTATTATTTTAAATGCAATTGCACATTGCTTTTGGTCTTAAAAGTATTTATTCAGTAGTTCAAACAACCTAAGAAGGCAAAAGTATTTGCAAAAAAGAATAGGACTTTTCAAAAGATGGGTTTTCTTTGCTCTGCAATATAAACCAAAGAAATGAATCTTTCATTTAAATCGAATGTGTAAACACTTTTTTCTTAACTTTTTCTTTCTTATTTAATACTTTTCTTTCTTATAGATACTGACGATTAAGAAACTATAACTAAAATAGACCATACAGAGTTTTAACTTTCAAAGGACAGGAACTTTTTACGTTAAGGCCCTTGAGTCAAAGTTTCAATCCTCTTCACACTTCCGTTTGAATTGAATTTTATTAACTTTACCAAACAATCACAGAAGAGGATAGTTAACTAACATATTTAAAATAAAATGTGTGCTTCTTTCAAGTTTAAACACAGAAGCCGCCGCACATTTAAACTTGACACCAAGAAGCCTATTTCTTTTATACCCGACATAATCAATTTAACGCTGATGAACTTCTTGTATACATCATGTTGCTGTCATCTTATGTTTTGGATATGCGTTTAAGTGAGTTTCTTACTTCGTTAGCGTTGTTTGCATGCAATGTTTTTGTGTTGCTGAAATTTTGGAATTCAATTATGTATAGAAATTAATCGTACTATAGCAGCTTTGGAGGGATGAGTTTTGAAAAGGATTAATTTAAATTTTTGGCAACTTGTTGAATTGAAGCTCATTACCAAAATTTTATGCAATAAATTTATATTTTTAAAATGCTTATGTTTGTTTCAAAAGATTATAAATAACAAGTTGTAGCCTCTTATGAAAATTTCAACTTTTTTTCAAATTCAAACCGCACTATATATATAAAACTATGGTTAGAACATTACGTTTAGTATAAGAAATGTAAGTTGAATTAATTTACAACTCTTATTTCCGAGCACTAATTAAGGAAGCTAATGCAATGGGTTAACGAGAGAAACATTTTGTTCAAATTCCAGGCATAATTCCGGAAAGTTACTTAACATCACGAGGTGTGTCACCCCCCACGAATCTTACGAGTCAAATCAAGAGACCTGCATTAATAAATTTAAGCAGTTTTAGAATTGATCGACTAGTATGAATAAAACCTAACTTTTTCAAAGATTGGATTGGAAAAAATCCCTAAAAAAGCTAAATGAAAATGGATATATATTTGTTTTTAAACTTATAAAAGTGTGCAAGTCGACATTTTCAACGGTTTCACTTTCCAAAATTCTGATTAATTATTACTTATTGAATAAAAACAAAAGAAGGTAGTAAATATCCCTGACTCGGTAAAATGTAACGAGATCTATTGGCAAATTCAATTAATAAATGGAGGAATGCATGTCGGCATTGGGTTCTGAAAAACTAAAAAGTGACATTAACTCCAAAGATAAATCTACGAAGTAAAGATCCTTATGACGTATAAGCTCTGGCTACTGAAGCTATTGGCTCAGAAAATACAAGACAACATACAAGACAACTTTGATACAGGACAGAACAGAAGAAAGGGAGATTACGGAAAACAGAAAACACAAGTCAACAGCAGGCAGTTGGTTTTCGAATGGTCCCCTACCAGACTACTAACCACACGCACCGATGATTGACTTTGCTGCTTTAAGGGGAAGCGATGCTTTATCAGAGCCAAGGCCAGACAAAATGAAATTGATGTTTAGGAAGATTTCGTTTCGATACGATTATACGATCACTCTCTGGTCGTGATTGTTGAGACTAAAAGTCCTTCTTAACTAAATAAGAGAAAAAAGTTTTATCGAAAGTTTTATAACTAATATTTATATTGTTTTAAAATAGCCAAATTCCTTTGGATTTTAAAATAAGCTACATAATATTGTGAAGAAAATCTTTTATGTAAGTGACAATAAATATTAACAACTTAAATAACAAAACCACCACCGTTAAGCCAAAAGGAAATGTGATATTGCATTGACATTAGTGTTAGAGGTGTATATTAATAGATACTAAATGATGAAATAAAAAAAAATGTTTAAACAAAACAGTGCAATCAGAATAAAAAAGCGTTTATTGTACCTAAATACACCATCGAATTAAAATTCTAAATGAAACTGTATAATTTTGATATACTAATTAAATTAATTATCGTTAATTGTTTATTATAAAAATGTATAACATATTACGTATACCTTATATATAATAACATAACTTCAATAATAATTCAATTAATAATTGCTGAAATATTAATTCGTTCATTTAATTCATTATTAGAAAAAATTGGTGCAGTAATAAAGTTCTCTAATTTCTTCCTCTTTTTTTAATTAGTTATTAAAAAATAAATGAATTAATTGCTGCACTAATAATTTTCATTAATATATTTAATCATTATAAACTTACTTTTATAAATAAACACATTGCTGTTAAAATAATGCATGTCTAAGCATGTTTCTTTATAATATTTTTTACATTGTTTCATTGAAATTCATCGACTATGTCAACGGTCTTGGTTCTAATAAAGCAGCGCTTCCCGTGAGATCAGTGAAATCGTTTGTAAGTGTGTCTAGTTCGTAGATTCTAGATTTATCAACGCAGTAGATTTAAGTGTAATGTAATGTAATCATTTTTTAATACGGGTGTGAAATCTATCGAATTGGAAAATTCCTTAAATAAGTCGGCATTTCAATGAAAATCACCCCCACGGCTCGACGGATGGAGTTGCTCTATCAGACAAATTTCTAACAACAATGGGCCTAAAACAAGGGATGAAATCGGCTAAAGGGAATTGTAATTTTCCTAGTGATCACTTTACGCAGACTGAAAATTTAATGTGATCACATGTGACTAACAGAAATGTGACTGTCACATATCACCTCAGCCGATTCTATCCCTGAATTTTTTGATTGTATCAATCACTTATCAACCTTAGCCAAGGTTGTATTCTGAGTGCCTTGGAGGAGTAACGATTTCCGCATTTATGTAAGCAGACGATTTATCTTCTTTGCGGACACGATAGATGGAATGTAGCTAATGATGAATAGGTAAGGAAATTATTGCTAACTCTGGAATCTGGTAGTGAATTTACAAAAATCAATGATGGTGTTCAAAGATGAAGGAGGCAGACTTTCGTGAAATTAAAAATGGAGTGATAATAGCGAAGCTGTTGAAACTGTGCGGGAATACAAATACCTCGCATTTCTTTTAACCTTTTATATGGAACACAAGTCTAGGAATACCGTTCTTTTGAAGCCGTAGGAAAATGTCTGTATTACTTTGTTAAAAGGATTTTTCATCTACCTTAAAACATCCCAAGTTAAAAAACTGGGAAACTGTAGGAGAGCCTGGCAACCAAATGCGGTCCGAATTATTATTAAATTTGCACTGCATTCGGTTGCCAGGCTCTCCCACTTTACTACTTTACACAAAATGAAAACCTGTCTTCAACACTATGCTTGAAAAAAAATTGAAATGGCCTTTATGATAGAAATGTAGCTGAAGCCAAATCCTTGTTGTTTAGATGCTTTTACAGTCGTCTTGAATACAACCTTGGAAACAATACGAACCTTCTTAACAGCAATCCAATCAATAAGATAGACATTATTTTTAAAACGAGAGGCGAAATATTGAATTTTAACTATATGCCACACAGATCGGATCTTGCAATACTTTGCAGTCTCTGCAATATGAAGACGCGAGAAGACACCTGTCATTTCATTGCAATATGCCCTGTTTTGAAAGAGTTTAGAACAAGGTATTTTAAAAAGAGCCTCCTGAATGATGACGAGTTGCTAAGTGTATTAAATGGAGAAAAAAGATGGTATGTACTAAATATTAATGTATTGTTGCTGCACTACGTTATAAAAAATCCATAATTGGAGCAGATTTTTAAAATCTAAACTATAATTATGTACATACGAGTATGTATTGTATATTAAGATCTATTTTGCATTTTGCCATGATATATTTATCTTCTGTCAGTCTGGTAGACGGCCATTAGCCAAATCTTTTATATTTTGAAATAAAATTATAATTTATCTAACTAAAAAAAACCAATTCGTCAAGTTGATATACATACGGTTTTTAACACTCTTGAAGGCTTTACATAGAATATCCGAAAGGCACGGAGAACATAACATCGCCGTCGCCGGTTCTGGCACACGTGATATGATAATAGAGCCGAGATTTTAAACAGGTTAAGATGAAATTTCGTCAAAATTCTTAGACATTTTTTTGGAATAGACCAGAACTGAATTTGTCAAATTAAAAACAAAACTTAAAGCTTAATTGCAAAAGGAGCGTATTATAGTTTTTTTTAACGCGACGCGACGCTTTGAATTTTAACGTTCTAGTGAAAATGTCCTTTCGGTTGTTGCTTTTAATCAATCCTGAAAAACACTCCAATTAGATTTTCTTAATACCTACTTTTACTATTAATTTTATTCAAATTTAAAATTAATTAACAAATTAGCCCAAAGCACTCATTTACTGTTTTATTGACATAATAAATGATTTAAATCCTTTCATGTTGACATTGTATTCCAACCCTGATTTTGCCATTCGTTTCGGTCATTTAGTGAGCATTTCCTCTATTTATATTAATTGTTTTTAATTAAAACACAATTTCATGCGTAAACATGAGGTAATGTATCATAGAATTCCGAAAATATCCTTTGATGATCACAATTTACTGTTACATAACATTATTAAGTATCTCTATATCCTTTTTATGCACATCCAGTCATACATAAAAGTTAGGTTTTGATAAAATGTGCGATACAATGTTTTTAAATGTTGAATTTAATGAAATTTCAATGCCCGCATTGAAATTTTCCAATGCGAATGACGTTATCTATAAAAAGGACTTTTTCGATCTCTATCATAGAATCCTTTAAAAAAATAAATCAATTTCTTATGCTTCATTCTTGTTTTAATTCATAAAGCAAAAACCCATTGTCCCTCAAATTTATGCATTATGTTCATAAAAAGGACATCCTTAGATACATATATTCTTTTTAACTAAAAAAAATATCACACAGGGATACAGGTATCCTTGTAACGTGCCTTATTGGCATCATTGCACGCATTTTGAGTCTCCCTATTCTTTTCAACTTGTTGCAAAAGTGTCACGTTCAATGTTTGAATCAGAATGTATCAATTGGCATTATAGTTATCGAAAAATTACAAAAAAAAAACATATCAATGGATACAGCATAAAATAATGTTAAAATCCTGAAATCCATCAGATTTTTCTTAAGAAAGTCACAAGGAATCAATTATATTTATTAAATTTGAAAACTCACCTTTGAGTGCTGGACAAATTCGTTTCCATATGCTTAAACAGCCACATCTATGAAATTGTCCCAAAGCCAGTTCCATGTAAAACAAAGGCAGTCCACCAAAAACCAACATTACACAATATGGAATGAGGAAAGCTCCGCCACCGTTTTGATAGCAGATGTACGGAAATCGCCAGACATTGCCTAAGTCAACGGCAAACCCCACAACGGCCAGCAGGAATTCAGCCTTCTGACCCCAAGTTTCACGTCGTCGTTCTGTGACGGATACGACAAGGACTCGCTAAAAATATATTAAAAGTTATTGAACATTGAAGTTTGCCTTTTGTTTTTTTTTTTTTTTTTAATTATTTCTTTTAGTTTGTTGTTTGGGAACGGAATCCTTCCTTGTCAATCCCCTAATATTTAGGTCTGAATTAATTTCTACCCCATTTGCCGTAATGCAATCGATAGAGGTATCGCAAATGACCTACTCTGATTTGATTCTTGAGAACCGAATATTCAGTAATGTTTGTAGTTTGTCCACTAAAAATTGTCAGTGAAATTAGGACGGTCACCTCCCACTCTGACTGCAGTGTGTGTGGAGAATCTCATTAAACTGTGAGAAACGCCATATATTAAAGGGTTTCCGTAGTGCATATTATAGATCATTGATCTTAAAAAGCTTTGAGAAAGCACCAATTATGAAAGCTCCTTAGCAAAATCCAAACAGAAAAAGTCTTCCTTCATTTTGATGGAGCTGGAAAATTATTCTGAATACGATTTCTCAGCAAATTTAAGAAAAACTTTTGTATCTCTTTCCTTTTAACAGAGTTATGTTTTATATACCTTTGACAAAGTAGAATTGAGCAAGCGAGTTCAAAAAAAATATATACGGATTAATTTTTGCACAGCGGTCGGTATATTTTTTTTTTTTTAATTCCTGTTCAACTTAGTGAGAGAACGTAGATCTCGGAGATCTCTGTAACTTGAACTGGCCAAATTTGTTTATTGATGAATACACTAAATTGGAGGTACAAAAGGAAAGTTAATTCGTGACATAATTTAATTTTTTAAACAATTTAAAAATTTAAACAATTTAACAAAAATTTAATTTTCGCCCAACATTTTGACATACTTTGTGAAGTTTTCAAGATATACACATAACAAATAACTCAAAACATAATAACTGAGATCAGGTTCTTGAGGTATCTGTAATCTCAAAAAATAAGGAAGAGATCCCTTTTTTTATTCACTTCACATAGAAAGAGTTTATATGTATTGACTGAAATATTGTCGATACTTTGATATTGAGATATAAAAGTGAAATTTGAAATGGCTTCCCTTAAAGAGTCTGAAAATAAGCTCGACAGCCATAAAACTTTCCTTTACTAAATGTTTTTTGCATAAATTAATATTCAAACCATACTAACCTCATTGTTAATGAACTTGGGTGCCAATGGATCTGTGACCTTCGATGGTACTTCATCATGTTCGTCTTCGTTCGACTCATTGTCCTCCCTATCGTCATTTGTTGGTGAAATACTAGCCTTGTTCCATTGTTTTGACATAGTATCTGCAACATCATTGCCACAGTGATTATCAATTGTTGGTAAATTGTCATCCGTCATTTTAACAACCCGCCACACAGAGCCTGCCGTGCTAGACAGAGGAATGTGTTTCTAGTTCCTAGTAACACCACCTCTTTTTGAGTGAAAAGAAAATAATAAAAAGAGACTAATGCAGTCTAAAGCGACTGCAGCACAGGCTTCCCGAGCATTGGTCACATGCAACAAGCACTATTGCATACACACAGGCGAACAAAAAATACAATTTTATACTCGCGCGTCGTAGTTGTTGATGATGAAACACCCCTAAGCGCACATCCTGCAACAGAAATAGAAAGCAAAATAATATTTCAAATCGGTAAACGGTAAATGTAGTAAAGGATATTTTATTCGTACGATATGAACTAAATTAACATTATTATAACCGCCCTAACGGTGTACAGGCTCGCGCGCATAAGTTGCCTTTTCAATGTCATTGACAATAAAAAGCTGTAAATTGTTTTGAACTTACATTATGTCCGCAAATATTTTTAAAACTACTAAGGGAATTACAATCAAAATAGAACTGCAAGCTAAAAAAATAAAAAGCGCCTAAAAGTATATTTTATTTTTAATTATCGGCGGGATTTTAATTTCAATTTCAAATGGTTGATAATGGTTTTGTTTACCTTTTTTCATTTGATTTTATGTAATTTTACTTTTTGGCGTTTAAGGGTAATTAAAACATCATCATGACGTATCAAATGATGATACAGCACGGCACAAAATTCTAAACGTTAAGAAAACGTTGTGCCATAGTTGGAATGATTCTAAACGGATCTCTTTGTATTCTGGTGACACAATGTGGGGTGAGCAAATAATGTTGGTGTAGGAGTTAAGTGTTCAAATTAAATTGATGAATTAAAAACAGCGCACCGCTGCGTCGCACCGACCTCCGTCGTCGGCTTGGTATGGTAATTTGATTTTAATAAGCAGAAATGACTGCCTATTCAAATGCGAATAAATGTTGCTTTTCGACATGTGCATTTGAAGCAGTTGTATGACAATGTAAATGAATGAATTTATTGTACAATTGATATAAGAAAATTAAGGAACAAAATGAAATTATGTGAGATAAGTTTTGATTTTGGTGGAAAATAAACAAGGTTTTGCTTACCCGCTTTTGTTTTGGGAAATTGTTCTATTTGTTAATTTTACTCTTTTAACGCGATAGTAGCAATAACCAATTAATCATATGAATTAGCTAGTGTCAAACTTTAAACGAACAACAAAATAATTATTTTTTTAATCTCCGTCTAAATAACCACAACAGGCAAAGAAATATAATATTTTTGTAGTCCTGCTTTAATTTTCATTAAACACTACTTGCCTAATTTTTTGGTGACTTAACGTTACCAGTCAAGTACAGGAGAGGAACACAACTGGGTGCGTATCATTTTATTTATTAGGCGACCTAAATTAAGTTGTTGCGACTGAAAATGTATTCGTGTGGTCAAACGATCTAACTATGTTAGATCTATGTAGTTAGATCACTTGTATATCAGTCATTACTTAAACAAAATACACTTTTTAAGAAAATTGAAAGACTTAAAGCTAACGCCTAATTTATAGACCGAGTTCTAAATCCACCTAAAACTAGTTTTTACTTGTATTGCAACTAGGGCTAGAACTTGGTTAAGAACACTGCCATTTATTCATTTTGAAGTACTGCCGAGTTCTGTAAGAGTCGAATTATAAAACCGTTAATCCGAATGTTGGTATCTAAATATGTTAAAAATCTGCATGGCTTTTTATATTAATTATTGGATTTCTAAAATAAAAAAAAACAGAAGTCAATCTTTTAATGTAAATTCATATAAAAAACTTCGTCAAAGTATTGATAATAAAAGAGATAGCTTAGTCCATTTGATTAATTGTGAACTGCCCTTGGACCATGCTATCTCTATATAGATTTCAATACAGATTTTTGTATTTTCAATACTTTCTCTGTACTTCTCACTGAATTTCTTGACCATTTTATATTAAATACAAGCCTGGTGAATAAATGCAGCATACTAACATTATATAGAATGACATTTTTTTCTATTTATTGTAATTGCTTTCCAAACAACTTTCTTTAAACTTTTCCATAGTTTTTTTAAAATAACCATTTTTTTTTAATTTTATGATGCAGTATAATAAATACTATTTCTAAGAATTTGCTCACAATAATTTAATATTTTTTTTCAAAAAGCTCAACACCAAATAAAACATTTTATTGTTCAAAATATTTTTTTTAATTACCGAATTGTTATTTAAGACATCTAATGGCATACTTAATTTTTACTAGTCGGTTTCAACATTCATTTCATTAAGGTTCATCACTCAACCTTCGAGCCTTCGACTATTTTTAGATCGAGTTTTATAGAACCTTGTGAAGAGCGCATTTTCAAGCGAAATAAGTCTTTTAGTTGATGTTACTCTTAAAGAAAAGGTCATTTTCATTTAACAACACAAAGCAAAACCTATAGAATTTGTAGTTTGTAGCTTACGAATTCGGTCCAAATTGGACATATTACTATGAATGATTGTGGTAACGAACATGAAGAGTTAATGGTGTTATGTTATCATGAACAAACCAATTTAAGTGATAAGAACAAGAAAAGGATATAAGACAATATTATTTTTTTGAACAAAATTTGGAAATATTAATATTAATACGAAATTAGTCTTTTACAGTTGTTATAGTTAATATACCTATTATTGAACATACATTTTATGCTGTTTTTTTTCTTGGACTTTCTCGGGAACTAGAGAACTATTTACAACAAAAATTGATGTACAAAAATTTATGGGTACCCCGAGTTTTTTTTATTAAATATTTCCGACGTACTCTTTTTTTGATTTTTAATTATTTTTTTTATTTAATTTATTTTTAATTTGGGTTTTGAATGTAGGGATTGATGTGTGCAAAATTGTTTTAAATGTTTGGAAAAAAGTTTATAAAACAGATATTTTTAAAAATCGTGCCTACGATTAAATATATATTAAAAAAATATATATGTATACATATATTCAATAAAAAAAAAATAAAATAGTGTTATTTTGTTCGCTAAAACCTTGAAATGCCATTAAATATATTTTTTAATTTTTTTAAGATGTTAATGTGAATGCTCATAACAACCAATATGTGCTCTTCATTCATACAATATTTTGTTAAACCGAATATTTTTATTTAATTGTCCTTTAAAAAAAAAAGATAAAGTAAGTATTGATACTCATTTCTTGAACTTTTTGCTGTGTCTCAGAATCAGGTATAACGATGACACGCCCTAGATATTGTTGAATTTTTATATTTACTGAAATTTCGCTTCTTATTAAAATTTTCTTTTTGCAAAGTAATTATTTTTTCAAATCATCATTTTTCTGGAACAAATTTTCAATTTTGAAAAAAGTCTTATTGAATTTTTAAATTTTCAGAATAATAATAATGCTTTGTTGCATTAAAGTGTTGAATATAAAATATTTGAATATTTAGAGCTTTTGTTTTTTATTTTCAAATAAAAAAGAATGCATTGCAGTTATTCCGATGTAAGATGTTAAAAAATGTTGATAATACAAATTTAAAATCACGTCCAAAAAGGATATAATTTTAAAATTAATTGAAGATTTTAACTATTTTAATTTTTGTAGAACTTTGAAAACTTACATTTCCGAAAAAAATTTAACACAAATGCAAAATAATTTGTGCAACATTTTTTTTTTGTTAAATTAATATCAAAACTTTTAAATAATCATTAAAAAGAAAACTTTTCACTTTATATATTTTTTTTCTTCACTTAAACAAAAAAAATCTAAGTTACAATAATTATTTACTACTTATTAACGATTTAAAAGACAACGTTTGATAAACTGAACAATCTGAAACGATTGAAGCCTTTTTATACAAACAAATTGTCCATCGAAATTGTAAGGATCACACACGAATTGCACTGCGCATAGCACAAAACACTATCACAAAATAGTATAGAGCTCCTTGCAGGACACATGTTGCTGTGTTATTATTGCAACTGTTGCTCCTTTTAAAACACCGCAACCTTGCGACTGTTGATGTATGTCACACTTGTAGAATGCATTCATAGAATGAGCAGTAAGGGACATATATGAATAATGAGATTTCATATATTATGGTTCTATATTTAAGCGACTTGTTTAATCGAAGGATAAAAAAGGATGCTTGCAATCAATTTGTGATGATTCAATAAAAAGAATCATTTACAAATTGTTTGAACTTTAAATCGAAAATAAAATCTTACGCATAATCAATCTTCAAGCATCTGATAGCTCTAAAGTGATAAAAATTATCTCAAGTTTACTCACCTGTATCTATTAAGCCGATAATAGCCTCAAAAGATACATCGATAGTATTGCTTCTGTGATTTATGTATCTTTGCTGTGGCAAATTCATTACTCGAGGCAAAAGTTTACAATAAGTTAAAACACTTAACAAAACTGCGCAAATAGTGTTTGTCGGTAGACACTCGGGCGTATGTGGAATATTTTGTTTGCATGTTATTTGGTTTTGTTGAGTTAGGTATGGTAAAACTGATTAATTAATAGATAACTTCATTGTTGTCACATTATTAACACTATAAAAAGAGAAGAATATTTCTAGTCATATTGTAAGATGGTTGATAATTTAGAATGTGTCTTATGCGGCAAGTAAAATTTGCTCTTTCAATAAATCGAAGGTTTTCAGATTGTGAGAAAATATGTGCATGTAATGATATTGAAATTCTTAAACTTACATGCGAGATAAACAGACGTTGATCTGAAATATCTTTTAACTTTTAAAACGGCAACCTAATGATAAAGGCCACGGCCAATGGACTTACATTCTGAACATTCCTTTTTGCACGTTGTAAGTCTTCTGAAATGAATGAAAGACCAATTTTTTGCCTTGATCATAGAAGGATCAACTTAACTCAACCAAATAAGAAGCTTCGTGCAATATCGCAATATCGTGAGGTATAGCCAAGTTTTTAAGAGAAGGTTGTGGGAATACAATGCTTGGAAAAAAATTATATCCAATCACGTTGGAATTAAATCACTTCTTAAAATTCAATGTGTACACAAAACAAAAGAAATATCTTTGAAAAAAATTTCAAGAATCCCACTAGGTATTTGTTTAAAATATTTCAAAAATTACCGTATTGATAATGTAATGGAAGCCGATTTTATTCCTATTTGGAATTTACGTTTTATTTAAATGTAATCTGTTTTTTTATCGGCTTTTGAATACACTGCGCACAAAATGCATATTTACCAACCGAAAACAAAAGATTTAAACCTCACAGATACATCTGTAATACGTTCTTCCGACAATATGAGCTAAAAGGTATATTTTTGGCATACAAAGCCACTGTCGGAAGTTCATATACTTTGCGACAAAAATTCTATTTCAACTACTCGCCAAATAAACGCACTGTTTGAACAAAAAAATCTTTTTGAATTGCTGAAAGGTATTTCAACCAATTCATCTACTGGACATGCTTAACTGGCTATGTGTGCTTTGGAACTGCTTGATGTTTTATGAATGACACACAGGTAAGGGATAACATATTATCTTACAGCTAATTACCCACCGGCAAAAGTGACGTAGGTTGTGGTTGATATTTGGTGGTTAATGGGTTGGGCTTGTAGGGGCTATAGGATGTCGGATAAAAAATATTGCATGTTCGAGTGGGTAAAGAATTGATAGATTAACTTATCGTAAATAAGAAAAAATATTGCACCTATTTATGATAAGCTGCCACTGGAGATATCCCATTGAAGACAATTGGCATATTTTGTAAGTAATAATAATTTTATGATTTTGAATTTTATGAAGGTTTTAATACAAACTTTATATACTACGTTGTACGAAAAAATTAATTTAAAAACAACTAAGTAGAATACTCAGTACTAATTTAGGACTTTACAAAGGTACTCATTGTCCTGTCAACTGAAGAGTCTAAATGAGTACGGCTTAAAAGCCGTAAAAAGCTATTTCGAATAAAAAAATATTATTATTATTAAAGCCATTTCAGAATATGATCTTTAAAACAATATTTTTTTTAGATTTAAATTTCAAAAAAAAATATCCATCATTTAAAAGGGCAACTTAATTCTGTTTGAATATTCTTAATTATTAATTATATCACTTCCACTAAATTTGGATGAAGATGGCTTACTTCGATTGATGACAATTAATTAATAATTTAACTAAGGCTTACGATTGAAATCAGAGTTAACTATGCCTCTTTAGATTCTGGTATTTAAATTGAACCAAATAATAAACGTTTAACACTATACAACTACAAAATTTTCCTCTTTTACGTCTAGAACAACTTAATCGATCTTAAGAAAATAATTTAAGCCCAATACATCTGTGCCAGAAAATGAAACTAATAGACACTAGAAGAGTACGAAATATACAAATCAAACAAAAATGAACGAGACAAACTACTTAATGATAAACTAACATTAAAAGCTAACGCATTATTTGACACTGTAATTACGTCTTAAGCAAGAGGAAAAGAGACAAGCATATAAATAATAAGATAGGAGAAAGACAACAAAGAAAACCACGGAAAGCAAGGAAAACAAAAGAAAATCGATGTCAACAAGTGGCAAAACAGTATAAACGCCTGATGATGGAAATATTATTTCCGAAACGCGTCGCGTAAATTAAAATAAAAATAAAAATAAAATAAAAAACAAATAAGTTGTGAAATTTTATATAAAATTAAAAGAAAACAAAAGAAAAACTAAATTCAAATCAGTTTTATATTTTTTATTTTTTGTTTTAACTTCACATATATATATAATTAAGAATATTCAAACAGAATTAAGTTGCCCTTTTAAATGATGGATCATTTTTTTTTGAAATTTAAATCTAAAAAAAATCTTGTTTTAAAGATCATATTCTGAAATGGCTTTAAGGATTTTTCAAACATTCTTTTAAATAATAATAATAATTTTTTAGTCTAAATAGCTTTTTACGGCTTTTAAGCCGTACTCATTTAGACTCTTCAGTTGACAGGACCTTTGTAAAGTCCTAAATTAGTACTGAGTATTCTACTTAGTTGTTTTTAAATTAATTTTTTCTTACAACGTAGTTTGTATTAAAACCTTTAATTCATAATATTTTTATTGACTGTCAAATTGAATCCTTCATTTCCGGCTAAAAATATATTTTGTTTGGTAAATTAAAATCAAAACTTTCCACAATCAAATTCTTCTACTTTGAAAAAAATAAACGAATTTAGAACATTTCATTTCTGGGGTGGAATTTAATGTTTTTTAAAAATTAGCATGACTAAGGTGCCTACAATTTCAAGATTTTTATCGCAAACAAACTCAAAATAAAATGGTTTGCTTTTTTAATCAATTCAACTTGATTACAACGCAAATCCCAATTATTTAGCTGAACTGAGCTAAATGTCTTATCATAAAATTATTATTACTTACAAAATATGCCAATTGTCTTCAATGGGATATCTCCAGTGGCAGCTTATCATAAATAGGTGCAATATTTTTTCTTATTTACGATAAGTTAATCTATCAATTCTTTACCCACTCGAACATGCAATATTTTTTATCCGACATCCTATAGCCCCTACAAGCCCAACCCATTAACCACCAAATATCAACCACAACCTACGTCACTTTTGCCGGTGGGTAATTAGCTGTAAGATAATATGTTATCCCTTACCTGTGTGTCATTCATAAAACATCAAGCAGTTCCAAAGCACACATAGCCAGTTAAGCATGTCCAGTAGATGAATTGGTTGAAATACCTTTCAGCAATTCAAAAAGATTTTTTTGTTCAAACAGAGCGTTTATTTGGCGAGTAGTTGAAATAGAATTTTTGTCGCAAAGTATATGAACTTCCGACAGTGGCTTTGTATGCCAAAAATATACCTTTTAGCTCATATTGTCGGAAGAACGTATTACAGATATATCTGTGAGGTTTAAATCTTTTGTTTTCGGTTGGTAAATATGCATTTTGTGCGCAGTGTATTCAAAAGCCGATAAAAAAACAGATTACATTTAAATAAAACGTAAATTCCAAATAGGAATAAAATCGGCTTCCATTACATTATCAATACGGTAATTTTTGAAATATTTTAAACAAATACCTAGTGGGATTCTTGAAATTTTTTTCAAAGATATTTCTTTTGTTTTGTGTACACATTGAATTTTAAGAAGTGATTTAATTCCAACGTGATTGGATATAATTTTGTTTTCCAAGCATTGTATTCCCACAACCTTCTCTTAAAAACTTGGCTATACCTCACGATATTGCGATATTGCACGAAGCTTCTTATTTGGTTGAGTTAAGTTGATCCTTCTATGATCAAGGCAAAAAATTGGTCTTTCATTCATTTCAGAAGACTTACAACGTGCAAAAAGGAATGTTCAGAATGTAAGTCCATTGGCCGTGGCCTTTATCATTAGGTTGCCGTTTTAAAAGTTAAAAGATATTTCAGATCAACGTCTGTTTATCTCGCATGTAAGTTTAAGAATTTCAATATCATTACATGCACATATTTTCTCACAATCTGAAAACCTTCGATTTATTGAAAGAGCAAATTTTACTTGCCGCATAAGACACATTCTAAATTATCAACCATCTTACAATATGACTAGAAATATTCTTCTCTTTTTATAGTGTTAATAATGTGACAACAATGAAGTTATCTATTAATTAATCAGTTTTACCATACCTAACTCAACAAAACCAAATAACATGCAAACAAAATATTCCACATACGCCCGAGTGTCTACCGACAAACACTATTTGCGCAGTTTTGTTAAGTGTTTTAACTTATTGTAAACTTTTGCCTCGAGTAATGAATTTGCCACAGCAAAGATACATAAATCACAGAAGCAATACTATCGATGTATCTTTTGAGGCTATTATCGGCTTAATAGATACAGGTGAGTAAACTTGAGATAATTTTTATCACTTTAGAGCTATCAGATGCTTGAAGATTGATTATGCGTAAGATTTTATTTTCGATTTAAAGTTCAAACAATTTGTAAATGATTCTTTTTATTGAATCATCACAAATTGATTGCAAGCATCCTTTTTTATCCTTCGATTAAACAAGTCGCTTAAATATAGAACCATAATATATGAAATCTCATTATTCATATATGTCCCTTACTGCTCATTCTATGAATGCATTCTACAAGTGTGACATACATCAACAGTCGCAAGGTTGCGGTGTTTTAAAAGGAGCAACAGTTGCAATAATAACACAGCAACATGTGTCCTGCAAGGAGCTCTATACTATTTTGTGATAGTGTTTTGTGCTATGCGCAGTGCAATTCGTGTGTGATCCTTACAATTTCGATGGACAATTTGTTTGTATAAAAAGGCTTCAATCGTTTCAGATTGTTCAGTTTATCAAACGTTGTCTTTTAAATCGTTAATAAGTAGTAAATAATTATTGTAACTTAGATTTTTTTTGTTTAAGTGAAGAAAAAAAATATATTAAGTGAAAAGTTTTCTTTTTAATGATTATTTAATTTTTTTGTGAAAGTTTGTTTGAGTTTTGTTATTAATTTAACAAAAAAAAAATGTTGCACAAATTATTTTGCATTTGTGTTAAATTTTTTTCGGAAATGTAAGTTTTCAAAGTTGTACAAAAATTAAAATAGTTAAAATGTTCGATTAATTTTAAAATTATATCTTTTTTGGGGGTGATTTCAAATTTGTATTATCAACATTTTTTAACATCTTACATCGGAATAACTGCAATGCATTCTTTTTTATTTTAAAATAAAAAACAAAAGCTCTAAATATTCAAATATTTTATATTCAACACTTTAATGCAACAAAGCATAATTATTATTCTGAAAATTTAAAAATTCAATAAGACTTTTTTCAAAATTGAAACTTTGTTCCAGAAAAATGACGATTTGAAAAAATAATTATTTTGCAAAAAGAAAATTTTAATAAGAAGCGAAATTTCAGTAAATATAAAAATTCAACAATATCTAGGGCGTGTCATCGTTATACCTGATTCTGAGACACAGCAAAAAGTTCAAGAAATGAGTATCAATACTTACTTTATCTTTTTTTTTTAAAGGACAATTAAATAAAAATATTCGGTTTAACAAAATATTGTATGAATGAAGAGCACATATTGGTTGTTATGAGCATTCACATTAACATCTTAAAAAAATTAAAAAATATATTTAATGGCATTTCAAGGTTTTAGCGAACAAAATAACACTATTTTATTTTTTTTTAATTGAATATATGTATACATATATATTTTTTTAATATATATTTAATCGTAGGCACGATTTTTTAAAATATCTGTTTTATAAACTTTTTTCCAAACATTTAAAACAATTTTGATGTGTATCAATCCCTACATTCAAAACCCAAATTAAAAATAAATAAAATTAAAAAAATAATTAAAAATCAAAAAAAGTGTACGTCGGAAATATTTAATTAAAAAAACTCGGGGTACCCATAATTTTTTGTACATCAATTTTTGTTGTAAATAGTTCTCTAGTTCCCAAGAAAGTCCAAAAAAAAAAACACCATAAAATGTATGTTCAATAATATGTATATTAACTATTATAACTGTAAAGGACTAATTTCTTATTAATATTAATATTTCCAAATTTTGTTCAAAAAAATAATATTGTCTTATATCCTTTTCTTGTTCTTATCACTTAAATTGGTTTGTTCATGATAACATAACACCATTAACTGTTCATGTTCGTTACCACAATCATTCATAGTAATATGTCCAATTTGGACCGAATTCGTAAGCTACAAACTACAAACTCTATAGGTTTCGCTTTGTGTTGTTAAATGAAAATGACCTTTTCTTTAAGAGTAACATCAACTAAAAGACTTATTTCGCTTGAAAATGCGCTCTTCACAAGGTTCTATAAAACTCGATCTAAAAATAGTCGAAGGCTCGACGCGACGGTTGAGTGATGAACCGTAATGAAATGAATGTTGAAACCGACTAGTAAAAATTAAGTATGCCATCAGATGTCTTAAATAACAATCCGGTAATTAAAAAAAATATTTTGAACAATAAAATGTTTTATTTTTTGAAAAAAATATTAAATTGTTGTGAGCAAATTCTTAGAAATAGTATTTATTATACTGCATCATAAAATTAAAAAAAAATGGTTATTTTAAAAAAACTATTGAAAAGTTTAAAGAAAGTTGTTTGGAAAGCAATTACAATAAATAGAAAAAAATGTCACTCTATATAATGTTAGTATGCTGCATTTTTTTATATGAGTTTACATTAAAAGATTGACTTCTGTTTTTTTTTTATTTTAGAAATCCAATAATTAATATAAAAAGCCATGCAGATTTTTAACATATTTAAATACCAACATTCGGATTAACGGTTTTATAATTCGATTCTTACAGAACTTGGCAGTACTTCAAAGTGAATAAATGGCAGTGTTCTTAACCAAGTTCTAGCCCTAGTTGCAATATAAGTAAGAACTAGTTTTAGGTGGATTTAGAACTCGGTCTATAAATTAGGCGTTAGCTTTAAGTCTTTCAATTTTCTTAAAAAGTGTATTTTGTTTAAGTAATGACTGATATACAAGTGATCTAACTACATAGATCTAACATAGTTAGATCGTTTGACCACACGAATACATTTTCAGTCGCAACAACTTAATTTAGGTCGCCTAATAAATAAAATGATACGCACCCAGTTGTGTTCCTCTCCTGTACTTGACTGGTAACGTTAAGTCACCAAAAAATTAGGCAAGTAGTGTTTAATGAAAATTAAAGCAGGACTACAAAAATATTATATTTCTTTGCCTGTTGTGGTTATTTAGACGGAGATTAAAAAAATAATTATTTTGTTGTTCGTTTAAAGTTTGACACTAGCTAATTCATATGATTAATTGGTTATTGCTACTATCGCGTTAAAAGAGTAAAATTAACAAATAGAACAATTTCCCAAAACAAAAGCGGGTAAGCAAAACCTTGTTTATTTTCCACCAAAATCAAAACTTATCTCACATAATTTCATTTTGTTCCTTAATTTTCTTATATCAATTGTACAATAAATTCATTCATTTACATTGTCATACAACTGCTTCAAATGCACATGTCGAAAAGCAACATTTATTCGCATTTGAATAGGCAGTCATTTCTGCTTATTAAAATCAAATTACCATACCAAGCCGACGACGGAGGTCGGTGCGACGCAGCGGTGCGCTGTTTTTAATTCATCAATTTAATTTGAACACTTAACTCCTACACCAACATTATTTGCTCACCCCACATTGTGTCACCAGAATACAAAGAGATCCGTTTAGAATCATTCCAACTATGGCACAACGTTTTCTTAACGTTTAGAATTTTGTGCCGTGCTGTATCATCATTTGATACGTCATGATGATGTTTTAATTACCCTTAAACGCCAAAAAGTAAAATTACATAAAATCAAATGAAAAAAGGTAAACAAAACCATTATCAACCATTTGAAATTGAAATTAAAATCCCGCCGATAATTAAAAATAAAATATACTTTTAGGCGCTTTTTATTTTTTTACCTTGCAGTTCTATTTTGATTGTAATTCCCTTAGTAGTTTTAAAAATATTTGCGGACATAATGTAAGTTCAAAACAATTTACAGCTTTTTATTGTCAATGACATTGAAAAGGCAACTTATGCGCGCGAGCCTGTACACCGTTAGGGCGGTTATAATAATGTTAATTTAGTTCATATCGTACGAATAAAATATCCTTTACTACATTTACCGTTTACCGATTTGAAATATTATTTTGCTTTCTATTTCTGTTGCAGGATGTGCGCTTAGGGGTGTTTCATCATCAACAACTACGACGCGCGAGTATAAAATTGTATTTTTTGTTCGCCTGTGTGTATGCAATAGTGCTTGTTGCATGTGACCAATGCTCGGGAAGCCTGTGCTGCAGTCGCTTTAGACTGCATTAGTCTCTTTTTATTATTTTCTTTTCACTCAAAAAGAGGTGGTGTTACTAGGAACTAGAAACACATTCCTCTGTCTAGCACGGCAGGCTCTGTGTGGCGGGTTGTTAAAATGACGGATGACAATTTACCAACAATTGATAATCACTGTGGCAATGATGTTGCAGATACTATGTCAAAACAATGGAACAAGGCTAGTATTTCACCAACAAATGACGATAGGGAGGACAATGAGTCGAACGAAGACGAACATGATGAAGTACCATCGAAGGTCACAGATCCATTGGCACCCAAGTTCATTAACAATGAGGTTAGTATGGTTTGAATATTAATTTATGCAAAAAACATTTAGTAAAGGAAAGTTTTATGGCTGTCGAGCTTATTTTCAGACTCTTTAAGGGAAGCCATTTCAAATTTCACTTTTATATCTCAATATCAAAGTATCGACAATATTTCAGTCAATACATATAAACTCTTTCTATGTGAAGTGAATAAAAAAAGGGATCTCTTCCTTATTTTTTGAGATTACAGATACCTCAAGAACCTGATCTCAGTTATTATGTTTTGAGTTATTTGTTATGTGTATATCTTGAAAACTTCACAAAGTATGTCAAAATGTTGGGCGAAAATTAAATTTTTGTTAAATTGTTTAAATTTTTAAATTGTTTAAAAAATTAAATTATGTCACGAATTAACTTTCCTTTTGTACCTCCAATTTAGTGTATTCATCAATAAACAAATTTGGCCAGTTCAAGTTACAGAGATCTCCGAGATCTACGTTCTCTCACTAAGTTGAACAGGAATTAAAAAAAAAAAAATATACCGACCGCTGTGCAAAAATTAATCCGTATATATTTTTTTTGAACTCGCTTGCTCAATTCTACTTTGTCAAAGGTATATAAAACATAACTCTGTTAAAAGGAAAGAGATACAAAAGTTTTTCTTAAATTTGCTGAGAAATCGTATTCAGAATAATTTTCCAGCTCCATCAAAATGAAGGAAGACTTTTTCTGTTTGGATTTTGCTAAGGAGCTTTCATAATTGGTGCTTTCTCAAAGCTTTTTAAGATCAATGATCTATAATATGCACTACGGAAACCCTTTAATATATGGCGTTTCTCACAGTTTAATGAGATTCTCCACACACACTGCAGTCAGAGTGGGAGGTGACCGTCCTAATTTCACTGACAATTTTTAGTGGACAAACTACAAACATTACTGAATATTCGGTTCTCAAGAATCAAATCAGAGTAGGTCATTTGCGATACCTCTATCGATTGCATTACGGCAAATGGGGTAGAAATTAATTCAGACCTAAATATTAGGGGATTGACAAGGAAGGATTCCGTTCCCAAACAACAAACTAAAAGAAATAATTAAAAAAAAAAAAAAAAACAAAAGGCAAACTTCAATGTTCAATAACTTTTAATATATTTTTAGCGAGTCCTTGTCGTATCCGTCACAGAACGACGACGTGAAACTTGGGGTCAGAAGGCTGAATTCCTGCTGGCCGTTGTGGGGTTTGCCGTTGACTTAGGCAATGTCTGGCGATTTCCGTACATCTGCTATCAAAACGGTGGTGGAGCTTTCCTCATTCCATATTGTGTAATGTTGGTTTTTGGTGGACTGCCTTTGTTTTACATGGAACTGGCTTTGGGACAATTTCATAGATGTGGCTGTTTAAGCATATGGAAACGAATTTGTCCAGCACTCAAAGGTGAGTTTTCAAATTTAATAAATATAATTGATTCCTTGTGACTTTCTTAAGAAAAATCTGATGGATTTCAGGATTTTAACATTATTTTATGCTGTATCCATTGATATGTTTTTTTTTTGTAATTTTTCGATAACTATAATGCCAATTGATACATTCTGATTCAAACATTGAACGTGACACTTTTGCAACAAGTTGAAAAGAATAGGGAGACTCAAAATGCGTGCAATGATGCCAATAAGGCACGTTACAAGGATACCTGTATCCCTGTGTGATATTTTTTTTAGTTAAAAAGAATATATGTATCTAAGGATGTCCTTTTTATGAACATAATGCATAAATTTGAGGGACAATGGGTTTTTGCTTTATGAATTAAAACAAGAATGAAGCATAAGAAATTGATTTATTTTTTTAAAGGATTCTATGATAGAGATCGAAAAAGTCCTTTTTATAGATAACGTCATTCGCATTGGAAAATTTCAATGCGGGCATTGAAATTTCATTAAATTCAACATTTAAAAACATTGTATCGCACATTTTATCAAAACCTAACTTTTATGTATGACTGGATGTGCATAAAAAGGATATAGAGATACTTAATAATGTTATGTAACAGTAAATTGTGATCATCAAAGGATATTTTCGGAATTCTATGATACATTACCTCATGTTTACGCATGAAATTGTGTTTTAATTAAAAACAATTAATATAAATAGAGGAAATGCTCACTAAATGACCGAAACGAATGGCAAAATCAGGGTTGGAATACAATGTCAACATGAAAGGATTTAAATCATTTATTATGTCAATAAAACAGTAAATGAGTGCTTTGGGCTAATTTGTTAATTAATTTTAAATTTGAATAAAATTGATAGTAAAAGTAGGTATTAAGAAAATCTAATTGAAGTGTTTTTCAGGATTGATTAAAAGCAACAACCGAAAGGACATTTTCACTAGAACGTTAAAATTCAAAGCGTAGCGTCGCGTTAAAAAAAACTATAATACGCTCCTTTTGCAATTAAGCTTTTAGTTTTGTTTTTAATTTGACAAATTCAGTTCTGGTCTATTCCAAAAAAATGTCTAAGAATTTTGACGAAATTTCATCTTAACCTGTTTAAAATCTCGGCTCTATTATCATATCACGTGTGCCAGAACCGGCGACGGCGATGTTATGTTCTCCGTGCCTTTCGGATATTCTATTTAAAGCCTTCAAGAGTGTTAAAAACCGTATGTATATCAACTTGACGAATTGGTTTTTTTTAGTTAGATAAATTATAATTTTATTTCAAAATATAAAAGATTTAGCTAATGGCCGTCTACCAGACTGACAGAAGATAAATATATCATGGCAAAATGCAAAATAGATCTTAATATACAATACATACTCGTATGTACATAATTATAGTTTAGATTTTAAAAATCTGCTCCAATTATGGATTTTTTATAACGTAGTGCAGCAACAATACATTAATATTTAGTACATACCATCTTTTTTCTCCATTTAATACACTTAGCAACTCGTCATCATTCAGGAGGCTCTTTTTAAAATACCTTGTTCTAAACTCTTTCAAAACAGGGCATATTGCAATGAAATGACAGGTGTCTTCTCGCGTCTTCATATTGCAGAGACTGCAAAGTATTGCAAGATCCAAACTGTGTGGCATATAGTTAAAATTCAATATTTCGCCTCTCGTTTTAAAAATAATGTCTATCTTAATGATTGGATTGCTGTTAAGAAGGTTCGTATTGTTTCCAAGGTTGTATTCAAGACGACTGTAAAAGCATCTAAACAACAAGGATTTGGCTTCAGCTACATTTCTATCATAAAGGCCATTTCAATTTTTTTTCAAGCATAGTGTTGAAGACAGGTTTTCATTTTGTGTAAAGTAGTAAAGTGGGAGAGCCTGGCAACCGAATGCAGTGCAAATTTAATCATAATTCGGACCGCATTTGGTTGCCAGGCTCTCCTACAGTTTCCCAGTTTTTTAACTTGGGATGTTTTAAGGTAGATGAAAAATCCTTTTAACAAAGTAATACAGACATTTTCCTACGGCTTCAAAAGAACGGTATTCCTAGACTTGTGTTCCATATAAAAGTATTGACGCTGCAGTAGAGCGCAATAACCTTTATTTTGCACTATATTCGATATAGTTGCTCTCGATTCTGCGCTCCCATACCTCAGAAATCGCTTGCTTTGCTTCGGATAATTTTCCGCCCAGGTGCCTCTCTATGTTCAGGTTTAAGGTTAAAAGAAATGCGAGGTATTTGTATTCCCGCACAGTTTCAACAGCTTCGCTATTATCACTCCATTTTTAATTTCACGAAAGTCTGCCTCCTTCATCTTTGAACACCATCATTGATTTTTGTAAATTCACTACCAGATTCCAGAGTTTGCAATAATTTCCTTACCTATTCATCATTAGCTACATTCCATCTATCGTGTCCGCAAAGAAGATAAATCGTCTGCTTACATAAATGCGGAAATCGTTACTCCTCCAAGGCACTCAGAATACAACCTTGGCTAAGGTTGATAAGTGATTGATACAATCAAAAAATTCAGGGATAGAATCGGCTGAGGTGATATGTGACAGTCACATTTCTGTTAGTCACATGTGATCACATTAAATTTTCAGTCTGCGTAAAGTGATCACTAGGAAAATTACAATTCCCTTTAGCCGATTTCATCCCTTGTTTTAGGCCCATTGTTGTTAGAAATTTGTCTGATAGAGCAACTCCATCCGTCGAGCCGTGGGGGTGATTTTCATTGAAATGCCGACTTATTTAAGGAATTTTCCAACTCGATAGATTTCACACCCGTATTAAAAAATGATTACATTACATTACACTTAAATCTACTGCGTTGATAAATCTAGAATCTACGAACTAGACACACTTACAAACGATTTCACTGATCTCACGGGAAGCGCTGCTTTATTAGAACCAAGACCGTTGACATAGTCGATGAATTTCAATGAAACAATGTAAAAAATATTATAAAGAAACATGCTTAGACATGCATTATTTTAACAGCAATGTGTTTATTTATAAAAGTAAGTTTATAATGATTAAATATATTAATGAAAATTATTAATGCAGCAATTAATTCATTTATTTTTTAATAACTAATTAAAAAAAAGGAAGAAATTAGAGAACTTTATTACTGCACCAATTTTTTCTAATAATGAATTAAATGAACGAATTAATATTTCAGCAATTATTAATTGAATTATTATTGAAGTTATGTTATTATATATAAGGTATACGTAATATGTTATACATTTTTATAATAAACAATTAACGATAATTAATTTAATTAGTATATCAAAATTATACAGTTTCATTTAGAATTTTAATTCGATGGTGTATTTAGGTACAATAAACGCTTTTTTATTCTGATTGCACTGTTTTGTTTAAACATTTTTTTTTATTTCATCATTTAGTATCTATTAATATACACCTCTAACACTAATGTCAATGCAATATCACATTTCCTTTTGGCTTAACGGTGGTGGTTTTGTTATTTAAGTTGTTAATATTTATTGTCACTTACATAAAAGATTTTCTTCACAATATTATGTAGCTTATTTTAAAATCCAAAGGAATTTGGCTATTTTAAAACAATATAAATATTATAAAACTTTCGATAAAACTTTTTTCTCTTATTTAGTTAAGAAGGACTAGTCTCGACAATCACGACCAGAGAGTGATCGTATAATCGTATCGAAACGAAATATTCCTAAACATCAATTTCATTCACCGCGACGTAGGCTTGTTTTTTTGTCGACCGCGCTTTTTTCAGTATATCGGTTATAACTTTTTAGTTTTGTCTGGCCTTGGCTCTGATAAAGCATCGCTTCCCCTTAAAGCAGCAAAGTCAATCATCGGTGCGTGTGGTTAGTAGTCTGGTAGGGGACCATCCGAAAACCAACTGCCTGCTGTTGACTTGTGTTTTCTGTTTTCCGTTCTCTCCCTTTCTTCTGTTCTGTCCGGTATCAAAGTCGTCTTGTATGCTGTCTTGTATTTTCTGAGCCAATAGCTTCAGTAGCCAGAGCTTATACGTCATAAGGATCCTTACTTCGTAGATTTATCTATGGAGTTAATGTCACTTTTTAGTTTTTCAGAACCCAATGCCGACATGCGTTCCACCATTTATTAATTGAATTTGCCAATAGATCTCGTAACATTTTACCGAGTCAGGGATATTTAATACCTTCTTTTGTTTTTATTCAATAAGTAATTAATTAATCGGAATTTCGGAAAGTGAAACCCTTGAAAATGTCGACTTGCACACTTTTTATAAGTTTAAAAACAAATATATATCCATTTTCATTTAGCTTTTTTAGGGATTTTTTCCAATCCAATCTTTGAAAAAGTTAGGTTTTATTCATACTAGTCGATCAATTCTAAAACTGCTTAAATTTATTAATGCAGGTCTCTTGATTTGACTCGTAAGATTCGTGGGGGGTGACACACCTCGTGATGTTAAGTAACTTTCCGGAATTATGCCTGGAATTTGAACAAAATGTTTCTCTCGTTAACCCATTGCATTAGCTTCCTTAATTAGTGCTCGGAAATAAGAGTTGTAAATTAATTCAACTTGATAGTCTTTACATTTCTTATACTAAACGTAATGTTCTAACCATAGTTTTATATATATAGTGCGGTTTGAATTTGAAAAAAAGTTGAAATTTTCATAAGAGGCTACAACTTGTTATTTATAATCTTTTGAAACAAACATAAGCATTTTAAAAATATAAATTTATTGCATAAAATTTTGGTAATGAGCTTCAATTCAACAAGTTGCCAAAAATTCTTTTCAAAACTCATCCCTCCAAAGCTGCTATAGTACGATTAATTTCTATACATAATTGAATTCCAAAATTTCAGCAACACAAAAACATTGCATGCAAACAACGCTAACGAAGTAAGAAACTCACTTAAACGCATATCCAAAACATAAGATGACAGCAACATGATGTATACAAGAAGTTCATCAGCGATAAATTGATTATGTCGGGTATAAAAGAAATAGGCTTCTTGGTGTCAAGTTTAAATGTGCGGCGGCTTCTGTGTTTAAACTTGAAAGAAGCACACATTTTATTTTAAATATGTTAGTTAACTATCCTCTTCTGTGATTGTTTGGTAAAGTTAATAAAATTCAATTCAAACGGAAGTGTGAAGAGGATTGAAACTTTGACTCAAGGGCCTTAACGTAAAAAGTTCCTGTCCTTTGAAAGTTAAAACTCTGTATGGTCTATTTTAGTTATAGTTTCTTAATCGTCAGTATCTATAGTTAAATAAGAAAGAAAAAGTTAAGAAAAAAGTGTTTACACATTCGATTTAAACGAAAGATTCATTTCTTTGGTTTATATTGCAGAGCAAAGGAAACCCCTCTTTTGAAAAGTCCTATTCTTTTTTGCAAATACTTTTGCCTTCTTAGGTTGTTTGAACTGCTGAATAAATACTTTTAAGACCAAAAGCAATGTGCAATTGCATTTAAAATAATACAGAAAACTTTGTTTAGTCTTAAATCTTTTGTATTTTTCAGTAGGACGTTTTATGAAAATTAGTATTAAAACTCTACCGGCTAATTTATATTACTAAGCCCACATTAATTTTAAGAGCTTTCATAATATCTATATATGTATACATGTATATAAAAAAATACCCAGCAGAGGGATGATAACGTCAAGGGGATGTTTTCTAAAAGCAGAAATTTTAAATTCATGAATGGCACTTGCATCGAAGAAACCGAAAAGCTTTTAGAACTTGGTATGTGTGTCAATGACGACCTCCGTTGCAATGACCACATATATTTGAGATCTGGCTATAATTTATAAAGCGTTTATACAGCCAAGACTTGAGTTTCGAATATAACTGTCACCTCTGGGCAGGTGCTACACCTGCTCGATAGAATACAAAATAAATCGTTAAGATTGATAGGAAATAGAACTGTTTCAGAAACAATTGCTCCTCTCGAGCACTGACGCAATGCTTGATGTCTTTCCTTATTTTACGTTCCTTTTATAAAAAAAAATTTCACTCGAAATAGCCAGTTGTATTCCTCCGCTTAAAAGTATCTCCCGTAATACTCGTCTGGCAAGGAATACTCATCAGTTTAGGCTGGAGCCCAATTTCGGACGTACCGTGAAATATAGAGATTCTTTTCTTAGCCGAACAACAAGAATTTCAATTTGAAAACATTCTAGACCAATGTCGACATCTTCAGTCCCTCCTTCCCTAACCTTCCCATGCTCGAGCAGTGTATTCAACATTATAAAAGAAACACTGTTCCCATGTTTGCGTGCACAGTTAAAAAAAAAACAATAAACAAAATTTAATATACATATGTAGTTGATATGATATATATATAAGGAAAACAACATTTATGTCATGCGTCCCAGCGCCTTCTAGGGGTAGTTAAAATAGACTAAGTTTCACGAGATGATACAGAATCATGATTTTTTTTCTATCTGTATATTTTTATTACTTGCGATTATAGGTACTATAATACAAGTTATGCATTAACGGATGCGCCAATCGTCTTCAAATTTTTAACTTAACGGAGGAGTTTTTTCAATTTTTTTTTTTAGCTCAAAAATTAACGGTACCTGTCATATAACCGTTATGTGAAAGCTTATTTTTCTCAAAAACGGCTTCAAGAATTTTTATACAAAAAATCAGTGTACTACTGTAAGTATGCATTAGATTTTAGTGAAAAAAATGTAATATGGTGGGCTAAAAACGGTACCTCCCATAGGACCGGTTTTTTTCTTCAACTTTTTCCAAAACTGGTGATCCAATTACAATCAAAATTGATATTTAAAAAGATGTAGGTAGCCTGAGTAATTTTGCATTAATTTTTTTTTTCGAAAACTTTTTTAAAGAAATAAAATGGTGTTTAAATTTTTCCGCTGAAAACTATTTTACGTACTTTTTTTCAAACAATCAAAAGTCAGAAAAATCGAATATAATCTTTGAAGTTCCCTTAATATTTTTCAATTTTTATTCCAAGCTGTGACCGCACATAAGAGCAAGTACGTGCGATCCAGTCGTGCAATTAATTTTTTGTTCTTTAATTTATACAATTTGTTTTTGTTGAATTTTGTTTTATTTTTTTTTTACTTTATTATAATTAATTTTATTTTATTTCCTTTTATTTTATTTTATTTTAGTTTATTTTACTTTATTTTATTTTATTTTATTTTATTTTATTTTATTTTATTTTATTTTATTTTAATTGATTTAGTTTTATTTTATTTTTTTAAATTTATTTTATTTTATTTATATTATTTATTTTATTTATATTTCACTGTGTTTAATCTTAAATTAAAAAATGAATATAACAAAATTACATATTTTATAATGTATTGCCTACTGTCAAAATAGCATGGGTTAACGACAGATCATTCATTACCCCATGCATTGCGGTTTTGACAGTAGGCAATACTTTGTCGTGCCTTTTATAATTGGGCCAATTTTCTTATTCTTTAGGCAATCATTTTTGTGATCTCGACTAGAACCACAAATCCCTCTTCACTGATTTTCCTAAGTTTCCACCTGTGGAGTTCAGCGGGTTGACCACAGAAAACGTCAGAAGGCCTCCCGGTTTTAGATGGTTCCATTTATAAGGTCAACTAAATATAAGTGTCGTTGCATTTGATCCGCGAAATTTTTGCATCTGCCTTTTTACGCAACTGGGTAGGAACGTGTGGTGCTTTTGCGTTTTAAACTGCAATCTAAAGGCATCTTCTTTCTATCTGGCATTTTTAGCTAAGTTGGTCATGCTGTATTTCGTCCAAAATTGCATTCTTAATGTGGAAGCTTCTTCGGATTTTCCTGCTGCTTATTCAATCACGTTTTATTCACTTGTTGCATCTTCATTTTAGGTAACATCAATTCCACGTTTGCTCAACATTGTGAACCATATTTATCTAAGCGCTGGATAAACAATTGCCGTTTAGACCCTTCTGTCCTATTAGCTAAGATGGCATCTTTCGATCACAGAAGATGGGAGAGTTTCCTGCCACTTCATATACCCTAAATTTACGCTATACGTGATATCGCCATCTTAAAGTTTTAAGACACAACTAAACTAATATTACACGGTCATCGCAATGACCCTCTGACGTCGCAATAAAATAGGTCTTTCCACCGTCAGTGCACTGCCATAGGTCATTGTGTAATTCCAAGCTACAGAGTCTATCACAAGAATGACGCAAGTTTGTCATTGTTGTCCTAAAATGCGATGACGGGCAAAGTGTGTCAGCGTGAATTTTGCAACTCGGAGTCAGGGTGATGGGCTTCAGAACGGTGACTATCACACGACTTGAGCACTTTCAAACAGCTTATTGGTGACAGAAGAAATTCCTGCTATGTCAACATTGCATGCATTGAAAGCTACAAATCGGCCCCGTGCATCCCATCACAGATAACCCTATGACAAGGTTTTCGAAAATTTTTACTGCGATGAACAAAAAATAATTGTTGACTTGCCTGTAATTGTTGCAGTCAGCGTGATGACCGCATTTTATGATGAATATCACACGACATGACGACTTAAGGGCAAACAACTACGTGATTATGACATCAGAAGGATAGTGCAATGGCCCATTACGATGACCGTGTAAAACTACATAGCTTTAACAGAAAAAGCAGTACATATCTTCTTATAGGAATGTGGCAAGCAATATACTAACTCTACTAAAATGAAGTAAAAGTATCACGAAATAAAAATCAAAAAATATTTTAAATTATTAATAAACAATATTATTATTCTATGTCAGTGAAACCAGAAATATCCGATCACACATTGTGCATTCACAGGGGTCGGCTATGCTATTTGTTTAATTGACATCTACATGGGAATGTACTATAACACTATAATTGGCTGGGCGGTTTATTATCTGTTCGCATCCTTCACCTCTAAACTGCCATGGACTTCATGCGAGAATCCATGGAATACTGCAAGCTGTATGCCCGTCACCTCGGAGAATTTCACAAATCTCGCCACCACACCAGCTCGAGAGTTCTTTGAGTAAGTTTGTTGTGTATTTTCAATTACTTTACATCCTGCAAATAGAATCGGATATAGACAAATACAACTATCAATAAAATAAGTGCGGAGGAATGGAAGGCCTTGTGGTATCTATTGTATTTTTGTGCTTTTAAATAGCAACCATCAACACAATGGTCAATACGATGTCTTCCATTACCCCAGAGGACATAAGATATTTAATTGTTCCTTCTTGTTTGATTTTTTTTTTTTGTATTACACTTACTAACTGAATACTCTTGGTTTGATTTTCTTCTTGGCAATAACAAAAAATAGACGAAAGGTACTTGAACAGTATAAATCCGATGGATTGGATTTTATGGGACCTGTTAAACCAACGCTGGCGCTGTGTGTCTTTGGAGTATTTGTTCTGGTTTACTTTTCCCTGTGGAAGGGAGTAAGAAGTGCTGGAAAGGTGGTTTGGGTAACTGCACTAGCACCGTATGTTGTGCTAATCATACTTTTAATACGTGGAGTATCACTGCCTGGCGCCGATGAGGGCATCAAATACTATCTGACTCCTGAATGGCATAAGTTGAAGAATTCCAAGGTAAATGAAGTGTCAATTTTTGTAAAATGAAATCTGTTTAGCTTGAGTCAATTCAAATCAATTCTCCTTGCAGGTTTGGATAGATGCTGCTTCTCAAATATTTTTCTCTTTGGGACCTGGATTCGGAACATTACTAGCTCTTTCCAGTTACAATAAGTTCAATAACAACTGCTACCGGGATGCTCTTATCACAAGCAGCATCAATTGTTTAACAAGCTTCTTAGCTGGTTTTGTAATTTTCTCTGTTTTGGGGTAGGTTAATTGAGAATCTCATTGCGTTAGTTTGTAAAATCAAACAATGTAAATATACTTACAGGTATATGGCCCACGTACAGAAAACCTCAATCGATCAAGTTGGTCTGGAAGGACCTGGTCTGGTTTTTATCGTCTATCCAGAAGCTATAGCCACAATGAGTGGATCTGTATTTTGGTCCATAATTTTCTTCCTTATGTTGATCACTCTAGGCTTAGATAGTACATTTGGTGGCTTGGAGGCAATGATTACAGCCCTATGTGATGAATATCCGAGGGCAATTGGAACGCGAAGAGAAGTTTTTGTACTTTTCTTGTTGGCTTGTATCTATTTGTGCGCTTTACCAACCATGACATATGTAAGTAATTTTTGAATTTTTCAATATAATTCTCAATTTATTAGAAATGGCCTTTTTTAATAACTACACTCCACATCATTTGATTGTAACCATTTTTTTTTATTCACATGCATAGATGTTTGAATTTGTATTTTTCTTTATACATTTTTTTTTGAAAATTATACCCACATCAGTTGATGTTGAGTAACTTGTCAATACCCAACAACCTCTTTCCAGCTTAATGATTAAAGTCTGAATCGTGTTGGATATACATATATGTATGTAAATATATGTAAAGTTTTGTCAAAAACTTTATATTTAAAATTTGAACTGAACAAATTGAAAGTAAGTAGTGCCCCGTGGGGCGTGGCTTAGTGGTTAGTGTATCGGACTGCTAAGTGATGGGTCGGGGTTCGACCCCCCGTCAGAACCACATTTTTTCCGTAGGTACTGCTTCTTGTGAGGAACTGACAAAACCTCCAAGAGTAAAATTTGTCCCGAAAAAGTGCATCTCATTAAGCCGTTCGGACTCGGCGGTAAATTGTAAGTTTCTTCCATTTTTGCAGATTCACAACACACACTTGGCCTTGGCTTTGTAAGGAGCTGTCGCGCCAGTATTTTTTTTTATTTTTTAAACTTGCGTATTGCGTAATTGCGTAATCCCTGTGAGCAGATGCTGATCAAAATACTCGGATTTGAGATTTTTTTGTGGAATTATTATAGAGCTGCAGCAGATGTTGGCTCAACTGATCTTACTGACAATATTGGGTTTCGAGATCTAAAATCAGTCGTGGAATTGTTTGTCATCATATCAAGTTTATCAGAAATATTTTTTTGAAAAACCAAATGGCCCTAATCAGGTGAAACTGAGTGTTTCAAATTTGTTAGCATTTTTTTCGGAATGAAGAGAATTAGAATGCTGCCTTTATATTCATGATAGATAACTGACAAGTATAGGTCCAGACATCATGAAATTAAAATGACAGAAAAGAAATAAACAAAAAACAGCTAACTCTTGAGCTCCTATGTATGGTACCATCAACACTCTTAACTCTTTTCATTAGTCAACAATCGACCTTACTTATTACTCGGAAAGCATTAGAAATCCATTAGCTTGTTCACATACTTCATATTATCCACAAAAGTATCTAAAGTGTGCAAAAATTCAACCAGTTTAATATAACCAGTAAATATATAACATATAATAATAGCTCTGTCAGTGCGTTCGCTGTATAGTATCTTCTCCTTGCTTATACACTATTCATGAGTCCCGATATCTTAAATCAGAATGAATGTTCCTAGGGATAAAACACACAATCCATAAAATATTGAATGTTTGTGTGGAGCTAAGGTATCGTTTGATTTAAGCGAAATGCGCTTGCCTTTTGCCCATAGCGTTTACAGGCACACTTGTAGTTATGTTGGGAGAAAAATTGCTTTTAACCTTGATGAAGGTAGTAAGAAGGATAAATATTGGCCAAGTCAACTATGTGTGTTGATGTTGCCTTTCAACAGTTTACATACCTTTATTTCGATATGGGGACTCTAAATGGCATACATCACTTGACCACATTCTGGGCTATCTTTCCTCTAGGATGTGAATTGCGGAAAGAAGAATGGCATACCTGCTTAATAGGTTTTCACTATATTTGATTAAATTAGAAATTATAATTTTGGCCGTTTGCGATATAGAGTGTTCAGTCAATTGAGAGGTAGTGGATGATACAGGAAGATATGGTATTACATAGAGAATGGACTTAAAGAAATGATCGGCCTCAATGTGTGATGATGAAGATTTTGTTTTCTTATTTGAATAAAATTACCGGTATCACTACTTACATTAATTTACTTGATTTTCGATATAATTCTCAATTTATTAGGGTTATAGACAATATTAACACAGTGGTTTTGTTTATTTATAGGCAGGTGTAAACTTTTGTTTTCTTGATTAAAATTTTTGCATTCAGTAGTAATCGAATAGTTTTTGCGTGTTTATCATAGGCTTCCTTATTGAAAAAAAGTAAAAAAACGAAATCTCATTCATGTTTCAACTTCTACTTAATCTTGGCCATTATTTATTATGAGATAATTCTTTATAAATAAGGATTTACTCAACGTTGAGAAGGCTGAGTAAATGATTTGACATTGCGTAACTAATCAACAGCTCAACGGCATTTTAGTGAAATCTAATAAATAAGGTGGTTTCAGTGCAAATAATGAAATTTCAAAAAAATAATTTACCCATTTAAACAAATTTACGCGGGTGTAAAATAAATGGAACTTTCTATCCCTTTTAACACACCTGCAAAAATAAGTCGATATGAACAGAGCCTTAAAGCAAACAAATCCACAACACCTTATATATCTTTTAAACACAAGAGGTGGCACTGCTAACGCTTAAGAGATTTTTATACATAACGATAACGGATTTTGTTAGTACCAGAACTTTGTCTGGCTTTCAAAACTAAAAAGTGAAAATCTTGAAAATCTGAAATCATCAAAAGTTTTAAAGCAAAAGTAGTGTTTTTTATTAAGAAAAAAAAATAGTTCTTCCCGACAATAATTGTAATCTCGACTGGCATTACAATTCTCCCATTTTACGGCTTTACAATTTGTCGCCAAGCCGTTTCCACATAAGAACAAAAAAACAACATACATATAAATATAAAAGTGTGTGAATTATATTCCACCTCAGAAGAAGCGTTTCCACAACACCGACGATGATGGTACATTGTGAAAACATGGACGGTGAAGGTGGGCTTCAATAATTTTTGTAAGGAAAAGGAACTTGCGGAACAAATTGAAAAAGACGTGTTGGAGGTATCTGCACTTTGCGTGGAAGCCTCGATATGTGTGCATGACCATTACACGCAAATTCTGCACGAAGATGGTAATAATTTTCCACAGGTGTTTACCATTTGCTGGATTTTTGTTACCACTTGCAGAATAAACGGCAAAAAACGGAACGTGTTGCTAAGAATGACAAGTTTTTCAAGTTGCGAGAAACTCAAAGAGTCTATGATGGCAGCAGACGGTCGTATCTCATCCAAGATATTTCAAAGACGCACGAAACAGCGATGAAAAACTGCATAACGGTACATTTATTTAAACGTAACGTCAGATATTTGTGCGAGAAATTTGCCGAAAATAAGCTTCGGACTAAATACGAATGGACGCGTATAGTTCACGAAGAACTGTTTTCGGCAGATATACAATTCGCACACTGCCAAGAAGTGGCAGAATTCCTCGAGGATTTCAAAATGAAATATTTTTAAAAATTCCTAAACTTGGATGAGGTCATTAATACCATTCACTTTTAAGTTGGGACAATGGTTCACCCAGAAGAAAATGCATTCCCAACATTCAAAAATGGCCGGAAACACGTTCGCTATAGCTGCCAAGCGCTTAGAGAACTACTTAGAGGAACAGGAAAATTAACCGAAGTTAAACCTGCAGAGTTCTCGGCGTCGACTCCAAAATATTAGTGGAAGTATTTTAATTTGGAGCATTCGCGTTATGGAAATCTGGATGAGTCAACAAATCAGATTGAACCGAGAAACAGTAAATCGTTTGGAATGACATTTTCGACGAACGGTGTAAATTGTTCAATCACCATGAACAAATACACAAAGAAAACCCCAGCAGGACCAGCATCGAAGAAGACAAGGAAATCAACGGGACCACAACAGCAGGAGGATTATTCAGGTTATAAGTATTTCTTAGGTATTGATCCAGGCGGTATTAACTATGTGGGCGCTTGCTTTTTGGATAAAACCAAAAAGACTGAAACAAATTTTGTTTTAAAAGCGGCCACATTGTCGGTTAAAATTTGATTTGTATATTTGTAATCGTCGGGCTCAGGATATTTTAGTTAATAAGTTATTGGTACAAAATAAGCCTAGTGATAAGGTATTGGTATGTTCGGGCGTAATTTAAAACCAGCCGTAGAAAATTTAAAAAAAGCTTTTTATCGACGCAAAGATATTTGTCGGGTTATCGATGTTGATGAGTATACGACGACGCGGTCTTACTCAAAATGTTTTAAAGTAATGGAATTTCCGCCGAAACATCCTAAAACTCAACCAATCAAATTTGCAAAAATTGTGGAATACCATAGAATCGTGACGTCAATGCTGCTCGCAACATGATTAATGTAGCTTTAGGAGTAAGGTTTTAAATGGGGGAGGGGGGGATCGTATAACTAATTCACAAATATTTAATATGGAATTAAGTTATCCGAATGCAAAAATTACAACCCCTGTGGTAACCGCCATAACCCAGAGTGAGAGGTGGGAGCAACAACAACAAAGGCAACAACAACGGACGCGGAGGCAGCAACAAGGGACGCAGAGGCAACAACTTCAAAATCAACAAATTAGTTAGGCAGTAAGTTAGTTAAGATTGATAATTAAGGTAGGTTTAAGATTTTTTTCTTACATTAAATTAGTTTATTAAAAACCATTAAAAAAAAAAATAAATAAATAAAAAAAATACAAAAAAAAAGTGAGAGGCATAGGGAACTCACTATAAACAAGCACCCTTAGTTTTAGTTTAGTTTATTTTAAATTTAAATAATTTATAGAATAGGGAGAAAACAACTGCAGCTCCGCAGCATAAACGGCATTACGACCGTTGCTTTCAAGTTTGTCCAAACTCTGAAGTGGCAGGTCGTGATGTCGTTGCTGCGGGCTAATATAATCGTCAGATATACTGATTGTTTGACGGATAACCTTATTTTAAAATTTGGTTTAAATGTTGATTTTTACTCTCGACGTACAAAAATAAATAACATGCTATATACCTATACGGTATGAAAAAGTAACAAACAAACAGATTTGTAAGTATCTACCCATATAATATTACTTTCCGGCACCCGTGCGTTCCTACGGCATTTTTCTTTTTTAAGAGTCTGTGTCAATTGTATTTCATTTGTCCAAAGAACATTTTGAAATAATGTTTATCTTTAAATCAAAAGCCGTTAAAAAAAATCATTCAGATGTCTCGCACAGGACGGAGAATATTTTGGTATAAAAAGTAGCATGTTTAATAGTATAGTGAATCCTATAACTCATCAATGCAGTAAACTCCACAAATAAGTGCAGTCGTTTAGACACGGCAGCATAACAAAGAAACCTCCAGCCATACATCATTTTACATGCAGGTGCCGTGCATTTTGCGATAGAAAAAAATAGTCTTTTTCAATACAGCAACTGATCCATTTACCTACTAAATTCCATCAAAATCCATTAAGTCGTTGAGGCGCGATTGCGTAACAAACATGTAAAAATTCAAATATTCACATTATATAATATTAGTAGGATTTGAGATTTCCTTACAAAAACTATAAATAAAAATAATAATATTATTATTATTATATAATAAAACTATAGCCTTATCTTTACTTGAAATTAAAAATCAAACAGATAGTAATAATATAAAACTTATTCTAGGGTGGCGTTTACCTTGTTAATTTTCTGAATGTCTACGGCCCTGGCTTAGCCATTTTGTTTGTTGTCTTTGTGGAAGCAGCTGGAGTCTTTTGGTTCTATGGTGTGGACAATTTCTCCTCAGACGTGGAACAGATGTTGGGCAAAAGGCCAGGTATATTCTGGCGTATTTGTTGGGCTTACATTAGTCCAATTTTCTTATTGGTAAGAACTTATTGCTTTCACATGTCTACCTTACTTATGAAGCTTTTTATATTTTATTTCAGTGTATTTTTATATTCTCATTCATTGGCTATGAAGACATGCTCGGCGATGAATACAAATATCCAGAATGGAGCATTTCTGCTGGCTGGGCTCTAACAGCTTCATCGATCTTATGCATTCCCGTTTACATTGTTTACAAATTTGCTTCGAGCAAAGGAAATTGCAAACAACGCTTACATACAACTTTCAAGCCGGAAATTAATATTGTATCAGCTTTGCCTGGCCAACAAGGTACCGCAGTGTGACACAATAATGTCAATAAGACACAATATTCTATAAGTAGCATTCACCAACAATACATTTCACCAACAACAACAACAACAACATTAAATATTAAAAATAATCAAAGCTATCCTAATCTAAGTTCGACGAATATAGAAGAAGAAGAACAACAAACTAAATTATTTATTGATCGTGGTAGTAGTATAAGCTTAAATCAAATAACTAAAAGATCAACTGCTAGAGCTGAGGACAATAATTACTTAATACTCAGCAGTTTTAAGCCCTTTAAGTTTTCCTTTGCTAGCGAATGGCTTGTTTAAAGAGTGCTGTTCTGCATTATTGTTGTTATTAAAAACAATTTTAGTACAAATTTAATCAATTGCAATAATTTTAAAATAAAGTGTAAAGTTAATAAATAATTATATAAAAATTATACAGAAATTAGATTATTATTATAGTTTAGCTTTTTAGTCTAATTTATTGTTCGGACGCTTTTAAGAAATAATTGAGTATTTGATAGCATAATTAAATATAAAAAAAATATTTAAATAATTTATTAAAAAATGAAATAATAAAATTCAATAGCAATATAACTGGTTTAAAGTGCTTTTGATTTTTATAAAAAACAAAACAAAATATTTCTAATAAATACTAAGAAAAATGTGTACATATATACTGACCAAAATATAATAGCCATTATATCTCTTATAAATATAAAGTATTATATATTTAATATATGTTGATTAAAAAAACGCTTCGGGTTTGTAATATATCAGAAATTAATAGCTGATTTAAAAGAAAAAATATGAAAATATAAGCATTTTTTTAAATTAATAAATACATATTATATAAAAAATATAAAATTCATATATGTAAAACATGTTATAATATACAAACATATTATATAAATTACTTTTGTTAATTTTGTAAGAACAGTATAAAAATGTTGTATGAACAACGCCAATACAAAAAAAAACACTCTTGTACAACGTTTTTTTTGTTAATCTAATGTATTTAATTTTTTATGTAAGATACTTTTAATCTTTACTTATGGTAGGTATTGTTTTTATTCTAAAGTCAATTTAAAAATATCTATTAACAGCCATTTGTAGACATTTTTAAATAAGACTTGTTATTATTGTTTCAAAATAAAACATAAAACCTCAATCAGCCATTTGTGGTTTTATGTAATATTTTAATATTGCTTAAGAATTTTTGTATTTTACATAAGAGTATTTTAAGAATTATTTTTTCTTAATATTTTTTTTAATATATTTTAAAACAATCAAGTTGTGTTTTTAATTAATATTTTAGGAACGAACGGGGCGGCGTATCGTCGATGAATTTTAAACTATCAAATTTAAAATAAATTGAAATTTAATGAATTATTAAATAAGAAAATGATTATCGATTTTTTCGATTATATTAGTTTCTTTAAAATATTTCTACTCTGTGAAACCTTGTATAAAAATCAAAATAAACTTTGACCTCCTTGGGTATTTGTAAAAGAAACTCTTGTCAACTCTATATATTTAGCTTATTCTGTTTATTTATATATATATATATATTCTGATTTTGCCGCTAAAACTATTTTAGTCTGCAGTTGGTCCCATAAAAATAAAACCTCTATTTGAGAGGTCCCCTAAAGAACTCTAAGTAACCTAACATCCTTTTCTTTGATTATTTCACACTTATACCTTTACTTCATTTCCAACCTTTGTCCTTACATCAACAGCTAGTCAGCTTTTCAGTTTGTAAAGTACCATGGTACCAGGTAGGATTCATGAAACTATTATTCTACTCAACGATTCAATGATTGCAAATGCACTTTTGGCGGCAAGCATCAATATGCATTTTTGGGATTCAATAGCCGGGAACCGGGATAACAGATTGTTTGGTTTCTTTGTTCTATAGGGTAAATGGTCCATAATATTCTTTTATTTGCACAAAGAAAAAAATTAATGTGAAAATCGTTTTGAGATTAGATCATTTGTGATTTATCGAATATGCCGTTTTGGTTAGTGTAGGGTGTCAATACAATGCATCAAAAAAAGAAGAAGATAAATAGAAAAATTACAAGAAGGAAATATAAAAGAATTGGGAAAAACGGTAATTACACACTTTCACGGTCACCTAGTTTTTTGGCTGTAAAAAATTCAAAACTGGACCGATTTTTATGATTTTCTTTTTTAATGTTCGTGTTTACGGTTCGTTCAGATTATTCCCATGTCAGATTTTAGATAGTTTTAAGGCTTTGAATACTGGAAAACATAATTTTTTTATAAACAATCCTTCATTATTTTTTTTACCTCACCCAATTGAATTCACGATTTTTTTATCGTAATCTACGCAAAAAAAAATAAACAAAAGCAGAAAAAAAGCAAACAAAAATTTTTCAAATAAAATCAATGAGCATCACAAATAAGTATGAATGACTATTTTTTTTTAACTTTTCATGTTTTTTAATAAATCCACCGCCAAAATTAACATTCCGAGGAGGATTATTCAGGTTATAAGTATTTTTTAGGTATTGATCCAGGCGTTATTAACTATGTGGGCGCTTGCTTTTTGGATAAAACCAAAAAGACTGAAACAAATTTTGTTTTAAAAGCGGCCACATTTAAACAACAAATGGGAAAGGAAAGAGCCCGTCGAAGAAAAAGAAAAAGAAAAGCGGGTAGGCACGAAAAAGAATTGTTAGAGTATAGAAAAATTAATAACATTTCTTTTAAATGTTTAATAGATTACAATAATGATTTTACTAACTATAGGTTAAAATTTAATGAAGTGAGTCAGGGTATATACGCACAAAAAAAATATTGTCGGTTAAAATTTGATTCGTATATTTGTAATCGTCGGGCTCAGGATATTTTAGTTAATAAGTTATTGGTACAAAATAAGCCTGGTGATAAGGTATTGGTATGTTTCGGAGATGGTTCATTGGAACATGGGAAGAGTTACGGGCGTAATTTAAAACCAGCCGTAGAAAATTTAAAAAAAGCTTTTTATCGACGCAAAGATATTTGTCGGGTTATCGATGTTCATATGTATATGACAACGCAGTCTTGCTCAAAATGTTTTAAAGTAATGGAATTTCCGCCGAAACATCCCAAAACTCAATCACCGCAACAGGAGCATGGGAAGCGTCGGCGTCACGATCATCGGTATCAAATTTGCAAAAATTCTGGAATACCATGGAATCGTGACGTCAATGCTGCTCGCAACATGATTAATGTAGCTTCAAGTATTTATAACTTTAGCAGTAAGGTTTTAAATGGGGGGGGGGGGGATCGTATAACTATTTTAAATTTTATTTAAATTATTTTAAAAATCACACTGACTGAAAATCCTAAACATCTATCAATTCACACCAATTTTTTTTTATTTGTTCTCTTAGCAGAATAGGTACTCTAAAACATTCTTTATGATTTGTAAAATAAATTATTTTAAATTGGATTAAATGGAAATTTTTCCGAATGTGAATTAAGACAGATAGTGAGGAAGAAAGTGCAGTTCAACTTATCTGTTATTCGCTAATGATTTTCAAAAAAAAACTCACATTTGCCTTGCTAGTTAAAAAAAAATCGCGCGAATAGCTAGGCAAATGTTAGGCTTATTTTGAAAATCATCAGCGAATTTAGAGTTTTTTTGTATTTGTTTGGGTAATACATTTAGAAAATGCATCCCAGAATTTCAAATCGAAATGCACTTACGGAAAATGCATTTATATGGCTTTTTTTATAATAGTTATAACTTGAAATTATCTTATATTACAGCAAATGGTAGCTACCATGCAAGGCCAAATGCAATGTAGGTATTCGCAAGTGCTTAAGATACCTTACCTAAAAAAAAAATGTTTACGTACGTATCTACGTTGTGTAGAATAAATATTTTTCTAAAAATAATCTACATACCTATAATTTTCTATTTTTGAAGAATAATTTATTTTGAACTTAAAATTTTCAAAAAAAACTTCCTTCACTATTGTTTGCCACAAATTTTCAAACCTCTTTTCAAATTGTTACATTCATCGGATGTCATCGCACAGAACCATATAAACATACCTCAGAAATACCAAGAGCAATTTCCCTCCAACTGCGCCGGACATTGGAAACAAAATATTTTCACCTCAGCATGGAATTTTCTCGAAATATTTTGTTTGAAGTGATTGCTAAAAAAACCTTTTAAAACTATTTTTCATTTAAAGATTTTTTCAAAACCCAATGTTATTAATTATTTTACATAGAAACCAAATGGACTCTTCGGTGTTCTTATTTAATTTTCAACTACAAAATGCGATTCAACGCGTTGAAAATTCAACCCACATCGTTTGGCAAGCCATATTGAATTTTGGTGCGAATGTACCTATTGCCATCATCCATGCATCGCCTTCGCCATAGTATGAAATGGCTGGCATACATCCGCTTTGGCTGGGCATTTTGCTTTGCGTTGCATTGTACTGGCTTGTGCGTTGTTAGCTGGTAGGTCGCATCGCATACGAATTCAATGGTTTTCTCTATCATGTATGCTTTGGTTTCAGTTCAGGAGTATTAGCACTGGCTTCGGTTCGGCATTATGGAAGGCCAGCAACAACAACGATGGTTGTATAGATGAGCAAGGAGAAGTATGGGTTTGCTGGGATTGGCGCTGGTGATTAGGGTATTTTTGTGTTTCAGTTTCAAGTGCCTGGTGTGCTGTCTGTCGCTGCGAAGGCTTGCCTTTATATTTATACTATGGTGTACCTTTTTTACTTGCTTTGTAAGGAGATGGCATCGGCATCATCTTGTGACTTGTGAGTCGTCAGCATGATGTGAAAAATAATTTTATTTTATATTGTATTCGCATTTGGGTTTTGCTCTGATGTGCTGAATTTGCTTTGGATTAGGTCGCTACGCTGTGTGTACGTAAATGAACATACACGTAAATGATAAGGAAATTTATTGACTATAACAAAAGTATTGCCGGTTCAGCTACAGTTTGTTTTTGTAATAGTTGCATATGACATTTAGGGTATTGAGATTTGAGAATCGCAACGGTCGCTTTACGCAGAACTGATGCAAAATTAGGCGCCAAATATCAATGATGTAAATTGTTGCATATTTTTGAAAACAGTAAATATTCGAAATGACAATAAGATAACCGAGAACAAGAATGTCATTTTTGAATATGCCATATAGATTTAAAAATAAACAATAAAAAAACAGTAAAAAGCATGTTGGGGCGCTGCAGTCGGTGGATTTTAATATCAATTGTTGTAAGCCTTACAATTATTAAAACGCGATTTTGGATTTTTCTAATTTAACTAAAACAAATTTAAAGAATAAAATGAGAGAATAATTTAGGGCAGGGCACCCGTATAGGGCCAGTAAGTTTGTTTAGTTGACAGTTATCTAGCATTAAATTAGTTATAAGTTAAAAATTAAATAAAAAATCATAAAAAAAAGAAAACACCAAAGTTAAGTAAAAACATTTGTAGGGGCGCTGCAGTCGATTAGGTATTTTTTTTTTAAATTTCAAATCGATATTTTAAATAAAAACAAAGATATACACAATATGAACATATGTATATAGGGAGCGCTGCTGTAATCGTCAAATTTTTCAATTGAATGATGTGTAAAAAAAATTTAAACCTTGATCAATTAGATTAACCAAAACAAGATTTAAAGTAACACATTGAATTTCGGTCGAAATATCTAGATCCAAAGAAAAATTTGGGTGCTTTTATACATAGTTACGCAAGTCTGATTAATTCATAGCTTTCATTAATGTAAATGACAAATGACAAAGTTTCAGAAATGTAAAACTTACATACATGCCGTAAAAAGTTATTTTGAATCATTAATACAGTTATATTACACTATAATAACATTCTTCAAAGATAGTCTATTACGTGTTCTATAGAAAGGAACGGAAGGGATCGTTTACGTTTCGTTCGATTTTGAATCTATAATAACATAACATAAAAAGCCGTCACCACTCTTATCCATTAGATTTCATGAAGATTTTCACGAGCCCTAGTTTTATATGTAAAGGTGGTAAGAATATATTTTCAGGCTGCACCAATGAAGGATTTTTAATATTTTTTTTGTCCTCGAGTAAGAGATTATCTTTTAGGCTAGTCTTTCCTATCATAATGATTTTTTTGGTCTCTGCTGTCTCACTCACAAACAAAACAACAATATTTCCCTATTTGTTATCCTAAAATTAGGTCAATATCTAATGTGTCGTTTTCGATTGTTTCTGGAGTAGCGGTTAGATCGGAACTTTGAGGTGGTTCTGGTACAGGCTGTTCTTCACTATGAGGGATTGGTATTTGACCCGATACCAAGTCAGGATACTTAATTTTACTTTTTGTTTTAATTGTAATATCTTTTGTATAAGTAAACAAAAATAATAATCAGTAGAGTGGTTCGCATGTTGCGAAAAACTCATAGGGATTGCAAAATCCATAGATCGATATTTTCTCGCCCATCCAGTAAAAAGACCCACACATGCAACACAACAGTTGTATGGAACGCACACTAAGCCTACTAGTTAAATTGAACATTTTGAAAATTACTGTCTATACTTATTTCGGCCACTGTATATTATATATACGTATATAATAATATTTAATTTTCAAACAAAAAATTAAAAAAATAATTATAAATACAGAATAAAATCTTGTTAAATATCAAACTTTATAAAAATTCTATAAATCGTTACCGGAAAAGTATAGAAAATTAAAAAAAACGTTACCTAGATGAAACGTAGTGTTAATAAATGTTTTTTCCTGTAAATTTGTTTTATATATTTATAATGATAGCTATAGCTAGTAACTTCCAAAATACTCTCAAAAAACTTCATCAAAATCGTTGGAGCCGTATATGAGAAAAGTAAACTTTTTCTCATCGGATATATGGCAGGTACCGTTATTTGATCTAATTTTTTACTTGCGTTAATAGGTACTATAAGGCAAGTTATGGATTCATCCAAGAAAAAAAATCAAACAATCAAACATGACATTTTGCTCTTGGTCGGAAAATAACGGTACCTGCCATACACTTTAACAAAAAGTTTGATTTTCTCGAAAATAGCTCTAACGATTTTTAATAAAACTTGCAGGGTGCTATTTCCTTACAACAATACATCTTTCAGTTAAAATGAATTTTTCGAAATTTGTTTTATAACAGTACCTCTCATAGAACCGTTTTTTTCAATTGCGGTTTTATCGTTAAACCATTATGCCGATTTCAATAACATTTTGCACACAGGAAGTCATTTATAATATAATTAATATTGCATTTAAAAAATCTCAAAACTTTGTTTTCCGATTTATTAAAAATAAAAAAAATAATTATCAAATCATTGATGAAAACTAAAGATTTTCATATAATGATATACTAAAAAAAAATTAAATATTTTTTCAAAAAGTTTAAAAAAAAACGACTTTAAAAAAAAAACTGGTCGAACGATTTTCATTTTTTTCCTCGATAGACATTTAGTTTTCAAATTTTATTGCATACTTAGTTTTTCCGAGAAAACCCTTAAATCAATATTAAAAATGAAAGAATTTTCGAAAAAATATATTTTTTTTATTTTATTATATATAAACATATGTACAATTGTACATATGCGGCCACTAAGCAATTATCTAGCATATGAGGAAGTACCTAATACAGAGCCGAAAATCTAAAAATGGAAAATCCCGAAAACATATATCTAGAAAGCAAACCTTCGATTTTAACTAGTTCGATTTTTTTTAGCAAGCCATTGTACTTCTCCTTCTTAAATATCTTCATAAATATCTTATAACTTTTTTCACATGAGCGCCCAGTTCCACATGCGGAGTCAGGGCCGGGCGGGTTGCTAGAATATTTAAAAATAAATTACAGAACTGGATCGCACGTAGGTATTGCCCAGAAATAATAAACGTAAATATTTAGTAATCTGAAGATTGCTGAAAATGTCATCAAAATCGGGCTCGTCGTTTTGAAATACATAGGGAACATACACAAATAACCATATGCTATACGTTAAATAGTTTTAAGCGGAAAAATTTATTCGTCATTTTGTTTCGTTAAAAAAAGTGATATAAAGTGTGATTTTTTTTTCAATTCCTAAGAACAGTTTTAAGTAAACCGTTTTTTTAAGAACTTTTTTTAAAGTTAAAAAAATGATTAAAGAATGCAAAATTTAGCACAAAAATAGAAAATAACCTTATGTTCCAAATTTGAAAACGTTTGGCCCAACCGTTCAGGGTTTAGTACAAAATACATACGTACAGACAGACAGACATTATACTTGTAAATTGTTATTTAACAACAAATTATTTATTTTAATTCAATATGGCGGCCAATTCTAAAGTCCTAGGGATTCGAAAATCAAAATGAAATGTGTATTTTTAAGGAGTTTCTCTAACGATTAAAAAAGAAAAAAAACGCTATCTATTTTTTTTTTTTTATTTTAGCAGATTTGTGTGGCCAACTCTAAAAACCTAGGAATTCTAATATCGATTTTTTTTCCAAATATCTTAAAAAATTGCTCAGTACGCCAATGAAACCTCGTCCAATAATTCATTCTTATTAATTGTTTTTTTCCTTCTTCGGTTTCACAGGAAAACAGTATTTTGACTACAGTGTGATTGGTATGAGTTTGTAATTTTGGTTCCGTGAAATCAAGTCAGGTGTTAAGGTCGAATCAGCTATCAGCTTTCTTTTCATTTCATATGGAAATAATAGGTTTGTTCGATGTTCCCCGCCCCAGTGCGCACTGGGGAATGTCAGTGCATTTCGTTTAGCTGTCAAAAAACTGTGTTTCTGCTCGGGGTTTGATTTAACATCGAACAGCTCAGTGCAACAGTTTTAGTTTTTTAACATTTCATTTATGTATTAATTTTCTTTACAAAGTCTACAGTTTTTCCATATCCATCAGATAGAGTATATCGCGGCATTTTATCTAAAATCACAAAAATAACTTAATAATTGCAAAATAACCTACAAAATATCTTATATTTATCAAATATTGCACTCCAAATTTGTAAAATAAAATTTGTTTTAAACTTCTACCACCAAGCACCAACAGCTGATTTGAATTTTGACAGCACTGATTTCTTACACCGACCAAAAACCTGGGGCGTGAGAGTGTGCACTCAGTGCGTGCTCGGGGTTGACATCGAACACAGTGCAAAAACACTGGGGCGAAAAAAGTGTCACATAAAACACCTCAGTGCGAATCCAGTGTACACCAACGCGCCCCAGGGCAGACATCGAACAAAGCTAATGCCGAAGTCTAACATTTTTACTTCCGATTATAGGCAAGATAAAAGTGAAACATGACATTACGATCATACAGAATTCTAATTTTCATTTAAAATAAAAAAATATTGATACCTACTTAAAAAATATTATTTGTTTTTATATTTATGTAGGTATATAAAAAATAATATAAAAATGCATACAAAAAATTAAAATATTACAAAAATAATGAATTATATATGTACATTTAAAAAAAATAAGTTTGAAATACCCAATTAAAAAATATAAGTTATAAACAAAATTAATTTTATTTAGCAAATATTTATATTTAAGAAATATTAGTTTTTATTCGTATATTAAATATAATACCTATATTAAAAATAAATTAAATCTAATTTAAAATAATAAATAAAAAAAAACTAATTACCTGCTAACTATCCGACTTCCATTTTTGATTTTGCCCCAAGCCAAAAAATACTATTACATTTTTTTTGTTTTCTATAATGGAAACGCCGCCGCAGCGTACATACAATACAATATCCGAGCCAAGCTGAATAACTCCCATATTCGCACGCAACGCTTTGGTTTTCATATAAAATTTTGTTCGGGTAGCATTGTTTGTGTGCGTCACCATCACCATATTTCCCCCTGCACGTCGACTCCCCCCGCATTATCTAAAAACATCATATTTCTCTTCTTCCTATGTATGAGATACTCCCTTTATCCTCCCGAGGGGTAAGCAGCAAAAGAGGCAAACATCCAAACATATTTTATACTTTGTCCCCTGTTCACCCTGCCTTGTTTGTTCTACGCTACTACCTACCATAATTCGTTCGTTCATATAGTTTGCCTTTGCTGGCTTTGGCTTTCCCATACAATATACTCAACCATCGTCATCGTAACTGGCTGTACTGTGTAGTGTAGATACTTTGTGCTGTGTATAGTGAAAACTGAAAAGTGAGTGAAGAATCCCACGACTACGAACAAAAATTTTGTACTGAACGAAGAAAGAACGCTCTACGGGGAACGGGGTGCGGAATACGCTACCTACAAAATCGAATCCAACGGATTCCTACCAGCCAGCCAACAGCAAGATAATTTTCAAGTAAAATTTTTCAACCAAACGTAAAGGCAAAGGCACAAGCAGGTAGGTAGGTTGGTATACTATATTGCCCGACGACGACCGACGCTCATTGAAAACACTGTGTGTGGTGGAAGTATAGCAAGCAGTACAGTAGAAATATATCTCGTATTCATATCCGTATATTCGTTCGTTTCGTTCATCGTATCTGGTAGATACTTGTACTGCTTTCAGCTTTGCTTGGTTCGTCGTTGTTCGTTGCTTTGGCTTTGGCTTTGGCTTTCTTTTGCTTCTACATCAGGTCTGCTGAGTATTATAGTGAAGAGTTTTATACCACATATTCGGTCAAAATAATTTTTTAGTGTCCATATTCAAGTATTAATTACTAATTTAAATTACACAGGTGAGTGAAATTTGTTCTTCTACAATTTATCGACAAACCCTGGAAGTATTTTATTTTCCAAAATCCGCAAAAATTAATTGCCATTTATTATATAAAAATTGTAAAAATCATCGACCCATTTTGGCGTGGGTTTTGTATGAAAATTTCTTTTCCAACCATTTCATGGCGATTTCATATAAATTGTATTGAAAATGGACGTCGCTCATAGGATTTTCATAAGTTAAGTGTTGTTTTTTGCTAAATAACTAATTTTTTTCGCGATGAATGAAAAGTACTAAAGAAATATATGAAAATATGGTTATTTAATAATTGAATTGATAAAAAATTACGTCTTGAAAAGGTTTTCGTCATCATAAAAAAAAAATCTTAAAAAAATTCGAGGAAAAAACTCGAACACTTTGGTATAGTAGATTATATTGTATACATGTGTATTGGGTCGGTTTGCTCTGGTAGTGTTCTGGGCTGGCTGCTATGGTGCTTCACTCTATAGGCGTTGGAGCGACAGCGGCAGCAGAAGCAACGGCGGGCGGATTTGCTGCTCTTTGTTGGCAGCGACAGAGGGGAGCTTTTTATTGGACGGATTGGTGAAGGCGAGTACGATGATGATGAGGACGGTTGATGGGCATAATCTGAGAGGAAAAGGCGCACTAACTAACCTAGCTACTTCATGGATGCAGAGGGGAGTTTTTGTCAAGTTACTGTTACATATCGACATAAAAATCAGGACAGGGGAAAGAAATTCAAATATCTATTGACAGTAGTTTATTAGTATGGAAGTACTTAACGCTCTTAACAACATCAGATTATTATATTTTTAGGTTAAAAACCTTAATTTTTGTTTCTCTCTTTGATTTGATCATCATTAACGCCGCCATAATGTGAGAATAAAAAAAACGAGCGCAATTCGTTCTTCCATATCTATCTTCAAATTATGTTTTCGTTATTTTTATATTAATTTCTAACAAGAAGTCGCCATTTGCAAAAACTAAGAAAGCAATGCTCAAATACAGGGTGTCTGGCGGCAGATTTATATTTTAAATACGTTCATTAAGTAAAAGTTTTGGGTCGAGTATATTCATACTCATACATATATTAATACGATCCTGGGTACAGAAATTCCGGGCAACTAAGGTACTGCAACTATGAAAACGCCACGTCCAGGGTCTGGTCGATGTGCAAATAAAGAAACGAAAAGCAGTTATCACTTGTTATTTATTAATTGGACTGAGAAAATGTGTTCTTACCTTTAGATTGTAACAAAGAACTCCATTATTTAATTGGTGTATTTTCTTCAGTTTAAAATTTACAATGGCCGTCGACTTCCGCCCGCTTTTTTTCAGAATTACATTTTTTTTCATGGAGGTACCTAGATATGTAAATAAGGCATGTTTATATACCTACATATTCGGGATTTCGTAATATGTTCACTTCAAATTTGCAGGAAACATTAAAGTTATATCTATTTATTTAAATATGAAAAAGAAACAAACGTATTCTCTTAACTGCCAAGTTGCCATTTTGTAAAATTTGAAATATAAAACATGTCTGAATGTAACAATATTTGTATACAGGGTGATCTAAATAAAAAAATCTTAATTGAAAATATCCTTAGTTCGGTATGTTACTGCAATAAAAAAATAAGAAAAATGGTAAATGAGGAATTAATTGTTCTTAAATATTTTGTTACTACAGATAAAAAAGAAAAGAAGTACTAAATAGAAAGGTTAAGCATTTAAATTCTTTATAGATACATAGACAGCTATGCAATTTTACTTTCGTTATTGCTCGGTCCAATGGCAATTTTTAAGATGAGAACAACACAGAAGTAGTCTTATACGTCAGAACAGGCAGCTTGTGACATATATGTATGTCAGTCAGTGTTTACGAAAAGAGAATTCTTTTTTATTAATTAATTTATTTATTTCAATAAATAATATAATTAAAGAAATAAATAAAACTTTCTCCATAAATTAAAAAAAAAAACATTAAAAATGCATCAGATGAGTTTGACAGTTTTTGTCCTGTTCCAAACACCATAATTGAACACAAACAAATTAGAAAAGATCAGCAAGTTTCTCTTTGAATACCAACAAGTTGTCCTTTTTGAAAAAAACTTATAAGTACTACGTACTGCGTGTGGCTTCACAGTACCAGTTATAACTGACAACATTTAAAAAGTCATACCAGGTTTTAATTTTGTTTTATTTTTATATAAAACAGCATTTTTCTTGTTTTATTTTCATTGTTTGTATTAACTCCAGTCCTTTCTAGCTTTTTTCCAATTTTTAATATTAATAAATCAATATTATATTAATAATTAATAACACCGTGTTTTTAAAGATTAGATACAAGTCGCGTTTAATGCTTGGACTAAAAGTCATTTAACGCACCTCTGATTGGTCAATTTGGCTCTTACGAGTTGGTTGACTTTTAGTGGACTTTAATCAAAAAGTTAGTCGAGATTTGTTGATTAACTTTAAACTGACAGTTTTCTCTTTGCAATGTATTGGTGCAAGCTTGTCGTTGCTTAATCCCTTCACTTTGACTAAAATTCTGTGAACGCGTTGAACGTGCCCACTTTATTTCGATAACGATATTGACTAATACAAAATATATTGAATGCATTAATAAAATATAATAAAAATTAAATTTAAGAAAAATATCATAGTTACTTTTTTTTATTTTAACTAAAAAAATTAGCTAAATCAACCTACAATTTAATTAAATCGACCCTGTACACACTTAACATTTACAAAAACAAATAATATAACAATTTTTAATCTATGAAGCCATTTTGTTCTGCGACGTAGCTAGTGCGCATACATTTTTCATAGAAATTCTCAGTTGAAAACAATTTTTTTGTACATATAATTTGCTCAGTCGAGTCGTTAAACCCCTGTTGCTCTCTTGTTACAAGGAACGAAGGAACAACCAGAGCAACTACCACCAACAATGTATAGAAGAACTCTGCGGGCTATATTGATGACTTTTTCATCGTGAGTGTTAGTTGTATACAAAAATAAAACCCTACTTTCGGCTATGCGATTTTTCCTTGATATTTCCTTTTCCTTAGAAATGTTGGTTTGTCCTTTTAATAACGGTTATTTTGTTGGCAACTTTATTTTCTTGGAATTTGAAATCTTACAGTTACCTACTGAGTATGGCTGGAGAAAAATTGTAAAAAAAAAAATCAATAAACAAAAAATTAAACTTATTTTTCGTTTGGACTTGTCATAGTTACAGGGAGCATAAGCTTCGATGGCAAGAGCATATACCGTTAAAAAGTAGACATTACCGTGGCATAGAGAAAATACTGTACGAGTATGCATAGCCAGCCAGCAACCCCTGGATATATTATATTCACGCTATAACTACCAACCCAAGCTGCCTTGCCTCCACCACCCACATTTTATTTTCATCTCATCATACTTGTAGCATTAATTCTCGATGTTTCAGTTGTTGGGTTGGATATAGTTTTTGGAGTCATGCATGCTCCATTCACGTTTTGCTCTTTGTGTGCCAATGGGGTGGGTGGAGATGACTTTTTTTTGTTCTGCCCAGTCGTCATCTCTCATCAGTATCTAGGGTTTTTGTTAACTTTGGTGATATAAAGCAAGGCTACTGTTATCTTCTACTGCCTATCGGCAAAAGACACAAGTGGGTTAAGCACTCTACTAGTGGAAACCACTACTATTTTCAGCAGCAGTGAGTTAAGATTATATTGTATCTCTCACTCTTAAAAGTCCAGGTAAACAGATTCTAAATGTATGCTATTAATAAAGGCAAATCTGGGCTGGATATAAAGATTGTCAAAACATTCTATGGTTCCAACATACATACACATAATATATTCACAACTCCTTGAGTAGCTATGAGGGTTGGGTGGTCGAGATGGTAATTTTTGCTAGGGGCTTAGAAATAATTTAAACTCAAACTCCATTATTATAGGTATCAAGCTAAGTTTAGCCCAACAACTATTGATGCAATTTAATTACACATGTATGTATGTAAAATAATACATGATTGTTAATTATTAATTAATGCTGCATTAATTGCATAGACATATGGACAGTATATGTTTGTGTATCATAAAATATGTGTGCGAAACAAGGTGTGTGCCATGAGTTTATGTATCGTTTTGTGGTAAAGTTAAAGCTCCATGGATTCATATAGTAATTTGTACTATTTACCTGACCTGAGCAAAGAACAACATAACATACATACCTACACATATATGTATGTAAATCCATACATCAATAATGATGCACATGCCTACTTAACGGTAATGATTTAAAATTTAATGTCATGTATTAATCGGGCAATTTGGCGCGGAATAATGGAATGGAGTTGATTTTCTTGAAAGTTCGACACTGCGCTTCTTCTATCTGGTATTTGTTATGTATGCTATGTGAAACTGAAGTACAGTTGCACTTTGTATATCTTAGTTGCAATTATATGTCCTGTATGATTTTCAAAATATCCATTTACATACATGTCGTTATATAAAGAATTAAAGTTACAAGTAGTCGAGTATTTTTCAAGGCTTTTACCTACCCTAAAACAATAAGAATTTTCTATATGGCTATTTAAGTACTGTTTACATCGGAACATTCCGCACCTGGGCCCCAACCCACAAGCCTTTCCAACAAGCTCGATTTCAAGCTCTAGATAAAAGTAGAAACCAATTGAAAGCGGTTTTTGTGAACAAACCAATTTCATTTTAATTTGACACATAGCGAGTTTCATTGAAGAAAAGATTTGCTCTTTTTGTCAAAAGATTTGATATTTTTCAGTTTTGAGAGTTTCATTGCAAGAAAAAGAGCAAATCTAGATCAAATCTCAGCACAAAAGATTTGATCTCTGATGGGGTGGCAGATTTGATCTGAATGCACATATACATGTAAATAGTCTTCGGTCAAACGTCAAATGGAAAATGTTTTGTTATTTGTTGTAAACATTTGCCACAATAAAATTAACAAATATTCGTAAAAGAAACAAAACAGTAATAAAAATGTTTGTGAAGTCAGAAAATACCAAATTGGATTTTGAGTGAATCAACAACTGTGCATAGATAGCCTTGCGTTCCGTCAAAATACTGTGTGTGCTCTACAGATAATCACCAATACTATGATTAAATCGTGAAACAAGTTTCATTGAAAAGACCAAATCTGAATTTTTTAGATCAAATCTTTAAAATTTGAATGAAACTCGCTATTAGTCAACTAACTTTTAATCTAGTATAAACATTGAACTCCAAGTTGTCACCAAAACATTGCATTCAACTGACAATTGAAAGTTATTCCTAAAAGTCTCCTAAATGTTTGGCTAATAGCGAGTTTCATTCAAAAAAAGATTTGCTCTTTCTGTCAAAAGATTTGATCTTTTTCAATTTCAAGAGTTTCATTGCAAGAAAAAGAGCAAATCTAGATCAAATCTCAACACAAAAGATTTGATCTCTGATGGGTTGGCAGATTTGATCTGAATGCACACATTCATGTAAATAGTCTTTCGGTCAAACGTCAAATGGAAAATATTTTGTTATTTTTTGTTTGTTGTGAACTTGTGTCAGTCCGTGCTTAGCCAACAAATTAACAAATATCCATTAAATATTCGAAATAACAAATAAAGGTGTTTTTGAAGTTAAAAAATACCAAATATGGCATTTTGAATATATCAACTGTGCATGCCTGGTATTTTTGTGTGTGATGTCAAATACTGTATGCTCGTCAGTGAATGACCAATACTAGGATTAAAAGATGAAACAAGTTTCATTGAAAAGAGCAAATCTCGACTTTCAGATCAAATCTTTGAAATTTGAATGAAACTCGCTATAAATTTCAACTAAAAATCAACTTACTTTTAGTGGCAACTTGCCAATCAGAAGTGTGTTGACTGGCTTTTTGTCGCCGTATCGAACGTACCCACTCTCGTTGATATAAATTATCACTAGAGTAAAATTAACAAACTTTACTTTTCCAACAAAAGTAATAATATGTTTCCTTTCATTTCAGACTTAACCCTCAAAAACACAAAAGTAAAAAATGACTTCTGAGAGGCCAAAACGTCCACTTTCCGCTTACATGTTGTGGTTAAATGAAACCCGTGAGGAAATCAAGAAAGATAATCCTGGCAGCAAAGTGACCGATGTTGCAAAGCGTGGTGGTGAATTATGGCGTGCCATGAAGGACAAATCAGTGAGCTTATTTTAATGCAAATTTATTTAAAAAAAATATTAATCACCAAAACAAATTATTTATTAGGAATGGGAAGCAAAAGCTATTGCGATGAAAGAAAAGTATACAAAGGATTTGAAGGAATACGAGGCAAATGGTGGAACTGACACAGGAGCCAAGAAGCGAAAGACAAAGGCAACCAAACCCGCAAAGAAGCTAAAAAAGAAAGAGACGTCAGAGGAAGAAAGTGGTGAAGACGAAAGCGATTAGATCGATTAAGTCTGTTTTTTTTTTGTTTTTTTTTTTTAATAAATTTTCATCGTTCAACTTTGATTTCATAATTTGTACTTTTTTTAATTTTTTCCATTTTTATAATATGGAAAACTTATTAATAAAAAAAACTTATTTGTGTAGTGTCTAAATATTGTACTCCGCATAATTTTGCCAAGCAAAATACAAAATTAAATGCGGTTAAAATATAAATAATGAAGATTTGAAAAAACGAAATCATAGAACCTATAATTATTTTCTTTCATTTAGTTTGTTAAGCTAAATAAGTATATAAATATTTTATGTGTATTTAAACGTAAATAATAAAATAAAAACAAAAATAAAATTTCTTTTTTACTTTTGAACTTGGATTTTTAAACAGAAAAAAAGCAAAAAAAGATTTCTTGAGTGGAATACACATCTTAAATGTCCGTAGAAAATCCGTACATTTAAGCAAACACAAAATAATATTACGAAGCTAAGCATATTGCTTATATACAAATTATTTTTTAAATCAAAACCCATATTATAAATTTAAAACCAATTGTAAAAATAAAATGAAAATACCACTTAAAAAAATACCATATTCAAAAAATAATTTTTCTGAAAGCAGAAAGTTGAAAGAAATAAAAAAAAATCTAGAAAAATTAAATTAGATGTGTTGTTTAGCAGACTTGTTCTTCACTAAAATATATGTGAAAAAAAAATAATAAAAGTGAAAGGATGTATGCTTTTGAAGAAACATTTGTTTATTTGTAGATTTGTCTCATTTCTTGATCTTTTTTTTTTTATAAAAAGGTGTGCAGAGTAATAATGCCATTTAATTTAGTTTACGTTTTAAATCTGTGTCAGCAAAAATATTTAAATAAAAATAGAATTTCAAAATAAGTGTGTTTCTAAAATCGAGGATACAAAATCCATACATGTATACATACATACATCACTTAGTGTAGAAAGGTCTTAATAACGAAATGAGGTTCTTTCTGGGGTAGGTATACTACTTTTCGGAAGAGATAAATTATATTAGCCTCTTTATTATATTGCTGTCTAGTGTGTCTAGCTATCTTCAACTTAGCAGCTGAAACCGTCAAAGTGAGCAGTGACGGATCCAGGAATTTAGATTGGGGTCCAAAAAGGGTAAGAAACTGTATGGTAGGTTACCTTTTAAAAATGTGAAAATTGTATAGGCTTGATTTTTGTTCTCATTTTTTGATATTTTTAAATTATGACCTAGGTGACTATCTGACTATTCCTAGAAAAAATCGCATAACTTTCTGAAATTGGGGCTTTGTTACAAACTACGAAACGAACGACAGGAAAAACGAAACCCGAAGAAACGATAGTCACGACGTAAAGCGATTATAATAAACGAGAATGCTATCAACGAAATGTTGCCAGTTACGATCTCTTTGACTTATCTTATCAGCAGGTTTGAGGTCTCTTCGGCTTACCCGAAACGGGAACATATTCCGACAGCTTAAAGTACTGTTTTATGAAATACTAACGGCCTGACACGGCGTTGCTCGTGTATATCAGATATATTTTTGAATCGCGACGACAGCGCCACCTATCGTGCCCAAATACGATCGATTTTTTTTTGACTATTTGCCGAGCAGTTTCAATTGAATATGCTCATTCAGCTTGTTGATATCATCATTTCCTAATGCCAAATCGCAAATTCGCTTAGCTAATTCGTATGTGTGTAGTTGATTGATAATCTTGCACGTTTTAAGGATTGTGTATTTGGGATTTTTGTCTGATTCTGGAAGCTTCAGCGTATGGCATCCACCTTCCAATCAATAGTATTAATGCGAGTGCAATTCACTTCTGCATTCGAGTCGACACCAATATCAAATCAAAGAGGAATACTTTGCCTGTTCCGCCTGATGCTTCGAGCAAAAATTGTCAACTAATTTTGTGAATTTTCAAAATTAAAGATACATACATTGTAATACATACAAAATATATCTTCAAATTATATCAAACCATTTAAATTTATATTATTGATATTGAAATAGGTATGTACAGGGAAAACTACATTTTCGTAAATATCTCCACCTCCAAACTTATTTTTTTTTAACATTATCAACTACAGTGCTTTACATTATAAAAAAAATATTTCGGTTATACTTTTACCTCTTAATTTTGCTGTGGGTCTCAGATTAAAAGGTATACCTCGTGATATATTACATAGGCATAGGTTATTTAAGATAAATAAATTGTGTCATTATAATGTACCTACATTATATTAGTCCTTTTAATATACCTTTACACAAAAAGGTTTTGATATTGTGCCTGTAATAATAGATACTTACGTACTTTCTGATTTACTTTACTTTGGAGCGCTTATGTATATAAAATACCTATGGACACGTTAATTTTTAATATACGAATCACAAGGATTATATGTATATATGTCTACCATATAACTTTGTCAATATACGTATTGAAGGATAAGTCAAGAAATTTTCAATTATTTATAAAATTCTTTTATTGATTGAACGTTAACGGCCATATATCTTGTCATTATATTAAAATGTTGATGAATGTACGTTATTATTAAACAAAATATCTCCCATAGATTTGTCAGCTTAAATAAAAATATCAAAACCCGTACGTACCTATATATTCTATTGAAAATAACGAATGACGAAACCAAAACAAAAAAAAGAAAACAAACTATGTATTCTTTCGGTTATAACTACATTTCTATGAACAGCAATTTTTAACGGCTGAATATCCGTCGCTTTGCAACGCATTAAATCAAACAATTTTCGCGGCAACCATCGCACTTTATCAACAACAAATTTCTATTGTTCTCATCAAAAGGGGAAAGGAAGAGAGAGATAAACAAACAAACAAAAAACCATTCAGCATCAGTTTAAAACAAAAAATAACTGACGATTTGAAAAATTTAAATTCAAGGTGAGTATGATGAATTTACATGTTTCGCAATATATAAGAAATAATGTTTGATAGAAAAGATACAAAAAAAGAAGATCGAATGAAGAACAACAAACTTGTGTGAACTAGTAAAAATGCTTATCGGAACCATGCAATTTGATAAGCCAAAAGAAACTGTTCTGAGGTTTGGCTTATCATGTGGCTGTGTTGAGGCGATTTGAAGGACATCAGCTTCTCAATCGCTGAATCGCTTGTTCAAAACCCAGATTTTTCAATATTGAACTTAAAGCGATAAAGCCCCCGTGTTGGCCCGTGAAACACCTATAACTCCAGCCTATGAAATTGGTGGTAATACATACAAGCTGTTGTTCTTTTATTCAAATTTTTTAATATCTCCAGTTTTTACTGGCATAGAAAATGATGAAAAAAGGTAGAGGAAAAGTCTTTTATTAATTGCTTACTTGCTTTTTTGAATATTTATATTTCAATCTTTTCTTTTGCGTTAACTTCTGCTAAATGAAACTATAATACGATCGACATATTTTGACAGAAACGTTCAGATCCGGCAAATATTAATTCAAAAGGCACAACATATTTCTAAAAGATTGCTAGCCGAATTTATAAACGCATTATAGAGAGTGTATAACGTTATGCACTATTTATAATGTCTCTAAATGAGAAAATATTATTTATAAAACTTATGCAATTTTGCATAGAGATTGTATAGGCTTAACGGGTTTGGAGGTTGAATAGAGCTTATATAAATGTATTCCTGATTTCCGCCTTTTAATTGTAGCTAGAATACCTACTTTCCTTTGAGTTGGTGGCATAAAAATGTAATAGATTTCGTTTTTTGATACTTTATTGCACACAAACCTTGTATAAACGGGGAATTTGAATAAATGAGAATTTATGCAATGTTTCATAAACTCCTTATGCAGTGTATATCTATTCTGCCGTTTAGAGCTGTTCAGGGAATTCTAATAAATAATGGTTTATGTGTGTATATTTGTATTGTACATGCCTATAATTTCCATTAAAAACGTTATAATTAGCCAGTACAACTTTCTTAAGATCTCGAAGTTCCTTAAGAAATTTCCTCAGTCACTTTTTCATGGAGCAGAAAGATTTATATAAACAGAATTTCCCAGCAAACGCCAAAAAACTGTATCTTTTTTCTTCTTACAAAGTTCTCTTTGACAAACTAAAATTGAGCAAGCGAGTCCGCTCCGAAAAAGTAATTATACTTATACACTTTTCCGCTCACCTGGATTTTTTGGCTGTACAAAATTCAAAACTGAACCGATTTCCATGATTCTTTTTATAAAATGTCCATTTTGAAGAATTTATTAAAAAAATAATAAAAAAATGTCATTAATATTAATTTGTGATGCTAGCACTGATTTTATTTTAAGCTCGAAAAGTTGAAAAGAAATTTGTTTTTTTTTCTTTTTCTTTTTAAAAAAAAATTTGGACAGCCAAAAAACCAGGTGACCGCCAAAATGTATAATTACCCCAAACACTCAGTTAATTTATTGGATAAATAAAATAATTTTTTTAATTAGACATATTTCAGACATTTTGGTGGTACCTACAAAACACTAACAGGCATATTAATAAACGTGGATTAGCTAAAGGTTAGGCCTTATTCCGTGGACTAAGTGGAAAATGTTATTATTAAAACAAAATTCCACTAATCGAAGTTTCCTAAGTTAGTCCACCGAAGAAGGTGGATTAGTGAAGGAATAAGAACCAGATGTGTCAAATTTATTCTGAAATGAATTATTATTATTGTTATTCAATAATATGAGCTTTATTATTTTTTTCATACAAAAAATATCTATCTTTGAGAAACTTTGGAAAAATTCAAGTTACTGAACAGCCATCGTGCTTATTGTAGTAGATTTTACTATTTCTGATACATTTTGGTTTTATTAATGAGAAATTTTAGTCTGTAGATTAGGTCTTATTCCATGGTTTACTTATCTCACGGAATAAAGGTGGAATAAGCGTTTTTTATTAATAGGTCCACCAATCCTTAAAACCTGAACGTGAACTCGAATTTCCGACGCATGCCATCGCTGTCACCGCCGAACATGAATAATATTTTGCGCCAAGCTTTTCTGACTGTAAATTGAGCGGCAAAAGGAGAAATAATTTCATTCCGGTATGTGATTTCCCTCACACACCCAGCCAATTAAAAACTCTCTATTATTCACCCATACTATCAATTATTCATACACACACACTCCCTCAATGGCAGCTGCCGTTACAAAAAATACAATATCTCTCCCTCTCTTACACATTTATTCAGCAAAATCAAAGAACATTAAAAACAGACAGAAGATGTAGAGACAGCATCTAGTCAAGATAAAAAAAAACCAAGCAAGCCAAAAAAGACTTCGTCTTCGGTACTGAGCCAACGGTTATTCCACAATCATCAACCAGAGTTCAATTTTGTTCATTGCCGGCGTAGGAAGTCCTGTTTACAAGAAAAAAACAAGTAAAGTTTTATTGAAAGTGAAAAATATTAATAAGTGTTTACTAGCTACTAAATAAAGTAGCGCCTAAATCAATGTAAGATACTTTTAATCATTTTATTATTTATATATTTTATCAAATCGAATATCTTCAATTTTCCACCATCTTTACCACGAGAGACTTGTTTTGTTTTTCACGTGAAAAATCCGTTCATATTTCCATCAATATCTCTTAAAGTACATCTTGAATTCTATTAAAAACATCAAAAACCATTCAATTTCAATCCAAAATAACATATTTTTGTTGAAAATCGTAAATTATCTTTGATTTAAATGCGGAAAAAATTGCGCAAAACTCGTCGTCGTATACATTTTTCCCTCAGCTTTCTCTATACAAGCCTCCAGTACAACGAGTACATTTATTGGGTAGGAACCAAAATGGTCGAACAAATTTTCATACCAGCCATTGCATACATATTTTAGATTTTAATTTATAACTCCTTAATTATAATGAATTTTTATGGGGAAATAGATTTTTCTGATGGAAAATTTAATTGGGAATTTATGTTCTAAACACCATTTGGTTAGTTTTCATAGAAATTATCCAGTTTTTTCCACATTTTTCTCGACTACTGCGGTCATTTTGTATTCGTTCTCATATAATCGTTTGTGAGTTTGCTGATGGTGGCAGCTTGGCTTCGTATATTCTCATTTTTCTCATACGAAGTACAGTACCATCACTCCATACAAAAGCTATGAGGAAATTTTATGTATTTTTTTTAGATTATAATTTTTTCAATAAAAAAAATGGCTTATCTATATTAATTGAAATTATTAATAGTTAGTATATTTTTTTGTTTCATAAAAATATTCGAGTTGAATTTGGCGCCATTTTTGTATGCGCTACACTCGATGTATATTTGCTTGGGCTATCTAGGTATAGGTAACGGGTGATTTTTTTGAGGTTAGGATTTTCATGCATTAGTATTTGACAGATCACGCGGGATTTCAGACATGGTGTCAAAGAGAAAGATGCTCAGTATGTTTTGACATTTTCATCATGAATAGACTTACTAACGAGCAACGCTTGCAAATTATTGAATTTTATTACCAAAATCAGTGTTCGGTTCGAAATGTGTTTCGCGCTTTACGTCCGATTTATGGTCTACATAATCGACCAAGTGAGCAAACAATTAATGCGATTGTGACCAAGTTTCGCACTCAGTTTACTTTATTGGACATTAAACCAACCCCACGAATGCGTACAGTGCGTACAGAAGAGAATATTGCGTCTGTTTCTGAGAGTGTTGCTGAAGACCGTGAAATGTCGATTCGTCGCCGTTCGCAGCAATTGGGTTTGTGTTATTCGACCACAAGGAAGATTTTACGCAAAGATCTTGGAAAATTATCTTCAAAAAGTAAGTTAGAAACGCTTGGTCGGTCACTTGATTTTCTTTCACATGATATCTGATAAATAAAAATATGATCTTTTATGGAATTTTGTTAAATATATAAATTATAATAATATAATATCGTGGTTATTATGAAAAGTTCTTTTATTGATGATTATTTGAAAAATATCAAATTACTCTGTCATACTTTAAAGATTCCCCGAAGTTATAGAAAAGGATGGAAAAAAATCTGTTGGCAGATTTGAAAAACAAATCCATTTATTTTGATATTTGCCAAATGTCCACTTTATTATTAATCGCTGTGTGAAAATTCTTTCCTTAAAATATGCCATCTAAACTATGTTTATATTTTGATAAGACGCTTTGTCTTGTAGATTAGGGCAAGTCTCATAACCCAGTTGAACACTGGCGAAAAGTTCGAATCAATCAGACCATTGTTCATCTATTTATGTTTTACCTACATATATTTTATGTATTTTATATAAATTTTATAAATTTGAAAACATATTTTTATTTTTCACAAAATCCTTTTAAATTGATATACATATACATATGAATGTAAAAAAAATTGCGCATCCCTTCACCTTTCTCTCTACTACAACAAATATCGGGTTTTTCAACAGGGACGCTACAAAAGTAGAGCGACGGGGACAGCAAACGACGCTATATTTCTTGCCGCTCTTTTGAGTTTTGACATTTCTCTTCAGTAAGGTTTGCCATTTCATGTTTCATGATGGAAAGATATACGAGCCAACAACGACTCGAAATTATTGAAATTTTCTACCGAAACCTCAACGTTAAGAGCGCTACGTCCAATTTATGGTCGTCATAATCGTCCTAGCAGATCAACAATTGAGCGTCTAGTGGAAAAATTTGAATCCACAGGCACAGTAGAAAATGTTCCCGTGCCAGTGAGACAAAGAAGTGCCCTTAGTGTCGAGAATATTGATGCCGCTGAGGCTTCAGTTGCAGAAAGCCCAAATGTATCACACGTCGATCTCAAGCGTTGGGCATCTCTGTGACGTCGTTGTGGCGAATTTTGCATGGACCACAACGTACTGCAAGATCGGCTAAAAACATTACTGCTGCTCAAGGCAGGTTGGTAGGTAGCTTGGCGGCATTTTTTTTTCTTGTAGGAAGAACAGCATCAGCACTTCATCCAAAATACGTTGAAAGAATATAATTATTTTAATAGATTTTATCAAGAAAAAAAAAACAATTATTGATTTTTTTTATTCTACAAAAATATAAAATTAGAGAACATTTATTTTGAATTTGCCGCCATTTTGTATGTTTATGGTTTATGAGTAGGTAGGTATGTTTGTTTTTTAGGCGTTTTTGAAAAGATTTCCTTAATTTTAACAAAGCATTGTCCCGTAATCAGGATTAAAATATCCTAAAAAACACGTAATTTTTGTTTTTACTCTAAGGAGGGATTGTATAATTTTTACTTGCGATTATAGGTACTATAATACAAGTTATGCATTCGTGCAGATTAATAATTTTGAGATAACAATCAAACATGACATTACGATGATAGAGAAACATATTTGAGTTACTGGCAAAATTCTGTCCGTCTGTCTGTCTGTACGGATGTATTTTGGACTGCAGCCTAAACGGTTGGGCCAATCGTCTTCAAATTTTGAACTTAAGGTTCTTTTGACATTCTACAGAGGACTTCATTTTTGTTTAGCTCAAAAATTAACGGTACGTACCTATCATATAACCGTTATGTAAAAGCTTATTTTTCTCGAAAACGGCTCCAAGAATTTTTATAAAAAAAAATCAGTGTACTGTAGGTATGCATTATATTTTGGTGAAAAAAAATTTAATATGGTGGGCTAAAAACGGTACCTCCCATAGGACCGGTTTTTTTTCTTCGACTTTTTCGAAAACTGGTGATCCGATTACAATCAAAATCTATATTCAAGAAGATGTAGGCAGCCTGAGTAATTTATCATAAATTTTTTTTCGAAAACGTTTTTTTGTATTTTTAATAATTTAAAAAAAAATTTTTTTTTTTGAAAAATCAATATTTTGAAAACGGCTTTAACGATTTTGAAAAAAAATCACACTTTTTCCACATTTTTTTAAGAAATGGCGTTTAAATTTTTCCGCTGAAAAATATTTTACGTACTTTTTTCAAACATACATAGACATAGATCCAAACGACTTTACCCGAACACAATTTGTGCTTCTCCGATTGGGTAGTTTGATATAAGTATTATTTAAGTATAACATGCATTTAGATCAGAGCATAGAAATGTACACAATCGGTTTTACCAGCACCACCACATACAACACCGATCGTAAGATACACAAAATGTTCATTTTCCTCAATGGGTTTTCAAAGGCGCTTTGCCTTGATCTGAATGTGTATGTGAGTTAGGTGTTAGATAGGTAACCCTACATATTATTCTTTGGGTTTATGCCTATTCAAAATGCTTGCTGGGGCAACCCTGCACGAGCTTTTGTTAGAATAGTACCTTATGGAAAGCAAAGTGCGAATGAAAGACAAATACCCCTATTTTCCATGTACTGACAATTTTTAGGGGACAAGAGTTGCGCCGTTTGACAGAAATTCTATTTTTTTTAATAATAACTACAAAATAAGGTTTATTTCAGCCTTTAATAAAGCCTAAATAAATAAATTGCACGACTGATCGCACTTACTTGCTCTTATGTGCGGTCACAGTTGTATGTGGTGGTGCTGGTAAAACCGATTGTGTACCTTTCTATGCTCTGATCTAAACGCATGTTATACTTACTCGGGTAAAGTCGTTTGGATCTATGCCATATGCAATCGCAAATTCGGCGGTTATACACTTTACTTGGGGTTTCTTTCAATTCAGTATGGTGCAAAAATAGTTGTGTTTGTCTACTTTTTCGGTTGTTTTAGGAAAATTGTCAAACTTTGAAGAGTGTGTATGAAATCTCTCAGAAAATAATAAATTCGCTCAAAAGTAAAAGAACGCTTTGTGGAGGAAAATAAGAAAACTTTAAACGTCAAAAAAATTTAAATTTAACTAAACGAAATGGATCTAATGAGTGCAGATGATATAAAAGATGGAAACCATTTTATTAGGCCATTGTAAGGACATTTTATTATTTACTTTGGATTTAACTTTACAATTTTTTTATGTAAAATTCTTCAAATACGAATCCTTTACAAACAAATTTCAAATGTACTTTTGAGTTTGACAGAATTCACATTTTCTCCCCCAAGAAATAGGGAATTAAGGGGAAATGTTTTTCTCTCTCGCAACATGTCCCTTCTCTAGAAAACTTTTGAAAATGTAAGTAAACGAACAACATTTGTGTAAAATTGTGCAATAGTCTGTTTTAGGGAGTAGACGAACACAACTAATATGGCGCGCTACTGATTTTGAAAAAGCTCTCCCATAAGACCTGTACTGGCAATTTTTAATGGACAGAGTATAGTAAAATGGCCTTATATTATATAATATATGTAGGTATGTAGTTTGATTTTTTTGTAGACTACTTTTCAAAATAAAAAAAAAAAAGATTGTAATGCAAATTAATATTAAGTTAATTTATTTATTGAAAAAAAACTTTATTCAAAATTTCCACTTAAATTATTACAAACTTATTTCTATTTAAACGATAAACAGCGTGACAGCAGGATGATGCGTAAACTGAAGATCATGATGAGTGTGCGCTGTAGTTTATATACTGTTGGGTATGGGTAGTAGCTGCATTCCTAATTGTATGCAGCGTGTGAAGGGGATGATGAAGAAAGTAATAAAAATCGGACACGATCATGGTTCGGACGTGACCTGTGTGTGTCGTCTATTGATGCTATTGATTCTTATGTTATCTTGGGTTTTTATAGTTTTCGGTATCTTGGGTTTTTATGTTTTTTTGGTTTCCGCTTGGGGTTATAGTGCGTACGAGTTGTGATGAATAATATAATACGAGTGATGTGTTAACTTGTATTTTTAATATTTATTGTTTTGTCAGTGCCCCGTGGTTAGTGATTATTGTGTCGGACTGCTAAGCGAATGAGCCTGGGTGCGAATCCAGCTCATAGCCATCTTCTTTTCCGGGGTACTGCCTCTTGCGAGAAAATGACAAAACCTCCAAGAGTAAAATTTTCCTTGGATCCTTAAGGAGCTGTCACGCCAATACATTTATTTATTTATTTTTATTGTTTTGTTATGTTATTTTTATTTGCCCTTAAATTTTGGCTCTTGAGAATTTGAGGTACTTTTTTTTTATTTTTTGAAGTTAAAAAAATATTTTGGGCAAACTAATTTACCATCGAAAACTTTATTTCATTGAAATATTCCAAAAATTGTGGAAGTTACATAACTCAACGCGAAGCTCTAAACTTTCCTTAAGTACCTCAATTTCATTATTTTAAGTATACACAAATTAAATGCAGTTAATTATTTTTACTTGCGATTATAGGGACTAAGGCAAGTTTAGGATTCGTGAATATAAAAAAATTTGAGATAACAATCAAACATGACATTAGGATCATAGAGAAGCCAAAAAAGTCATTGGCAAAAAATGTCCGTCTGTCTGTCTGTCCGGGTGTATATCGAGCTGCAGCCTAAATGGGTTTAGCGATTGCCTTCAAATTTGGTATGTGTGATTCTTTTGGCATTCCTCAGAGGGGAAATTGAAATTTAATTTTTAGGGCTAAAAATAACTGTACTTGTCATACGACAGTTTAGGAAAAGTTTATTTTTCTCGAAAACGCCTCCAACGATTTTGATTAAAATTTTTGAGATTTTTTTTTTTTTTTTGGTATTGGCTATCATTTGGTTAGGACCACATATACGGGAAAAGTCTATTAACCGGGACCTTTCACTTATATTTTTTTTTGAAAAATCAATATTTATAAAACTAATAAAAAATAATATTTTTTTAATTTTATACATACTAATAAACTTTAAAAAAAAAATTTTCAAAAAACTAAAAATAAAACGAATTTTATCAAAAGCCGTCCTACAATTTTCGAAATACTTTTTTCATAAATTCTTTGTTATTTAAGACGTGTGATAGATAGCGTACTTCATTTTTACTAAAAACCGTTAAGTATTGTGGTTTTAATAGTTTTTTATAAGTTCAAACTGTTATTTTTAACGTAAATGTTATTTGTTTTTGTCAAAGATCTTGCCGTCCAATGTAATTAGGCAAATACGAGCAAGTACGTGCGACCCAGTCGTGTCCATTTTTTCATTTGGTCAGGGAAAATTTGAAAATTAGTCAAGAAAAGTCGGGGAATTTTATTTTGAAAAATAGTGGCAACTATGAAAGTGCACAGACTATAAAGTGTAACAAGAGCTTAATGTTTATATGTGATCTCTCGGCAGCTCTTTATAATCATCTCGAAAATTGGCCTGGCGCGATATTACGGAAATTCAATTAGATATTTTTCGAGCGTATTTATGTATTTTGAGAACTTTTTGCATTTTATTAAAACTTGAACGAACTTTAAGTTTTCCACACGCTCACCTTAAACGCGTGAGAGGTTTATATGGAGATATGCTATGTATTTATTAATAGAGTAGTGCAGATCATATTTTTACTTCGTTTGAACTTTTATCTACTGTGTTTGTGTTTGAAACTTCAGCTTAGGTTTAAGTCACTCATCCTTGGCTTGCCCTCACATGGAGCTTTAAGCTCCAGAAAAATACAATTTCTTTTGAAGCTAGCTTTGTCAAATCGCGTTCCAGACGATAATGTTAACGACACAAAGCTAGGAATAAATAAATTTCTTGTGAATTGAAATTTCTGAATTTTGAAAAAAAAATTACTTAAGGCAACAAATTTTAATTATTTTAAACATTTTGATTCCAGTTTCAAACCAGTTTCAACAAAACACAAACATTACAATCATGGGTGATAGACCAAAACGTCCACTATCCGCATACATGCTTTGGCTCAACAGCGCCCGCGAAGGTATCAAAAAAGATAACCCCGGCATTAAAGTGACAGAAGTCGCAAAGAAGGGTGGTGAACTCTGGAGGGGAATGAAGGACAAGTCTGTAAGTACAAACAAAAACATTGTACTTTGGATTATTTCTCTAAAAAAAATTTCTTTTGTATTTTTAAAGGAATGGGAGGCAAAGGCAGCTAAATGCAAGGAAGACTACGAAGAAGCTGTCCGCGAATTCGAAGCCAATGGTGGTTCCAAGTCAAATGGTGCCGCGACCAAGAAACGTGGTAAGGCAACGAAAAAAGCAGCGCCGAAGAAGAGCAAGAAGGACGCGTCCGACGATGATGATGATGAGGAGAGCGATTAGATATATAGCGCCTTCATCTCACCCCCCTCCATCGTCATTAATAAAATTTAAAAACACTCCAAAAAGTTAAAAAAAAAATAATTACATAAATAAAAAGTTACAAAAAAAAACATAAAATACTTAACTCTTTAAAACAAACACGATTGTTTAATTAATTTTATAAAAAATAATATTAATATAATTAATTATTAATTTAAAGAGAAAAAGAGAGGAGCGGTACAATGTTTGTTTATCTTCTATCTTAAAAAAAAAACAAATGACGAGAAGAAGCGATCATTTATATAGTTTTCACTGTTTGACTGTTTCATGTTAATACATACAAATAATATAAAACCAATTCAAAACTTAAAAATACAATAAAAAAATGTTTTCTTAAATTTAAAATTTTCGTCAAAAAATTGGATATCTTTAAAATCACACAACTGCTTCAATTTTAGGAATCCAAGATTTGGAACTTGTTTTCAATTTCGAAGAAACTAATTGAATTTTTCTATTGACTATTAATTTGACACCATTCCAAAATACAACCAAAAGAAAAATGCATTTACCGAATCCAGAAAAAATATCAATATTCGAAGACGAAAATTATGTAAATTTAAAATAAAAAAAACGACACAACCTGCAGTACAAAACCGCTCAGGACCATTTATCACTGCATTTTCTAGTTTAAAAAATATATAAATACTTTCATATAAACAAATAGTTATAAAAACTGTAAAAGACAAAATTAAAATAATTTTAGTTGTTTATCAATTTTATTTGTATTTTTTTTAATAACTAACCAACAATTGAAGTATAAAAAAAGAAAATGTCTTAAACAAAAAAAAGTTTACTTCTGTTTAGGAATTGTACAGGGTGCTTAATTGAAGACGTCTTGTTTTGGCTGCAACTCCAAAAAAAAAAATACAAATAAATGTTCTGCGGAAATATGAATTTGTTAGAAACCTTACATTTACGGGAGATATGGTTGTTCTACTGATCGAACAATTCAAAAAAAAAATCTAATTACAAAGAAATATATACCGACATTCTCTTTTTCTTTTAGTGTATGTATTATATAAAAAAAACTTTAAAGAGGACAGATGATAAATATACTTTTCTTTTTTGTAGAAAAAATTAGTAAGTTTATATAAAAAAATAAATAAAATAAAACAAAAATTATTCGTGTTCTTTGTTTTAAGGGTCGTAACAGAAAATGGCCTTTATATTTATAGTAGACCGTTTGGAATTTGATATTTGAAAAACTCAATGCGTCTTGGGACAGGAGCCGTAACAGAAATTATTATTTTGCTCCAAATATTTCTGTCCTACTTATTCTACCGCTTTTTCTTCAAACTACATCCAAATACCGGGTAGCGTATTGCCAAACGTATATCAAGCACAGATTTCGAGAGCGCTGAAACACATTTTGCTCAATGAAATAAAGAGCAGAATGTATACTGAATCAGAGCATCGTCTCAGTATACATTTTGCTTACGAAAGTTAGAGCAAAGTACCTGTGATCACAGAAAAATCAATGAAATTCGAGTTGCTGCTTGCGTTGCTGTTTTTGTGTGACTGTAAAGCAGAGTTAAGGTAAGAGTGTGGGTAAAATTTCTTGAGATTTTATCTTCCAATAAGTGAGGTAGGAATGGTGGGGGCATTCTGTCCCCCTGCTTGGGCTCACTATAGGATTTGGAGTATGTGCGAGATTGGGTTTATGCAAATGTTCTTTAAATCAAAAAGAAACGTTGCACATACCCAACCTTGCACCTTCACCAAATCCTAGCAGCCCAAGCAGGGGGTTTGCAGGGGGCAGCATGCCCCCCCATATCATCATACTAACGTTTATCAAAGTGGGACATATCTTTAAATTTGTTAAGATAAAAAATAACGGCATAATAACGATAAACGCAATGGAAAAGATATACCCTCATAGAATGGACACATTTTTGTATATAATTAGCTAACAGTGAAATAAAAATGTTACCAACTAGCTACCTGTCTTTTAAGTCCACACAATAGAAATACCTAACGCAAACTAATCTAATCCCACTGAACTATCTGTAGTCAGGTACTTTGCTTTTGGTGAGCAAAATATATACTGACTCAGACATTGCTCTACAGATCATTCTGTGGTAGCATACAGTTTGCTCTGAAATAATTCTGGGGTGACATTCTGGTATGGCAAAAGCGAACGAACGTGCTAACGTGGGAAAACCTGCTGCCAAAGTCTGGGATTACTGGATGAAATGTCAAAATTGAAGTTTAATTTGTTTCCCGCTATTGTACTCAGGAGGGCTAGTGTCGCCAAAAATAGCTGAAACTAAAATGGAACCAACTTGAGGTAGGCAACTAGCAGTCCATATAATACGTCCATGATTACGACGTTTAACAGTGCGACAGATGGGGCATGCTGCTCCCTGCTTGAGGTCTCTATAGGTTGAGTAAATGTAAAATGACTTGTATTTAGGAAATCTTTCGGTTATGAAGGAACTGCATATACCCAACCTCACGTATAATCCAAACCAACATTTTATACATGTTTTTGTATTACGGGCCTTACATTGTCTAGCTACTGTGCTTTTGAACAGAATAGTTGAAAAAAATCGCGCGACGGCACTGCACGAATGTGTAACGCTTTACCCGGTTAGAATTTACCCTCCCATTAAAAACCTTTTTTCTGCTATTCAGTTTTCCTAAGCGCACATACTGTTATTCCACACTGGCGAAGCCACTGCATGTTTTTCCATTATTCCTACTATGGAATCTTTCCATTTATCCAGCCTGTCCCTAAGAAAGACTCCCCTCCGTCAGTAGTCATGACCTACAGTATGGCTGATGAAAAAATGGACGGAAAATAATAAGCACAGTATGAGTTTTAAAAGCAGAATAAAAGAAAATTCTGAACATTTTATTTTCATAGTAACATGCATTTTTTGAAGTGTTGCTGATTTAAATTAACAGAGTTGAGCTGAGTGGATATTGTTCATTCAAACTTATAAAAACAACAATGGCTTTCGCGCCAATCGTTTTCCTGGTGTTCTGATGGCATATCAGTGGAACAATATTTATCTTTACGTTGCTTTGGCAAAAGTAAGATTATTGCGCTTGATATTTCTAAGGCATTTGTTCTTTGGATTAGGAGCCATCTTCTAGACCTTTCAATACAAGTTGTATTGGACGTTAAGTCAGATTCTTACCAAATGGAATGCTGATGTGTTCCAGGGCTCCGTTCTGTCTTCGAATCTCTTCCTAGTTTTCATAGATGATCTTCTATTTCTTACTTCTAATCCATTTAACTCATTAAACTCCAATTTACACAGCATTGCTAAATGAGTTAAAAACTCAATGCCAAAAATGTTGTTAAGTGCTTAGGTTTTCGGTATAGAAGCAAATTTGTTTTCCTTTTTATATGGCTACAAATTTATAAAGCATTTATACGCCGAAAACTTGGGTATAACTCCCTGGGCTAGTGCTTCCATCAACATCACTACACCTGCTCCATAGACTACATAACAGTGTTAAAATTAATAGGAAATAGAACAGGGAGCTATCTCGAAAAACATTGCCCCTCTTAAATAGCGACGCAATGATTTATCTTTCAACGATTCTTTTACAAAAAAAATATTCACTCGGAAAAGTAGCCAGGTGCTTTTTAAAATGTCAACCCTAATAAGCGATTCGATTGGAATGCTCATTTGTTCTCGCTCGAACACAATTTCGGATGCACCGTGAAATACATTCATTCTTTAGCCGTACAACACAAATTTGGAATAGTCTACCCATAGTATACTAGTCAAGGCATTGAGTCTTTAAAATAGTCTGTTGGCTGCACTGACACCACTGATAATGGTTTTAGTGGAACGTGAAATACAAAAACGCCATAAACGGGGGTAGCTGTTGTAATATCGAGCGTTATCTCATCGGTTCAACAGATGAAACTAAACTGTCATGATCCTTGAAGCAGTAAATCACACAACGTTTCGACTTGGCATACACACACACCATGCTCTATCAGCATGAAATTCCCAATCTCCCGACATCACATGACTCATGTTTTAGTTATTTAGTAATATTTTTATTGTGACTAAAATTCAAGACTTTTTATAATTATTACGCTAAATATCATAACTACTGTATAATTTTATTTGTTTTCTTAGGAAATATGTTTACGATTTAAAAATGTGTCAACGAAGTGTTACCTCACCTCCTCTGTTACTGTTAAATGATGATTATAAAAAAAAAACAAACTTATATGTTATTTATGTATCTAAATATTTTTAACAACAATTATAATTTAGCCAATTCATTCCGTCTATCCGCACTAAATTCAAAGGTGTCACAGTGTGACTTACATTTTCATTGTAAGAGGAAAAATGTGGGGAAAACTATATGACAACAGGCTGGGCATTCGAATAATTTCCTGAGATGATGCTTCCGTTCGTCCAGTTTTCGTTTATCACTAAAGATCATCCCAGTTCGTATGTTTTCATATTAGGTGGAGAAACTAAATGCAAACAACACTCTGGATTTCCTGTGAATAGCGTGAAAATGGAGCAGAGTGCACGAGCCCTTAATTGCGATTCATCCAAAAAATAGCCTTTAGGAGGAAATAGGCCAGACCCATGCAATAGACAATCTTTTCCCGTTGGGATCTCTGTACGTTGTCGATTTCAATCGATAGCACGCGCCGATTTAGCTTGGCCAACTGTCGGCGTAAGTAAAGAATCTCTTCGGGTGGTGTCAAGTCGCCCATGATGGGCGTTCCTTCTCTATGATTGACTAGAGTTGTGTCATTGTTGTATTGGCCCAATGCCCTCTTTCCAACGCCAGATGTCGATGTAGTCACTGCCTCAGAGTCGGATTCGGCTCGGGAGCTTGTGCGATTTGGATGAAAGCCCATTGTGGCACCAGATCCATCAGATCTTACGTAAGGTGGCGGGGATTCGGAGTCGTTTGGATAGTCTCCATTGTTGTTAGGAGAATTCTGATCAGAGGCGGATGGGAAGTGATGGTCGTTTAGAGTAATCACCCGGGGTGGTGTTGCAACACGTACAAAACCTGGATCTTTTGGGAGAATTGAGTTTTCGAGTAGAATTTCACGCGGAGCTGATCTAGTTCCCAAATGCTCCTCGTGTCCCAAGACAACAATTCGATCTGGGACATTCATATCGATTTTGTCATGGTAATTCCAAGAGTTCATCATGCCGTTCTGATTGGAAAGAAGCAAATCTTCGTCGGAAAATTCGCCGGTTGCTCTAATGCGTTTGGGTACGCGCATTTTGTCATTGATTTCATGAGCATACTTTGCATCCGAATAGAGTGCATCGTCCTCGCTGAGACCGTTAAACATTCTGGTGGGGCTTTGGGGTGTTGCCATCATTAGGTAGTAGTTTGTCGCCTGAGTGCGGGGAATTGGGTGTTTTGTCTTTAATTTTATACTTTATTCCAAGATATTTGCTGTTGGAAAAACATATTATATAATAAAACTAGTGCGTAGAATTTTGTATAAAGAGAAAAGAAAGGGAAACTCACATGTAGGCGATTTATTTGCTAAAAAAGATATCTTTCTTTTCCTTGGATCCCCTTTTTGGACTTTTCTTTTGTCTTTTTTTCCGTACGTTGAAATTTCAGATTTCTGCTGCTGCATTTCCAACTGTCATCATTGGGCAGGAATGTTATCAGTAAAGTACGTATAACCGCTGTACAGTAATTGGCAGAGAGTAGAAAAAGGAGAACAATGGCCTATCATGGGCCAATAGCTGTATTTAATCTAGCCATTTTTTTCTGAACAAATCTCAATCTAGCTGTGAAAACATCACGAATCAATAATTAGTTTTAGTTCTAACCACCCGATTACAATTTTGGGAGAATGGAATTGAAGCATGGAACATATCCGTGTTCTCTCTCAGCCTTTTTTTTATTTTCAAAGATTGCAATATTGTTTTGCTTCATGAGTTTGTGGTCAAATGTAATTTTTGCAATAGATAAGAGTGAGAGCGATGAATAAACAAAAGTTTAACCATATCTCCTCTTTGTGAGAATTTTAGGCGTTCTCAAAAGCGAATTGATAGAAAATTAGCTTCATTTATGATGCTGATGCTGAATGTAAAATGGGATCCAAACACTTTCATTTCCATAGACCCCTTTTATACGCAGCGTCATATGACGCCACGTGACGAACTATTTAGGTGAAAAGGTAGCAAAGTGTAGTGGAGAACAAAATCTCGTCGAGAACGAAAAATGTTTGCTATTCTCGCATTCTAACAGCCTCATTGTTATTTTCATTGATTGCTTTATTATTTTCCTCGTAAGTTTGTAGTCAAATGTATGTTTTGGTATAGGTGAGAACGAGAGCGATGAATAAAAGAACTTAGATATAGTATGTTTTGTCACTGCGTCAGCGTAACCCTGATTTAACGTGTGAAAGCCACAGGCATGCGTAAAAGAGAATTGATAGAGAATCGGTGTTATGTGAAGCTGTGTGTAAAATGTGTTACATCACCCATTTTTACATGCGGCAACAAAAAAATATCTCAGTTTTAAAAATCACTCCGCAAGCTCAAGAAAATAGTTTTACAGATGCAAAAAATCAGAAAATCATCTGTTTTCGCCTAAAAGCTGACAAAATGTGAACAAATTGCTTTTAAACATTGGAAAGTTTAATTTCCCACTCATGTACACATAACACAACAAAATGTAAATTCCAACAACCGCTGTATATTTTGCAAATCAAACGCATCTGGCCGTTCTGTATGGGATTGTATATTGTCATTTTGGCTTACGTTACGTCTGCCAAATTCAACATTTCCAAAAAAAAAAAAATGTTGACAAGTGCAAGAGTGTTTTTTGTCAGCAAAATCCATTTTTTCGTGTAATTTTTACTTACAAATAAAACAAAGTAAATTGAAAGTAAAGCTAAAGCCATATAAATAAAATAATTAGTTTTTTAGTGCTTCATGACTCCACATTATGTTGTTCTTCCTTCAACAACTCGATGTAAGTAATGAACAAAACATTTTACAACAATAATATGATTTTTAATGAAAAAAAACTTACATCACAAGAAATTATTTCAAAGTTGCGTGTTTTCTTTTCTGCATTTTCACCGGGTAATTTTAGCTTTATTCTTTTCAATAGATACTACTACTACCGACAGTTTGATTGATTTTCTTATGTGAAAAGGTTAAGGACACAATTTTTCTTTGATATAATTTGGGTGGAAATGAAATCATTGCCTGGGCGGGCTGCAGAGTTGAAATGTTGAAACATTTGTGAGGCGGTTTTGTTGTTTTTCTTCTTCTGGATGAGATTTGTGCGTTGGTCTGTTAAACACCGGCAAGATAACGACTTCTTTTACAATTGTGTTCTGAAAAGCCATATATGTATAATCTTCTCTATAGACATACCTTTAAGTTCCTCAGGATTTTATTAAAATATTAATCTGTTCTTCATCCAACTAGTTTTTCTGAATTCTATACGATAGTTGAAAAGTTCTATCATCCACTTTAATCATAAATTGTGTTATAAGAGATAATTTCCCACCTTTTGAGCCCCACTACCAAACTCAGGAATGCATATTCTTAGAGCAGGGTAGCCGATGAAACTGTTCTTGGTTGGATTGATAATAACCTTTTAGCTTGCTTCCTAAATGTAGCAGGGCTCCGTTGTGTCCCCGACACTTTCTAATTTTCATCAATTAATTAATCCATTAAATTGTTTCGCCGACGATATGACACTACTCTCAGATTTTTATATTCGTTGGCAACCTTGTTCTTCGGATGTGGAACTGCAAAAGCCGCGGTAATCGCAATCGCACTAAATTCCGATCGTAGGCACATAGTTCAAAGAGGTATACAAAAACGAAAACATCTCACAGAGCTAGACGTGAATCCCCCTATTTATTAAAGAAAATATTGACCATTCCTTAGAGCCAACAACCAGGCTAAAACAGATAACGAAAAGATAGATCAAAGAAATTTTCAAGCTTTACACAATTAGGAGTTGTTGAATGAACCGGGTGATATTCATTGTAACTAAATTTTCAGTTCTTTCCGACGTTAAAAAAAAAAACAGCTTCATGATATGACTTGAAAGATGCACACATTTTATGCCCGTGACATACATCTAGAATAGACCATAGCATTCTCCATACCATGATAGGTGACACACCGATCTACATAGTTATAGTACAGTTTGAAAGCTTTAAACTGATAACAGAAAAAATAAAGAGGAGAACAGAAGAGCCGAATTTTTCAAAAGCCTTTCCTCATAAACTCGTTTAGATTATATTGTTGTTTTTTGTTATTTGCTTTGTTTTTACTTAAAATTACAACTACAACTATTATTCACTCTAAGAGAATGGTACTATTTTCTCTTAAGAGATTGCTATACCACGTCAAAAACCCTAGTATCGATACCACGCTGATACCATCTTGTTCGGCTGGTATCACCGTGGTATACCCTGACAGACATGTTGTTCATCTTCATACCATGGTGTCTCTACTAGATATGTGTCACGGGCATGAATGAGTTACTGAGAAAAGCAATTGTTAAAAATTGTGTACATTTAACACCTGAATAATGCACGTCAATGGAAAGTAGCCGAAACTATTGTGGTTCCAAAACCAGGTAAAACTCTTAATAAAAAATAGTCTTACGTACCAATATAGTTAATACCAGTAATCTCTAATGTCTTTGCAAAATAATTACTCAAGCGCCTAATATTCCAGTTGTAGTAGATCAAATATATAAAATAAGAAACGAAATTAAAAAAAAATCCGTAGTGGGGGGAAAGATATGTATGTTCAAGCGCGTTTCTTGTTTCCCAAGCTCTGAATAAGGTCAGACACAACAAAAAAATGTATCATATTCTGCAGTCCTAAGCTTTTTCAAGAAAAAACAAGGTTCCACAAGGAAGTGTCTTTGGTCCAGTGTTATTAGTTTTTTATACTTTAAGAAGAAGACGTCATGATAACCACATTTGCTGATGATGCGGCCAATCGAAAGATCAACCGAAAAGCTACAGAAAACCCCAAACGAGTCCAAATCAACGCATGTTAACTTTAATTACAAAAATGTTAAAAATCTACCAAACTTTAACAACTCGCTACAAACAAATTTCGTATGCTATTGAAGCAAAGTTCCTTTAAAAGCTTCAAAAATAAACGAAAACGGGTTTTGTTTTTCCCTTCTGTTTTGAAACGCAGAACTTTAAAACAAATGTGTATCGGTATCTGATTTTACACTTACATGCATCCTTATTTCCCTAATGCTCATATAGTATTAAAACATGTTAAAAGTAGAAAAAAAAACCTTTTCGCAGGCCCTATCCATAAAAAGCTTTCAATTGAGATCCCGGGTTATACCTAGAATGTTCAAAGGGTAGATATGTGTGTGGGTACAAGCACCCACAAATCACCCCTGGCTATCAACTTCTACTCTCACCTCCACGTGGTGAACATCGGGTTAGTACCTCAACTGGAGATTGGGTTCCAGCCCCTTTGGAAAGTTGTTGGTGGCAGCAAATGTGATGGGGGGGGGGGGGAGTATTACCACTAAAGCACTACTTTACTACTACACTCCTTGCATCCAGTCGCCAGCGGAAGAATTCTCTAGATGGAACAACGGTGGCGTCTACAGTTCCAGTCATATTGAACTACTTAGTGAACACCTTATATGGGCTACTACGACGTTTTCGGAGCTCAGGCCTAAGCGGTTTATCCGGCTCTTCGTCCTTGGAGTCACAATAAGGACCTGGTCCTCCAGGTTGGGGGTTGTGCCGTCGGGGTAACTTCCTGGCCATGTCTAAAACAACTAGTTGCGAAGCAGCCACAAGCCTCGGATACGGACGGATTCACTGATGACGAACCCTGCAAACGAAATAAGGACAACGAATTTCGGATATGTACGTGGAATGTTAGGTCCCTTAACAGACCACGTTCAGCCAAACAACTAGGGGAGGCTCTTGACTGTTGTAAGCCAGACATAACTGCCATCCAAGAAATACGATGGGACGGGCCGGGCAAAAGAAAGATGAAAAACTGCGATATCTAGTATGGCAACTGCTATACACAACAAAAACGGCGCTTATTTGGATGTGAATTTGTCGTTGGAGGCAGGCTCCGGCAAGAGGTTTTTAGCTACAAATGTAGCCTCAAGACAATCCGCATTCGCAATCCGCCAATATTAGCCTAATATGCGCGCATGCCTGTCCTCCTGGACAAAACATATGAGTAGTGCCCTAGCTACGACACTAAAAATGTCCTAGGCGACTTTAACGCCAAGCTAGGGAGAGAAGATGTCTTTGGTGGTACCATCGGAAAACACAGCTTGCACGACATTACTTCCGATAACGGATTCACGCTAATTGACTTTTCTGCGGGGCGAAATATTTTAATAGCTAGTACCAAGTTCCCACACCTCAACATTCACAAAGGGACACGGGATCCCCTGATCAATCCACTGTCAATCAGATTGACAACATTGCAATCGATGCAAGGCACTACTTTCCTTATTTTATCGTTTCTTTTATAAAAAATGTTCACTCGAAGTAGCCAGTTGCATTCCTCCCCTTAAAAGTTTCTCCCGTAATACTCGTCTCGCAAGGAATGCTCATCAGTTCACCCTTGAGCCTAATTTCGGACGTACCGTGAAATATAGGGATTCTTTTTTTAGCCGAACGACACGAATTTGGAATAGCTTACCCGGCGGGATTTTCCCTTGCCATTTTGATCTACAAACATTCAAAACCAATGTTAATCGGCACCTCCTATCTCTCCCCTGCCTATCTTCGTAATGCCCGCGCAGTGTGTTCTACATTAAAAGGGAAACACATTATCCCTTGTGCGCGCGTTAATTATAAAAAAAAAGAAAAGTATGATGGATGTCCGAACTTTCCGAGGGGCAAACATTGACTCGGACCACTACCTCGTTGTAGCCAAGAAGAGGTAATACTGTGAGGAAGTTTAACGTCGGACGGCTGCAATCGCAAGAAATCTCCAGGTCCTTTTCCAATCGAGTCTCAAATAACCTCCAAATGAGTCCTTTACCGCCAGCATCAAGTATTGAGAACCAGTGGCAACATTGCCAAAATGCCATCAGGGAAGCCGCCACTGAAGTGCTGAGTTTTACACGGCCACCACAACGAAACCGCTGGTTTGATGATGAGTGTCGGCAAGCACACGCAGTTAAACAAGAAGCATATAAGGCGGCACTGCAAAGAAGGACCAGCACTACCCGTGCGCTCTACGAGCAGAAGAGGAAAGAGGAACACCGCCTTCTCAGAAAGAAAAAAAGAGAACATGAGAAGCGCGTGATCGAGGAATTCGAGAGCCGTTATTGCGGGACCAACTTCATTCCCGCAAAGTTTTAAGCAGAAGGTAAAAAGAAACTGTCAAAGGTACAGAGCTCGAACTGAAGCTTGCAAATACGATCAAGGAACATCGTAGTGGAATCGCAGTCGATTCTGAGAATATGGAAAAACCATTTCTGTAGACAGTATAACGGCGATGACGAAACGAATTCCGCTGTCAAGCAGAATGGTCCACTTTATCTGGGTGAAGTAGACCAACAATTCCGCCCACCACATCTGGATGATAGAGTAACAAAGCTGCCAGAGCCGATGGCCTAGCTGCCGAGCTCTTCAAAGCTGCAGGCGATGACTTGGCTATAAGTATGTACCAACTCATAAGCAAGATATGGTTAGAAGAAAGCATGCCCGATGAATGGAATCTCAGCATAATTTGCCCGATCCTTAAAAAAGGAGACCCTTTGAACTGCACCTAATATAGGGGTATCAGTCTCCTCAACATCACCTACAAGATCTTTTCTGAACGCCTAAAGCCATTCGTCAACAACCTGATAGGTCCATATCAGTGCGGTTTTAGGTAAAGAAAGTCCACTATCGATCAAATATTCGAATAACGGCAGATCTTGGAAAAAACTCAAGAACAGAAGAAGATGCCCACCATCGATTTCAAAGCTGCGTACGACAGCATTTATAGAGACGAGTTATATAGAGCAATGTGCAGTTTTAACATCCCTGCCAAATTCGTCCGCCTGTGTAAAATGGCGATGGAAAACGCACGCTGTTCCGTCAAGGTCGGTAAAGACCAAACCGACACCTTTGAAGTCAAAAAATGATTTAGACAAGGCGATGCAGCGCATCATGCGGCTTTTTCAACATCATACTTGAAAGAATAGTGCTGAACTCTCACACCAACACCAGAGGCACGATCTTTCAAAAGTCCGTCCAATTACTCGCATACGCCGACGATATTGACATAATCGGAAGAACGCAGCGTGATGTCAGTAGCGCTTTTGTGAGTATTGAGACGGAAGCGGCGAAGATGGGTTTAGCAGTCAATGAGCGCAAAACCAAGTATATACTGTCATCTAGAAGAGACACCCATCATCGCCGTCTTGGACAAAAAATCACCATAGGCAGCTAAAATTTGGAGGTAGTGAGGGACTCTGTCTACCTGGGCTCCGCTATTAACTCAGACAACAACACCAGCGCTGAAATCAAACGACGAATAACTTGCCAATCGCTGCTTCTTCTTAGAAAGCTTAGAAAGCAGTTGAGTAGCAAAGCCCTCTCTCGGGCAACTAAATTGTCCCTTTATAAAACCCTCATCATCCCAGTCCTGCTCTATGGTGCAGGCGCATGGACGCTGTCAAAAGCGGACGAGGACGCTTTAGGGTGTTTCGAAAGAAAGATTCCCCGGGTGATTTTTGGTCCCGTTTGCATTAACGGAGAGTGGAGAAGAAGATACAATGAAGAACTGTACCGGCTGTAGAGCGACACAGACCTAGCCAAAAGAGTAAAAATTCAACGTCTCAGATGGTTGGGTCATATAGACCGGATGGACATCAATGCTCCGGCCCGGAAAATCTTCGGAGTCCACCCCAGAGGGACGGCGTAGTAGAGCAAGACCGAGACTCAGGTGGCGCACACAAGTGGAAGAGCACCTCAACCGACTCCTCATGCGAAACTGGAGGCAGCTAGCTAGCTAGGGACCGAGCTGGCTGGAGAAGCTTGTTGGTTGAGGCCCAGGTCCACCCCGGACTGTAGCATCACCTAATGTAAGGTAAAGGTAAGGTTATATCTAGGAGGCACACTATGACTTTGGAATTGCCATAGACATCCAAATTTAGGTTATCCCTCAAACTCTCAAGAGGACGTAGTGTGCACCAGCGCTTCTGCACTGCACTGCACTGCACTGACCAGAACTGACCAGAGTCTTTCTTTACTCCTTTCAAATCAAAACAAATCAGTCAACAAGAGAAATTAGTAACCTAGAAATCAAGAGGTTATGTGGGCTCATCAGTCGTTGTTATTGTACAGGGCATTTCACAAGACCAAAATACTACAATGCCAACCTACACTTAAGTGCTTAAGTGCTTTAGAAAATACTTGTTAATTTCAGAAACCAAGATAAAATCAAATGTTGTCCCTTATCTATCAATTATCAAAAATATGTTGAATAGATATTTTTCCACTAAAAGAGACTACGTTCGCATTCACATTTTAGTATTTTTAAAAATTTCTCAAAAGTTAGTCCTTTCTTAAAAAATATATTATTTTTTTCTGTTTTAATACCTTACTAATTAATTTCCTTTTTTTTTCAGATAACACACGCCTAAATGTGGTATTCATTAATCGAAACCTACCGCAACGCTTGGACAAACAAACAATTCCAAATATATACATTTTCTTCTACGTAAATTATGTATAACTAGAAAAAAAAGAATTCACCAACCATAAAGTATCTGAGATAAATCCACTATCGAAAAAAACCATTTAAGCAGAGCGCCATCTCTGAAGCTATTAAAGTACAAACGACAAAATTACATAATTGTTATAAAAAAAAAACAATATTCGGCGATCTTTTGTTTAGTGTTTTGTTATCGTTTTGCATTTACTTGTTTAATGTAGCATATAATTTTGTAAAAACGAAAAAAAATACCACAATAATTCCAAAGTGGAGAGCATTTCTCTTATTTTATGTGAGAAGAGAACCTAGAAGCTCTACTCTACTAATGACTTATTAAACAATATTGCAATTGCACTTTTAAAGTACACAAAAAATTTCGGCATGCTGATCATTTCCTGTAGGAATTAAAAAAAATCTATTCCCATCTGCTCTCTCTTTCTCTTCTCTCATTATCTATTGGCTTTTTGCATTTTGGACTTGAGTTCTCTCTAAAAAAAAAGTAAAACGTCCGAATTTTTAAAAAAAATTAATTAAAAAAAAACATTTTCTTGGAGACTTCTTGGTCGTGGAATTGAATTTGAGTTTTTCTAGTTATGCTCTTTCCGCGTAGACGAAAATTTATCAAAAGGTGACAAAGATTATTATTTTTTTTAAACATATTTAACTCTTCCCATCTTATCTTTCCATACTAATCATTGCTATGAATACTTAAAAAATCATTTTCATATCATTTAGTTTTGTTTTCGTTGTTGTTTAATTTTATTTCTTGTCAATCATTACATGACTGGTATAATGTATTAGTACCGCTTTGTTACGTACAGCTGTACTGACTACTGATTAAAAAAAAAATATTATACTAGTATAACTTGCAAGAAGAAGAGTGTGTGCAAGGTCTACACATTATTCATCAACAATAAAAAACCTTTACTGTATTAGGTAGTGTATCATCATTTTTTTTTGTTATAAACTAATTGAGCTTATAAGCTGCGAGAGTTAGAAAAGTATCCAGCCAGACCGAGCAGACTGTGCGGTTAATCATTTCATTCCGAAAACGACAAGGAATTGAGTAACAATGGCAACAAAGAGTTTTATCATATTTAATTTAATAAACTGAATAATATCAGCTTCAACTTCAAGTTTAATGTCGGGCAGTCGGCCGATATGGCCAGTTGTTGAATGTTTGTTAACCGTTGACCATGTCTGATATGGTCTAAAGTGTTGTGATTCTCCATTTCCTATGAAACATCAATATTCAAAACCGTCATTCTAAGTTCGAATTCAATTTTGCTTTTTTGTTTTTTAGTTGTTTGTTTTGAAATTTATTATATTTTTCCTTACAAAATTTCCACCTTACCGCTTGAGGAGTGATTGATTTTGAAAGTAACATTTTTTTTGTTTAAATATTTGAATCGATATGTCCCAAAGGAAATTCTTCTAAAAGAAAAAAAAAACATAAATTCAGTGAACACAAACAAAACAAAAATGTATGAAACAAACAAGTTTTTTAATTTGCTATTCCGTGCAACAATCATTCCTGGAGTAATAATAGTACCATGGCTAACTGGGTTGTAAGTATCGCCATTCAATTATGTTTTGTAATATCATTTTTTGATTTATTTTTTGTTTTGAAATGAACTTTGTTGGTTCTTTGATAATGTTTATATTCCATACCCAATGTTGTTGTTGCTGTTCGGAAAATAATTGGTTATTGTTTTATTGGTAGTTTGATGCCTTCTTTTCTGTTTATTTCTTAAAAATTGTTGTGGTAATGTGGTTTAATTTTGATTTGATTTGTTTTGTTGTTTTTTTTTTTATTTTAAACGTTGATTCTTAAATTTCTTTACTGTAAATAAGATTTTCATTTCAAAATTATATAAAAAATGGAGAAAATCATTAGACATTTTTGATGGACTTTAATCAGTAGATAAACCATGATGTGAATCACAATCAATTAAATTGTTTTATATTCTTTTATTTCGTTTTTGTTCGTTTTCGTTTGTTGCTCTTTGTCCACTTGATGAGTGCGTTGAACTACTACCTTCAAAATTGTTGGAAAAAACCTGCCTGTTTCATAAATTGTAAATCCTTTTCATTTATAAATTGGCTCACAACGCAAACACAATAATGATTTTCATAAGATCTATTAGCTCAAAGATTTCACAGGACTACTCTACAGAACGTGTGGGCAATTTGTGAAAAAAATATCAGCAGGAAAACCATGTGCACAGTTAAAGTCAAAGTACGACTCATGATACACTTACCCCTCATTTAGTGAATTTTCGAACTAAAACCGGTAAAAAACTCGAACTTAGATTCAATTTTGCGAGCTGCAAGTCCGAACTGACGTACTAATTTTAATAAACGTTCGTAGAGAAGTCAGGATAAAAATAGGGATTCAATGACTGACCATTGTGTCTTAAAAGTATTGTCTTGCATTAGGCGAGACAAGCTACATATATCTATTCCATCATCTACTATGACTATCCCTTAGGTTTCTTACAGATTAAAGAGATTCCAATGTCGTCAGAGTGACCATTTATTTTGAACAAAGTACAGTGGTGTACATATTAAGAATCGAAAGTTTTTCAGTCTCTTTGATGGAAGTTCGAAGTAATAATAGGCTTTAACGACAGAAAATAGTTTTAGCAATGAATTTCACATGGTTTTCGATACCCAAAGTAACAATGCTTCTTAGATCCAAATCTTATGAGATTGTCGTTCTCTCCCGTTGTTGTTCAACACTCGAAAGGAGTAGGAGGAAGATTTGGAATTAAATATGAAAAGTTGTAGAAATAGCAGTTTTAGACAAGATATCGTTAGTGAAAATGAGCCGTAGACAGTACGGAGCCTTGGGGCAAGCTGGCATTTATTCAGACTTGAATTCAATGGCCAGAAAAGTAGGTGCTGTAAGCAAAAGCATGCAACTTAGATAAAAGAGCTTAATGTCAAAACCCATCGGAATCTTTAGAAATAATCAAACGCGACAACTTTACTTTCACCGAAGCAATATAATGATTTACTTAATTTTTCGGTTAGATCAGATCACCAGTAGAACAGTTGCAACGTAAAACCTATACTTATGGTCATTGAGAAGCATATGTTTTTCAAGATAATTCTGAAGCTGGCGATTAAATATTATTTTCATGACCTTAAAGAGAAGGGAGGGTAATGCAATTGGCCGGTAATTTTTTTTTTTTTTTTTTTATAATTAACGCGCGCACAAGGGATTATGTGTTTCCCTTTTAATGTAGAACACACTGCGCGGGCATTACGAAGATAGGGAGGGGAGAGATAGGAGGTGCCGATTAACATTGGTTTTGAATGTTAGCAGATCAAAATGGCAAGGGAAAATCCCGCCGGGTAAACTATTCCAAATTCGTGTTGTTCGGCTAAAAAAAGAATCCCTATATTTCACGGTACGTCCGAAATTGGGCTCCAGGGTGAACTGATGAGCATTCCTTGCGAGACGAGTATTACGGGAGAAACTTTTAAGGGGAGGAATGCAACTGGCTACTTCGAGTGAAAATTTTTTGTAAAAGAAACGATAAATAAAATAAGGAAAGACATGAATCATTGCGTCGGTGTTCGAGTGGGGCAATTGTTTCAGCGGCAGTTCTATTTCCTATCAATCTTAACGCTCGATTTTGTATTCTATCAAGCAGGTGAAGCGATGTTTGCGAAGCACCTGCCCAGAGGTGGGAGTTATACTCGAGTTTAGGGCGTATAAACGCTTTATAAATTGTAGCCAGATCAGATGGGGAAAAATACTTCTTACACCGATACAGAAAACCTAAGCACATTCTTAATGGAGATGGAGATGAAGATTCGCCTATTTTTGGAGTCGGTTAAACATATGCTTTTTCCATTCCATTGGAAAACGTCCTGAAGAATGAGATAAATAAGTCAACAGCCTTGGCTCTGATAAGATATCGTTTTCCGATAGAATGGCTACTAACGCGTGATTAGTAGTCGGTTGGGAGACCGTCCGAGACCAAACGCGTTCTGTTGACATGTGTTTACTGGTCTTTCTCTATCCTGCTGTATGTATGTTTTTCTGTCTTGTATCTTCTGGTGTTGTATAAGCCAATGGCCTCAGTAGATTTTTCTAGGGAGTTTGTTTTAAATGTAAGATAAAAATCATAGCGAATGTGCTTTGCCAAAGTGAAATAACATTTTTTACTTAACAATTGAGAATATTCCGTCTTAGTCTGGGGATTTTGTATGTTGTGATCTTTTAGTACTCTAGCAGAAAAGAATAAAAAATATTCTTCACGAAAAACCTTTATTAAATATACATCCCATAAAACTTCCTCATAATGAATTATTAATTCAAATCTGAACCAATTTTTGTTTACATTGAAGTTTCTTCAATTTCCATTTGGAACCGATCTGGGTTTCAGCTTTGTGTAAATTTTAAAAAGTTATCCTGGAAATCTGCCATCAAAGTTTGCTTTGGAGTCCACGAAATCCTACCGTTGAGTTACTGTTTCTATAATTAATTTAATTATAATCTCGCTGCTTCGTATCATGGAGCATTAACGATTTCTGTAGTTTTTTGTTACGTACATCCATACTCGCTTAAGCACTTGCTTGTAGATAAGCAGATTCTTGTAGGTACTAAGATTGGAGTATCTTCCAATAATTTAATTTTAAAAACAAAGACAAATAATTGCTTCCGCCTAGAAGAATTTCACAAAAACTTTAAAGAAAAAACAAAAAACAATGATTTAGCTTAAAAATATAATGAGAAATATTATTGCCAAATCGCTTTTTTCAGTAGTTCTATCATTCTCACAGTTTATAAATCTACAAATATGATCAAAATGATTTTTTTTTGTATCACTAATTTCTATTAAAAATAGTAGAGGATATTTTCTTAAAAATAAATTAAATTCTTAATCCTGTAAAGCATATTTCTTATTTTATTATAATTTAAATAAAATCATTTATTTTATTTTTTTTTCTTCAAAATTTAGCCAATGAGCAATATAAAACGCAATTGTTAAGTTATAAAACAGATTAATTTCTCTAAAAAAATATGATTCCCGATTACAGCGTTTTTTGTTCAAGGTACGTAAAAATGCCATTTGTAAGTAAAAAAAATTGTTAATGGTAGATCTAGATACTTTGTTAGATTCTTAGTTCGACGTATAATTCTCTTTTTTTGGAATAAGAGTACAAAATCTGTAATATGTGTGTTCCTTTACTTTTTCAAGTAACTTTAAGTAAACTCTCAAATTTGGACGAGTGGGGATGAATTCTCACAAACAAAAAGCAGAAACTACGAAAAAGTAGGTATGTTCGTATACTTTTTTGGGTTGTTTTAGGAAAGCTGTCAAATTTTGAAGAGTGAAAATAATAAATTCGCTCAAAAGTTATAGCGAGTTTCATTCAAGAAAAGATTTGCTCTTTCTGTCAAAAGATTTGATCTTTTGGAATTTAGAATTTTTCTCATTGCAAGAAAAGAGCAAATCCAGATCAAACCTCAACACGAAAGATTTGATGTCACATACATGTAAGTAATCTTTTCTGTCAATGAAATATAGGAATGCAAGCGATACACCGATGTTTTAAAAATCGATGTATCGCTCATAAACATCGATGTAGAAACTCATTTAAACATCGATACATCGCTCTTGCTGAACGATATTTAATAATAGTGCTATGTTTTTCAAAAGAACCTACATACATATGTCTGAAAAGGAAAACGTAGTGATCTCCAATTCAATGTTTCTTACTGAAATTTCATACAAAACCAGTTTTTTTTTTGATTTAAAATTCAAAATAGTGAAATGTCATTTCTATATTAAACTAGCTGACCACCCCGGTGGTGCTCGGGCTTACCCTAGCTTTTCTTGATACCGACAAAAGCGGTACAATTATAGTCAAAAACCACAAAGGTAGTTTCGAAATGTTTTCAAAATCGGCCCAGCCTTCAAATTTAATTTTGGTTATATGAAAATATATGACATTTCATACAAAAATCAATTTTCGATTTTTCCAATTTCCCGATTTTCCCGAAGAGTTTTCCCAAAAAGTTTATTTCTTAAAAACCTTCTCCTGGCAATTACAAAGAACGGAAAAAAATGTTAGCCAAATCGGCCCAGCCGTTCTGAATTGATAAATTACTATTCATTTTTCACACCATTTTTATATACATAATGTATATAAAATTTATGAAATTGCGATTGTTTATTTCCGGGAGATATAACGTTGAAAACGTTTTTTTTTTTTAATTTCCGTCGAAGTTAAATTTCTGATCGAAGAATGGTTTGCAGAAAAGTTGTAAATAATTTAAAAAAAAGTCTATAATTTTACTTCAGGTTATTTTTCAACACAACCTCAAATCAGCAAAAAAAGGGGCTTTCGATTTTTTTTAGTTTTGCAAACAAACGCAATGAAACACAAGCTTCAGAATTAAAAATTACTGGCTAGATATTGTTTTTTTTATTTTATTACTATTTGTATTTCAACCCAAAAAGTAACGTTTTTTTTAGTATACAAAAATCAGTTCATAAACATTTTTCTTAAATATCACGAAAAAATTCGATATCATCATCATAACATCGATGTTTTTATGAACGATGTTACATTGTTCACAAAACGTCAAATTTCAAATGTACTTTTGAGTTTGACAGAACTCACATTTCTCCCCCAAGAATTTTTTTGGTTTAAAAAAGGGAATTAAGGAGAAATCTTTTGCTCTCTCGCAACATCTCTCTCCTCACGAAAACTCTCGAAAATGTAAGTAAACGAACAACATTTGTGTAAAAGTGTTCAAAATAGTCTGTTTTAGGGAGTAGGCGAACAAAGCTAATGTGTGTAAACGAAGAACACCAGGTCTTTGATAAACTTTCAATGCTTAAATTTATTGATTTTTAGAAAAATTCAATAGTAAGAAAAGAAAACACTTTAAATTTGAATTCAAACTTAAATAAATAACAGCTGTTTTTAGCTGCTACAAAAGGCCCAAAGAAATTTCTTGGCAGATTTTCGTAACTCTCGCCCTTGAGGGGAAGTATTTTACTCTCTCATTATCTCTCTTTTACGATATGTTTGTGTTAGATTAGGGAACATGATTTAGCAGTTTTTAGTAACATTCGGCAGCTTAAAATTACTTAAAAAAAGTAAAGGAACACAACTAATAATTTCAGCTTATTTTGTATTTTTTTTTCTTATTTAATTAAAAAAAACTCCTTAAATGTAGATTTGTGTGTAATTTGTGACTTGTATTCAGGAATGCTCGGATTTTCTTGCTTCTTTATTCGAACATGGTTTGTTATTCCTCTTTCGATTTCAATTAACTCTCATACGTCTGATATATGGTCCAACGCCAACATTGTTAACCGTATGTAAATGCTTGAGGAACAAGTGCCGTGTAGAGCCTTGCTTTAAGCTAAGGGAACATTTGATATGATTTCGACTTACCCAACGCAAAATCCGCACTCATTGCAAATGTTATTCTGAGCAGTGAACGGAACTCAATCTCAAAATTAGAACAAGCAGCGCTCAAATTAGTGTTACTTGTTTTCCCATTTTAAGTATTAGGTGTTAACTCTGGACAGGTGTTATGTAATACGTAGATGCTTCATTTACTTAAGCACTTGCTCTAAAAAACTAATGTTTTCTGCATGTATTCGTTTCCAAACATTCGCTAACAAAAGTAAAATGTATATAAGTTCTTGATTCTTGTTTGTTTGTGTTTTTGTTTAGTGTTGTATTTACTAAACAAAAAGTATTTTTCTCTAAGTAATAATTGTTTTTTTTTTATCGATAAATATACACATGTTTAATTGGTTTTGTATTGTAAAAAGCAATGTATCTGCCTACATACTATATGTGTAAGTAAATTGTACACCTTATTTGTGAACATATTTAAGATTTTTTTCTTTTTCAATCACTTCATCAAAAAAAGAAGCATTGATTTGTTTATCTTTTATTTGTTGAAAATAATAAAAAAAATAATTGGGTTAACTAATTATTTACCATTATTACCAAATCAGGACAGCTAAGATGCACTTTTTGAGACAAAGACAATTTGACTTGAGCGAGAAATTAAACACCGAATTTTGGAATAGCAGTCCGGGATACTAATCACTTTCTCGCAGATGTAGAACTCGCTTGAAATAACAGTAAGCTGAGAGAATTTGTTGGCCAAAAAATCCTCAGATTATTCAAAAACATCCTGCAGATTTATTGAAAAATCGTTTTATTCCATGACGATAAGAGGATCCTTTAACCGTCTTATATCAGGGCCAACATTACCACGATTAACGAGCTCAAAACACAACTGACTTTCCTTTAACTTACATATTTAAGAAACTTCTACAAAAGCTTCATTTGTTTCAAGAAATCATAGTCTTAACGACTATATTTTATATCAAAAATCATTTTCTTTAAAATTAAAAAAAAAAATGGATAAAGAAAGTCCAAAAACCAAAAAGGTAAACAACAAAAACTACATCATCATCAGTTTTTATATAAAAAAATGTCCAAAGTCTTCGATTACTATCGATTGATAATGAAAAATGACTAAAAGCTTGATAATAAATAAACAAATCACATGTTTTCACGCATTCCAAAATTATTTGTTCTCACGCCATTACCAAAAGATACGTGCCTAGATATAGGATATACTAACCTTCCTTTTATATATATATTTTTTCAGGATATCCCTTATAACAGTACAACTATGCCTGCTGTCATTTTTTATAATATTCGTTGTATTCCCGCTGATATTCAAATACTCTTACACACTGCAAAGGGGAATACTCTTTTTGACCTTCAGTAAGTCTATTATTAATCAACTCAAAGTCAAACAAACAAACTTAATTTTAATTAACAGTTACATACCCAAAGAATTTAGATCTAAAAGATCCCAATAGTGTGAATCTATGTGCGACGAGAAATTTCTATTTGAATGTCAAGGATCCCGATGTGGACAAGGAGGATGGCGTTAAAATTGGTGTGTGGCATGTGTTGCCTATCCAGCTGGTTAAGCGGTTTTCCAAAGAGTTGAAGCTAAATGAGGTAATTTTTGTGTATCTATTTTCAACATATAAACTGATCATTTATTCTTTGAAGAAATCTCTCGAGGAAATTCAAAATAGCACAGATATCGATGATCCGCATTTAGATAAAATGGAGCCGATATACAGGGCGGAATTCCCGGTGATAAACGAGCAAAATGAACAAATGTTTTATGAACAAATGCTCAAGCATCCGGGAACTATTATGCTGTATTTGCATGGAAATACAGCTTCAAGAGGCTCAGGACATCGCATTGATATGTATAAGGTTTTCAGAAAACTAGGCTATCATGTGGTGTCACTGGATTACCGTGGATATGGTGATTCGGATAAGGTTGCTCCAACGGAAGAAGGAGTTGTGCGTGATGCAATGGCTGTGTATAATTATATATCGAATCGAACGAATAATCCAGTCATCATTTGGGGTCATTCACTGGGCACAGGTGTGGGAACACATTTGATGGCATTGCTGAGCAATATGAATGTTCCAGGACCTAGAGCATTGATATTGGAGAGTCCGTTTACGAATATTAAAGATGAAATACGGAAACATCCGTTCGCTAGGGTGAGTGGTCTGACATTATTTGCTTTCCAGGCAGAAACTGATTGTTTTTTTTTGTGCAGCCCTTCAAGGATCTGCCATGGTTTGATATGACAATAGCAAACCCCATGTACTACAACTCGCTACGTTTTGAATCAGATCAACATATAAGTGAATTTCGCCAACCGGTTCTTATATTACATGCCGAAGATGACTACGTTGTACCATTCCAGTTGGGCTACAAATTGTATCGAACAGCATTGGATACACGAGGCAAGGCCTGGGGCCCCGTTGAATTCCATCGATTCGATGCATCGCTTCATTACGGTCATAAATTCTTGTGCACCGCCCCCAATCTACCGGAAATAGTTAAGAAATTCGTCGACAATTATAAGAATGAAATTTTCTGAAACAAAATCTAAACTAACACAAATTATTGAACACAAATATAATATAATAATTAATGTAAACCAAAATATGAAAAGAAGTGATGATCTCTCCTATCTATACATGTATAATCATGGAAATTTTTAGTAAAAAAAAAAAACATTTTATGTTAATGCACGTTGGAAGAAAAAAATATTTTATGATAACGTAATCATAAACCAATCTAAATGTAAGTCTAGTGATATAGTAAACTGTTTTAATTTTAATTTATTTTAAACGCTAAAAATCCGTTATTGTAAACTTAATTTCTAAGTTGGCTATTTTATTTACATTAGTAAAACTATTTTAACTACAAGGGTCTTATAAGTTTATGTATAAGTTTCTGAAAGTATTTTGTTCTAGTTATAATTTATTATCTCAGGACTCTGTGAATAAAGAGAAATTGCATGTATGTTTTTTTTCCCTTACCGAGAATTTTTTCTCAAGAATACCAAACTAATTAGCCAAATAAGAAAAAGGTTTTTACATGAATTTGAATCATGTCTTACAATTCTTTAGTGAGTTATCAGCTGATTGATGCATAAACTTACGGAACTAGCAGAAACATAATATAACAATGTTTCATTCAGGGGGTTTACGTTTTGCATAATAAGGTACTTTTCCATTGTGGCAGATTTGATTCTTTCCATAAAATAATTTTGATTTTGAATCATTTAGGTTCTCTGCGTTCTTTACCATTTTAAGTTTTGGAAATTGGAAGTGCTTAAACAGGGCCGATTTTGAAAAAGCTTTCGATAGCGTTAACAGGGAATTTATTTGGTTTGCTTTATGCAGGAGGGGCATCCTGTGTAAAGTAATTGCTATTATTAAAGCAGGATATGATATTGTGATGTGGCAACAAGTTTAGATACATTTTGTAAATTAACGCCATCTGTTGGATTCATTGTGTACAACAACCAACATTTATTGTGTACAACAACCACCAATTATTGTGAACAACAACCATGCCCCTAGAAGTATGCTACATATTTGCAACATGTTTTAACTTAGTACTAAATCGAACTTGACGAAACAATTCGAGACTTGAATTAGTACCGAAAGCTTAGATTGTGCCAGAACCAGACAGAAGCTTCCAGAAGCTTTTAAAGTTGTATAAATACAAGAGTAGATTGCATTGACAGTTCAGTTTTATTTTCGAAAGTGGAATTGTTAACAACTGGAAGTAGTAGTAAAAAGTGATTGAATTGAGATTAAATAAAAAGTGTTGAATTATAAAAACGTATTTGAATTGTGAATAAGTGAAATAAGTTAAATTGGTGTTATTTAAACTGAAAGACGTTGTGTTTTATAAAATAAAGAGATTTGTTTTATTATTGTGGAATTTTGATTGAGTTTTATTTGTCGAACCCCAGGCCAAAATAATACATTGGTGTCAGAAATTGGGGATAAAACTCAGTAAAGTGCTAGAAAATTCCATAGTGACATTTTCTAAAACAGTTTCGGTGACTCATTTAATTGTGAAAGTGGAATTTTCCAGAAACTATTGAACTGATTGTGCTATAAAACTGTGAATAGCGAGTATTTTTGTTAAAAATAGTGTTGGAAAAAGATCTTTCTAGAAGAGACATTAAAATAAAACTGACTGTGTTGCGAAAATAGTGTTTAAGTTACATAAAATGGGTCGCAAATTAGAACAATTGACAACAGCTGAGTTGAAAGAAGAATTAGGAAAACGAAATCTTCAGACTTCGGGGCTGAAAAAGGAACTATTGCTCCGACTTCAGAATGCTATCACTCAGGATGGTGGAGACCCCGATACCATGTTGTTCGATGTTGAAGAACAAGGGAGAGAATGCACAGTAAGTACAGCCGATGAAATGCCTGCTTTCATGAAGTTGCTTCTGTCGAAATTCGGTGCTTTGGAAAGTTCCTCGAAAGAACAAAAGAACTTTCTCGAAAAACAACAGAACGTTCTCGAAGAACAAAAGAACGTTCTCGAAGAACAAAAGAACGTTCTCGAAAGCAAATTTGATGGTCTCGAAAACAAACTCGATGCACAGAATGTTCTCTTCGACAAAAGACTTCAAACAATCGATCAGAAATTCGAAGCCAAAATAGAAAACTTGGAAGAAAAGTTCGTAAGTGTAGAGTAACAGTACGAACATCTGGCTAAGGAATTTGATTCTTTGAAAAAGCAGAAGGTTCGGGAATATTCGAGCGACGGTCCACGAAGAAAGGAAATGCAGCCCCCTGTCTTCGATGGTCAAACATCATGGCCAATTTATAAGAGGCAGTTCGAAGCTGCCGCCTTGACGAACAACTGGGACAACGAAGACAAATCAATTGCTCTTACGCTTGCTCTCAGAGGAACAGCTGCCGAATTGCTGCAGACCATTCCTGAAGACAAACATCAGGATTATGATGCCATGGTCAAGGCAATCGAGATGAGGTTTGGCGACGACCACATGCAGCAAGTTTACCGAGTCCAGTTGCGCAGAAGGGTCCAGGCAAGAGGTGAAACGCTACAACAATTGCAAGCTGACATTGAGCGCTTGGCGAATTTGTCTTATCCCAATACCAGCAGGGAAATCATAAACGAACTGGCAACCGATGCGTTCACTAATGCCATTGCAGATGGAAAACTACAAATGGCTGTGAGAATGGCAGGTAAGAAAACGCTCGCTGAGGCTTTAGCATTTGCCCTGACAATGGAAGCAGCAGACCAAGCTTCGCAAGGTAGCCATCGCGTCAGGGAAATGGCTACGCAAGAGTGCTCATGTCAACGTGTCGACATTGAAAGACAAAACCTGAACACTGCTCGAGGTCAAATGAGATGCTGGAATTGCAACAAGCTAGGACACCTACAGCGACAATGCAGATCTCCACAGGTAAGCTGCCCACATAGCGAGAGAAAAAGGCCTACTGACAGGGATATCGCTTACCCTACCGGGCATGATTTGGGGATACATCAGTGTGGAAAGCGCGTAAGAACCAACTTTGCAGAGCAGAAGTCGGTTGATGAAATGAACGCCCCCAGGACCATTATCCAAGTTGCGCAAACGAAACGCTGCAACCAGAGTTTGACGGTGGAGACCGTCATCGCCAACAGAAAATGTGTGGCCACTATCGATACGGGTGCCACGGCCTCCATAATTAGAAGAGGCCTTGTCCAGACGTCCTGGCTACACAACACCAGCTGGAACAGTCTGAAGGCAGCTACGGGAGAAGTAGCAAAAGTATACGGAGAGGTACTTCTGAAGATAGAACTGGGAGGACTGACCTTCGCACATGCATTCTTGGTAGCTGACATATGCGACGACTGCATACTAGGTGTGGATTTTATGAAGGCGCATGAAGTAGTCCTAGACTTTCGAATGCAGGTGTTAAGGTATTCAATCGTCGAGATTCCAATGGTGTACGGAAACGAGAATGCTGTAAATCTTCGGACGATCATAGGCAGTGATGAAATTCTCCGGCCATCTTCAGAAAGAGCGCATCCTAGGTGTTTGAACGGTAAGAAGGACGAAAGTATTTCTGTTCAGAGACTAAGGGCTGAACCTGTAAAGGGTTGGACCGCGGAAGAACTTCGTAATGCACAAAAGGAAGATCCTGACATCGAGCCGATTCTTGTATGGAAGGAATCTATGGATAAGCCGAATGCAAGAGACATCTCCGACAGAAGTCCTACTTTAAAGGCATACTGGGCGCAGTGGGACTCTCTCCATGTAGAAGATGGTGTTTTGTGGAGAAAATGGGAAATGCCGAATGGAAGATCCTTTAAGATGCAGCTTGTGGTGCCACGGTCGAAAGTGCAGGAGATTTTAAGGGAAATGCACGATGAAGAATCCGGCGGGCACTTAGGAATCAACAAGACACGGAAAAAGGTACGGGTACGTTTTTATTGGTTAACTGTAAGAAAAGATGTCGAGAGATGGTGTCGAAAGTGCACCACGTGCAAAGCTAGTAAAGGACCCAAAGTCAAGGCAAGCGCTAAGATGCACCAGAACAAAGTGAGCGCCCCGATTAAAAGGATCAACGACACACACCAAAGAACCCAAAGCAATATAAACATTGCGAGTGACCGCATGAAGACCAGATACGATGCGAGAGCAACAGCACCTGAATTCAATGAGGGAGATCTGGTATGGCTTTATAACCCACATCGCAGAAAGGGAAGATCGCCCAAGCTTCAGCAGGACTGGGAAGGTCCCTACCAAATAGTTACGCGCATTAATGACGTCGTTTTCCGAATCCAACGAGGACCAAGAGCAAAAATGAAAATTGTCCATGTGGATCGACTGCATCGTTACCACGGAAACAATGATGATGTGCTTGTTCGGGACGGACAAAACTAAGAGGGGGACAATGTGATGTGGCAACAAGTTTAGATACATTTTGTAAATTAACGCCATCTGTTGGATTCATTGTGTACAACAACCAACATTTATTGTGTACAACAACCACCAATTATTGTGAACAACAACCATGCCCCTAGAAGTATGCTACATATTTGCAACATGTTTTAACTTAGTACTAAATCGAACTTGACGAAACAATTCGAGACTTGAATTAGTACCGAAAGCTTAGATTGTGCCAGAACCAGACAGAAGCTTCCAGAAGCTTTTAAAGTTGTATAAATACAAGAGTAGATTGCATTGACAGTTCAGTTTTATTTTCGAAAGTGGAATTGTTAACAACTGGAAGTAGTAGTAAAAAGTGATTGAATTGAGATTAAATAAAAAGTGTTGAATTATAAAAACGTATTTGAATTGTGAATAAGTGAAATAAGTTAAATTGGTGTTATTTAAACTGAAAGACGTTGTGTTTTATAAAATAAAGAGATTTGTTTTATTATTGTGGAATTTTGATTGAGTTTTATTTGTCGAACCCCAGGCCAAAATATCACAATATGAATGATCCAAATCTACAGGAAGGTAAATTGCCGGATGAGTTTGCTTTGGAGTCCAAAGTGGAATCAGACAGGGCTGCATATTGTTGCCAATACTCGAAAACCTACCTGAAACATCTTGATTATGCGGAAGACTTATGCTTACTCGATAATAGGATTATAGATATCCATTAAACGACAACCAGGGTAGAGAGAAAAGCTGAAATCGTGGGCTTGAAAATCAATACCAGTAAAACAAACAGATCAGCCTTTTAACCCAATCATCCTCCCTAATAAATATTTCTCAACAGCCGGAAAAGAAAGTACAGAGCTTTTAATACCTTGGAAATATCATCTCTACCGAAGACAGAACCGCACAAAACATATGTAAACAGCCACATCGGGAGAGCAAAGGCTGCCTTCGGTATGTAAAAAATATATGGAAGAGTAACTCTTTGAGCTTATGGAGCAAGCTACTGTTTCGTTCCAATATTGAATCCTCATTGCTAACTGACTGCTATACGGATACAGTACATTTACATTAGCTGAAGATTTCCACAGGAGAACGGGTCGGGAACCGATCGAATCTATTACACGACGGCAAAGATTGTATTGCAAATCAATCAATGCAGTAGAATTCGATCAAACAAGAAGAGATAGGCGCCGACAAGCACATGACGTAGAATAGTCTGACGAATCAGCACAGCTAGGCAAGAGTGTACGGACTTGAAACACATTTCCTTTTTAATTGAGCAAGAGCTTCATTATATATTATACTAGGCTTACCCGGCGTACGTTGTTACGCCCTAGAAAAAATTAATGAAGTATTTTATTGAGAGATTGAAAAAAACTGAGTTCATTTTATCAATGACAATGAAAATGTTTATTGTAAATAATTACTGTACTTTGAGTGGATACACAATAAAATGATGCTTCATGATAGTACTATAGGCAGTGTATATACAATAGTCGCAATGAGGCGTGCTGAAATTGCCAATTGGTGTGAATATAGAATAAGTTCAGACAACAAAAGTTTATTAAATACTGGTAAAATATTGGTAAAGGTTCTCGTCTCCACTATTTAGAGTTAGTTCTGAATCAACCAGTAAGATGGCCAGACGAAAAATGACCACCATGAGAGTACTATAGAAAATGTATATACAATGCTTTTACCGCTTATAATTGTTGCTTCAATAACATTTGGCATTAATTTCTTAACGGAATGTCTAGTTCCGTTGCATAGCTTTGGTGGATCCAAATTTCGAAGAAGCATGATTGGTGAGTCTACTTTCAAAGATAGTATATGTTGTGGCATTCCAGACGGCTCCAGGGAATTCAAAAATTCTACCGGATAATTGACTGTAACTGTGTCAATTGATTTATATTTCATTTGCTCTCCTGGGATTTGCCATTGATTTCAATCATTGATTTTGTTAACATCATCATAGGGAGCTAAAATCGCTGTTCGCAAAGCCAGTCATGATTTTTAAAGTTTGCCCAAATGTTCGGAAAACCATCTTTTCAATGTCTTGAATTGACTGCAAATGGCAAAAACTTGATGGAAAAGATATTTTGAATGATCGATCAGAAATTTGCAATATCCAATAGTTGCTTGGAGAATGTTTGAGCAGAAACATCTTGGAGTAAATGTACACGCATATTGGTCGATAAAGAGACTTTTTTCACATTTCTCCAAAGTCGTGATGCTTTTAGGCAAGCCTTGAGCTCATGAGCGTGTGTTGATCTTGGAATTACAGGTAGAGTTTGACGAAAATCACCAGCTTATAGGAGAGGTACTCCTCCCATTGGTTGATCTATTCCTCTCAGATCTCGCAAAGTACGATCAAATGCCTCGAGCGATTTCTTATGGGCCATTGTGCATTCATCCCAAACGATAAGTTTACATGTTTTCAATACCGTGGCCATACCTGATCCGTATGATTGCTCTTATGTCCGGTAACAGCGTCGAATAAAATTTTGAAAAATATTATGGGAACTTCAAAGTTCTTATTCGAGTTTTGATTGTTCGAAAAAGTACGTAAATAGTTTTCAGTGGTATAATTTAAACGCCGTTTTATTTCTTTAAAAAATGTGAATATTTGTATATTTAGTTACTTTTGCTGTCTACATTTAGAAATATATTATAAAAATACTTGGAGCAGTTTTTGAGAAAAATAAGCTTTAATTTAACAGTTATATGACAGGTACCGTTAATGGGCCCTATCGAGGTAATAGTCGCAACAGAAAATTCTCCATAATTTCCTACGAATCGGAAGATTTTTCCTTCGAGGTATTTTTCTTAAAAATCTATGTTAATAACTTAAAACTATATAGATAATTGCCGGCTTGGTCTGGTTAAACAAATTTTAATCGAATAATACTTTGTAAATTATTAAAATGCAATTTTAAAAATGAAAGCTTCCATTTCCTTTGATTTTTTTTTGTTTTTCGACAATTAACGGTTTATATATAGAGATGATGATTTCAAAAATAGTTTTACAGTTCGATACACTTCGAGTGTGGATAATGATACATCGAAAATAAGTTTCTACCCAACGCCTGAGTTTAATTGACTGGCGCAAATTGGCATAATTCATTCTTATAGCATGTTTAACTCCTCCCTTGATAACTTAAAGGCACAAATCGTGTTATATAAACAAACAAATATCGAAAGAAAAAAACGATATATCGATCTATTTCTTGCATCTCTATTAGAATTCGCATTTCAAATCTGTGCTTACGTTCGAGGTTACTGAGCTTTCTGATAAATTGTTAAATATATATTGTGATGTGGCAACAAGTTTAGATATTCGGAGGATACATTTTGTAAATTAACGCCATCTGTTGGATTCATTGTGTACAACAACCAACATTCATTGTGTACAACAACCACCATTTATTGTGTACAACAACCATGCCCCTAGAAGTATGCTACATATTTGCAATATGCTTTAACTGAGTACTAAATCGAACTTGAAGTACTAATTCGAGACTCGAATTAGTTCCGAAAGCTTAGATTGTGCCAGAACCAGACAGAAGCTTCCAGAAGCTTGTAAACTTGTATAAATACAAGAGTAGATTGCATTGAAAGTTTGAGTTTATTTTCGAAAGTGGAATTGTTAACAACTGGAAGTATTAGTAAAAAGTGATTGCATTGAGATTAAATAAAAAGTGTTGAATGATAAAAACGTATTTGAATTGTGAATAAGTGAAATAAGTTAAATTGGTGTTATTTAAACTGAAAGACGTTGTGTTTTATAAAATAAAGAGATTTGTTTTATTATTGTGGAATTTTGATTGAGTTTTATTTTTCGAACCCCAGGCCAAAATATCACAATATTATGCGTTTGTTATTGCTTAAAACCCAATAGGTAACTATTTCTGTCAAAACGTACTACATTTGCCCAACCTGTTGATTTTGTGGCCAGCTGTTCTCTACGATACCAAAGTATAGAAATTTAGCGCTAGCTTGGTTTCTATTTGGAAATCATATGTTTTGTTCGTTGCTATGGCTGTCAGCTGTTATTTAGCATTTATTACAAAAACACCTTACATATTGCACTAGAATTTAAATTGCCTTGTTCCAAAAACAGACACCTCGAATGTAATATAGTATCCGATTGTGTACGCGTTGCGGAGAATTTCCGATCCGAACCGATACCTCGATAGGGCCAAATATTTGAGCTACAAATACTACAGCCTCTGTAGAATGTCAAAATAGACCTATGTTATGTACTAAATTTGACGACGATTTGCCCAACCGTTATGGCTGTAGTTCAAAACAAACATACGAACAGACAGACAGAATTTTGGCGGTAACTCAAACATGTTTCTTTAACATCCTAATGTCATGTTTCATTGTTCTCCCAATTGTTTTAATTTGCAAGAATGCATTATTTGCATTATAGTAGGTACCTACCTATAATCGCAAGTGAAACTATTACGATCCTATGTGATATAAAGTTTAAAGCCTTCTATAGTATAGCTAAAACACAATCACGCTTTAGCTGCAGTTTCGCCTGACGTTTACAAGTTCAACCATAGGAAATCAATACATCTTATTACAATGTCGCTTTGGCTTTGACGTTACGTGTGGTTCGTGTGCAAGATAACGTACTGTGACTCAAACTCAAAGCTTAAGTAGAAACTGCATGGACGTATTATATATGGACTGCTAGTCCAATGTCAGCTTCATACAACAATTGTCAAAAAAATTTCGCCAAAATTAAGAATGCGGTGCTAGCTTTCATGAACCCACTTCAGGAAAAAAAATAACTACTTAAAATGTTGACATAGAAGCTCGCGACATCTGTTGTCGCATTTACCGGTAAAACATAACTATCACTTTTGAATTCCATCCACAGAAGTGTGCAACATCTTTGGTATTTTTCCTCTTGTTTTTTTTTTAAAGCATGGACAACTTCCTTTTTTATTGGTTTGTGCCTAAGACAAGCCAAAATCACTAGAAGGTAAAAAGGGATTTTTTATTAAATAAGTGTGAGATATTCTTAACAACACGGGGAGAAAAAAGGAAATTTTTACATGCCAACGTGGGAAAACCTGCTGCCAAAGTCTGGGATTACTGGATGAAATGTCAAAATTGAGGTTTAATTTTTTCCCCGCTAGTGTACTCAGGAGGACTAGTGTTGCCCAAAATAACTGAAACTGAAATGGAACCAACTTGAGGTAGGCAACTAGCAGTCCATATATAATACGTCCATGAGAAACTGGTTGAACTTTCGCTCGCTTTGACAGTGAAAAGCAAAAACAACAACCGAAGTTTTGGAAATGTCACATAAAGCGAACACAAAGCGTATGAAATGTAACGTGACGAAGCCAAAGCTGAAGCGTGATTCGTGATTGTGTTTAGCCATTACATTTACAATTAGGTATGTAAAATGTAATGGCTAAAACATATACACGCTTTAGCTTCGGTTTCGCCTGACGTTTAGTTCAAAGATAGTAAATCAATACATGTTATCACAAACGTTGCTGTGGCTCCGACGTTACGTTTGGTTCGTGTACAAGATAAGGTACCGTGACTCAAACTCGAAGCTGAAGGTAGAAACTCGTTGAACTTTTGCTCGTGTTGACGGAAAAAAGCCAAATTAAAAACCGAAATTTGGGGAATGTCAAAGCGAACACAAAACGTGTGAAATGTAAAGTGACCGAAGCCGAAGCTGAAGCGTGATTGGCCCCGTTAGGTATCTCATAGAAGCGCAACCAAAGTATTGCATTGTTGTTGTAATACGTGTAAAAAGACAGCTGATCAACAGCTGATGACCATAACAAACAACGAAACATATGATCTCCAAATCGAAATACAAGTAGCGCTAAATTTCTGATATACTTTGGTATCGTATGGAACAGCTGACCACGAAATCAGCTGTTTGTGCAAATGTAGTACGTTTTGACAGAAATTGTTACCTATTGGGTTTTATGCGTTCACAAACGCACAGTATATTTCAATAGCATTGTAGTGTAAAGCTATACGCAACCGAACGGGGCCATTGTGTTTAAGCCATAAAATCCATCGCATAATTTCATCAAAACATATTTCGCAAAATTGTTCTCTCCTACTGTACACTTTAGAAATCGAAAATTCACCTATGTTCATTTCAAACGCCCTCACACAAAAAAACACTTGACATTTTGTTGTTGTTGTTGCAAATAAACTCAATATCAAACTGTCTCTTTCTAGCAATGTAATAAACAAACAAATTCCGCACCGGTTTCTTAACAATGTACGAGAACAACACAGAACACATTATTTTAAACACAAACAAAAACAGAGACAACCCTTTTAATACAAGCCAAAACCAGGAGAGCGCACTACTTTTGTGCTGCTCTTTCAGATTCAAAAAAAAATCTTTGAGCAAGATTATATACATAAATATATAATGTATCTCTCGCATCTCGCTTCTCGCTCTCCAAAAATGAACTTCCATAAAAAAAACACATACACAAAATCGTGAACTGAAAATGAACACCAATTCGCCTAGGTACAAATTTTATACAACATTCATTTTCATTCGTTGTTCACCACTCTTCATTGCGCGTTGTTCCATCATCAGAAACCACGGACACGGAGCTCCTGCATCGAATCAACAAAAAAGAATTAAAAAAAACAGCCTCCCTATTTTTCTATCTCTTGACAGACTGTCTGTTGTTTTTTAATAACACAAAAACTAGTGCAGAAGAAAAACACTACGAATCAAACATGGCTGACAAAATATACACTGAATGTGGATAAAGTGTTCTTCGTTCTTCCGGATCTCAACTGCAGTGATAAAATTTTCCAACTAGTCTGTATTTTCCATCAAACATTTACATTCCCATTTAACTCAAAATTTATCAATTTAACCAAAACGAAGTTCCTAGTGCATTTATTTAAACACAAATTTGAAGAAAGAAACAAATTCTTCGCATTTAAAAGAAATTTAATACAAAAAAAGATAGTCTCTCCCTTGTTTCGGATTCCCTTTACTTTAATTCTGTGATTCCGGATTCCCTTGTTCTTTTCGTCGTCTTTTTTCTTCGTTTTTTTTCACCACATATTCCTAGTTCCTACTCTCTTTTGCAAGAAATATCCATAAGAAGGGTGTGCGCTGCTCTGCTGCTGCTTTGTGCAACGAAGAATAAAAATAAAATAAAAAAAATCGGTGTTAATAAATATATTGCATCGATAATTTGTCAAAAGAAAAGCGAAATAAAGCATTTTAAGTGAGAAAAAATAAAAGATAAGTGAAAATTGCAATAAAAGAAAAAACACGACTCATTGGATTACCCCCCTCAAGGCAAAGAAAAAGGACATCGACGAGGAACAGGAAGCGACTCATTCACTAAAGTGAGTATTTTTCTTTGAATTGAACTGACAAATTAAATTTATATCCACCGAAGGTCCTTAAGCCAGAAAACTGATACCAACAACAGCTGGCACGATTGGTTATGTAGGATTTCTTCAATCTGCCAGATTAGAATAAATGTTAAAACAGGGTGAGGATGATCTGGTTCCAAATGCACCTTGTGACCAAGGAGGGGTTTTAGTTCTTAAATACAGGACCAGCTTCAGAGTTTTAGAATAGCAAATGTTTCCGGTCGACAGATTCTTGGCCCCGGAATAGGGATCATCACATTCACCTGCGATTGCAAGGAATTCCAGGTTAGGAAGAACAAAAGAACTGCAAAATTTTGTAACAAAAACAGACACAGATAAAAGGAAGGAAAAAATCATCATTGCAAAAGACGGGTGGGGTTGTGCTCTGGCTCTCTGTGTACCAAACCAACCATCATCATCCGTGCACCGCCACCGCGCCGTTTTGCCCTGTCTTGTGTCTATCTCTGCTCTGTGTGTTGTCTCTCTGTTGGTGCTGGCGTTGCTGCTGCTTTTGCTCTCCGAACTCCGAGTGAGCTTGTTCCTGCTGCGCGTTGATGCTAGCGATTCATTTGATTTCTTCTATTTTTTCTCTATTTTTCTTCTCGGTTCGGTGTGTACCCAATGCACTGCTCCTTGTTTTTGCAACTAGCTGCTGCTGCCTCAGCCCCATATCATCGTGTTCACCCACAACCCCACCGACGACCATCATCGATCCCATTTTTGGATTGGGATACTGAATAATGCAGAAATAAAGAAAAAAAACGGGAACGCAAACAGATAAAAAGTGCAGGAAACATTGGTTGGTATCTCTCTCTACCTACATAATTTTCCCTAAGTTTTCTGCACTTTGTTTGGTTGTTGTCCGGATTTACACTCCTGCGTTTGGGATTCGAGGCTGTTTTGGCATTTTATGGGTTTCCTCCTTTTTTGCGCACTTCATGTGTATATTTTTACTCACAATCAGTCAGTCAGTTCTTCTTAGTTGTTTGGTTTACTCTTTACCTTTGCCTGTAATTAGGTATCTTTCTTGTTGTTGTTGTTGCTGTCGGTTTGGGTGGGCATTTGGTCTTTGCGTTGAATAGAGTAGGCAGGAACGTCTTACACCACATGCAAACAATACGATTTGACTTTTGAACCATTTGAAAAAGGAGTCGACAGAAAAACGACGTAACAGGAACAAGAGAAGAAAAAATACGAGGATAATGTTTTAATTTTCATCTTTTAAAGGGTGTAGGCTGTAGGCTGTAGGGTAGCTATCATTTGCCGTCGAGGACGAATGGAGTCCGTCAAGAATGATTGTCCGTCACATAGGGCGGAGAAGTTGCTTTTAATAAAAACTTTCGGTTTTTCTGATTCTGCCTGTCTGATTCCGTCATTTGTGTGTACATAGGTAGGCTATAACCTTATTCTAATAAGAAGAGTTGCCTTTTTTAAGTGGGAAGTGAAAGTTGGCTGCAAGCAGTTCTGTAGGTATATGTCTTCTTGGAATCCCACGTGCAAAGGAAAAAAAAAATATCAATTAGCCCAGTGAATCCGGAGTTTGGATACAGGTTTGTCTCCTGTTAGTTAAAGAATGAAGAACTTGATTTTTGACATAAGAAGCTAATATTTTAGGTTTCTAAAATGATAAACCAAGCAACGCAGACAATTTTATTTATCGTTACTACTAGAGTGAATTTCTGATAATATGACTTCAGAAATCGACACCCTCTATTTTACTTAGTCTCACGTATTGAAATTTGAAAACTAGCAGAAAAAGCTTACAAGAAGCCATCTGGGAAGCTGCATTTGTTTAGCTAGATTTCACACTACAACAACAAGAAACTTCTGGTTTGACGAACGCCTAAGCGTTCAGATCAGGTTCGGTTCAGAAAATGTTCACAGAAAGATATGAATGCTCAAATTCTGTGCGGAACTTTTAATACTTGAAGAAAAATGCCTATTAAATACGGATGAAAATATCATCGGGTTTACTGAGTTAGGAGGTTTGTTGTTTTAAGCCCATGTCCATTTCAAAAAGTACATCATAAAAAAGAAAAAAGTGGACTATCCTAGGCTAAAGTTAGAGCAAAAAATCTCAACAGTAACGCCAAGAAAACTGACGCCCCTATTCTTTTTCCGTTTTGGAAAGCTCGTCTATCAGCTGGTTTGAAAAATATTGATTTTTTTTAGAAGAAAGTAGGTAGATTTTAAAAAAAGAAAATTTCTCCTGAACTGGTCAATAAATGCATTTGTTTTATTTCGTATAGGTATGAATAAAGCACTCAAGACTTTGGCTAGAAAAATGACTCAACCTAGCTTCTGGGATTACTAACTTTTGAGTCTATGAAAAGCAATAATAAAAACTATTACACGGTTAAAAAAAAACTAGAAATTGAATCATTAATGAATATCGCATCTGCAATGGGATGAGGTCACCAAGTAAGCTTCTAAGCACTAAAAACATTTTAGCTACCCTTTGAATGTTGATAAATCACAGCGGGGGTATGAAAGAAGGTTGTAAAAAGAGTTACTCATTTGTTTAGAGTTCTGCTTTTCAAAATCCGATGGAGACACAGACTCTAGCCATGCATTCGACATTCGCGTCGTGCGGCTAACGAAAGAATCTTTGTATTTGACTGTGTGCCGAAAGTTGGGCTCAATGGTAAACTGATGCGCATTTCTAGCAATGCGATTATTACGGTTGAAATGTCTCAAAAGGGGAATGAAGCTGTCTTCAAAGATTGTGGCCTGATCAAAAGGGTGTAAACAAATTTTTGCATCTTCGAAGGAACCATACATCCGCTGGACCTGATGGTATACCCCCAATTCTTCTGAAGAGGTGTAATTCCACACTGGCAAAGCCACTGCATAAGCTTTTCCATCGCTCCTACTCTTCTGGAATCTTTCCTAGAAGATGGAAAACAGCATTTGTCCAGCCTGTTCCTAAGAAAGGTCACCCATCCTCCCCCTCCTACCGACTCATAGCACTAACATACCTTCTTTCTAAGGTCATGGAAACGCTGATTGACCGTAAGCTTAAGAATCTCGGGAAGATCGAAAGCTTCTCCATGACCGTCAGTATGGCTTCCGCAGCAACCGTTCCACTAGTGATCTGATGGCATATCTCACCGAACAGTGGAACAAATTTTTACATCGCTTTGGTCAAAGTAAGATTATTGGCATTTGATAGAGTTTGGCATGAAGCTCTCTTATTAAAAATGCGTGCTTTTGGGATCGATGATACTCTTGTTCGTTGTATTAGAAGCTATCTTCTGGACCGTTCAATACAAGTTGTATTGGATGGATTCAAGTCTAATTCCTACAAAATAAATGCTGGTGTGCCCTAGGGCTCTGTGCTGTCTCCGATTCTTTTCCTCATTTTTATAAATGATCTTCTGTCTGTTACTTCTAATTCACTTTTTCTAATTCACTGTTTTGCTGACGACTCTACCCTCAGCTTTTCATATTCGTTCGATAATTCACGTCCTTCGCCTTCGGATGTACAATTGCAAGCCCATTAAACTCCGATTTATACAGCATTGTCAAATGGGGTAATAGGAATCGTGTGGAGTTTAATGCTTCGAAAACTCAATGCTGTCTTCTGTCGTTAAAGCTAAACATACCCCCAATGCCATTGTCCATAAATGGCACTTGTATCGAAGGAACCGAAAAGCTGTCAGTTCTCGGTATGTGTGAACAACGACCTCCGTTGAAACGACCATATATTTGAGATTGCTAAGAATGCTGCTAAGTGCGACGTCCATACAATGTGGTCTGTAATGCATATACGGGGAACTGCGAGGTGTTCGGTTTTTTCGATGCAAGAACAACACTCATCGTCGCATGCACGTTAAGCTTTAACATTGAGATTTTTAAACATTTAAATCGACACGATTTCTTATTACCAATTGGACAATGCAGTCAAGAACAGAATTTAATGAGCTTATCATATGCTGCCGTTGCAGTTCCAATCCGAAAAACATGGTTGCGTAGTTTCAGCCAAGAGATCGTTGGTATAAAAAATTAAAAAAAAATCGGATATCAGACTTTTATCTGTCCAACACAACCTGTGATAAGTGGTTCGAAGTTAATATCTAACCAACGAAGAGTTTAACCGAAGTTTCGAACATTTTCCAAAAAAAGGATCAAAAAGCATCCATCCCAAAACGATGGAGAGATTGGTTCCACTTTTCGGTGAGCTATAGCATCGGATCACCAGTTGAACTTCGAAAGTCATACTGCTCATTAATAAGCGTTCGATGTTGGAAAAAATATTTCTTAAAAATTTTCTAAATCAGCGTTTCCATGACCTTAACAAAAAGGGGCGTACGTAAATGTAATTGGTGGATAGTTTAAAGATGTGGAAGATTCGGGTCTCTAAAGTTGGCATGACCATTTTGAGCTGGACTAAAAACAAATATCCTATAATTTGCCGTAAATTATCCGTGAAAAAAAAAATTGCCGCGAAGTCGGATCATGAGATTTCCTATGAACTACCAATTTGATATAAAGTATCTTTTTACCGCGTATCTTTCTATAAATGGCACCTACAATTATCTACATAGGCAACATTTGCCGTAAATTATCCGAAGACAGATGGTCAAATCAATTTATTTGTAGGATTTTTTTTCTTTTAGTTTTACTCACTTGATTAAGTTAGCAGGATCATAGGCGTTTATCACTATACAGGATGATTCACGAGACATGTGACAAAAAGGTAGAGCGTGTAGGTTAGGTCAAGACAAGAAAAAATCCTATGGGAGGGGTCTATCCCCCCCACTTTTAGCAAGAGGGACAATTTTCTTAAAAAAATTACTTAAAATTGAAAAAAAAAAAATATTAAAACAACGTTTACACCCACAATGCCATGATATACCTTTTTGTAAAGTCAGAAATTTCTTCTTTTATTTTGTTTCTAAACAAAACTGTTTTAGGAAACATTAAGTACGTATAAATCCCAGTCGATGTGAAATTGATTATTTTTTTGTACCATCAGGTTGCCTCATCAGGTTGAACTACAAAATTCATTTATCCTAGCTGTACTGTTCTTACGATTTTGAAAAAAAATCAAAATGTTTAACATTTTTTATAGAAATAAAATGGCGTTTAATTTTTTCCGCTGAAAACTTACGTCTTTTTACTTGCTTATAGGGACTATAAGGCAAGTTTAGGATTCGTGAATATAAAAAAAAAATTGAGACATTGACATTACGATCATAGAGAAGTCAAAAAAGCGATCGACAAAAAATGTCTGTCTGTCAGTATGTATAACGCGCTGCGGCAATGCCATAGCTTCTTAATTCATTAAAACTGTAAAATGTATCTATGAAATAAGCAATAAAAAAATGAATTACTTACTATAACGCGCTGCAGCCTAAACGGCTTAAGGGATTATTTTCAAATGGTGTGTGTGTGTGATTCTTTTGACATTCCCTAGAGGGGAAATTGAAATTTTATTTTTGGGCCTTACAATAACGATACCTGCCAAATGAACGCTAAGGAAAAGCTTATTTTTCTCGAAAACGGCTCCAACGATTTTGATGAAAATGTTTAAGATTTTTTTTGTTGGTATTGGATAATTTACGGATAATATACGCAAATTATAGGATATTTGTTTTTAGTCCAGTTCAAAATAGTCATGCCAACTTTAGAGAGAGACCTCTAGAATGTTGGGGTTTCATCTGCAATGTCAGTAGTTCTAAGAAATGATAAATTAAATAAATAAATAAATAAATTTATTGGCGCGACAGCTCCTTAAGGAGCCAAGGCCTAGTGACTTATATTCTCAACCATTCCTGTGTGTGTTGTTAATCTGCAAGAAATGGAAGAGACCTACAGTTTACCGCCGAGTCCGAACGGCTAGATGAGATGCACTACATTCGTCATGCTACTTCCGTTCATTATTTAAAAAAAAAAAATACACACATTGCGGTTAAAAATAAAAAAAAAAGGAATTCTCAAGTAGACTACAAGTCACCAAAGCTTTTGATAGGCTTCCAACAATCGCAAGCATTCACTGACACCAATTTTTTTATATGAACACTTGAAACACTTTTGACTAATGCGTGTGCTTATTTGATGAAGAAAATGAAGTTATTTAAACAAAATTATCTTATCATAAAGTTTATTTATGATAAAAAAAACTTGATACAAATAAAAATATGAGTCAAGTCTTCTTTGGCTACTTTTATGAATTCCTATACAAAAAGAAGATCATAAATATTCTAAAACATTTCAGAAACACGGGTTCATGTTTTTTAATGTTTTTTTTTACATAAGGGAAAATATTCGTGTGAACATGATTCGCGTACCATGTTCGAGTTGATTTTACGGCTGCGGTCCCAGTCCAGAACCAAATATTTTGTTCGATCAAAAAAAAAAATATCTCACCAGAAATCAAAACATTTTGATTTTTATTATAACGTTGGGCAGGTGCTACTACGCGTAATTGTTCATATGGTACCATTCGACAGTCTGCGTTTCGAACATCACATTATCACACTTAAAATGGTTAATATTTCGCTGAAGTTCAAAATCATCATTCAGTTAATAACTGAATTGACAAAAAAAAAAAAATGTTGTTCAGATTAGTTACAAAAAAAAATACACAAATCGTTTAAACAATCTTTTCGGTAGCCATTTTTTTTATTAATTCGGATCCAGAAATGATAATTTCGTTACGAGCGCTGGCTGTACGAATAGAGTTCGTTTTCGTTTGTTTTTTTTTCATATTAAATCGAGTTTTTTTTATTTGTAAGCCCTTGATTAGGGTCAGTGGATCACATTTTTTGTACAAAAAAGAATGCCATCGTTAGATGAACTAGAAAATTAAATGTAAAATATTAACATAACCACCGGGCCAACAGCCATAGTTAAACAAAACACGTCATTTTTCATTGCGTGGACTATATTGTTTCGTCAATTTATTTAAATTAAAAGAATAGAGTAGGTCACTTGTTTTCTGCAATGAACATGACACTTGAGCCAACATAAAGCTCAAATAGTTTTTATGTTTTCGAAACATTTTAATGAAGAAGAACAATAATTTGTGTGTCGTCCGATCTGCCAGCGTAAATGTCGGAAAATTCAGCTTACGATTTAGGGGAAGGCACAAGAATTAAATAGTTTTTTCTACGGATTTTGATTCAAATAATCCATTCCCGAAATGCTCAAAATAAAAATTAAGACACAATGTTAAGTGTTAAACGATTTGGCACTACCATATCACAGACATAACTATTTTTAAAGTGATGGATTTGACTTATTAACTCGTCTTTATCGACATTCAATGGCTCCATGGCTAAATTTCTGATTTAATATAATGAAAGAATCAAGATTCCTCTGATTACAAAATAAAAGACACCGGTTGTTCGTTATTCAAGTTGTTTCTGTTCCTATTTTAATAGCTTTGACCCCAACACGGTTTAAACCATGTAATATGCCTATCCGAACTCAAATTCACAACATGCTCCATGGGCATAAAATTGATTTTTTAAATGGAATCTGTTGGTTGAGTTTTTCAAATAAATTGTAAAAAGCTACAAAGCTTTGCTGTAAACCTGTTTTTACAATTATCATTTAGCTCCCGTGTTACTGTGTTAAGTAAGTGCCATCGAACCAGAACCTTCCGAAATGATTGAGCTGACAATTTTAATCTGATTTTTTTTTTGTTGTAAGAGCAATTTTCAACATTTATAACGATACGAATAAAGCAGTTTAAAAGCAATTCTCTTCACATGACTATTTAATCACTCATTGGTTGGTAAGAACATAATGCCCAAGTGAGGACAACAACGCACGACGACGATGCATTTAGATTACCATCAAGGTCGTTAAGAATGTTAAATTGCCAGTCAAAAAAATATCAATAGAAACGAAATGACACGCTTATAATGGACAATTTTACAGCACACACACTTACCACAACGGCGTGCCGACCAGGTAATTAAAAGTTCATAGTAGAACTAATAAACACGCGGCACAGACGCCGAGATCATTTACCATTTAGTCAGGCATTTAGTTTGTTAGTATGATGGAAACGGCAGCATCTTATACTTTGTATCAAAACTGAAAATCCAAGTATGTAATTGGAATTTAAACTTATTAAGATTCAATGCGAACCGTGTTCGTCTTTCGTTCAGATCAAACAAAGATCTTTAAATAATCCGTTAGTTGATGCGAATATTTTCTTTGTGAGTCATTCAACACTAAAATATTTCATCTTAAGGAAGACAGATTTTGTATGCCCCACGCCTGCATTGTTAAGGCAAGCATAAATAGCAGTTATGGCAGCAAATTCAGAAACCAGGAAGAAAGAAGAATATGGATGCATCTTCTTTAAAACATTTTTTATAAAAGATACATTATGTATAATATATCAGAGGATGTGTCAAATGAGTCATACAACCCCAGATTTTGTTGGCAAAATAAAGGAAGCAAAAACAAGGAACTTGTTTAAATAACAAAATAAAGTGCCATGATCATGATCCATAAGGACAGTGCTTCTTAATGATTCGCAGTACGGCTTTCACAGCAATATGTCCACTTGTGATCTGATGGTATATCCCACCTGAAAAGAGGGACCAAATCTTTCTACAGTCTTGGGTAAAAGCATTCGATCCCTTTTATTGAAAATGCTTGATAATTCCATGATAGTCTTCTTCTTTGGATTCGTTATTTCCTTCGAACCACTTAACACAAGTTGTGTTGGACGAATGCAAATCTTATATTCACACAATAAACGGTGGTGTGCCTCAGGGCTGTGTTGTGTACCGATTCTTGTACCATGTATTTTGGATTGGAACTGCAACGGCATCTGATGATAAGCTCATTAAATTCTGTTCTGAAAACATTGTCTTATGTCGTTAAAGCATTATGAGTGCTACTTGCATCGAAGAAACCGATGACACTTCTCAGTTCTTAGATTGTGCCCTGCAGACTACCTTCAGTGGAATGACCATATATTCGACGTCGCCAAGAATGCTGCGAAATGTTTAGATTTCCTTCGATGATGTAAAAAAATTTTAAGCCAACTGATTTGACTATAATGCTTATATTTAAGCAAAACTTGAAAATATTTGTCATATTTGGACAAGAGCTCCCATAAAGCACTTACAATTCAAAAAAAGAGTTTTAAAAATGTAGGGTTACTGAACAATAATAGAAACATTTACAATATCCTGAGCACTATCGTTGTAATGTTTCTGCTCTTCTGTTATTTTATTGCTATGTCTACAAAGAATGCTCTAGCAAAATAGCAAACTGCATTGCATTCCTTCCTTGAAACGATTTTATCGTAATTCTCGCACTGCACGGAATGCCCATCAGCTTAGCCTCGAGTCAAACTTTGTACGATCAGTCATATACAGATTCTTTTTTTAGCCGCAACACACGAATGTGGAACGCCTTGCCGAGCTCTGTTTTTCTCTCGTTATGAAGTGCATAAATATAAAACGAATGTGTATCGGCTACTTTTTTATTCTTCCTTATTTTCCTAACGCTCATATTGTGTTTAGTCAACCTCATAAGGGTATCTATACAAAATCCTTTAAGTGCGGAAAAATTATAAAAAAAAACACCCTTTCTGATAAATTAGTATAACAGAAATGTTCAAGACTATTATTAAACATATTTAAGGTTGTTTGTCGACAATATAATTTAATTTTACCAATGTTCTCTTTAAAAACCAATTAAACTTTATTTGACTTCCACAACCATCAAAGTTAGAAAACCTACAAGTCTTAAAATTAAAAAAAAAATCACTCGAAACTTTTGCCTGCTTTTGCAAAAGTTTCGAGTTCCCTTTAACGTATTCTATAACCACTGATGTGGCATGTTGAAACTAATACGTATTTAATTTCTATTTTAACATAAAAAAAGAACTCCTTCAGACTTTGTATAATAACAGCAAAAAAGGTCCCTCCATTAAAGTGGTTGAAATTTGCTTCTAATTAAAAATGTCAAGCATTCTTTTTTGCTCTGCAATGACTTCAAAAGCCTTCCAAGCTTCAAATCAAAAACTAAACTTTCACAAGCCATAATAATTATCTTGTCACATAAATTGCAAAAAAAAAACTACTGTGTACAAATCAGCAGTTGTAAGTTTTACGGTCTCTTTAAGGTAAGGATAGGTAAGGCATGTCCTACATTTGATTAAATAACCTTATTTGTATCTTTCGCCTTTTCCAACTCAAGATTTTTTTTTACCAATGAAATACACCCAAATGGTCCTCCATCACCAAGTGAAGAGAAAAAAGTTGCGTTCAGCAACAGAAAATAGCATTCAAAATCCTTGTGTCGACACAAAGAGGGCCAAAGAAAAAAAAAGTCGAATGTTGTTATAAAACACAACACAAAGCTATATTATCTGATTTCGTTTATTGTCTCCACTGTCTACTCTCCACTCACATCATTGCCGCATTGAAAAGTATCTTTATTTTTATAGACAAAATCTGCGTTATGCAAATGTATTTAGCGCCGTCGCATTGTTTGGGTTAAGATAAATTAGTTTAAGAAATAAATTGCACGACTGGATCCCACGAACTTGCTCATATGTGCGGTCACATCGTCGAATAAAATTTAAAAGAAGATGTATAAGCTATAAGGTACATTTAACAATAATTTACTTTTTGAAATAAAATTTATTAAAATTTAATTATGTTTGGTGGATCGATAAACTCATGTTGGGGGTATGCATGGAATTTATTTAGGATATTATGTACCTACCTATAATAAGGTTGGAAGGAAGGTAGGTACTAAAATTAAGATACTTATTCTAACCACTGTGAAGCGAGTGGGTATAGACAATATTAAAACATAACACAGTGGTTGTTTGTATGCATGTGTACAATTTTATTTTCTTGATTGAAATTTTTGCGTTCAGTAGGTAATCGAGTATTTTTTTTTTATTTGTTAGTTGTTTAATAAAAATAACTAAGTTTGCTTTCATTAGACTAGTGGCTAGCGCTCAACCGAGCAATACAAAACAAAATTTGGGGAAAAATACTAAACTAATAAAATTTGTATGAAATCAAAAAAAAAAAAAAAAACACTTCGTAAAGAAAAAATGTTGTAAGCCATCTTATTTCTTTTGCTGTTTTCTATTTTATGATTTTTTCATTTCAAAATCGTTCGACCAGTTTTTTCAAAAACATGTTTTTGTTTTCAAAAACTTTTCGAAAACATATTTTAAATTTTTTTTGAGTATGTCAATTTAAAGAAATCTATATTTTATACTAGGAGGTACCGCTATAAAACTTTTTCTGAAAAATCCATTAAAACTAAAAGATAGATTTTGCATTCAGAAAGTTTTATTAAAATCGTGTGAGCCGTTTTCGAAAAAAATAAGTTTTTCATTAAAAGTTATATGGAAAGTACCGTTAATTTTGGAGCTAGAATGCCAATTCGAAAAACAGTCGGGGGTCTAAAAATACTATATACCAAGTTTGAATCAAATCCGTCCAACCGTTTAGGCTGTAGGAATCGATACGGACGGACAGACAAACAAACAGAACAATTTTCTGACCCACAATCGCAAGTAAAAATGAAAGAATTTTCTGAGTTTTTTTTTAAATTTTTGTTTTTTTTTCAAAAACGGTTTGTTAAAAAAATTAAAAAAAAAATGTTTTCTGATAATAACTACCAGCTGCTAGATGTTGGCATACTCGAAAAAAAAATTGGAATATGTTTTCGAAAAGTTTAAAAAAAAAACGGTTTTTTGAAAAAACGATTTTGAGAAAAAAAAAAAAAACACTTCGTAAAGAAAAAATGTTGTAAGCCATCTTATTTCTTTTGCTGTTTTCTATTTTATGATTTTTTCATTTCAAAATCGTTCGACCAGTTTTTTCAAAAACATGTTTTTGTTTTCAAAAACTTTTCGAAAACATATTTAAAATTTTTTTTGAGTATGTCAATTTAAAGAAATCTATATTTTATACTAGGAGGTACCGCTATAAAACTTTTTCTGAAAAATCCATTAAAACTAAAAGATAGATTTTGCATTCAGAAAGTTTTATTAAAATCGTGTGAGCCGTTTTCGAAAAAAATAAGTTTTTCATTAAAAGTTATATGGAAAGTACCGTTAATTTTGGAGCTAGAATGCCAATTCGAAAAACAGTCGGGTCTAAAAATACTATATACCAAGTTTGAATCAAATCCGCCCAACCGTTTAGGCTGTAGGAATCGATACGGACGGACAGACAAACAAACAGAACAATTTGCTGACCCACAATCGCAAGTAAAAATGAAAGAATTTTCTGAGTTTTTTTTTAAATTTTTGTTTTTTTTTTCAAAAACGGTTTGTTAAAAAAATTAAAAAAAAATGTTTTCTGATAATAACTACCAGCTGCTAGATGTTGGTATACTCGAAAAAAATTGGAATATGTTTTCGAAAAGTTTAAAAAAAACGGTTTTTTGAACTAACTGGTCAAACGATTTTGAGAAAATGTTTTCTTAAAATTCAGAACTGTAGAAGACATTAAATGGCTCACTTATTTTTTTTCCAAAATACGTTTTAACTAGTGATTTTTTAAGTGATTAACAAAATTTCAAATGATTTCTTACCTCCTTTTTTCAAAAATATCAAGCCCCAAGACCACTGTTGCATATTAGAGCAAGTTCGTGCGAGCCAGTCATGCACTTTATTTCAAATTTTAAATTCAAATAAATAACAAACATAAAGCAGCACACATCCAACCGCTAGAATGCGACAGTACACCATCTACATTTCAGCCATTTTGGATATTTTTTCTATAGTAGGTAGTTATCTTTACTTCAACCTGTCATCACGTGTTCTCACATTTTATATTATTGGTTCAATCAATCTAAATTTAAATTATTAATTTGAAAATACTAGAATTTGAAATAATAGAACTTTAATCTTTTTATGAAAAAAATCGTATCAACTTTTAAGGTTAGCAAATATCCAAACGACATTATTTGTGGATGAATTCTAAAAGATGTACAAAAGAAAGTTCTTAAATCAAATCTGCTAACAAAGATGGTTCAACAGAAATGGAAGTGGAACTGATCTTTAGTTTTCGAAAGCTAGGCTTTAAGGTTTTAATAGAATACTAAAAATCACCAGTGTGGCTTTGAAGAAGAAATCCTGCAAATTAAAAAAAAAAACTTAAGTTTCTAGCTTAAAACTTAAGTTTCTAGCTCTTAAATGTTGATTAAACCATCTTTTTTTAAGAAGCCATAACATATCTCTTTTGAACTGTCTTCGGGGCAGCATTTTGCATTATTATGTACAAATTAAAAATGGACCGCTGAAGTTATGTCTGTTGAAAAGAAATCAAAAAGGACTTCACGTAGGTACCCGGGAAGAGATTGATCATCTTAATTTACATACAAACAAAAAAACTTTCAACTTCTTGCTGAACGTGGCGAAGGAAATGGCCAAATGCGATACAAACCCACAGTGACCTGTGTAGAAACAAAGAAACCGGCATGCAAAATTACATCGACCGCACCGGTGCGACCGACTACGTTTAAAATAGATACAACAACCCAGATACATACTTATAAACATTGAGACTTAAGTTGGTTTGGTAAGTCTATAGGTTTTCCATTTGCATACTCCTAGAAGTTATGCAAAAGGAAAAAAGTTTTTTTTTCTCATTAAACTTTTCGTACGAATAAATTTACACAAGGAAATGAGTCAGTTTTTTTTCTTCTGTGTGTGTGTGTGTGTAATCATTGTGTTGTATCTGTATCTCTCACCTTTGGACTAGTTCATGACAGGATGTCTCAGCCATTATCATGGTGTTTTCTAATTTCGTTCTCCGTGCTCTGCCTGGGGCGTTCTTTGGGCGAGGATGACTCAGATTTGGTTTATTAAAGGGTGCAAACTTCAAAGTTTTTTTTGGAGAAAAATTTACGTCTCCTATATTAAACATATTTTGAAATTTTCTTTTAGTTCTTGCTTGTGAGAAGTGTTGATTTTTTGAAAACAAATTACCTTTAGGTAATTATGTTTCTTGATATTACGGACAACAGTCATAACTCATAACCCTTAAAGAACCTTAATTTAGTTTTTTCTTATTAGTCGTTTTTGTAATTTGAAAGGGACAATTAAAAAAAAAAAACTATTTAGAATGTTTTGTTCTGTTTTAGAATTTTTTGTTGAGCTCTCCCCAACTTTGTTCCATTTCTTAAGATTCTTTTTCGACTGTTTTTCTCTGGCTGCAGGTCTTCTTTTAACTTAGGCAAGAGCATCCCATTGTATGTATGTCACGCCGCGTGCCGGCCGTTTGGTGTGACGAATTCACTTTCACTTCCTTTTGGGAATGACGTTATGGATATAATTTCGATCAATTCAATCCTTTTCAATTCAATTCTAGTCAAATATGATATTCGATTAACAAGTCCTTAGGATCTTTCGTAGGGGTGTCTATTCACAAAAGTTTGAAGCATTTTATTGACAGAAATGATTATTCTACGTTCAAATGGAAGGTGAAACAGTTGCTGCCTGGGTTTCGCATTTTAAAACATTTGATACAATTCTGAAAGCTTGCGCTAATTCAGTAGTTAAAATCTTTATATGTACAATATGCTCTTCAATCGTCTGTTAAAATGAATATAATTTATAATTTGAAATTTGGTATTAGAATTTTAATTTAGGCCTAAAAAATAACGGTAACTGCCATATAACCGTTAAGGAAAACCTTATTTTTAAAGGGCTCCAACGATTTTAGTGACATTTTTTGAAATTTTTACTTGCGAAAATAGGGACTATGAGGCAAGTTTAGGATTCTTGAATAAAAAAATTTTAGTTAACAATCACACATGGCATTACGATCATAGAGAAGTCTAGAAAAGTTAGTGGCAAAAAATGTCTATATGTCTGTCTGTCAGTATGTCTGTCTGTCTGTATGTATAACGAGCTGCAGCCTAAACGGCTTAAGCGATTACCTTAAAATTTGTTATGCGTGATTCTTTTGGAACTCCTCAAAGGGAAAATTGGATTTTTTATTTTTAGGCCTACAAATAACGGTACCTGCCATATAACAGTTAAGGAAAAGCTTATTTTCTTCCAAAACAACTCGAAATGCTTGGGATTTTTTGTTTGTACTAGCTAGATCATTTAATCAGAACTTAATTTAAGGGAAAAGTCTATCAACGGTACCTTTCATACAACGTTTTTTTTTTTTAATTTTTGGCTTTCTCGCTAACGACTCTTTGGGTTCTGTAAAATTTTATATTTAAGGAGATCTAGGTAGCCAAATTAATTCTGCATATCAAAATCTTGAATAACTTTTTTTTTCTAATTGAAATTAATTTTTGAAATATTTTTTTTTTTTTTGAAAAATCAATATTTTTAAAACTAATAAAAAAAAATATTTTAGATTTTATGATCACATGTATATTAATAAACTCTATAAAATTCCATACCAACATTAAAAAAATTTAAACTAAAAATAAAAAAAGGATTTTATAAAAAAGACGTCCTACAATTTTCGAAATACTTTTTTTTTTATAAATTCGTTATTATACAAGATTTGTGATAGCGTGTGTAGTTTTGAGGTTTTGCCACTTTTTAGAAGTTCAGATAGTGTTATTTTTCAACGTCAGTGTTACTTATTTTTTTTTAATTTTATCCGAAGATGTGACATATGAGCAAGTACGTGCGATTCAGTCGTGTAATTTATTTTGTAGACATAAGCTATCATTTTTTCCAAACCGAATTTACGGGAAAAGTCTATTAGCGGTACCTTCCTCGGTAACGGTTTTTTCTATAAAGTAAACTTAATTCTGCATACCAATATTTTGAATAATTTAATTTTTGTATTTAAAATTAATTTTTTGAATTTAGTTTTTGTAAATTCAATATTTTTTAAAACCATTAAAATTTTTTTTTGAAATTTTATGATCAGCTGTTTATTAATAAACTCTAAAAAATGAATAACAAAATCTGAAAAAAAAAATATTTTCAAAAAAACTAAAAATAAAAAACCAGTTTATCAAAATCCATCATATAATTTTCGAAACACTTTTTTCATAAATTCATTAATATGTACGTACTCCATTTTTAATAAAAACCGATAATAGTGGTTTTAGCACTTTTTTAGGTTCAGTCCGTGTGATTTCTTTGTAAATGTTGTTTCTGTTAAAGATCTGGCCTTTCTATGTGATTAGACACAAGAGAGCAAGTACATGCGACCCAGTCGTTGCCATTTTAACTTGCGATTATAGATACTATTATGCATTCGTGCAGATTAAAATTTTTGAGATAACAATCAAACATGACATTACGATGATAGAGACAGATATTTGAGATACTGGCAAAATTCTTTCCATCTGTCTGTCTATCTGCCTGTACGGATGTATTTTGGACTAAAGCCTAAACGGTTGGGCCAATCGTCTTCAAATTTAGAACTTAAGTTATTTTGACATTCTACAGAGGAGTTTTTTTCATTTTTTTAGCTCAAAAATTAACGGTACCTGTCATATAACCGTTATGTAAAAGTTTTATTTTCTCGAAAATGGCTCCAAGAATTTTTATGAAAAAAAAATCAGTGTACGTAGATGTAAGCAATCTATTTTGGTGAAAAAAAAATGTAATATGGTGGGCTAAAAACGGTTCCCCCAATAGGACCGTTTTTTTTTTCTTCGATTTTCTCGAAAACTGGTGGTTCAATTACTATCAAAATTGATATTCAAGAAGATGTAGGTAGGCTTAGAAATTGCGCATTAATTTTTTGTCGAAAACTTTTTTTTTGTATTTTAAATATTTTCTTTTTTTTTTTTTTGGAAAACAATATTTTGAAACGAGTGGAAATTTAAAAAAAAAAAGTTGTCAACACTTTTTAACATTTCTTAAAGAAATAAAATGGCGTTTAAATTATTTCACTTAACTCAATTTAACGTGTTTACTTTATTCAAACAATCGAAAGTCACAGAAATCGAATAAATGCATTGATGTTAACTTAAATTTTCTTAAATTTTATTCTACTATGTAACCGCGCATATGAGCAAGTACGTGCGATCCAGTCGTGCTATTTATTTTTAATTTGTTTGGTATTAATTTGATCTTATGCTCTGCACCTTTTGGGAAGATTACTCAGGTGACATTAAACTTTATCGCCTAACTTATCGTAATAGATGATGGATTTGTTTAGAACAGTTATTTACAAGTATTTCTTTTACTGGGTGGAAGGGGGTCTTTTTCCCATTTAGGCAATAGGGGCATTTATCTAAAAAAAAAACACGTTAAATGAAAAAAAAATATTTAATCCCTTTACAAGAATCCGACTTCTAGCTTAAAAAACATACAATACAAGATTTTAAGTATTACCGTTATTTTTAAATATTTATTTTTTCACTGAAGTGAAGTGTTGTTTTTTAGAACAAAAAGTTCTTTTCCAAAAGAAATTAGTGGGACTATTATATAGTATGGACTATATCCTATGATACCTATCAATACTGAATCGCTTTGTGTGGGTGCAAATGGCAACCCTATGAACATCTTTTCGTTATTCTTCTACACCTCATATTCCCAAATTAGCTTATAAAAGCCTATTTTATAGTAATCTATTACGATCTAAGAAAAAAGGAAATTGCATCACATGGTCTTCTCGGTCAGAATAGTCTAATGCTGTTGGATTTGGTTGTTCATTAATTCAACCACGTTTCTATCAATTTGTATTACTTTGTGTTTTTAATTCAAACCACTGAAAATACCGCCAGACTTTGTTCTTATCGATGGAAGGTATTCTTAAACAATCGCGGAATAAATATAGAATAATCAATACCTTAACTCCAAGTAATTGACCCTTCGGAGTAACAAAGAAGTAAGAAATAAAGTTCAGGAAAAGCATGCAAAGTTAGGTGAAACATCTCAATAAGTGCTCTTCTCACGAATAAGTGAAAAGGTGTATCTTTTGTTATCAAAGAAAGCATGAATTTCCGTGAAAACATTTTTCTTTCTTCTAACAATATCTTCTTTCCAACTCAAAAGTCATATATATACATTGTAATGAGGAACAAAGTATCTCATTTAAAACTGATTCCATATCCTATCGATAGATAATCAATTTTAACTGATTCTAGACATAATGAAAATGATAATGATATGAAAAGAACAAAGGTTCCTCTTAGAACGGAAAAACGAATATAATAGTTATTATTGTATCTTTTTTTGTATCTTTATTCTACACTATGAAGTCCATTGAACCTGTTTAAGTGAGGAAATCATAAAAGCTATTGATACCTGCTTTTATCTTTTTTACATACTGACAATCATTATATATGCGTTAAAATGAGTATGTGCGGTTAGTATAGTAAAAATATGAATAGCAAAACCTATTAACTGGTTTTGACTAGCCAAGTTAGTGCGTTTTTGATTTCTAGAGAAGACCTTGAAATGTTTTTTTTTGCATTTTATGTTTCGTCGTATACCATGGGCTGGCATGCAAATTGTATCTGTAAATTTCACAATTGGAATGGAAAAACAAGTAAAAAGGGTATATTACTTCGGCAAGCTCTCATCATAATCACGGCCAATTGATATTGATATGATTGAAATAGATTCACTTGGAAATTTACGGTCTATTTATTTAAGTGTTATTAAAATTCGAATTGAGCAAAGCATTTGTATCTGCATGCGAACAATTTAGTTAGACCATTCTAAGAGAAAGTTAAATAGTTTTTTGATTGTTTTCATATTTTTTTTCGACAGATTTCTTCACATTTTAAACCGTGTATTTATATTAAGGTTAATTCGATTGAATTTTTCGATGTTGATGGATTTTTAATGAAATTTTATTTATTTTATCATTGGTGGTTTCTGGCGAGTAATTTCAGGATAATTTTAAGTCACACATTTCGTCTTTAACAACCGCTTTCTGGACAACAAGAATTTTTCAAAATTGAATTATATCTCCTACAACCTTAGCACCAAAGTTGTAATTTCGGATGATTTTTTCATGTGCATAATCCCAGTTGCCTTAAACATTTCGTCCACTCAACATCCGAAGATAGGTTCCTTCAAATTTTTTTCTGAATTTGACCATCTTACTTAGGTTGTTGACGAGTCTACGGAAATTGCAGAAGTTTTGCAGGCTAAGCTTCTAATACTCTCGACTCATTCAATAATAATAACAATAATATTTTAACTATGTGTCTGTAAAGCAATGTTAGGATGTTGCACGACACAATAGTTAAAAAAATTAGATTAGATTTTTTTTCGGCGCAAAAGATCAAGAATTAGGTGACTATTTGTTCACTTAAAACCCACAGGCGGCTCTAGATTACATAAGGAGTTAGAAAAATTGCTTGCCAAACTGAGAGTCGAGAAGATATCTCGCTTAGCAAGCAAACATCTTATCTACTGCACCACTGCATATCTCTCATCCTGACCTGAAAAAAATTTTTATTATACCTAATGAAGGACCACTCTGGTGTATCTTTTAACTAAATTTTAAGAATTCTTAATGGAGACTTAAATGAATGTTCTGATATGATAAATTTCGGGATAATAACTTTTATTCCGAATAGGGCTAAAAGCATGAGACCCAAAGAAATTTATGACTTAATTCGAGCTGTAAAACGTTTATCGATTTAAAGTTTTAAATTTGTTGAGGAAAACAGTAAAAAGTTCAAACAATCTAGTAAGGAATTACTGTATTGCCATCATTATTCCATGAATACATTTTTTTAAATGATCAAAAATTAAGGCAAGAAATACTTCAATATCCTAATTCCCAAATGAGTGCACAATTTTTGATCTTTTATAATAAAAAAAACGAAAAATTCCTACTCGCGTTCGTTTCAATTATTTGCCCACATTGATACTACATTTATCAACTCTAATAAGAAATCTTATTTTTTTGCCTCAAATTCAATATACAAATACTTCAAGACTTCACGCGTAGTTGAAAGCCTAAATGATTCAATGGGACCAGGATTATTTCGCACTCGTACAGTTGCCAGAACCTTGAAAGATTTCCACTCATGTACATAAAACCGCTGTTCTAGATATTACTCCCGCCTATTGTTCTGAAAAAGTGTTCTTCTAAGATGGCAAAACCACTGCGTAAGCTCTTTCTACCGATCCTATTTGTAAGGTGTACTTCCGAGAAAACAGCTTTTGTCCAGCCTATACCCAAAAAGGCGAATCATCGTTCCCCGTGAACTACTGACCTAATTAATTATTACGTTAAGAAATATCTAGAAGACAGAAATATTCTTAATGACCGACAGTACGGTTTTCGTAGCAATAGGTCCACTGGTGACCTGGTTGTTTATATCTCACGGAAAAGTGGAACATGTTTCTAAATGGTTTCGGAGAAAGTAAGATTATTGCATCAATTGATATTTCAAAAGCATTTGATAGTCTGGCAGCAGGCTCTCTAATTGAAAATGCGTCCTTTTGGTATTAAATATCAATGCTTCCCTCTTTCACTGGATTAGAAATTACTTTTCGGATCGTTTAATACAAATGTGTTAGATGGTTTCAAGTATGATATACTCAAAATAAACGCTGGTGTGCCTCAGATCTGCGTTCTTTCTCCGGTTTTCGCATTTCTATAAATGATGATGATTTTAAATGATAGATTTTCATATTCGTTTTAGGACTCACAACCCTGCTCTTTCTAAGGGGATCTTCAAAGGCAACATATGTTAAGCTAATTAAATTCTGACCTTAACACAATATCCAATAGGAAATAAGAAATCGTGTGGAATTTAATATGTCGAAAACGCAATGTTGTCTTCTATCTCTTAAGCGGAATAGCCTTTTTTATGAGTGGAACTTGCATCTTGGAAGCCGATCGTCTCGAAAATGTCGGTATGTACATCAGCAAGCACCTTTTGCGGAATGATCGTATATACGATGTTACCAAATATGCCGCAAGATTTTTGGGTTTCCTACGACGATGTATTGCATTCTTTTTCCCTTCTGATCTGGCTACTGTCTACAAAACGTATATCCGTTTAAGTTCTGAGATAAGAATACGATTTCCATATCTGGGCAGGCTTCTCATTCAACTCACTTGAGTCTTTTGGATAGTATTCGAAGGAGAGCATTCAAAATAATTGGAAATGATGAAGTGATTAGATATTAAAACATTGACGTCACTTCAACATCGACGGAATATTTCTTGTCTTTCTTATTTCTACCGTCAACGTTCCAGAGAATTAGCCAGTTGGATTTTTCCACTTAAACTATTTCACTAATAAATACTCGCGCTTCCAAAAATACCCACCAATGTACCATTGAGCCCAATTTTGGCCGTACTTAAGTATAGAGAATTGTTTTTCAGCCGTACAACACTAATGTGGAATGTATTTATCTAGCTCTATTTTCCCATTCCCTTTTGATGTTCAGAAATTGAAAACTGATGTGCATCAGTTTCTCATTTTAAAAATTCTCCTTTTTTCTAAGCTCGCGCGTGTGTCCAAAGTGTAGCACAAATCTGGGCTACATTAATATTCTAAGATCAATAGTATTGCATTCTTTTCAGATTCGAGCAACTACAGCTCTGGCCGAATTTAACATAATTAAGTCATAACGCTATTTTCGCCATCCTGAATGAATTTGCAACCAATTATCATATTCTTAGCATGAGTAATCAAAACTTATTTATGTTCATTAGTTCTTGTAATCTATCTAAAGCATAAAATCAATCTTTTCTACGCTCGGGTTGGAAACAGTTTAGTTCGAGTTTGATTATCCCCTTTTGTTTGTAATTTTTCTTTTTAATAACTACAAGATTGTGCGTCATACACCACTCATCCTTGGGAAGCAGACAAATGAGTCATGTTGTCTTTTGCAACCGTGAAGAAGTAATGGTCCATCTTAGCGTATCTTTAATGATATTTCAAATGATTCATTCAATATTATGAACAGCTGTTTAATCTATCAGAATATAGCTATATATATATATTTTTTTAATACCTTTTATTTTCAAACCATATTCAAAACCAAACCAATTTCAAAATATAAAATGGTTTTTCAGATGATGTAATTAACAAAACAATTAAAAGCCTAATTGGCCCACATTTCAGAATTCCCCAACAGACTGTATTGAGTACACAATGAACCCCAATTTGTTTTTGATATTGCGAATCTGAAAGTACGTTTTTAATGTTTGCAACAAATCAATCGAAAGCAACATGATGAAGGGGAGTTTCCGACGTTTAATCGGAATGGGGAACGGAGGAGTATCTATTAGTTTTATTTTTCCGACCAAACTATCTGAAGTTGAGATGTTTTGAAGAATATTTTGTGTTACTTTACGCAGAGTACGTGCAACGCTGGAAAACAAAGGATAGTGTAGGTCTGTACGTAGATTATAATAACCTCATTAAATTGAACAACAATCAAGCCCCTGGAGCTGGAGTGTGTACTCTGTTGAACAGCTTTATGTGCTTTAATATTAAATTTATTTATCTCCGTTTTTCTCTCTTTTGTTAGTTTTTTTTTTGCATTGTATGTTGCATGATCGAGTTTGGTGTATTGTAACGAAGTTTTTGAGTCCGTAAAGATGCACCTAGTTTTTTTTTAATCGAGGTCTTAAATTGCATTTTGATATGCAATGAGCAGCCATGCGGTGGTGTTGATTTCAAATTGAAGCCGTGGAGTGTTGATAGGGGGAGAGGTGTTAGTTAAATTTTTTTTTCTTCAAAAAAGAGAGAAGAATAGATAGGTTAGTCGTTTAACAGAGATTTAATTGCATTACTTTCTTATTTTCCAAGCGAATGTGTCCGTGGAAGCCGGATTAAAGTCAAGCTTGATGTAATTTTTATGTTTAACAATGAATCAGCTGGTATGGTGAGGAAGTTTTTCGAACATTATTTTTAATTTTGTAATTTGTAATTGTAATTTATTTTAAACATAAGTATTACAAAACATAAGTTTTTTAAGTTATACTTAGTTAATTTACATTGGTACAAATTATGTGATTAGAAAAATAATGTTATAAGTTAAGACAAGGAAAATAATGACATACATAAATAATAATTTAAAATTTACAGATAAGACATTTATTGAATGAGAAATTGCAAAAAAAAATTAGTACCTAAAAATGATTTTTAATAGCCTTTTTAAATACAAACCAATAGCGTGCACAAAAAACTGTCGTTTAGAACAACATACTTATGTATGTTGTAATACTCGTCTCGCAAGTAATGCTCATCAGTTCACCCTTGAGCCCAATTTCGGACGTGCCGTGAAATATAGGGATTCTTTTTTTAGCCGAACAACACGAATTAGGAATAGTTTACCCGGCGGGATCTTCCCTAGCTATTTTGATCTGCAAACATTCAAAACCAATGTTAACCTCCTATCTCTCCCCACCCTATCTTCCTTATGCCCGCGCAGTGTGTTCTACATTAAAAGGGAAACAAATAGTCCCTTGTGCGCGCGTTAATTATAAAAAAAAAAATTGTGTTGGCACAACAAGAATATTGCTTCTATTCGATGGAGGCAAAATTATTTTTTCGTGTAGGTACTCGAAAGTACATGAAAGGTGATCCTCCCAGGTTAAAACGCCCAAAATTCTAGCCGTTTTAACATAGGAAAGCAGTGAACTACCTAGCTCTATATACTAGGGAAATAAAAGGTATCGATAGCGTTTTGTTTATGACAATGGCTTGACTTTTCCTTGGGTTAAGTCGCAACTGAAAAACCAGATCCAGATTTAAACGATAAGTAGCATCTTCAAACATACCAATGGGATAACTTAAATAAATTTGTACATCGTCAGCATACATAATTACCTTACAAGACTTAAGAACTTCAGGAAGGTCGTTAATGAACATTGAAAAAAGGAGAGGGCCAAGAATTGACCCCTGTGGAACACCGGCGTTCGTTGGCAGGAAATCAAAAAGTTGGGAATTAAAAGATACGGCTTGTGTTCTACCAGATAGATATTTTTGAATAAGCATCACTGCAGTACTTTGAAAACTGTAAAAATGCCTTAACTTATTCAAAAGAATGCCATGGGACACAGAATCAAAGGCTTTTGAAAAATCAAGCATTTCCAACGTGGAAGCATTATCTTTATCAATTTCTTGACGAATATCATCAACTACTTTTAAAAGCGCAACTGTGCTGAGCTGAGAGCAGTTTGTTTGTTGACAAAAAAGAAGAATTTTACTTATGCATAATCTTTTTAAAAGCTTTTGAGATAAACGGTAAAATAGAGATAGGACGATATTCTTGAGAGCTGAAATTTTTGGGGACAGGAATAATCTTTGAAGCTTTCCACAAATTGGGATAGAAAGAAGTGGTAAAAATGGAGTTAAAATATGGGTTAGGAAAGGGATAATATATGGTAAAATAATTTTCAGAAATTTTGGGTGCATTCAAACCAAACCTATTGCTTCAGACTTAATAGATAGAACAGCATTGATTACCTCAATCTCATATACTCTACAGAAACAAAATTCATTTGATGGATCAGTTGTAGGACTATTTAGAACGCTAATTTGCTCTTCACAGGAAAAGTAAGAAGAGTGCCCAGGAAATAATTTGTTTATCTCATTCACATCACAATCTATATTTGGCGTACTTGTTTTTTTTTTGTTATGCCCAAAGATTTAATATTTTTCCATAGTTGCTGAGATGAGAGATTTTCAAATTTTGAGGTACGCTTTGATCTTTTAATTTCCCTATTAACGAGGTTGCGCGAAGATTCGTAAAAAGATTGGGATTAAAAACGTTTCCATCTTTTAAAAAGGGCATTTCTTTCAAACATAAGTTTTTCAATCCTGCGAGTAAACCAGGCACATCGACGAATCCGAGCAGTAAATGTTTTCGTTGGTACACATGTGTTGAATAAATAGTTGACTGTCTGTAAAAAAATCAATTTGATTATCCACCGACGGTTGATAGTAAACAGTTTCCCAGTTGACACTAATAATTTCTTCCAAGCTAATGGCCTTGAAGTCGCGGTACTGGATGGTTTGAATTTCAGCTGTTTGACTTAAGTTAAGATCATAAAAAGCGAAATCAGATCATGCTTACAAAAACCTGAAGCTTCTAACTGATTATAGAAATTTATTTTGTTCAATTGATTTACTAGAATGTTATCTATTAGAGTTGAATTGGTTGCAGAAAAATGAGAAGGCACATTTACCGGGAAGAGATTTAAGGAATTTAGATTATTTTTTAAAACTTAGAACTAGAACTATTTGTTAGATCAAGGAAATTAGTATTTAAATCTTCTGCTTTTAGATTATGATATAATGTGGGGTTATTTCTTCAAGCATATTAGTTATACTTCCTGAATTGTACAAATCTGGAGGTTTAAGAGAAATAATAATTAATTTTCTTTTTAATAGTATAGCTTAACTTATGGCAATTATGTTACGAGCAAATCGTATTCAAATTGGCCTTCATTAAAAGTCACTATCTGTCATCTGAGTGATCTATGATCCAATCGGTGTTTCGGGAACAGACGTAGTTGATGATCTAAAGGCCAAAATAATAAATAATAGTCACAAAAGAGTTACGGAATTTTGTAGACCATCATTTTACAAACCGAGTGCTGAATTAGCCTTCTAGATTATTTCGTCTATGTGTATAAGAAAAATAACCTCACTATCACTAAAAGACCTAGATCTCGGATCAAATCGACGATGGAAATGGATTGATTAGAGAAAAAGTAACGTGGAGAAATTGAAAAGCTATCAAGATCAGAGAATAAGTTTAGAATCATTTACTGAAGATATGGTTTTGAAATACTTAGTATCGTCAGCATATAATGAAATGTTGGAATGCTTTATAGCCAATTCAATTTATAATAAATGGTAAGGATGAAATGGAGATGGCCTAAGTGACTTCCTTGGGGGACGCCGGAAGTGGCGAGAAATGGGCTAGAAAATGCATTCCTGAAACGCACATACAGTATAACATCGACTTCCATCCCTGTTTCTAGTGCTGAGAGGGCAAGGGACACAAATTCAATAAGATTAGTGGTAGTGGATCTACATTTGAGAAAGCCATGTTGTCTAGTGGATATAAGCGACTTACAACGAATTTTTATGTTCGTATAGAAAAGGCATTCAAACATTTTGGGGATATGTAGGAAAATGTGTTGAAGTTATTTTTAGCAACTTTTTGTGAATTGGTATAACATATAAAATTGTCCGTAGTTCTGGGTATTCGTCTTGGAAAAAAATAAAATATTTAAGAAAGTTTGGGAACATTTTTTTATAAAAAGAATTGCTGGGATATTCAGAAAATTCCTTACCAAGTTGACTCAACTTCCTTTCAATAAGATTCTTATCGATTGTGAGAGCGAAAAAATGACCGATTGAAATATTTTGGCAAGTACTTAAAATAAGCTTCGTCTGGTTGAAGAGAATCATCAAGGATCTAAAAATCCAGATATCTTACCATAGAAAAGTAAGCTGGTTCTTTACAAGAGGTATTACCACCACTCCACTCACATATGAATCCGAGACTTGGATGCCCTGTGATCTCTTAACCGCTTTCTATTAAAGCCTTACGGAGAGTTGTAGCCCCCGTAATTCAGAGAGGACGATTCCAGAGAAGATACAATCATCTATTTCGAAGAAGATGTGGTGCTCGGTAGACTCAGGTGGGTTAGGCTTCTGGCTCGTATGAGCGAAGAGGAACCAGCTCGGAAAGTCTCTCTGCTCTTTTAATGGAAAACGGCAGTGTTGCAGACCTTGCTTACGTCGAAAGGACGGGAGAAACTTTTTGGATTAGGCCTGTTGTTTCGCCGATTATGAACATGATTATGTTTGCATTGTTCTGGTGATACGTTTTCCGAGGTTTTTCCAATCAGTTGCGATCATTCCGCCTAACAAACAAACAAACAGACCACGCCAAGCGGAGAAACGAGGCCAAAAGCTGCAAAATTTTCATAAAATATTTAAGAAAGAGGACGGACAAATTTGGGAACATTGTTTTAAGAATAATTGCCAGGATATTGATAATATCCGGCCCAAGAGCCAAGAGAAAATTCTTCACCATGTTGACTCAACTTCTTTTCAACAAGATTCTTATCGATTATGAGAGAGAAAAAATGGCTGATTGAAAAATTTGGCAAGTAATTAAAATAAACTTTGTCTAGTTGAAGAGAATCATCGGTAAAGGATTGCTTTAAAAATAAGGGAAAAAATCTGATATAGCTTGTATTGAACCAAATTACTTGGCCAACGGTCTGTTGCGCAGAGAGAGGATTCAAGAGAATAAAAATAGTGCGCACGAGATTTAATGATTGCAATGCCAGAGATGAATTTAATGATTGCAATGCCAGAGATAATAAGGGCTACTATACTGTTCTATAATTTGGAAATAAATTCCGAGGTAATTAAAATAATCAGTGGTAAATAAAAAACAGAGAAAACATTTTCACAATGTATTTCTTAAAGAGCGCAACCTCCGATTACATCAAGGTAGGGATAAAAGTAAAGTTCTTTGTCGTGTTTGTGAAGTTGGTACGTATGGAGAAATGGAATTATAAATTTTCACATTTCACAAAATTAAAAGAAGTTTCAATTTAATTAATTTATCTGAATTTGGCTGTGGAAGTGGAAAGACCAAGTTGAAATATTAGAGTTCTGGTTGGGACACTAATGTAGACAACTAGGCAGTGAGCACCAAAGCACCAAGCTATACCCATGTAGGTTAAATTCCGATGAATCGAAAACCTCCCTATTTCCGGAGAATGCATTTTTCAGGTGATAATTGACAGATTAATGTGCGGTCCGTGGCTTAGTGGTTAGTGCGTCGGACTGCTGAGCGAATGAGCCTGGGTTCGAATCCTGCTCATAACCACTTTCTTTTCCGGGGTACTGCCTCTTTCGAGGAACTGACAAAACCTCCAAGAGTAATGTTTGTCTCGAAAAATTGCATCTCATGTAGCCGTTCGGCGGTAAACTGTAAACTGTAGGTCCCTTTCATTCTTGCAGATTAACAACACACACACAGGAATGGTTGAGAATTGGTTCCTTAAGGAGCTGTCGCGCCAATAAATTTATTTAATGTGCGGCCATGACAAAATTTGCTATCAAAAAATGGCGTTCTTATTTATTGTTAACTGATAATGTTGCTCCTTTGAATTTTGTGAATAATGGACTTTTCAAGTTAAAAAAAAAATGTCTGTTGAAAAAAAAATCTTCCAATCCAATTTAATGATAAACTTTCTGGTGAAAGTTCAATACTTGCTCAAACTATCAGCCAATTTCTAAAAACAGCTGCTTATATATTTTACAAATCATTAAAACAACTTTTATCTGTCATTGTAAGAGAAATTTATTTCGGTATGTATGTATATGTATAAATATATAAATCATCTTCATCTATAAAAAAAGACAGTATAATCTTCCACAAAATGCTTGTCCAAGCCGCGACATAAATCACACGAACGCAACGTTGATACATTACCTTCCATTTGTCATTAAAACCCACGTTTCAATCCATTAACTTAACTGGTTACTACAAAACAAAAGATATTTAAGAAAAAGTTTATTATAGATACATTTTCACTTTGTCAGATCATTCTATATGAGTGTTATCATTTTCCGGCATAAAATCTCAGTTCTCAGTTCCACTTTTTTCTTCATCTACACCGGAATAAAACAGAATCAATCTCAAGCTTACTCATGTTGAAAATTTGAGGATTTTGGGTCCCATATAATAACAGGAGTGTTTCAATAAAAATTGCTCAATCAATCAACTCGATTTTAATAAATCAAAAGATTCAGATCAAACGTCGTCGTCGTTAGTTACACCGGAAGTACGACACAATATTTTTGCAAAATTTCGAAGAAACCCTGGCAAATTCCACCCTGAATCCCTAAAGTAAAACATCCTCGTTTGTCTGTATCCTATATCTCTAGAGTCTAGATCAAATCATATGTAACGCCTCAATGCAGATACTTATGACAAAATCAAATTCAGAAAACCTGCCTTTCATCGAGTTCCACTCGGATGGATTAGAAAAAAACTTGAGAAATCGCAATTGCGAAAAGAATACGAACAGCTTACGAACAGATAATGAACACGAGAGTTTCTGTTGAAAAAGGTCAAGAAACGACGGAAATTATATCTAAATTGTTAGTACCGATATCTAAAAAAAAAGCTGAATACTTTTCCACATCATTGCACCACACCCTTGTATTGAAATTCAAATATATCTTTTTTGGTTCCACCCAAATGCATACGATGCGGTTTTTTTTCTAAAAAAAAAAAAAAAAAAAGAAATTCTTCTGACCCACATTTTCAGGGCTCTATCGTTGGATTTATGTTTTGGGAAACATTGTTCTTTGGACAATTTGTGACTCAAGTGGGTCGATTTGTGTGTATCTCCTGGGTTGGAATGGAAGAGAACGAATAAAATGGACGACTTCTATGTATAGGCATTGGAAGAAACAAAGGAGAAAATTGGGATAAATTGTTATTGAAAAATGGGCACCTAACGTTGAGAAGGGACAACCTTGCTCCAGATATAGTGAGCTGTGAAATTTTAAAGGCGATATGCGCAAAAATTAAGTTGTGATTGTATTCAACCCACAACATCCGCTGGAGTTTCTTAAATTAGTTGGGATAAACTGCTACTTGGTGATAAGGAAGTGTACGTGATGATGAATTGAAATTTTAAGTTCCGTTCGATGGGATTTTGGAAGAATTTAATTATGAAATGCCATTAGAAGCGATTTTAACTTTTATTTTTTTTTTAATCAGATGAGATAAAATAAGTCGTAATTTGTAAATAGGAAATTAAATGTGGCTGAATCTGGAAGTCCCTGGAACTCAACATCTGCAAAAGAGAATGAGAGCTGATGGCGTAGCTGTCGATCTGAGCGAAACATGGATGGACACAGGAATGTATGCCAAAAACTGGCCTAAAGGCATCATATTATGTACCGTACATAAGATGGGAGATACCACCATGTGCGCACCAGTTTTATGGGTTAAACACTGTTGGGTACATCGACATCCTAACATAACATACTCTCCTCCATTATAATAATGAACTCTTTAACCTGGCGTTAGAGAGCACAATCCGTGGCTCTGATATATTAACAAGATATGGACTATTGTCTCAAGTCCGTCCAGCTAGGTAGTGGCTTACGCAGACGAAGGGAAAACCAAATACATGAAGGCTTCGTTTCCGAGAACTGTTGGGGCAATAATTACAGTGTAGTGGAGTACTTGGGAGGAAATACCCGGCTGACTGCTAAAATCCAACAGAACCTAATATTGTCTGTCAAGGATCTTAAAATCCAGATATTCTATCATAAACAGTAACCTGCTCCTGTACAAGAGGTACTTTTCCCTGTGGGTTCGGGGATGAAAGAATAGGCCCACGGTATGGATGTGCCTGCAGTAAGAGTCTGCTAAAACATCCTCTCCTATAGGTCCGGGGGCAGAATTGGCCTATGGCCGGGTTGCCGGAAGTACGAATCTTCCAATACCAAGTCTAGTTAAGCAACTACCACCTTATTCCGTAAGGAAGGGTGGTAGGCCCCCTTGTGGGAGCTTCATGGGGGCTGTTGGTTACTCCAAATGCGGAAGCGAAAAGGTATCTTTGGTTTCTGGGAGGATGGCACGGTTTCGTAAGAAGCGTGTGTTCATTGTCTTATTTAACCTTGATACTAAGGGTGCTTGATAGGCCCTGCTTCTCAGCAAGGAGGATGAATTTACGATAAGAAATTCATCATTTGCTACTAGAGTGGTTTGGCAGCCCACTCTAGATGATAGTGTGGTCTGGTAAACCACTATAGGGGTCTTGTCCGCCCCAAGGGAACTCTTGCCTCTTCACGATCTGTACAAGAGTTACTACCAGTACACCACTCACGTACGAATCCGAGACTTGGGACGTGATCTCTTAACCACATTAACATTAAAGCCTTACGGAGAATTGTAGCCCTCGTAATTCAGGGAGGACGATTCCAGAGAAGAAACAATCATCTACCTCTAAGCAGATGTGGTGCTCGGTAGATTCAGATAGGTTAGGCATCTGGCTCGTATGAGCGAAGAGGAACCAGCTCGAAAAGTCTTTCTCTGCTCTTTTAATGGAAAACGGCAGTTTTGCAGACCGTGCTTACGTCGAAAGGAAAGAAGAAACTTTTTGGATTAGGCCTGTTGTTTCGCCGATTATGCTGATGATTGTTTGAATTGTTCTGGCGATACGTTTTCCGAGGTCTTTTCAATCAATTCCGATCATTCCGCTTTACAAACAAACAAACTACACCAAGCGGAGAAACGGCGCCGAAAGCTGCAAAATTTTCAATTATCAAAGTTTTTTCTTTAACTCATCGTCATCGTATGCAACCGTTAAAGGAGTTTGACAGATGGTCGGAGAAGTATAATTTGGGACAAATAAAATATTTCAGTAAAAATGTCACCCAAATGTCTTCTAATTACCTTTTTTCCAAAGCATTAAAAAATCAACTCCCAATACCAATTGGCTCGCCTCCATCCAAGCTTCACTCTTCAAGTAGTTTCGTGTGCTGAACGGCTATGTCAAATGGTCCGTTGCCAGAGTTACCTTTTCCGACGAGAAAATGACAAACCCTCCAAGATTAAAATTTGTCTCGACAAAGTGCATCTCATGTACCGGTTTGGACTCGGCGGTAAATTGTGGGTTCAAATTAAAAATTTGCCTTTTTTTTAATTAAAATTATTTTTTTTTATTTTTTTTTTTTTGAAAAATCAATATTTCAAAATTTAATCAAAACAAATTATTTTAAATTTTATAATCACAAGTCTATTAACGGTACCCTACATTTAAAGGCTTTTTAATTTTCGACTTTCTCGGTAACGGCTAATTTGATTTCTATAAAATTGTATTTTTGAATAGATCTAGGCAGCCAAATTAATTTAGCATACCAAAATTTTGAATATTTTTTTTTGCCTATTTATAATTAATTTTTGAAAATTTAATAATTTTAAAACCAATTAAAAACAAAAATATAATTAGTTGTATATTTATAAACTCTAAAATCCTGCATACCAAAATCTCCAAAAAAAAAAATGTTCTTCCAAAAACTAAAAAATAAAAAAACAGTATTTTTTACCAAAATACAATAATACACTGATTTTGTTCATTAAAATTCTTGAAGCCGTTTCCGAGAAAAATAAGCTTTTAACTTAAAGGTTATATAGCAGGTACCGTTAATATTTGAGCTAAAATAAAAACTCCTCTGTAGAATGTCAAAATTATCAAGTTCAAAATTTGAAGACGATTAACCCAACGGTTTAGGCTACATTGCACAATGCAATTTTGTCAACTTAACTTACCTCAAATATGTTTCTCTATCATCGTAATGTCATGTTTGATTATTATCTCAATTTTTTGTTTTTCTGCACGAATCCATAATTTGCATTATAGGTAGTACCTATAATCGCAAGTAAAATGTCTGATTATACAAAATACAACAAAGAGAAGAATTACATAACACACGACCCACCTAGATCTCTTAAGAAGATTAACCCTCCACATTGAACTCACAAAAAAAAAATTCAAACATCTTTATCTGCAGAAAACAAATCTTACAAACAGTCCCCTAACAACGCCTTAATTACATGATTACAACGATCTTAAACGATTCAATTGTGTGCTGTACAGTCCGATGACAATTATCATCAATTCCGTGCTCACGGTTTCAGTTTATATTGCTCTTCCTCGTTCCATATCTGGGAATTGGATTTTTTGTTATTATGGTGTGG